>LR738713.1:108784737-108897465 GCA_902687465.1 Secale cereale
GGCTGCCCTTCGGACGCAGTGTTGTTTCCGGATCGCTGATTTTTTATATAATTTTTCTGGATTTTTCTGGGCAGTTCTCGAAACGTGAAAACCTGAAATACAAAAACAGCCGAAAACAGAAACTGGCACTGGGGTGCACTGGATTAGTAAGTTAGTCCAAATATGATCAAAAGTGTATGGAAGTGTATGAATATCATAGCAATATCACCCAAAAGTGGCATGGAGCCAGCAGAAATTATAGATACGTTTTGGACGTATCATTTGGCATGCTACTTATTTTTGTTGCAAAGAATTAAAGAGAGTTCTTGCACAAATTTGAGAAAGTATTCAACGAATCACCGGTAGGATTTGGAAGGAACAAGTGAATTGACACAATAACAAAGGAAATGAATTTTGAACGAACCACCGTAAGAATTGAAACCGGATGATGAAAAGAATAATCCACTGGGAAGAATAAGCACTTTACGAAAATTTAGATACAAGAGAACGAAGAGATCGCGGACTGATTAAGAATACTTGAACAAAGCACCGGAAGAATATGGAGACGAACGACGATGCATCAATAAGAATAGTTGGAGGACGAAGTTGCAAACTAAGAACGAAGAAATCTTCTGAAATGATGGCCTTCGGAGGATCACAATGGAAAGAATTCATGAAATGCTTCGGATGGGTATAAAAAGAATTCTCACAATCGAAAACACTTATGAGGATGGTATGAAGCTAGAACCACGAATCTTAAAGAGAATGGGCCAAAATTTAAGAGAAACTCTTCTTCGGTCTTCAAATCTGAAAAGACGGTGAGATACACCACCATGAATTGTTGAGGCACTCCGGAATGAAGAATTAAAAGGTTGAACCAACGATGAAAAGAATTTGAAAGCGATCTTGGAGAAGGCATATGACTGATGTAATCCATTCTTACGTCACACTTTGAAAGAAATTTCAGAATAACTCCGGAAGAATTAGAAGAGTCAGGTAAGATCCTGGAAAAAACCTGTGGGTTATGGGCCCACTCAAAAGAAACATCGTTGGAAAAGATTGCTTAAGAGAGATTGCACCGGTTGAATTAAAAGGCTTGAATAAGATGACAATCCTCAAAATAGCTTGAACGGATTAAGAATTGAAACACAAATCTTCTGAGATACCTTGTACACTCCAGATAAGAATAAAGAGATGTGAAGAAATAAGAGAGTCTTGGATAAGAAATTCCAACACGGAAAACATGTGAAACAAGAGGAACAGATATGATCAACACCGAAACTTGAATTAAATCCACCGGAGAAGAAACAAGAAACAGAGAATGATAAACTGAATCTTCCTGAGCATCTTCACGAGAAATCACCGGATAATGAAATTGAAAGAAAAGAATGAAGAAACATCACATGAATAAAATGGATACTTCATTTTATAATTTCTGGCTCCGAGAAGAAGAAGGGAGGGAGGGCGGGGAAAACAAAGACAATTTGGGATGAATGAAACATACACCGTTGAGAAAAGATTGAGAGTTGATCTTGCAAATGATGAAGAGATCGGATTAACTTGAAGCGAAGCACGCCGGTTGAAAAGAATTTAACATAGCAATCTCTATGATCAAGAAGGATTAGCACTCCCATAGAAATATGAGAACACCTATTAGGAAAGGTATGGAATCAACATTTGACATCGAAGCAACTCGGATACCACAATCAAATCAAAAACAAAGGATGGATATGTTGCAACATAATCTTCACAATATCATTCGAACAGAAAATTGAACGAATGAATCCCATAGCTTAATGGTACAACACTTGTCGAGAAGCCACTTGGGAGAACAAAAGGTAAATAAAAAACAATAAGGAGCAGATAGAACAAATACAAGATAGAAGTTTCGTTCCACATATTCGTGCTGAAAGCTCATGGAATTACAAAAGGGTTTTGCAATCCCCGGATCGACATAGCCAAGGACCCTTTAAGATGCAACTCCCGATTGGAACAACGCCCATAAAACCTCTTCACTCAGTGTTGAACCCCGAACTCCATATCATGCACTCGTTGGAAGAATGCCTACGAGCTACTAGAAGAACCCACCTATTAATTTCCGAAGGTTTCCGGTTATGCAATCGGGTGTTGGGGATACAGGGGAAGCACCGCACACTCAACTCTAATCCTACATCCAGCTGTATCCATCCTTCAACACATAACCAGTCATTTTCGGAAACCGTTTACCTCGGACCTTCGAAACGCATCTGCTATACAAGTTGTGGCAATACTCCCAAACTACCTCCCCAGTACTGGGTGATGTCGGGGTTATCTTACCACTAACCGCATAGAAGAGTTTTCGATGTCGGCCGTCTTAAGTATTCTAGAACCGTTGCGATACATTTGTGACAACAACACCTCAGAGCTCAACTCCCCGGGACACTGCCACAACCCCTAAATGACAGGAGGCATCGAGAACAATGTTCTCGTCACAAAGATATCGGAACAATCCAAACAATACTCGCGTGATCCTAAAAAAATAGTGAATTTTTTACAGTAGAAGAGATAGAACAATCGTCAGGAGTCCTCACCAGAGTGATAAAAGGAGTAAAAAGAAATCCTACTCTCCGATATATATATATATATATAGGACTCAAAACATTTTTTTGTGTGTGCCTAGACTCAACCGTCAACGATTCGATCAATCAGGGGGCTCCTAGGTCGGAGAAGGCTCTGATACCAACTTATAATGCCCAGTATGAGACTATACCTCCCGCGTGTCGAGGCACGACTTAAAGGCATAATCTCATACTAGAATGATCTCAAGTATGGTATCTTTGCACAACTATGTAAAAGAGGGGATGAAAAAAGTAAAAGAGTGGTTGGCTTACACTCGCCACGTCACACAATGAAATACATTAACATACATCATCCGAATAACATCAGAGTCCGACTACGGACAAAGATCCAAATGAAAGATACCATAAATAAAGCAACACAAGGCCCCGATCGCGCCTAGTAGGAACCACTACTGATTGTCGAAAACGGTCACATACATATGGCTACGCTCTTCATCGAACTCCCACTGAAGTTCTGATCCACCCCCTGCACTATTCTTGGATGTACCTGCATTTGGTGTGTGTAGTAATCTGTGAGCCACAAAGGACTCAGCAATCCCATTCCCGGGTATCAAAACTAACAAAGCCTTTAGGTCAGGAAAGGCTATAAAAGTGTCTGCACCAAGCACTAAGCATCTAGCATACGAGTTTAGAGCGAGAAGAGAAATGTGCCAACGGTCGCCAAGTTGATCAAGAAGTGATCCTAGCTACCCAAGATCAAACATAACCCCACCGTGTTCACTTCCCGAAGCCCTTCGGAAAGAGACCATCACGGTTACTCACACAGGTAGTGTATTCTTATGAATATGATGTCAAGTTATCTACAACCGGATATTAACAAATTCCCATCTGCCACATAACCGCGGGCACGGCTTTCGAAAGATCAAACCCTGCAGGGGTGTCCCAACTTAGCCCATCAGAAGCTCACGATCTGCGGAGTCGCAACTCCAAGGTGGGAAGACCCGAGTATTCTCGGAATCCCGTGCTCAAGATATTCCGACAAAGGTAAAACTAATCCAGCAAGACCTCCCGGTGTGCCGACACCCTGACAGTAGCCGCGCGTATCTAGTCTCACGCCACGACCGGATAGGTCAGCCTACAGGAAAATACCAGCCCTCGGGTTTCCCCAAGGTGGCCCTGCAATCCGCCCAGTTTGGACCAACACTCAAGACGAGCACTCGCCCGGGGGGGTTGATTAATAAATCCTCGGGTTAATTACTCCCTCGGCAAGTTTTAGTTGTTAGGCAAATGTAAAACCAAAGTTGGGCCTTGCCGGAAAAGCTTTAGCACTAAGCGAGTTATCGAGGGGGCCCATAAACCCCAACCGTGTTAGGGACGCAAAATCAAGGAACATAACACTGGTTTATCGGTTCCTAGGGTGGCATGAGTGGAACAAAACACCAAGCAAGAGCCTTAGCCTTCCACCCATTACCAAGTATATAGGTGTGTTCATATATTTAAGAGATATTGTGATATTCCAACAACAGGCTCCAACATGGAGTAATCTTCATCTTCACCTGCAACTAACAACGCTATAAGAGGGGCTGAGCAAGCGTGTAACATAGCCAAACAACGGTTTGCTAGGAGGGTGGTTAAGGAGTCTCATGGCAACAATAGGAGGGCTGACAAACAGACATAGGCATTGAGGCAATATCTAAAGAGAGAGACATCTAGCATAGGCAAAGATAGTAGTGATATCTGGGAATGGTCATCTTGCCTGGAACCCCACAAGGAAGAAGAACGAGTCCAACATGAAGTAGTCGAACAACTCCTCACAACTCCGAAACGAAACCGAATCTAACGAGAGAAGCATACCAGAAAGATGCAAACAACATCGTAAACACACATATCATAACCATGGCATGATGCACGAACAAATATGATGCATGTCCGGTTTGAACATGCATGGCATGGCAAGGTGCACAAGCAATACTACAAGTTAAGTGGACCTCAATATGCATCGACTTGCATATTTGACGAAACACCACATTCACATATTTAGTTTGATCTCGTTTAACTAGAAAACAATATTAAGTGTTGTTTAACATGGCAAGAGGTGGAGCAAAAGTAAACTTCCTATTTAGGCAAGTTTAAATGAGGCCGGAATGACAAACAACAATTCCGGAAAATCCCCATGTGCATAATATGAATTTGGTACTTTTCTGCCTATTACACCATTTTAATGTTGTTAAACAGAAAAATAAAGTGCACCATGTTATTCTACACATTTTTCCACCCCAAAAGAATATAAAGTTTATTAAATTTGGAGCTACGGTTATTTAGTTATGAAATAAATCATTTTAGCATGTTATTTATGCAAAACAATGCAAACATCAATTTCATAATTTTTATCATGGATGAAAGTAGCATTTTATGAAACTAGACAAAATTCTGAGCATTTTACATATCTAAAGTTTTTACTTATGATGCACGGTTTGTGAGTTATTAAATGAATGAAGTGAAAGGGGTTTTCTGTAAAACTGGCAGCTACTGGAAAAAAGGGACAAAATCTCAGATCTGTAAAAAATAGTTCGGGCCGAAACTGCTGGGCACTAGGCGCTCAGCATGGGCCTAGGCCCAGTCGGCTGGAAGACCAGGGCAAAGGAGCTGGAGATGCACTGGGCCTTGGCGCTGGCGATGCGGTTCGGGTGGCGCTTAACGGACGCGGTCGTCGACCTCATTCGCTTGAACCAGACGAGGCAGAGGCGAAGCAGAGCAGCGGTGGCGACGCAGCACGAGGACGGCGAGGCAGGGGACTCCAGCGGGACGGCAGGGATGGAGTAGACGTGCGGAAGTCGCTGGGATGGCGGATCCAGGCGGCGGCGACTCCACGCGACGGCGGGGCTCGGGTTGGAGCATCCATGGCGGGGAGCAGAGCAATAGCGGCGGCTTGGCATGGATCTGGCGACGCGGCGGGGTAGACAGGGTCCAGGAGGCGCTCGGGCAGAGGTGGGGGAAGGCCATGGCGCTGGAGCCTTGTCGGTTCTCGCGCACGACGCATAGGCAGGAGGCGGGGATCACCGGAGGTGGCGGTGGCGGAGCTTGAAGACGAACGGGGCGGCAGGGATCTCGTTCCTGAAGGCGTTCGGTGCAGGGGAGGTGGCCTGGCAGGGAACCACTGGTCATCGGGCTTGGCGCGCCGGCGACAGAGGACGACGAGGTGGCGACGATTGAGGAAGGGGCTCGGGATCAATCTCCTCTCGGTTGGAACGAGGAGAGAGCGGGCGACAGAGCTGCAGCTCCTATTGGTGGACGAGGGAAATCCAGAGGAGGCACGGGTCGGAGGTGGCTGGTTGGTCGGGCGCTGAAGACGAGGTGGGTGGATGGATCGGAGGGAAGATCCCAAGGGGATTTGGTGGAGTGGCGGCTGCGGGTGAGGGGATGGATGGGACATTGATCCTAAAAACTAGGGTTTGGACTCGTATTTATAGCATTGGATTTTTAGGTAGGGGTATTTGGTCCTTCGGATCAAAATTGGAGGGTCACGATAAAAAGGTTAGAGAGTCCAAATAAGAAAACGGTGATGTTTTAGGGATGTTTGGGGATGATCCGGATCCAACGGTAACGAGAGCCCGAGTTGGGTTCGGGACAACTCTCGGACGCGCTCGAGGGGTTTGTGCCCTGTGCGGAGAGGGGAAAACAAAAACAATTGGGGTCTAACGAAAGGCCACGAGGGGAAAAGGGGGTTTCGTTGGTCTCGAAGAAAGAGAGAAGAGACCGGTCCGATTTGTCTAGGAGAGGGTCGACAAGACAAGCGGTCTGACAACGTGTCAATGGAGAAAAAGGAGTGAAACGGCAACGACAAACACCTACGAGTTTTATGAAAACATGCGAATGCAAGGCACATGAAGAAAAGACATGATGCAATGCAAAATAAATAAAGCAAGCAAAAGAAACACATGGCAAAACCCAAAATAGCTGGAAGTCTTCTGGAGCATCGGTCTTGGGACGTCACATCATCGGCGGCGATGGAAACCTCTGTCTCCATATTCACGTCGTGCTCCAGTGCTTCAGCAGCCCCGGCGTTGCCACTCCCTCTGATGGGGTGCTTCGGCGGCATCCTCATACACTGACGGCTTTGAGGACTCAGAGCGGCATCGAGGATGTGGGCGGATAGAGAGGATTGTGTGTGTGGTGAGGATGGGATGGGTGCGGCCGCTCAGGCGCACCATTAATACAGACCAATGGGAGCGAGGCGGGCAGCGGTCAAAGTTTGTCTCGCTTCCCGGTGAGAACGACTGCTTAACGTTTTGCCAGCAATCAACAGTGCCCTAGTGTTTGAAATTCATTCCCATTTCTTGCATGGGACCTATGCATGCACCCAAAGGACAAAGATTTGATTTTTCAACCAATTTATATACACTGGAACATGTGCATGTAGTTCAAATTTGATTTATGCACATAAATGCCTAGAAACCCCGGTTAATCTATAAAAATGTCCAAACGAACCCCGAAAAATTCCAAAAAATAACACAACACTCATGTTGTGCTATGTTGACACTAGAATTTTTTTGAAAACAATAAGAGGCAATGGATATCATTTCGTCCCCAAAGGTGGCACGTTCCCTACCGAAACCATAAGGCTTGTTGTGAGAAGCTCTGGTTTGTGAGAAGCTTATACCCAAACCTGCCCCAAATGGGACAAACAATTACCACGGCATGTTGATGCCGCTCAATGGTACTATGCCAAGTTTCATGAATTTCAGACGACTTTTGGATTTACTAGAATTTAAAAACCATGTATCTCAACGTTTGCGGCTGAGTGACGGTGGCAGGGTGTTTGACATTCATTCCTGTTTCTTGCATGGGACCTAAGCATGGAACCAAGGACACAGATTTGAATTTTCAACCAATTTATATGCATTAGAGCATGTGCATGTGCATGTAGTTCAAAATTGGATTATGCACATAAATGCATTGAAAACTCAATTACTGTATAAAAATGTCCAAACGAACCCCAAAAAATTCCAATAATTAACAACAGCACTCATGTTGTTCTATGTTGACACTAGGAAAAAAATGAAATCAAGAAGAGGCAACGGATATCGTTTCATCCAGAAAGGTGAAAAGTTCCATGCCGAAACCATCAGGCTTGTTATGAGAAGTTGTGGTTTGTGAGAAGCTTATACCCAAACCTGCCCCAAATGGGACAGAAAATTACCACGACATGTTGATGACGCTCAATGATACCATGCCAAGTTTCATGAATTTCAGACGACTTTTGGATTTACTAGGATTTAAAAACCATGTATCTCAACGTTTGCGGCCGAGTGACAGTGGTAGGGTGTTTGACATTCATTCCCATTTCTTGCATGGGACCGAAGCATGCAACCAAGGACACGGATTTGAATTTTCAACCAATTTATATGCATTAGAGCATGTGCATGTAGTTCAAATTTGAGTTATGCACATAAATGCATTGAAAACTCGATTAATATATAAAAATGTCCAAACAAACCCCGAAAAATTCCAAAAATTAACACAACACTCATGTTGTTCTATGTTGACACTAGGAGAAAAATTGAAATCAAGAAGAAGCAATGGATATCGTTTCGTCCAGAAAGGTGAAACGTTCCCTACCGAAATAATGAGGCTTGTTGTGAGAAGCTCTGGTATGTGAGAAGCATATACCCAAACCTGCCCCAAATGGGACGAAAAATTTACCATGACATATTGATGCCGCTCCATGATACCATGCCAAGTTTCATGAATTTCAGATGACTTTTGGATTTACTAGAATATAAAAATCATGTATCTCAACGTTTGCGGCCGAGTGACGGTGGTAGGGTGTTTGACATTCATTCCCATTTCTTGCATGGGACTTAAGCATGCAACCAAGGACACAGATTTGAATTTTCAACCAATTTATATGCATTAGAGCATGTGCATGTAGTTCAAATTTGAATTATGCACATAAATGCATTGAAAACTCAATTAATGTATAAAAATGTCCAAACGAACCCCGAAAATTTCCAAAAATTAACACAACACTCATGTTGTTCTATGTTGACACTAGGAAAAAAAATGAAATCAAGAAGAAGCAACGGATATCGTTTCGTCCAGAAAGGTGAAACGTTCCCTACCGAAACCATCAGGCTTGTTGTGAGAAACTCTGGTTTGTGAGAAGGTTATACCCAAACCCGCCCCAAATGGGACAAAAATTTACCACGGCATGTTGATGCTGCTCCATGGTACCATGCCAAGTTTCATGAATTTTAGACAACTTTTGGATTTACTAGAATTTAAAAACCATGTATCTCAACGTTTGCGGCCGAGTGACGGTGGCAGGGTGTTTGACATTCATTCCCATTTCTTGCATGGGACCTAAGCATGCAACCAAGGACACGGATTTGAATTTTCAACCAATTTATATGCATTTGAGCATGTGCATGTACTTCAAATTTGAATTATGCGCATAAATGCATTGAAAACTCAATTAATGTGAAAAAATGACCAAACGAACCCCGAAAATTTACAAAAATTAACACAACACTCCTGTTGTTCTATGTTGACACTAGGAAAAAAATTGAAATCAAGAAGAGGCAACGGATATCGTTTCTTCCAGAAAGGTGAAACGTTCCCTACCGAAACCATCAGGCGTGTTGTGAGAAGCTCTGGTTTGTGAGAAGCTTATACCCAAACCTACCCCAAGTGGGAGAAAAAATTTACCACTGCATGTTGATGCCGCTCCATGATACCATGCCAAGTTTTGAATTTCAGACGACTTTTGGATTTCCTAGAATTACAAAAGCAAGTACGTCAACATTTGCCGGAGAGCCACGGTGCCGTGGTGTTCGAAATTCATCCCCATTTCTTGCATGGGACATGAGCATAAACCAATGGACACATATATAATTTCACAACCCATGTTGGTGCACCGGAGCATGTGCATTGTGGGAGTCTTGGATTACGGGGTCCTCGGGCGTTCGGGCTACGTGACGTGGGCCGGACTGATGGGCCGTGAATATACAAGACGGAAGACTTTCCCCCGTGTCCGGATGGGACTCTCCTTGGTGTGGAAGGCAAGCTTGGTGTGCGGATATGAAGATTCCTTTCTCTGTAAACCGACTCTGTACAACCCTATCCCCCTCTAGTGTTTATATAAACCGGAGGGTTTAGTCTGTAGAGCAATCATAATCATACAGGTTAGAAATCTAGGGTTTAGCCATCACGTTCTCGAGGTAGATCAAATCTTGTAACCCATGTACTCATCAAAGTCAATCAAGCTGGAAGTAGGGTATTACCTCCATCAAGAGGGCCCGAACCTGGGTAAACATCATGTCACACGCCTCCTATTACATTCGATCCTTAGACGCACAGTTCGGGACCCCCTACCTGAGATCTGCCGGTTTTGACACCGACATTGGTGCTTTCATTGAGAGTTCCACTATGCCGTCGTCGAAAGGCTCGATGGCTTCTTCAATCATCTACAACAATGTTGCCGGGAAGGAGATTTTTCTCCCCGGCCAAATCTTCGTATTCGGCGGCTTCGCACCGCATGCCAACTTGCTTGGCCACCTCGAGCAGATCGACAGCTACGCCCCTGATCACCAGATTAGTTTTGGAAACCTGAACTATGTCGCTGATATCCGAGGAGACTTGATCTTCCAAGGGTTCGCGGCTCCAACCACCGCTCCGGCCTTAAACCCGGAGCGCGTCACCAGGTCCGAAGACGGGAGTCTAGAGCTCGCCGGACTATCTACAGCTATAAAGCTCAACACTAGAGAATCGAAGAGGATAGCACCACTAGCAGTTATCACAAAGCCGGACTCTTCTCCGGACACTAGCTCCGAACCCTCACAATCCGTGTCTTGCAAGCTCGGCTGAGGAGCTCCGGTCCCCATCCAAACCTCGCTCTTAAACGAGGCTCTGGACTTGATGCGATCCCTCACCATCACAGATGAATTGTTTCCGAATTGCGCCTAGCCCGGACTAGGGGCTAAAAATAGGGGACTTTACTTCCCACCCACCACCCACTTTATAGCCACTATCGAGGATCTAACTGACATGCTCGACTACGCCTCCGAAGACATCCACGGTATGGACGACGATGCCGGAGAGGCGCAGGCCCAAAGCCCGCCGTTCACCGGACATTGGACGGCCACATCCTCATACGACGTGTACATGGTGGACACACATAAAGAAGGCGACGGTGATGATAAGAAGGATCCAGTCGAGGATGTACCTCCTGAGATACCACCGAAGCGTCGACGTCAGCGGCTCCGCTCTAAATCGCGTCGCGGAAAAGATAGCAACACTAGCACTGGAGAAAATGATACTACGAAGAACGCCAAAGAACAAGAAGACCCCATCGAACCAACATCCTAACAGGATGACCTGGAGGAGGGCAAGTCGACCCTGACGAGCAAGCAAGGAACTAAGACTCGGAGCATAGCAACTATCTACAACTCTCCGAGGACGACGTGAGCCTCGGCGACGAAGATTTCATCGTGCCAGAGGAACCCCTTGAACAAGAGCACTTCAAGCGCCGGCTAATAGCCACGACAAGAAGCCTAAAAAAGAGAGAGCAGCAGCTTCAAGCTGACCAAGAACTGCTCAACGACAGATGGACTAATGTCCTGGCAGCCGAAGAATACGGCCTTGAATGCCCAACAAAGAGTTACCCGAAGCATAAACTGCTACCCCAATTCGACGATGAAGCACCGGAGCCCATACCACCCGTGCATAACGCGGCTGATGGACCTGGCCGACCGCCACGTGGCCGGGACAGAATGGAAACTCAAGCCGAACACCAGCCCGCACCACCTCGCTGTGAAAGCAGAGAAACAATAGCTCGGGGATACACATATGACCTACGACAAGACCTGGAAAATAGAGCAGGTCAGATCAGATCAATCTACGGATCGCGGGGGCGTGCCCTGACACAAGAGGACAGTTACCAATCCTGGCGCGACAAGAAAAACCATGCCCGGGCCGAAAACCGCACATAGACTTCATCTGAACTGCGTCGTGACGTGGCCCGATACAGAGGCGCCGCACACCCCTATGCTTCACCGATGAGGTAATGGAGCACTAGTTCCCAGAATGGTTTAAACCCGTGAACATTGAATCATACGACGGCACAATAGATCCCGTAGTATGGATTGAAGATTTTCTTCTCCACATTCACATGGCTCGCGGTGATGATCTACATGCCATCAAATACCTTCCCCTAAAACTTAAGGGGCCAGCTCGACACTGGTTAAATAGCCTTCCAGAAAACTCTATTGGATGCTGGGAAGACCTGGAGGATGCCTTTAGAGACAACTTCCAAGGCACCTATGTTCGGCCTCCAGATGCTGATGACCTCGGTCATATTGTCCAGCAGACCGGAGAGTCCGCCAGAAAATTCTGAACTAGGTTTCTCATTAAAAAGAACCAAATTGTCAATTGTCCGAACGCCAAAGCCCTAGCGGCCTTTAAATATAGCATTCGCGATGAATGGCTCGCCCAACACCTCGGCCAAGAGAAGCCAAAGCCCATGGCAGCCCTCACTGCACTCATGACCCGCTTTTGCGCGGGCGAAGACCCGTAGCAGTAATAATACGAGCGAGCCTGGCACTTCCAAAGCTAGGAATAACAATGGCAGGCCCAGACGCAACAAACTCAAGCACCGCAGTAATAATGACAATACCGAAGACACGGCGGTCAACGCCGGATTCAGCGTCTCCAAGTCTAGTCAGCGGAAGAAGCCATTCGAAAGAAACAGAGAGGGCTCATCCAGCTTGGACCGAATACTCGACCGACCCTGCCAGATTCATGGTACCCCCGACAAGCCTGCCAACCATACCAACCGAAGTTGTTGGGTCTTTAAACAAGCCGGTAAGTTAAATACCGAACATAAGGAGAAAGGGTCGCCTAGCGAGGACGACGACGACGAGGAGACGCGTCCACCGAAAACAGGGGGTCAGAAGAAATTTCCCCCCGAAGTCAAAATGGTGAATATGATATACATCACCCACATCCCCAAGCGGGAGTGCAAGCGCGCGTTAAGGGACGTCTACACGATAGAGCAAGTCGCCCCTAAATTCAACCCATGGTCAGCCTATCCGATCACCTTTGATTGTAGAGACCATCCGACCAGTATCCGTCATGGAGGTTCGGCCGCACTAGTCCTCTATCCAATCATCGATGGATTCCACCTTACGCGAGTCCTCGTGGACGGCGGCAGCAGCCTTAACCTTCTCTATCAGGACACAGTCCGCAAGATGGGTACTGATCCGTCAAGGATCAAGCCCACCAAAACTACCTTTAAAGGAGAAATACCTGGTGTAGAGGCCCGCCGTACGGGCTCAATCACATTGGAGGTCGTCTTCGGTTCGCCGGACAACTTTCAAAGCGAAGACTTGATCTTCGACATCGTCCCCTTCCGCAGCGGCTATCATGCACTGCTCAGACGAACCGTGTTCGCTCGCTTCAATGCGGTCCCGCACTACGCCTACCTCAAACTCAAGATGCCCGGACCATGCAGTGTTATAACAGTCCATGGAAACATGGAATACTCCCGTCGTACTGAGGAGCACACCGCGGCCCTGGCAGCGGAAGTGCAGGGCGGCCTTATCAAGCCAAATACTACATCGGCGGCCAAGCCCCCGGACACTATTAAACGAGTCTGGACCACACCGCGGAGCGACAGCTCAACTCGTCAGGAGCTCAGTTAGCAATTCGGCCTCCGTCTTAGCCCCAACCGAATTGTAGTCTACGTGACACGCGTACATAACTACGCACTAATGATACCATGGGCAAAGATGGAGGCACCACAAAAATAAAGTCCACAATACGGCTAGACCATATCCGGACACCCGTATTTTCCTTTTTTCTCTTCTTTTCATCTTTTTACAACCAACGTCACCTATTCAACGGTACTCAGGCCTCTTTCCAAGGCCTATCATGATAACACCGAGTGATGACCCTCTCGAAGGACAATACACCAAGGAAACAAGCATCGTAGAGGCACGACGGAGTATCTAAAAGGGTCTCTAAAGACCACCTCGTCCGTTTGCAAAACCCGCACGCAGCTTTCCCCCGTGCTCGGCATGTAAAATAGCCTTGTTGCTTACTGCACTCTTTTTACCAATACGTTTTGACGTATCAGTCAGACCATAATGGAAACAGTTTCCAGCCCAACCAATTGGCATATCTCCTAATCTGTGTTCCCCTGTTTTTGCCCGATTGTCATGTAAACCTTGGTACGACTTAAATTGCCAGGGGCTCCATTGATCCACGTACATTTTTTTAAATACTAAGCAAAGTCCGAACACTTTCACCGTGCAAACCGGTGTCCCGAATATAGCATTCTATGCATCGGCTCCGAATCATGTCTTTGGTCAATAGTTGGGTTGTCCGGCTCCTGTGGTTACTACCTTACGTTCTGCCTATTCGGATAAGGTAGTAAAGGGAGAACTGCTGCGATTGTCTTTCTGGTTCATCCGGGCAAACACCTCAATAGAGAAAGCCAAAAACTGATTGTCATGATGCGGCGAGAGCTGGTCAGCTATTCGGTGACTAAAAATCTCTTGCGGTTTTTTATCCGCATTACGCGATGGGCCGGCCTTCGCCCGTCAGGGGGTCTGCAACACCCAAGTTCGGATAATCGAACAATACTAGGGGCTGCGCCTGTGCTCCAATTATAGAACTCATATGGCCAAGTGAGAGCGATAAAGCCATATAGTCTGATTGCCTGGTTCGCCGCACTAACACCTCCTTCACAGACCAAATCGTTGGGTCAAGTGTGTTTAGGTGCTATCCCGAACACCCCTGTACTATCTACGTGGGGGCTAAAGCCGACGACTGGCCAACTCTCAGATGTCGTAAATGGCCGCAGAGGAGGAAATATTTCAAAATAAAACAAAACAACATATCATACATAAGCCTTGTTTAATAATACATGATTAGACAAAATGGATACATTTATCCAAAACATGATGTTCTAGGACATCATCGAAATACCACTCTGGAGTGCGGTGCTCTTTGCCGGCGCGCGATCCCTGGGTTGCGAGCTTGACGGCATCCATCTTTGCCCACTTCACCTTGACATGGGCAAAGGCCATCCGCGCACCTTCGACGCAGACCGACCGCTTCACGAGCCCGAAGTAGCTGTTGGGTATGGGTTCGGCAGGCCACAGACGGATTATAAAATCCCTCATGGCCAATCCGGCCACCCTATGCAATTCGGACAACTGCTTCACCTGATCGCTGAGGGGCACGGGATGCTCAGGCGCAAGGTACTGCGATGAGAACAGTTTTTCTGTCAAGCTCCCCTCTTCGGCTTGAAAGAATTCCGCAGCGTCGGCAACACTCCGGGGCACGTCCGCAAACGCTCCTAGAGAACTCCAAATCCGGGTCAGTAAGATGTATTTCTTCCTCACAAATTTGCTCTGCATATTAAAGGCCTTACCAACCGCAATTTGCTTTGCCTCCTGGATCTCCTGGCAGGCGTTTTGGACTTTAGTCGGACCTCATGAGCACTTTGGAGAGCCTTAGCCAGTTTGGATTTTTGATCCGAAACTGTGTCCTCTAAGGACCTACATCTGCTTATAGCATCCTTGAGCTCTTGCTAGACTTCCTCCACCCTTGACTCATGCTTTAGGCGGGTGGCTCGTTCCTCCTCTGCATCTTTCTTGGCCTCGGCCAGTGCGCCTTTGAGGGTCTTGACCTCAGACGCGTCAACTATGAGCAAAGCTATAACACTCATTAAGATGACAAATTATTGCTAGTATTATTTCAGACGCATTTTTGGTATTACATACCTTGATTTTCCGCTAACTTCTGCCTCAACTCAGACGCTTCGGCGGCATGGGAAGCTGACGCTTGCATCGCAGCCTGTTTGATTCAAATAGATATGTATGTTAATCTCATGTATGAGTACTTAGATCCTATGTTCGGCCTTTCTTCGCAAACACCGAACAGAGTCTCGGGGGCTACTATCTATACATAGAAACTTTTTTTCATATAGCCAAAAGGTATTATATTATATCACGTACCTCAAAGCCTCTCAGAAGGCCAGTATAAGCCTCATTCAATCCGTTTTTGGCAGACCGAACTCTTTCAACCACCATGCCCATAAGGGTACGGTGTTCTTCTACAATTACGGCACTCTGAAGTGCTTCCGTCAGTGTATCCAGCGCCTCCGGATTGACAGAGGTTGACGGTGGCATTTGCGCACTCCTTTCTTTCAAAGGAGGCTGCTCACCTGATTCCAGAGCCATATGGGTCTCCGGAATAATGTCCGGCTATGGGACGAATTGGGCATGGCCCCCTTCGCCAGTCTCCATAGGGGTCGATGCTCCTGGGTTTCCGGTAGCAGAGGTATCGCCCTCTGGTGCCGCCTCGACGGTCTCCCTCACCTCTCCCTGATCCGGAAGGGTCCTTCGGGACAACACTTCGGCATTGTCCGTAGCTTTGGGGGAGGAGGCCGGCGGAGGCGACTCGCTATCCATCACGTTTGGATCCAGTGAGTTCCCCGAAGATGAGGATTGCTCGGGATGGACGCAAGCCAGACTACAACACGTAATTCAATATATTACGATCACAAGGTGGAAAGGTATATAAGTACAAATACCTTCGGGGTACTTATGATTCGGTGAGGGGCTTCGGCCTGTGGCGCCACTCACCGGCATCCAATTCGGAATCATCCGTGAGGGAGATCCTCCCTTTCTTGGACGCCTCCGCCTCTAGATCTACGGAAGCCCCCCTTTTCTTCTTTCCCCCCTTAACGGGACAATTACTCTCTTCCTCCTCCCCTTCATTTTCGTCAGGGGAGGAGTGTGTATCGGTGTCTTCAGACACTACGACCGGAGCACCTTTACGGCGGAGGCCACTTTTGGCCTCCTTGCTCTTCTTATTGACCTTCTTTTCCGGCGCCTGATATGGCGCCGGAACCAGCATCCTTGTTAGCACAGGGATGGTTGGGTCTTCGGGTAGCGGAGCCAGACAGTGAATCCGCTCCGCTTTCTTCGTCCAGCCCTGTGGGAAGAATGGAAAGCTTAGTATGCCCCCTGGATTTACAAATATGTAAGTTATCATGAAAACTTACGGGAGACGTTGCGTGAGTACAATGAAGGCCGAGGTCTTCAGCCGTCTTCGGCCACGTCTTTTGGGTCTTGAACAGCAGTTTCCACATGTCTTCGTGCTTCGTGCCGAAGAACCGCTGCAGGGTCCGGGGACCGGCTGGGTTGAACTCCATATGCGCTGAGTCCGGCCTTGGCAAGGCAGAATCCGGCAAAAAATCATTACCTGGATCACACTAACAAGACTGGTATTCTTGCCTACCATATTCGTGATGCCCTTCTGCAGCGTCGTCACCTCGTCGGATGACACCCAGTCCAGGCCCTTGTTGAGCCAGGATGTCAACCGCAATGGAGGCCCGGACTTGAACTCCGGGGGAGCGGCCCACGTGGAGTCATGAGGTTCCGTGACGTTAAACCACTCTTGTTGCCACCCCTTCATGGTCTCCACGAAAGTGCCTTTGGGCCAAGTAACATTGGGGAGCTAACTCACCATGGCGTCGCCGCACTCCGCGTATTGGCCATCCACCACTTTTGGCTTTACATTAAAGACCTTGAGCCATAGGCCGAAGTGGGGAGAGATGCGGAGGAATGCCTCACACACGACGATGAACGCCGAAATGTTGAGAAAGGAATTCGGGGTTAGATCATGGAAATCTAGCCCGTAGTAAAACATAAGGCCGCGGACAAAGGGATGGAGGGGAAACCCAATTCCGCGAAGGAAACGAAGAATGAATATTACCCTATCATGGGGCTCCGAAGTAGGGACGATATGTTTCTTGGCTGGAATCCGGTGGGCGATTGCCTTGGCTAAATACCCCGCTTCCCGGAGCTCCTTGATGTTCTCCTCCGTGATGGAGGAGGGCATCCACTTGCCATGCGATCCAGATCCAGACATGGCTAGAGTGTTTTCTAGGGACGGAAGGGATCGATGCTTGGGCGCTGGAGCTCGAGGGCGGATGGGCTGAGGAAGAAAAAGGCATGGGGTGAAAAGGTGGATTCTTATCTCCTTATAAAGGTCGTGAATATAGAGCGTCCCCCACGAGCCTTAAAACTCGCCTATTCCCAAGGGATCATGCGGACGGCACGGTTGGATTACCCAGGGCCGTATTGATGAGAATCCCGTGATAAGGGGACACGGTCTCTGTTTTGACAATATGTGTCACTGGAGGCTGCGTCTCAAAACGCGAAATGGGAAATTGAAAAACGATTTGAAATGATGGAAAGGCCAGACGTGACATCCCGCTAGCAAAAGCTGTCAGTAAAGACATATTATGTTTTTTAACTAAGTGTTATACCCTTGTGGTAGTGGGTTGTAGCTCTTAAACAGAGCCGGATATAGTTAACGATTGATCAGCTATTTTGTATTTGGAGGAGGAACCCTCCTTGTGCTACCTCTTGAGCATGCGTTGGTTTTCCCTTGAAGAGGAAAGGGTGATGCAGCAAAGTAGCGTAAGTATTTCCCTCACTTTTTGAGAACCAAGGTATCAATCCAGTAGGAGATAGCACGCAAGTCACCTAGTACCAGCACAAACAATCAAGAACCTTGCAACCAATGCGATAAAGGGGTTGTCAATCCCTTCACGGTCACTCGCAAAAGTGAGATTTGATAAAGATAATAAGATAAATATTTTTGGTACTTTTGTTATATAGATTGGAAAGTAAAGATTGCAAAATAAAATAAGTAGGAAACTAGACTTGTAGATCGGAAACTTATATGATAGAAAATAGACCCGGGGGCCATAGGTTTCACTAGTGGCTTTTCTCAAGAAAGCATAAATTACGGTGGGTGAACAAATTACTGCCGAGCAATTGATAGAAAAGCGCATAGTTATGAGAATATCTAGGCAATGATCATGAACATAGGCATCACATCCGTGTCAAGTAGACCGAAACGATTCTGCATCTACTACTATTACTCCACACATCGACCGCTATCCAGCATGCATCTAGAGTATTAAGTTCATAAGAACAGAGTAACGCATTAAGCAAGATGACATGATGTAGAGGGATAAACTCAAGCAATATGATATAAACCCCATCTTTTTATCCTCGATGGCAACAATACAATGCGTGCCTTGCTGCCCCTGCTGTCACTGGGAAAGGACACCGCAATATTGAACCCAAAGATGAGCACTTCTCCCATTGCAAGAAAGATCAATCTAGTAGGCCAAACTAAATCGATAATTCGAAGAGACTTGCAAAGATATCAAATCATGCATATAAAAATTTAGAGAAGAACCAAATATTATTCATAGATAAACTTGATCATAAATCCACAATTCATCGGATCTTGGCAAACACACCGCAAAAGAATATTACATCGAATAGATCTCCATGAACATTGAGGAGAACTTTGTATTGAGAAAAAAAAAAGAGAAGAAGCCATCTAGCTAATAACTATGGACCCGAAGGTCTGTGGTAAACTACTCACACATCATCGGAGAGGCTATGGTGTTGATGTAGAAGCCCTCCGTGATCGATTCCCCCTCCGGCGGAGCGCCGGAAAAGGCCCCAAGATGGGATCTCATGGGTACAGAAGGTTGCGGCAATGGAAAAGTGGTTTCGTGGCTCTCCCTGATGTTTCTAGGGTATAAGAGTATATATAGGAGAAAGAAGTACGTCGGTGGAGCTACTAGGGACCCACGAGGGTGGGGGCGCGCCTACCCCTGGGCGTGCCCTCCTCCCTTGTGGTGTTCTAGACTTCAACTCCAAGTCTCCCGGTTTGCTTTCGGTCCAAAAAGATCTTCCCGAAGGTTTCGTTCCGTTTGGTATGCCTTTTCTGCAAAACACTTAAATAGGCAAAAAAACAGGAATTGGCATTGGGCCTTCGGTTAATAGGTTAGTCCCAAAAATAATATAAAAGAGCATATTAAAGCCCATTAAACATCCAAAACAGATAATATAATAGCATGGAACAATCAAAAATTATAGATACGTTGGAGACGTATCAAGCATCCCCACGCTTAATTCCTGCTCGTCCTCGAGTAGGTAAATGATAAAAACAGAATTTTTGATGTGGAATGCTACCTAACATATATATCAATGCAATTTTCTTTATTGTGGCATGAATGTTCAGATCCGAAAGATTCGAGACAAAAGTTTAATATTTACATAAAAATAATAATACTTCAAGCATACTAAGAAAGCAATTATGTCTTCTCAAAATAACATAGCCAAAGAAAGCTCATCCCTACAAAATCATATAGTTTGGCTATGCTCCATCTTCGTCACACAAAATATTCAAATCAGGAAGATGGTCTCACATCAACTAGGCATATTAATGGGCTATGGATATTCCCATCAATAGATATCAATGTGAGTGAGTAGGGATTGCCATACAATGGATGCATTAAAGTTATAAATGTATGAAAGCTCAATAAAAGAAACTAAGTGGGTGTGCATCCAACTTGCTTGCTCATGAATACCTAGGGCATTTGAGGAAGCCGGTCGTTGGAATATACAAGCCAAGTTCTATAATGAAAAATTCCCACTAGTAATATGAAAGTGAAAACATATGAGACTCTCTATCGTGAAAATCATGGTGCTATTATGAAGCACAAGTGTGGAAAAAGATAGTAACATTGTCCCTTCTCTCCTTTTCTCTCATTTTTTTGGTGGGCTTCTTTGGCCTCTCTTTTTTATTTGGGCTTCATTGGCCTCTTTTATTTTTTATAACCTCACGTGGTACAATGTTCTAATAATGATGATCGTCACACTTCTATTTACTTACAACTCGATATTACAAATCAATACTAGAACAAACATATGACTCTTTATTAATGCCTCCGGCGGTGTACCAGGATGTGCAATGAATCAAGAGTGACATGTATGAAAAATTTATGAATGGTGGCCTTGCCACAAATACGATGTCAGCTACATGATCATGCAAGGCAATATGACAATGATGGAACGTGTCATAATAAACGGAACGGTGAAAAGTTGCATGGCAATATATCTCGGAATGGCTATGGAAATGCCATAATAGGTAGGTATGGTGGCTGTTTTGAGAAAGGTATATGGTGGGTGTATGGTACCAGCGAAAGTTGCACTGTACTAGAGAGGCTAGCAATGGCGGAAAGGTGAGAGTGCGTATAATCCATGGACTCAACATTAGTCATACAGAACTCACATACTTATTTAAAAAACCTGCAAATCATGAAAACCAAGCACTACACGCATGCTCCTAGGGGAAGGGTTGGTAGGAGTTAACCATCGCGCGATCCCGACCTCCACATAAAGGAAGACAATCAAAGAAATACTTCATGCTTCAAATTTGTTACACAACAGTTACCATACGTGCATGCTACGGGACTTGCAAACCTCAACACAAGTATTCTTAAAATTCACAACTACTCTACTAGCATGACCCTAATATCACCATCCTCATATCTCAAAACAATCATCAAGCATCAAACTTCTCATAGTATTCAACGCACTTTATATGAAAGTTTTTTATTATACCCATCTTGAATGCCCATCATATTAGGACTAATTTTATAACCAAAGCAAATTACAATGATGTTCTAAAAGAATCTAAAAACAATATAAGTGAAGCATGAGAGATCAATAATTTCTGCAAAATAAAACCACCACCGTGCTCTAAAAAGATATAAGTGAAGAACCAGAGCAAAATTATCTAGCTCAAAAGATATAAGTGAAGCATATAGAGTATTCTAATAAATTCATATTCATGTGTGTCTCTCCCAAAAGGTGTGCACAGCAAGGATGATTGTGGTAAACTAAATAGCAAACACTCAAATCATACAAGACGCTCCAAGCAAAACACATATCATGTGGTGAATAAAAATATAGCCTCAAGTAAAGTTACCGATAGACGAAGACGAAAGAGGGGATGCCTTCTCGGGGCATCCCCAAGCTTAGGCTTTTGTTTGTCCTTGAATTTTACCTTGGGGTGCCTTGGGCATCCCCAAGCTTAGGTTCGTGCCACTCTTTATTCCATAGTCCATCAAATCTTTACCCAAAAACTTGAAAAGTTCACAACACAAAACTTAATAGAAAATCTCGTGAGCTCCGTTAGTATAAGAAAACAAACCACCACTTTAAGGTACTGTAATGAACTCATTCTTTATTTATATTGGTGTTAAATCTACTATATTCCAACTTATCTATGGTTATCCCCCCCCCCCTGATACTACTCATAGATTCATCAAAATAAGCAAACAACACACGAAAAACAGAATCTGTCAAAAACAGAACAGTCTGTAGAAATCTGTAACTTTCGAATACTTCTGTAACTCTAAAAATCCTGAAATAAATTGGTGGATGTGAGGAATTTGTCTATTAATCATCTAAAAAAATAATCAACCTAAAAGCACTCTCCAGTAAAAAAATGGCAGCTAATCTCATGAGCGCAAAAGTTTCTGTTTTTTACAGCAAGATCGCAAAGACTTCACCCAAGTCTTCCCAAAGGTTCTACTTGGCACAAACACTATTAAAACATAAAACCACATCTAAACAGAAGCTATATGAATTATTTATTACTAAACAGAAGCAAAAAGCAAAGAAAATAAAATTGGGTTGCCTCCCAACAAGTGCTATCGTTTAACGCCCCTAGCTAGGCATAAAAACAAGAATAGATCTAGGTATTATAATGATAGGGAAAATCGCGAAAATTCATCTCATACTCCCTACGTTCAGCAGCAAGTTTTCTTTGTCGTAGGCAAAAGTAATTAAAAGGGCTAAATTTAACGAGACAAAAGTCCCCAAGGTCAAGCTCGGGAGGTATTGGTTCCTCCTTTGGCCCCTCATATTGCACAACCAATTCATCGTTATAAGCATTCTTTTGGCAAAAAGTCATGAGCCTTTGTTCAAGAGAAAAACCTAACCCATTGTTCTGAATAGCAAAATTATCATTAAGTTCAGAAATCCTATCAACTAGAACATCGGTAGGAACCTTTTTTCTAAGCATTTCATTATAAGCAACATGATCTAAAGATCATAAACGCATTATGCCTTCTTGATTAAAAAGGATTGCTTCTATGGGAGGACGGCCAGCATCCACCCTATAATGCACAAAAATTTCATTGGCCTCTTTTATTATAAATCTGAACTCATGTGCTAAAAAGATGGTAGCCGCTCACTTAACAGAAGAATACTCAATATTAGAAAATTCTAGAAAAATCCTTTGTATGCAAGGATGCATGTGGATAAATTGTCTTTTGAGTTCAACTACGAGCAAAGATATAGCATCCGCAAGACTACTAGTTCTATGAAGAATAGACCCACCCATAGTGGGCAAAGCACCGGCACAAGTAAACAAATCTTGAACAACTCCTTTTCCAATAATATTACCACTACCAATCCGGAACTTTTTAGTGTGTAAAATAGCAGGTTCTTCATGAGGATTATCAAAAGCATCAAAGTTTCCCCCATCATTACTACTATCTTTTTCAATGATGACCTCCCCAGTTTCAGACATGATGGCAACAAACTGCACTAAGGACGAACACACAAGAGGCAAGCGGAAAGAGGCGAACGAAAGAGAGGCGAAGAAAAAGGCAAAGGTTTTCAAAAATTGTTTTAGAAGTGGGGGAGAGGAAAACGAGAGGCGAATGGCAAATAATGTAATGCGAGGGAGAAGAGTTTGTAATGGGTACTTGATATGTCTTGACTTGAGTGTAGATCTCCCCGACAACGGCGTCAGAAATCCTTCTTGCTACCTCTTGAGCATGCGTTGGTTTTCCCTTGAAGAGGAAAGGGTGATGCAGCAAAGTAGCGTAAGTATTTCCCTCAGTTTTTGAGAACCAAGGTATCAATCCAGTAGGAGATAACATGCAAGTCACCTAGTACCTGTACAAACAATCAAGAACCTTGCAACCAACGCGATAAAGGGGTTGTCAATCCCTTCACGGTCACTCGCAAAACTGAGATCTGATAAAGATAATAAGATAAATATTTTTGGTATTTTTGTTATATAGATTGGAAAGTAAAGATTGCAAAATAAAATACATAGGAAACTAGACTTGTAGATCGAAAACTTATATGATAGAAAATAGACCCGAGTGCCATAGGTTTCACTGGTGGCTTCTCTCAAGATAGCATAAATTACGGTGGGTGAACAAATTACTGTCGAGCAATCGATAGAAAAGCGCATAGTTATGAGAATATCTAGGCAATGATCATGAATATAGGCATCACGTCTGTGTCAAATAGACCGAAACGATTCTGCATCTACTACTATTACTCCACACATCAACCGCTATCCAGCATGCATCTAGAGTATTAAGTTCATAAGAACAGAGTAACGCATTAAGCAAGATGACATGATGTAGATGGATAAACTTGATAACCCATAAGTGTAGGGGATCGCAACAGTTTTCGAGGGTAAAGTATTCAACCCAAATTTGTTGATTCGACACAAGGGGAGCCAAAGAATACTCTTAAGTATTAGCAGCTGAGTTGTCCATTCAACCACACCTAGAAACTTAGTATCTGCGGCAAGATAGTTTATTAGCAAAGTAATATGATAGTGGCGGTAGTGGCAATAAAAGTAACGATGGTGTTTTTGTAGTTTTTGTAACAGTAGCAACGGAAAAGTAAACAGGCAACAATCAATATGGGAAAAGCTCGTAGGCATTGGATCGGTGATGGGAAATTATGTCGGATGCAATTCATCATGTAGAAATTATAACCTAGGGTGACACAGAACTAGCTCCAGTTCATCAATGCAATGTAGGCATGTATTCCGAATATAGTAATACGTGCTTATGGAAAAGAACTTGCATGACATCTTTTGTCCTGCCCTCCCGTGGCAGCGGGATCCTATTAGAAACTAAGGGATATTAAGGCCTCCTTTTAATAGAGTACCGGACCAAAGCATTAACACATAGTGAATACATGAACTCCTCAAACTATGGTCATCACCGGGAGTGGTCCCGATTATTGTCACTTCGGGGTTGCCGGATCATAACACATAGTAGGTGACTATAGACTTGCAAGATAGGATCAAGAACACACATATATTCATGAAAATATAGTAGGTACAGATCTGAAATCATGGCACTCGGGCCCTAGTGACAAGCATTAAGCATAGCAAAGTCATAGCAACATCAATCTCAGAACACAGTGGATACTAGGGATCAAACCCTAACAAAACTAACTCGATTACATGATAGATCCCATCCAACCCATCACCGTCCAGCAAGCCTACGATGGAATTACTCACGCACAGCGGTGAGCATCATGGAATTGGTGATGGAGGAAGGTTGATGATGACGATGGCGACGATCTCCACTCTCCGGAGCCCCAAATGGACTCCAGATCAGCCCTCCCGAGAGAGATTAGGGCTTGGCGGCGGCACCATATTGTAAAACGCGATAATTCTTCCTCTCTGATTTTTCTCTCCCCGAAAGTGAATATATAGGATCTAGGGATACGTCGGTGGAGCACCAGGGGGCCCACGAGGCAGGGGGGCGTGCCCTAGGGGGCGCGCCCCCCACCCTCGTGGACAGGATGTGGGCCCCCTGGTCTGGATCTTCTTGCAGGTATTTTTTATATTTTCCAAAATAATTCTTCGTGGAGTTTCAGGTCATTCCGAGAACTTTTTATTTCTGCACAAAAACAACACCATGGCAATTTTGCTGAAAACAGCATCAGTCCGGGTTAGTTCCATTCAAATCATGCAAGTTAGAGTCCAAAATAAGGGCAAAAGTGTTTGGAAAAGTAAATACGTTGGAGACGTATCAACTCCCCCAAGCTTAAACATTTGCTTGTCCTCAAGCAATTCAGTTGATAAACTGAAAGTGATAAAGAAAAACTTTGACAAACTCTATTTGCTCTTGTTGTTGTAAATATGTAAGCCAGCATTCAGGTTTTCAGCAAGATCATGAACTAACCACATTCATAATAACTTTCAGGTCTCAAGACTACTCACATCAATGGCATAATCAACTAGCGAGCAATAATAATAAGGGATTATTCCATCTGTGCCCCCAATTCCTTAGTTGTGCTTAGTTTTGCCCACGCTCCAAACTTTTGCTCACTTTTCCCCACTCCCTTAGGTGAAACTCTCACAAATGTTCATAACAGACGTTTGCCGTCTTGGTTGTTAACTGACTTGTGGGGCCACGTTGGACTCTGTTGACTGTGGCTGTGGCTTCGCTGGTTGGGCCGTGTTTGTGTTCATAGGATGGGCCCGTTAGTTTGTTGGTAATAAATTAAAAAAGCCTGCTATCGATGGATGCAGCCTGCTATGCATGCCCGACTTTGGCTTCGATGTAGCCTGCTATGCATGCGAACACCGCCACGCACGCATCTAGTGACCTAGACCTTATCACATGCATGCACGCCGACACGCACGCATCGATCTATGCCGCACGGTTGCCGGTGGATTCAGTCGCTCTGCAGCGTCGTTTCACGCGTCGCAGTCATACGTGCCGGTGGCAGAAGGGGAAGGCTGGACGCTCGCGTCCATATGTCGAGGCATCGGTTCACGGTGAACGGCTGCCGCTCGAATCAGTTGTGGGAGGCAGGCAGCCGCCAACGCAGAGCACGCAGAAGGGGGAGACAGGCAGCCGCCAATGCAGAGCACGCAGAAGGGGGAGGCAGGCAGCCGCCAACGCAGAGCACGCTCGCATCGATTCACGTTCACACATTGATGATGGCATCGGTTCACGCACGCACTGAGTAACGATCTACGCCGTTTCCGCATGTACCCACTTCGTCTCCCCCGGCTATTTAAACTGCCCTTCATTGCCTCTTCTTCTACAGATCCATCTGCGCCTCCTCCTTCTCTTCTTCCCCCAAAAGCCAAAGCAAACACTCGGCGAAGCGAGCAAGATGCAGTACTACGAGCCGACGTTCCAAGAGCCGCCCACCGTGCCGGAACGGCGGTACCCCGCCAACGTCGTCGTCGAGGCATCGCTCCGCTTGTGGGCGTTCTCACGCTGGAGGGGTAGCACTGAGTTTGCACGGGGGTTCCTCCGTGCGGGCTTCCACCACCTCCCGGCGGGCTCGCCGCCCATGTTCAACCTTGTGGAGCAGCGTCCCCACGCCAACGCTCTAGTGGTAGGGCTCGTCGCCCACTTCACCAACAGGTTCGATGCCTACTACCTACTCGGCAAGGTGTATTGGTGTGAGTGGGAGTTCATCACATTCACCACCTATAACATCTTCACCGACTTCGAGAGCATCTTACCCGCTCGCAACCGCATGCACAACCTCCCGTACTACCTCGGCGATAACGGCCTTGAGGAGGAGCAGTACTGAAGCCAGCGGCGAAGAAGACGGTGAAGGCGGCGGTTAAGGTGAAGACGACGGTGAAGACATGGCGGTGTTGCCCTGGCTACCGTATGTACTATGTAGTGTGAGTTTGGTGTGTGTGTTGCCCGAGCTAGCTACCCTATCTATGTAAGGTTAATTATCTATCGGTGTCGTGTTATATGTAAGAACTAGTGTTGCCCTAGCAACCCTATCTAAGTTAAGTTATGTGTGTTATATTAATGCTTTGTTATGTTTGTATTTTGTTTGTCCCAAGTTTAGACACGGCTAATTGACATGGGCAAAATTAACCAAACTAACTAAAAATGATGTGTTTATAGATGCCTTCTAAAAATAAGAACATATTGTACATGGCTTTGGTTTGAGAGCTCTGTATTTTTTAGGTATTCCAAGAATACTTTGGTTTCCAGAAATATTGAAGTATCAAATACTTTGAGATGTTTGGCTTTAGTCAAAAGTGTAGTTTTATATACTTTAATATGTAGAAAACTACACTATTTTTTAAGTATATAAAAAAGAGGGTTGGACCTCTCTTTCGAATACTGAAGTATTGGTTCGCTAGGCATAATAATACTGCGGTGCAAATACTTTGATTCTAAAATTACTTTACTGCCAAACGAAGCCAGGTTGTGAGCAAGCAAAACAAAAGCACATACGGTGAAGAGAAATCAAATCAAAAAAATGAAGGGACCCATAAAGGAAAGCCAAAAAAATTCCTCAATGAAATAGAAGAGATTGGGCAATAAAATTAATGAAAAAATCAATTAGAAACAAAAAAGAACAAAGCAATCGTTCCTAAACAAAAGAAGAAACATTGCTTGTTTCTGGGCCTCATTTATCCTTTGTGGGCCTATTGCAGCTAGATTCTCTTTGGGCCCGTGAACTAGGTTTATATTCTAGCAGAACTAACGAACTCGAGGACAAAAGTTTGGTAAGTGCAAGAGAGAAGAGATGAACTTGATGTATATCCATTGTGCTGCTCAAGTACTGCTTACTGGCATCTGGCGAGCTAGGGTATGATCCAACACTCGAGGTTATTAACTAACAAAATAATCCTATCACTGAACTGGTAGTTGTCTTCTGCCGAAACTGAAAGTGTCGAAACATAACAGTAAACTGCATACATTCAGAGGTCGACAGTTGCACTAAAAACATAACAGTAAACTGCATACATTCAGAGATCGACAGCTTACATAGTTGCATTTGAGATAAACAGACTTGGATTGCTAAACAGTGGCAACAACAGTAGACAAACATCTCTAACGAGAGATGGCCATCAAGTAAAAAATTCCTAGAGCAAGTATTCCTACAGCTATCAGATTGGATTGCTTCTTCAACTCAATCAACTGCTTGAAGTTCTTGTTCACCTTCTTCAGTTCCGTCTTCAGTTCGACATCTACCACCGTCGGGTATTCCGGACGCGCTGCTGCTGCCGGAGCAGCACTTTCATGGGGCATATTGAACCCGCGGATTGCATTCCCCCTCGAAACCAGCCAGCCCAACCCTTGAAGCCTCTGGATGTAATCATCCATCCACTCGAAATGGTGGCATTTCTTCACGATCTGAAAACGAAATCACGTAACCTAAATCCCAAATCTGACAGATTTTTTGAGAAATTAGAGATAAAGGATGCGAGGAAAACTTAGATCTAACCTGCCCCTCTGGCTTGCTCTCGCATTTGACAAACTCGCGCCCAAAGTTCCCATTCTTCTCCTCCTTCGAAGTCAACCGCTTTAGTGGCGCAGTCCGTGGGCAGTCAGTGCAGCGAGTCATCGACGCTGGACCATACAAGCCACGTGGAACGGGGGGCTGACGAGGAGGTTGAATATCGTCGGAGAGGAAGAAACAGAGGAATTGCTCGAGAGGAAGAAGAACGAGAAGATGGGGAAAGAAACAGAGAAACTGCTCGATGCCTTTGTCTATCAGATGGAGAAGAGGAGAAGGGGAATCTATATTGACGATTTGCCACATTGTATTTTTCAGTTTGAATATTTGAACCAACTCTTAACACTGACATGTGGTGGTCATGTGCGAAAATACAATTTCATATGTAAAGTGGGGCAGATTGTAAAAACCCGAGAAGGACAGTGCAGTAGCCAATCAGGATGCAAAACCAGCGTCATGCGGATCGCGCATGCGTGCCCCCACATCTGACGGGTGGTGTTTGCCGCTTGGTAGGGTCCGACGGCGGACGTTTGACGCTAGGGTTTGGAGCATTTCTGCGGGGTCATGAGCCAGTCAACGGGGTTATTAGGGTTTGACCAGATTTCAAATGGCCATAACTAAATTAGAAAAAATCGCAAAAATATATTAAAAAAACGTAGTTCGTCCGTTTATGAGACCTAGTTACCATAAAAATATATAAACTCGGTATAGGGGCGTTTTTTTGAAAAAAACATTTTTTGAAGTGATCTGTCGAAATCAAGTTCAAATGTTTTTAAGAAATTCAAAAAAAAATCAAAATGTTGTAATTCTTGCGCACATAGCCGTCATATGTGACAAGGTTATGATAAAAAATATAAACTTGGTGTAGGTCATTTTCATGAAAAAAGGCTTCACACAAATGAGCTATCACCTATGAACATGTTCAGAGTTCGTAGAATAGGGAGAGAGGGTTTAGGGTTTGAAAAATAATTCAAAAAAACAGAAAAATCTCCATGCTTCATTTTGGAGTGAATAAGATGGATCTGAACTTACTTTTTCATTTTCATATCTAGAACGTGTTATTTGACGGTTTTGAATTAAAAGCATATTTTTTTCAAAAAAAATGTAGTAATATGAATATTAATCAATAAATAGTGAGACTTCGTTTTTACCCTATATATATGGAACAAGTGTTAATAAAAATATATATGCCTCATTTAAACAAGGTCAAAAAAAAACTTGATTTCAAATAGGGTTGTTTACCCTAGCTTTCGAGCTTGTTTCTAACACATTTCTCATTTGGACTATTCACCTATGAATATTGGACTTCAAATGCTCGATCAAATACACTGCACAAAGCAATGAACCTCCAATGTTCAACTTCAACTTTGGCTCAAATCCAAATTTTTGCCCAAATTCAAATATTGATTTAAATTCAAATTTTGATGGAAATTTGAATTCTAACTCAAATAAGAAACCAAAGTAGAAGCAACATTATTACAACTGATAAGTTTTCACAGTAGCTCAAATCTACCTAGTTTTAAGATGCCAACATCTTAATACAAATCTACCAAGTTTTAAGCGATCGACTCGCCCTCAAATTGACAACACAAACATTTCCCAACAACTTAATTCAAATTTTCGACTTGCTCCTTGTGTTTGCACCTGGCTTCACTGTCTTGCTCCTGGTTTCCCTAGTTGAGATGATCTTTTCTTTCAGACTCTTGTTTCTTTTGATCTTTACTTGGGGTTTTCGCCGTGGAGGTGCTGATGGAGTAGTTCCACTCGTCGAGCACTGGACGACCATTTGACTGTCATCTATGGGTTCAGTAATATTTAAAGGCACAATTGGAAAAATTACCCCCTCCTCTTCCTCTCTTATAGCTTCAAAACCATCAAAGGCCATGGTTTAAAAATCTTCTGCTTCTTCATCTCTTGGCCTTTTCTCCCTAGAGCTGGTAAATAAAATTATAAGCCATAGGCAAAAAAGAGAGAACAAATACAAACAAAAGGGTAGCTGCATTCTACAAATGCAAACACATACCAAGATGCTTCATTTGTCGCTGCATTCTCCACTGCATCTTCAGTCTCCATTGCCGCTACATTCTCCTCAGCATTGGCCGTTGTCCATCTTTCCTCCTCTCCAAATGATGCATCCACTGCATTGGTACAAAGCCTAGCAATATGCCCCAGAACTCCACATTTTTTGCAAGCACGCTTCTTTGGTAGATGACCCTCCTCACCTGCTCTAATCCTCTCGTTCCTTGGTCTTCCTGGTGGTCTAGTAATGACAGGAGCGTGGAGTTTGAACCCTGGATCTACTATGTTCCATTGATCTTTCCCCAAGAGTGCAGGCACATTGTCAGCATAAGCAGCCATAAATTTGGCAACGGAGAAATACTCAGAGCAATATTGATCAACTCCACCATCTGCACCCCCGATAATGGTCATCAGATGTAGGGCATGTATGCATGGCTTCTCACGGATCTGCCATTGCCTACAAGTACATTCTCTAGTACTTAGGTTCACACGATACCTCCATACCCTATTTTTAGTGTCAATATAGGTAACCTCTCCCTCATATGTACCAGATCGAATACATTTCAGCTTCAGTCCTCTTGCCTTCAAGTGCAATGCCTTAATCAGTGATGGGAGCATTTGATGACCAACATATTGTGTTTCTACAATTCTTTTGCGAAGAGCCATCTTTATCATGATCATCTGCCTCATCTTGTCAAATGCTTGCCACAATAAGAGCCCTTTCACTAACTTGAACTTTAAATTGAAGCATTCTGCAAGGTTACTGGTCACATAATCTACTTTGCAGATTTCGTTGAATTTGCTTCTTGACCACACCTTGCCATGATGTGCATCCATGTACTCCTTCACAAGAGGATTTTGAGCATACAACACTCTCAAATGGTGTTCATGCTTCCTTTTGATGCATGTGTATGATGCTGGCCATAAGTTCTCATCATAAACTTTACCTTTGAACTTCTTTTTGAAATTATGCGCTAGGTGTTGCATACATTCCCTATGCTCCACTCCAGGGAATACAATTTCTACTGCACTCTCTAAACCCTTGCAAGCATCTGTGTGTATAGCTAAACCTGGGGGTGTGCCTATAATGTTGCGCAACTGCTACAGAAACCAGACCCAACTTTCCTCAGACTCTGCCTCCACCACACCAAATGCAACTGGGAATAGCCAGTTGTGTCCATCAACTTCAGAAGCTGCTAATAGTTGTCATCTCCATCTTCTAGTCAAACGTGTAGCATCTACAGCCAAATAGGGCCTGCAACCATCTAGAAACCCCTGCCAGCAAGCCTTGAAACAAATAAAAGCCCTTTTGAAGCACTCCTTCTCAAATGACTTCCCTTTTATTTTGAATGGAACTGTTTGCTTGTTAATCTCTACAACACTCCCTGGACTTGCCATCTCCACTTCAGCTTTGAAAGTGTAAAGTAGCTGAAAATTGTCATTCCATTGACCATTAATTCTGTCAAGAGCCTTTTCCCTAGCATTGAAAATTCTCAAGTAAGGAATTTCTATCTTGTACTTCTCAAAAATCTTCACATGGAGTGATGTTGGACCAAGTCCAGGTTCTTCTCTCAGCCAATCCAATATAGCATCTGCCACCCACCTAGTTTTTGCTAGCTTGGTTTTGGCCTTCCCCCCTCCCCCTCCAGGTGGACAGGTGTGCTTCTGTGGGTTTTTCTTTATCTAAAACAAAATAAAAGGGTAAAAAACAGTTAAGAAACCTTACTCAATGATCTGAAACTAAATTACTAACTGAACTTGGATTACCTGAATATATTTGCTCTTTCTCATACGAGATGCATGCAACTTCCACCTACACCTAGGATATGGACAAAAAACTATGAACCTTGTTGGCTCACTCCTTCTAATCTTATAGGTGTTTTCAGATATAATGCACCATGTTGTCACTGCATTCTGACAGTCCACCATTGATTGAAAAATGGTACCTACACTAAGCTCAGGTTTTTCCCTGTTCCACTCAATTGTTGGCATGTCATCACCACCGTATTCATCCTTGATTAAGATGTCCATGTTCTCCACCTTCTCTTCATCGTCAGTGTCATCAAACCTAGCTTGGCTGATGGGCTCCTCTGTATATTCATCATCCACTACTTGCTGACTGGCTACATCGACCAGTTCAGGAAACATCATCTAGTCTTCATCATCATTTGTAGGCACTGCCTCGTCAGGTTCTGCATCTTCTTCTACACCAACTGCAGAAGGTACACGAGAAGCAACAGCTGAATCAGAACCAGAATTGGCAGCAGGCATGCTGTGGCTCCATGAACCACTTGCTTTACTTGGTGTCGACCTACAAGGAGTGCCGGGGTGCTGGCTATTAGCACAGACATATGATGTCTGAACTCCCTTCCCCTTCGCCCGTTCTGCGCGTGGCTGAAGCACATCGATCTGGAATTTACCGAATTGGTAGCCAGCAATCCCAGCAAAAAGCAACGGCATATGATCGTCGCAAGTTAGTGGGAGAAATATCTGCTCGTCACTGCTGAAATAATTCAGTTCAACAGCATCGGCATCACTCCAGGGATATGTGTTTCGCAGCTCAGCTCGCAAATCTTTGAAAGACATGCTGGTTTCTACCACTTTGGGATAGAAAAATGATGAAATCAAATGCGGTTTAGTACCACGCAGCACGCTAGTTTCCATTCTAATCGCCAGTCGGAAAGCCCGCGCAGGATCAATCCTATTTTGTTGAAACAAAGGCTTCAGTTAGCCGGGTAAAATCGAGCACAAATTCGAAGGATTCAAGCAAACAGAAGTCAAATACAACCTACAATGCGACTTAGAACGTCAATTCGAGAGGAAACGATGCTTACCCAGGTTTAATCCATGAATTATCTACCGTGGATTCGACCCAATCCTCTCCACGGTCGACTGCCTTCCGGGCATCCTCACTCAACATCGCTATGTAATCCTAGATGGGGAGGTGGGCTATATCTGGCGGAGACGCGGCGTCGCCGACGAACGGAATAGGGCATAGGGTGGAGGAAACAACTGTGATGGACGCGGCATGACATCGGCGGAGGGGCGGGGCAGCGCGGTGAGGTGCGGCCTGTCTAGATCTGTTTCAGATTCAGACAAGCTGCCCAATATGTGTCTCCTTGCGGTCCCACCCATTAGCAAGCAACGATCAGATGAAGACTCGGCCCCACTCGTCAGCAATTAACGGTCAATGGACGGTCAAGACAGCAAACACCCGCTATGAGCATTTGTGAGAGTTTCAGCTGCGGAAGAGGGGAAAAGTGAGCAAAATTTTGGAGCATGGGGAAAAGTGAGCACAACTAAGGAACGAGGGGCACTAATTTAAATATCCCTAATAATAAACCTCGGATGACAACACTTTCTCAAAACAATCATGATATGATATAACAAGATGGTATCTCGCTAGCCCTTTCTGAGACCGCAAAACATAAATGCAGAGCACCTTTACAGATCAAGGACTGACTAGACATTGTATTTCATGGTAAAAGAGATCCAGTCATGATCATACTCAATGCAAATTAATGGTAATACATGCAAATGACAGAGGTGCTCTCTTACTGGTGCTCTTTGATAAGAGGATGATGACTCTGCATAAAAGTAAATAGATAGGCCCTTCGCAGAGGGAAGCAGGGATTTGTAGAGGTGCCAGAGCTCGATTTTTAAATAGAGATGAATAACATTTTGAGCGGTATACTTTCATTGTCAACATAACAACCAAGAATCTCGATATCTCCCATGCTACGCACATTATAGGCGGTTCCCAAACAGAATGATAAAGTTTATACTCCCCCAACCACCAACAAGCACACTCCATGGCTAGCCCGAAACAACGGGTACCGTCCAAACCAGCAACAGCCCTGGGGGAGTTTTGTTTAATTATTATGATTTTGATCATGGGACTGGGCATCCCTATTACCAGCCATTTTTTCATGAATGATGAGCGGAGTCCACTCATCGTGAGAATAACCCACCTAGCATGGAAGATATAGACAACCCTAGTTGATACATGAGTTGTTCGAGCATACAAAACAGAATTTCATTTGAAGGTTTAGAGTTTGGCACACACAAATTTACTTGGAACGGCAGGTAAATACCGCATATAGGAAGGTATGGTGGACTCATGTGCAATAACTTTGGGGTTTATGGAAGTGTATGCACAAGCAGTATTCCCGCTTAGTACAGGTGAAGGCTAGAAAAAGACTTGGAAGCGACCAGCTAGAGAGCAACAACGGTCATGAACATGCATTAAAATTAATCAACAATGAATGCAAGCATGAGTAGGATATAAATCACCATGAACATAAATATCGTGGAGGCTATGTTGATTTGTTTCAACTACATGCGTGAACATGTGCCAAGTCAGATCACTTAAATCGTTCAAAGGAGGATACCACCCCATCATACTACATCACAACCATTTTAATATCATGTTAGCACGCAAGATAGATCATTATAAACTCTCAGCTAATTAAGCATGGCATAAGCAGCTATGATCTCTAATTGTCATTGCAAGCACGTTTTAGTCATAACAAGCTGAATCAGGAACGATGAACTATCATATTTACAAAAACAAGAGAGGTCGAGTTCATACCAGCTTTTCCCATCTCAATTAGCTCATCATATATCATCCTTATTGCCTTTCACTCGCACGACCGAACGGTGTGGATAATAATAATAGCGCATGTGCAATGGACTAAGCTAGAATTTGCAAGCAATTTAATACAAGAGAGAAGACAAGGTAATATGGCTCAAGGTTAAATCAACAATAGAGCATGTGAGAGCCACTAAGCAATTTCAATCATGGTCTTCTACTCTTAACCCCCAAAGAAAAGAAACTATTTACACGGGAAAGCTCCCAACAAGCAAAAGAAGAACGGGAAATCTTTTTGGGTTTTCTTTTAGTTACTACTACAAGAAAAGTAAACTAGCTAGAAGTTACAACTAATATATTTTTTATTTTTCTTAAGGATTTTTCTAGCACACAAGAGAAGGACTAAGAAAAAGAAATGAAACTAAACATGGATGGTACAGTGAAAGAGTGTGAGCATCGACAACTAGAGTAATTGTGTGAACATGAATGTAAAGTCGGTGAGAAACACGTACTCCCCCAAGCTTAGGCTTTGGGCCCAAGTTGGTCTATGGCCAGTATTGGCCTGACGGATATCCAAAGTCGTAGTTGGGGTTGTACTGAGATGCAGCAGCTACTGCATGCTGAGCTGCAGCTCGAAGGCGGGCTGCTTCTGTCATATTATAATAAGCATTCGCCTCCTCCATAGTTATAGTGTATCTCCTTTTTGCCTGAAAGTCAAACACGGTAGGGGCAAGAAGAACAATAGGGATGGCCTGCTGCCTGTTAAAGATTAATCGATATTTGAGGGTTTGACCATCCCTCTCTATAAACCGGTTACTAGTCATAGCATGGCAATCTAAATGAGCAGGAGGTAAAGGTTCATCTTCTCGTGCACTGGCACACCAAGAAAGCGGGCTATACGAGTGGCGTAAATCCCACCAAATAAATCTCCACTCATACCATTATGGTGTAGCCTACGTGCAAGAATGGCTCTCAAATTGTATTGTCTATCACCTAGTACAGCACTCCTGAGAACAATGAGATCTGGGACACACATGTGACAAGCCTCATCTTTACCATTTATGCATCTACCAAAAAAGAGAGCAAAGTAATGAATAGCAGGAAATGGATGCTCCCTATGGTAGCCTGTGTGATTTCTCTAGATTCCCCCACTGTGATACTAGCAAGGAATTCTCTAAATTCAGATTTGCGGGGATCACCCATACTGCCCCACTATGGGAGCTTACAAGCATCATTAAAATCCTCTAAGTCCATGGTGTAAGATTTATCATACAGGTCAAACAGGACAGTGTGAGAATTACGTGAAGATGAAAATTTAAACCTTCTCACAAAGCTATCAGTTAAGCCACGGTATTGAGGGCACTTATCTTGTATGAAGCCCTCGAGGTCAGCATTGCGCACATATGCGAAAAATTCATCCTTGATGCCAACCTGATCCATAAAGTCATCTGACAGCCATTCACAAGGCCGCACGTCAGCATCCCTTGGTAGTTCATCGTCCGGCTCACGAAACGCGAGCCTCGGTTCTTGCTTGCTTGAAGAACCACCTTGGAAGTTTCTCCTATGCATTTTTCTGAATTTTTTTGAAATTTTTAGTAACTCAAAATAAAAGTTAACCAATGATGCGGGGTCAACCCGTTCTAGGCCGATCTTTCACGAAATGGAGATGTATCCCACGATGAACACAAAGAACACAAAGGAATCACAGAGGGAAACACAAGAGGAAACACTCAAATCAACACAAAGAGGGTCACACAGGTGCTAGATTCGCGATACATATCAAGACACACGATCCATAGTCAACAATGACGGTACAAAGATAGTCTTCTCCCGGTGGAGGTCTTGAGGTATCCCTTGGGATCTTCTCCGTAGCGGAGGTCTTGAATCCGTGTGGATCTTCTCCGAAGAGGGCCGCACTCACTCTCGAGGAGATGAACCAGAAGAAGGTATCAAATGAGCTATACAAAAGCTACCCTAGGAAGGAGGAAGTCAACGAGTATATATACATGGGTCAAGGTCCTTTGCTGTGCGCAGACAGACGGGGCGGACGTCCGCTGGATCACCGGACGTCCAGTGGCTCGGGAGAGACCGGACGTCCGGTAACCCTCGGATTTCCGCTAATTACGTTATGTAGTCGGTGTCACAGACGTCTGGTGGCCTCCGGTCGTCCGGTCGCCTAGGAGTCGCCGGTCGTCCGGTGATCATCGGACGTCCAGTGCCTGGGGGTGACCGGTCGTCCGGTAGGGGTCGGACATCCGGTGCCTGTAGCGTCTTCAGCAACACTTCTTCTTGTTCCAAGCACTTGTCGATCCCGTCACCTTGTCCACTGTGCAGAGCTGTCATGTGGCCTTCATCCAAGTACCTGAGTATGCATAGAGTTTTTGATGAGGGTAGAAGCCATGTCCCATGTGAATCGAGAGGAAATTGATAAAGGAGTGAGTTCATCTCGGCTTCGAGAGCTCTTGCACGGGCTCGTGTCATTGGTCCTTTGGGAACTTCGTGAGTCGACGGTAGGTCCATGGGGATGACCTTGGGATGCTCTGCATCATCTCCCCTCCCTTGGGAAAGATCCGACCTCGGATCGAAATCTTCATCACCATGGAAAGGAGATAGGTCCTCGATGTTGAAGGTATTGCTCACATTGTACTTGTCTCGTGGAATGTCAATCTTGTAGGCATTGTTGTTGTAGCATGCTAGCACCTTGAAAGGTCCGTCGGCTCGAGGTACTAGTTTGGACTTGCGTTCGTTGGGGAAGCGGTCCTTTCAAAGATGAAGCCATACGAGATCTCCCGGTTGGAACACCAGTGGTGCCTTATCGACGTTGCGCTTGGTGGCTATGCGTTGCACTTGTTGCTCGATCGTTGCCCTTGTATCTTCGTGCACCTTCTTGAGATAGCTTGCTCGTGCACTTGCGTCCATGTTGACACCTTATTGTAGAGGTAGAGGTAGGATGTCCAATGAGGACAACGGGTTGAAGCCGTAGACAACCTCGAAGGGGGACTTGCCGGTAGTCGAATGTCTTGCGCGGTTGTAGGCATACTCGGCGATGGGCAAGCATTGCTCCCATTCCTTGATGTTCTTCTTGATCAACACGCGAAGAAGCGTCGAAAGTGTGCGGTTCGTCACCTCCGTTTGGCCGTCGGTTTGTGGATGATATGCCGAAGAGAAGAGGAGCTTGATGCCGAGTTTGGCGCATAGAGTCTTCCAAAAGTAGCTCAAGAACTTGACGTCCCGGTCCGACACGATCGTCTTTGGTACTCCATGTAGACGAATGATTTCCCTACAAAAGAGAGTTGTCACATGTGAAGCATCGTCGATCTTGTTACAAGGAATGAAATGAACCATTTTACAGAATCTATCCACGACAACAAACACGGAATCTTTTCCATTTTGAGTCCTAGGCAATCCAAGTATAAAGTCCATGCTTATGTCTTCCCATCGATGGTATGGAATAGGAAGTGGCATGTAAAGACCATGAGATTTAGCTTTTGACTTAGCTTTGCGACATGTAGAGCATCGGTTGGTGAGGCATGAGACGTCACGGAGCATCTTGGGCCAAAAGTAGTTCTTGGAGAGCGTAGCAAATGTCTTTTCGCGTCCAAAGTGTCCCATGAGTCCTCCTCCATGAGATTCCTGCAAAAGGAGCAAGCGAAGCGAAGACTCGGGAATGCAAAGTTTGTTAGCTCTCATATGATATCCATCCTTTATGTTGTAACGTTCCAGAGAAGTGCGAGTCAAACACTTAGCATAAGGATGTGCAAAGAAAGGATCATGCTCATATAAATCTTTTATGTGCTCAAAGCCAATGAAATTCAACTCAAGTTGTGTAACAAGCATGCATTTGCGGGAAAGTGCATCCGCCACAACATTCTCTTTGCCTTTGATGTATTTGATGACATAGGGAAAAGACTCAATGAACTCACACCACTTAGCATGATGCTTGTATAACTTAGTTTGACCCTTGAGATACTTGAGGGTCTCATGGTCCGTATGAAGAATGAATTCATGAGGTCTAAGATAATGTTCCCAAACACGCAAAACTCTCACCAAGGCATAGAGCTCTTTATCATATATGGGGTAGTTAAGTTGCGATCCGGATAGCTTCTCGCTAAAGTACGCAATTGCGCTTTTTTCTTGCATTAGCACGCCACCTATGCCGGTACCACTAGCATCACAATGAATCTCAAAAGGCTTGTCGAAGTTTGGTAGGGCAAGAAGTGGTGTGTGTGTGTAAGCAAGCTTTTTAGCTCATTGAACATGGTGTCTTGCGAAGGACCCCAAATAAAGGGTGCGTTCTTCTTGCTCGAGGCGTGTAGAGGCATAGCAATTGTGCTAAAGTCCTTCACAAAACATCGATAGAAACCGGCTAAACCAAGAAAGCTACGCACTTGTTGGAGATTCATTGGTTGTGGCCAAGTTTTACTTGCTTCAATTTTAGTTTCATCAACGTGAACACCTTGTGAAGAAACGACAAATCCTAGGAAAATGACCTTGTCAACGCCAAAAGTGCATTTATCCATCTTGGCATATAAGCGTTCTTTCCGAAGGGTTTGTAAAACCATACAGATGTGTGTCACATGGTCCTCAAGCAACTTGCTAAAAACTAGGATGTCATCAAAATAAAACACTACAAATACGCCTATGTAGGGTCGAAGAACGAAATGCATGAGACGCATAAATGAGCCGGGTGCTTCCGATAAGTCCATTGGCATGACCAACCACTCATATAACCCAAACTTAGTTTTGAAAGCCGTTTTCCACTCATCACCCTCTTGAATGCGAATTTGGTAGTAACCACTTTTAAGATCAATTTTCGAAAAGATGGTAGCACCACATAACTCATCAAGCATGTCGTCTAAGCGTGGAATAGGGTAACGGTATCTAACTGTGATAGCATTTATCAGACGACAATCAGAGCACATGCAAAAACTTCCATCTTTCTTAGGCACGAGAATAACCGGAATGGCACAAGGGCTTAAGCTTTCACGTACATGACCTTTGTCGATGAGTTGTTGTACTTGCCGTTGTATCTCCTTGGTTTCCTCGGGGTTGACGCGGTAAGGAGCCTTGTTTGGAAGTGGTGCGCCGGGTATGAGGTCGATGCGGTGTTCGATTCCGCAAAGTGGAGGGAGACCCAGAGGTAGCTCATCGGGAAAAACGTCCGAGAATTCCTGCAACAATTGAGACAACAGTAAAGGTAGAGGTGGTGAAGTGTTGGTAGGTTTGGCTTCCCCTTTGCATAAAAGCACAAGGTGAAAGACACTCGAGGGGTTCTCACACACTTCTCTCATCTCACTTTTGGTGGCAAATAGCACTAGTTGCTTCTTGTCGCTCATCGTGGAGTCGCTCATATTTGGCTTGTGGCTCTCACTCTCTTTTTGGTGGTTCGCTCTCTCACCACTCTCTCCATGATGGTTGGTAGGTATGTATTTGTCGGCGGCTACTTGACTTGGTGACACTAGGCGTAGCACGAACTCTTTGCCCTTCATCTTGAAGCTATAATGGTTGGTCCATCCATTGTGCGTGACTCCAGGATCGTATTGCCATGGTCGTCCAAGAAGTAGGTGGCACACGGACATGGGGACCACATCACACTCAAGTGTGTCCTCGTAGGCGCCTATCTTGAAGGAAACTTGCACGGTATACTCGAAGAATTCCGGTGTTGTTAAGCCATTGGACCTTGTAGGGATGAGGGTGCTTCGTCTTGACCAATTGGAGCTTGTCGCATAGCTCTTCGCTTGCCAAGTTATGACAACTTCCTCCATCGATGATAACCTTGACGGAGCGTCCATTGATGTCGGCCTTGGTATGGAAGATGTGACATCGTTAATCGTCATCTTATTGATGTTGGAGTGTCAAGACCTTGGAGACAACGAGATTGGGACTCGAGTCATTGTCGCAAAACACTTGATTGTCTTCATCTTCATTCACTTGGCGATGCATAGCTACATGCTCAAGGGCTTCCATCTCATCGTCGCTCATCGAGTCATAAGATCCGTCATCATTGATGATCATGGTGCGAACAGTCTTGCACTCAAATGACTTGTGGCCTCGCCCTTGGCACTTGAAACATTTGATGGAACTCGTCTTGGAGTTGTCCTCGGTTGAAGTTGTAGATGATGAAGTTCTTGGCTTGAAGTTGTTCATAGAAGGTGGACGACTAGATGTAGTCGCATTCTTGTAGCTTGACTTGTCACCAAAGCTTGTAGATGGCTTAGTAGAGGTAGGAGGAGCCGAAGTCGTTCAAGCTTGGTTGTAGGAGCCGTAGTTCTTGGAGGTGAACTTGGAGTACTTGTAGTCCTCTTGAACTTGTCGCTCCGCTTTGGTTGCTTGGTGTACTAGCTCGAGGAGGGTTGTGTAGGGTTGAAAGTCCGCAATCTTCTTGATAGGATAGTTGAGTCCATTCAAGAATCTCGCCATTGTTTGTTCTTCATCTTCCGTGATGTTTGCTCGTATCATGGCAATCTCCATCTCCTTGTAGTACTCTTCAACGGACTTGGTACCTTGCTTGAGGAGTTGAAGCTTCTTGAATAAGTCACGGTTGTAGTGTGTTGGCACGAAGCGTGCTCTCATGACTTCCTTCATTTGAGCCCAAGTAGTGATAGGAGGTTCGCCTTTTGCTTCTCTTCGTTCGATGATTTGCTCCCACCAAATGAGAACATAGTCTTGGAACTCAAGGGAGGCCATTGCAATCTTCTTTTCTTCATCAAAGTTGTGTAAGCAGAAGATCTTATCAACTTTCAATGCCCATGAGAGGTAGTCTTCGGGATCAATGCTTCCAGAAAAATTTGGCATGGTGAACTTAAGCTTGCCATAGCGATGCTCGTCATTTTTGGCTTGCCTATTGTGCGGGCGTTCTTGATTTGGACGATTGTCAATCTCATGTTGCTCTTGGCGGAGTAAATGTTCATTGTCATGGTGTACTTGTCGAGCTTGTGGTTCTTGTTGAGCTTGTTGCTCTTGTCGCGCATGAGGAGGAACTTCTTCTTGCATTCGTGCTTGGTGGCGCCTCTCTTGCATCTCATTGCGAAGGAGATCCTCTTCTTGACGAGTGTGTCAAGTGCGAGTTGCCACATTGCGATGTGAATCACGTAGTGCTTGTTGCGCCTCAAGAGCTTGAGCTTCTTGGCGTTGTTGTGCTTGACGATGAGCTTTGACATCTTGTTCTTCTTGGTGTTGACGTGCTCGCTCTTGTTGTTGTTGGCATAGTCTTTGCCGTTCTTGTGCTTGCTCAAGTATAGCTTGGTTTTGACGATGTCGACTTTCTTGTTCGTCAAGTAGCTCTTGGGAGCTCTTGTCATGAAGTGGATTTTGGTTGTCATGTCGAGCTTGACGTGCGGCTTGACGAAGAGTGTTTGATGTAGGGGTACTTGAGCCATCCGTAGAGTCAGTATGTCGACTTGAGCGGCTTCGTCTTTGAGAAGATATGGAAGAAGAGCGTCAGTTGACTATCAAAGTCCGAAGCATATCGAATTGAGTAGCCACGTTGGTGTTGATGATGTCGAATTGCTCTCTTGTTCTTGCTTCAAATTGGCGCGCGTCGGCGGCGACTTGCTCAATGTGCTCTCGCATAGCTTCACTTTCTTGATGTAGAGCTCGTTGGACGCCGAAGAGATGTAGTTTGGTGACATAGTTGTTTGATTCTTGAGGATCATCTAAGAGCGGGTTCGAAGATGTACTTGGCCTATCCATCATTGCAAGCAAGAATGTGAGTGGGAGAAAGGAGAAGACAATACCAAAGTACCTTAACCGAAGTTGACAATGGATCAATGATCACTCAATAATGTAACCCGGAAATAGCACTATTGGTACCACTTCGTGTCGATTCTCACACCTACACAAGTAAAGCTTTGAGAGGAGCTTGGTTAGGATGGTGGCACAAATTCAATGCAATTGTCAAAGTGACTCAATGATGTTGAAAATGATTCACAATTTGCTCATGCAACAAGTAGATCACAAGCAATAAGGAGCACACGGAACACACACACGGATAGATAAATGTGGTTGTGCAACGAAGGGTGAGCGAAAATGTGGAATCCACGGAAAATGCTCTTGTTGCACAACACTAGAGAGACGCTAACCGATTGCTTAATAGGCGGATACGCACTTGTGCACGACCTATAAGAGGCAAACGTAACGACTTCCTATCACAAGTATGCTATGAGTGTATGATGTGCCGATGCTTGAGCACAAGATGATGTATTGCTATCTCATATGATCTCTTTTGATGCAAGGCGTATGATGCTATTTTCCTTTTGCTTATAAGCTTTGGGTGGATCTTTTGCTTAAAAACTTGTGAGCTCTTTCTTTGGCCACTTATGCATGCTTCTCGGATCAAGGTAGCTATTGTGTATGGGATCACTCTTGTGTCACACGGAGATATGATGTTCTAGTATGCAATATCTATGACTATCACTAATGTGTAGAAGTGTCGTGGCCCGGCAATACTCAAATGGCTAGTCTCGATGGGAAAGCTACGCAAAATGGTCTATAGGGTGACAATGCAATTGCAAGGTAGAATGACAAAGCGTCGTCGATGTTACCGTCCTTGTCGAGGTTGAGAGGTGGTCTTGTCGATGTCGATTGGCATGGTCCTGACAGTATTTGGACTGGAGCTGCCCCCGGTTATGCAATGGCAGCGCAGCTTTGAGAGGATGATGCCTTTTATGTGGGTCTCTGAAATACCCAGGACAGTTTCCTGACCTGTCTTCGAGCCAATTATGCTTCCTCTAAACACCTGGGAGTTTAACTGTACTGAATCTGAATTCAGGATCTCTCTGAAGGAGGCACCCAACTCTTGCTTGGCTCGTCCATCGAAAAGACCTGTTGCTCGTGCCCTGTGTTTTGATGATATATCAGAACCTGTCGCTGAGTCCTTCCAGTTTACTGCCAGGAAAGAAATGCCAAGGAAGCGGGGGCGCAAGGTGGTGACGCCTCTGGTGGTTTCTGAAGTTCGTCGCAGCGCCCGGCTTAGTGCTCTGAAAGATGGCTTTCATAGAGCATCGATTCAGAAGCCGTGTCTGGGCATGCAGCCTCCTGCCTCTAAGAAACATAGGACCAAAGCACCTTCTGTGAATCTGGATGATCAGGAGCCCCCACCTCTCAGCTCGATTGAAGATCTGCAGCGCATTGGAGCTCGTCTGCAAATTGCTCCTGAGAAGCTCACAGCGGAGAAGTTTGTAGCTGATCCTTCTCAAGCTAGCAGTAGCAAGAGTTCCAATGATCAGTAATCATCCCAAGTTGGCGGGTCTATGGCGTACCTTTCAAATCGCCATTTATCTTTATTTGTGCTTTATTTTGCTGAACTGTATGGAACGGTTTATTTCGTTGTTTGGGTGTGGGTCACTACGTGACCTCCTTTTGCTGCTCATTCTCTTGAGTTGTAATGAATCAGAACAGTTCTAGAGATTGGAAAGTCCTCTGTTGGAATGTGTGGGGACTTAATTCTGAAGCGCGTCAGCTCGTTGTTAAACAAAAAATTGATGAAAGTGGTTGCTCTGTTATATGCCTCCAGGAAACCAAATGCATACACATTGACCAACGCTTCCTTCGAAAATTTTGCCCTCGACGCTTTGACAATTTTGCTTATGTTCCTTCTGATGGGGCTTCTGGTGGTATAGTGGTTATATGGAACTCATCTTTCTTTAATGGTCACCTTATAGTGGCAAAACCTTTCGGCATTGTCCTGGAATTCTGCTCCAAGCACACATCGGAAGTTTGGACGTTAGTGACAGTCTATGGGCCTTGTCAGGGTCCTGCTCGAGATGATTTTGTTCAGTGGCTCTATAACCTAAATATCAATGCTGATGACAAATGGCTTCTGCTTGGTGACTTTAATTTCATGAGATCGCTTGAGAATCGCAATCTTCCGGGTGGCAATGTTAATGATATCTTCTTGTTTAATGAAAGTATTGGTCACCGTAGCCTCATTGAGCTACCGATCAAGGATCACTTTCCAAACGGACTCTTGATGCAGGGTCTAGGACGATCTTTCACAAAAAGGAGGGATCCCGCGAGGAACACGATGAACACGGGGACGAACAAGGAGAAATCACAAGGGAAAACACTCAAGAACAAGTCCAATCACACATCCACTAGACAATCAAACACACGAGATCACAAGGTACATGAACAACAAAGGGAAAGATACAAGGTAAAGTTCATCTCCGTGAGGAGGTCTTGAATCCGCGAAGGATCTTCCCATTTAGGGGTCTTGAATCCGTCGTGGATCTTCTCCGTAGAGGGGCCGCAGTCTCTCCTAGGAGTAGAACCACTAAGATGAGCAAAGCTCTAGTCTAAAATGAGCTATCACATTTGCTAACCCTAAAATGGTGGAGGTGGAGGAGTATATATAGTCTACGGTCATGAAGGGGTAAGTGAGGCGCGAAACGGATACATGGGCATCGGCCCCGATACATGCACGCAGGCAAGGCCGGATGTCCGGGCGCCGGGCCGGATGTCCGGCTTTGCTGGTCGACGGATGTCCGGGCCGAGGGGCCGGATGTCCGGGCTGAAGGGGCTCGGTCCCGATGCTCTCTGGATAGGATGGTCCGGATTTCCGGGCCAAAGGCCGGATGTTTGGGAGTTGGCGAAGCGCCGGATGTCCGGCGTTTGGCCCGAATGTCCGGTTGCTGTAGCTTCCACAGCTCCGTCTTCTTCCGTCGTCGCTTCCAAGCTTCCCTCGCAGATGGTGTAGTTGTTCCATGGCGCTTGCACTCCTCCTCGTCGTCCGTGAAGCTCCGACAATACCTATGCATGCACACGGGTGGAGTGTCAAGTAGTATACCATCCTCGAAGGGGTCAAGTGAACATGTGTAAAGGAGATGATTCACCTTTATGTATGAGAAGTAGAGATCGCATGTGTCACTTGCCAAACGGACTCTTGACATGGTGATGTCCTTAGGATGCTCCGCATCATCCCCTCCCCCTTGGAAAAGATCCGACCACGGATCGAAAGCCAAATCACCATGGGAAAGAGATGGCGTCGCCATGTCTAAGCGATCGATCACCAAGCACTCATCATCTTGAAGCTCGAAATGGGCACTCTCCAATGTTGCACCATCTAGTGATTCCTTCAAAAGGAGCAAGGACAACAAACACTTGGAAAAACAAATGTGGTTAGCGGTAGTGCAAAACCAAGCATTCAAGAGGTGATTCACCCAACAAGTGTGGTCATCAAGCATAGCATGTGGTGTGACAACGGATTGTGACATGGCATGGTTGACATCGACCACATGAAAGGAGCAAGGATGAATCATCGGTGATGCAACATAAGCAAGCATATCAATCATGTCGTGCAAACTAGTGGCGCAAAGATGCAACACACTATAGGAAATCATGGCAATCATGTCATGTGAGCAAATAGTGGATATAGGCAATGCACATGACATATCGCAAGCACGATCACAAATCAAGATCAAAGCATCATAATAGGCATGGGGTACAAAGGCATCATGGCAATAACAAGCAATATCTCCACCAAGCTTGCAAATACACATACAAGTATGAGAATCAATCATCATGTGTAATGCAAAGCATGGGTCACAAATGCATGGCAAAGGCATATAAATGAGCATATCATGCAAAGTTAACATGGCAAGAGGGGCATAAGAGATATAATGGACAATAACCCATAACCATGTGAGGGCCATGTAGAAGAGATGCGCGAAGTCTTTGCGCGAAGGGAGCAGTTGGAAGGATAATCCACGGAATCCCAAGTCATCGTTGCTCTCTAGAGCTCTTTTCGTCAACTCGTGCGTTTGTGAAGTTGACGAGTATGCATGGGTACCTACACAAAAGAGACACAAGCCAAAGAAAGTGTGTGCATGGTAAATGTACACACCATCCATCATGATGTGTATGTGCACGTTAAAGTTAGCACAAGATAGGCATTGCTCAAATAAATTTGAGGCACGATAGAGAAATATGTCATCCATCATGAAATAATAGTTGTCATGTATAGCACAATGAGGACACAAATTAGTGCAAGTATGTGGCACAACAATAGCATTTACATTCATGGGGAGCATATTGTGCACACAAGTATGGGGATCATGCAATGGATGGGATGTATCAAAATCTCCTAAAATATATGAGGAAACTATGGGTGTCTCCTCATGAGAAATATCTGAAGCATAGTATGGAGAAGTGGAACAACATCCAAAACAATGCATATCCGAAGCTAGGTAATCATGGCATGGCATATGATGGATAGGATGCAAAGGAAGCATGTCAATATCATCACAAGAAAAACAAATGCCAATAATCATGGGCTTGTCACCTATGCCATAAGTGCAAATTGGGTTTATCTTAATGGCATATGCATAGTCACTACGAAGAGATTGCAAATATGACATATTGTTGATCTCATGCATAGCATATGACAAGTCAAGCGGATTGTCAAACATGATGTGACCTAAAGAATTGTCACAAGAAATCCTATGCAACATCGCATCACAACTAATAGACTCCACATGACAATCATCAAACTCATCATCATCGCATGGGGAAATCATACTAGCACGAAGCATGGCAATAGGTGGATCAACATCATGCAAGCAATCAATGTCAACATAGTCCACTAGTGGGACGAGATCATCACCTTCACCTTTGTTACCTTTCTCATTCCACTCATGTGGTGTAGGTGAGGTGGGAAAGACCAAATGGTGGTCATCATCTTCATCTTGATGGAACCATGTGGGGGGTGCATCATATTCCACCATGGCCATCGTCATGTCCATAGGAAGGACGAAGTCGTCGAGGATCGGCGCATCATCATATATGGGACCTACCACCAAATGAGAAGACACGATAGAGGTAGAGGTTAAGTCGTTAGTGTTGAAAGTGGCCTCACATGACCTATCAACTATCTCACTCTCTCTATGTGGTGGCTCACTCACTCCCTCAAGGTAGGAGCACTCAAACTCACATATGGTGGAGTCACTCATCTCACTCAAGTGGTGGGGGTTGTGGCTCTCCTCACATGGGAATTGGGGCAGCTCATCATATATGGGGCTAGTGGTGAACTCGTTCTCACTCTCAATATGGTGGCACAAGTCACTCAAGTCATCATACGTCGCCGTGGTCCAAGGGAAAAATCTCATGCTCAACCATCTCGTAATCATCGTCGTGGATGAAGGCCGAAGATGGCACATCATCATTCTCGCCTCCAAAGATGGAAGCAGCATCCTTGCTCGTCACCATGTCGTTCGCCTCCAAAGCTTGATCCTCGAATGGCTCCGTAGTCGTAGTCGTCGCCGCACCGTCTTGAAAAAGAGTCGAAGTAGACTCGGCATCATCAATACCACAAAGAGTGATGGCGGTGGAGTCGAACTTTGGAACATCATCTTGGATCTCGTTGGGCTTGGACATCATGGTGGTACTAGCCTCATGCTCGCCGTCTTGGAGCTTGGTCTTAGAGAAGTGTGCTTGCGGTGGAGAAGCCTTGGCCTTCATGAGGTCTTGTTCTGCCTTGAGAGCACCAATGTAGTTGTCGTCGAGGGACTTGTAGTTCTCGAGGAAGATAGTCTTGGATATGTTGTTGTTCGAGCCCATCATGAAGTGGAACTTCATCAAAATGGGGTCGTCCACGCCGGCTCATCGCAAGGCACTCTTCATGTCCTTGAAGAACTCGTCGATGGACTTGGATCTTTGGATGGTGCTCTCCAATTCGCGTAGAAGTTGTTCCGTGTAGCTGGGAGGCACGAACTCTCGCTGCAAAGCTTTCTTCGTCTTGGGCCAACTCGTGTCATAGTCCTCCGAAGGTGTGTGAAACCACCATGTCGACGTGTAGTCGAGGAAGTTCCTTGTGGCGCACTTCACTTGATCTTGGGGAGGAACTTGAAGTAGCGTGAGGTAGTCGTCCATCTTGCGCTCCCACTCGAGATACTCCTCGGGGTCTTGAGTCCCATAGAAAGGAATCTCGTGGTCGTTGTAGAGGTCGTAGTAGCTCGTGGAAGTCGCAGACTTGAGCTTGGAAAGCTTCTCTTGAGCATAATCTTGAGGTGCTTATTGGCGAAGATGCCGTATGTCCAAAGGCGAAGATGCCTAGAAGTCGCTTGGCGAAGATGCCAAGGTACATGGTGAAGTCGTTGAGCGGTTGTTGGAGTTGAGCTCTTGACCTTCACGTTCTTGTCGTTGATGTTGTCGATGCCGATGTGATCTCGCCGAAGATGGCAGCTCGGAAGGATGTGCACTAGAGCGTCTTCTCGAAGATGAGGGAGACCTCTTGCGGTTTTTGAGGAGGGCTTTGAGCTCCTTCATTTGAGCATCCATGTTGGCACACAAGTTGTTCGTCATGGCATCGAACTTGTCGTTGTTGGTGTAGACCAGAGATGAAATGCTTTGCCTATCCATCATAAGACTCGAGCAAAGGTGAGTAGGAGATGAGATAAACAATACCAAGTTACCTTTTCCCAACGTTGAGGACGTATCTCGTTTCACTCAATGTGAAATGAAAGAATAGTGGAATTGGTACCGGACTTGTTCACTCACACCTATCAAGTAAAGCTTATCGAGTAACTCGGTGAGGATAGTGGCACAAAAATTTGATGCAAAATGTTAGCAAGAGTCAATAAAGTTGAAAGAGATTCACAAATTCGCAAGTGAAACAAGTAGACCAATAGCAATATGGGTGGCACACGGAAACACACACACGGATAGATAGATGGGGTCGTGCAACCAAGGAATGAGCACAAAATGTGGAGTCCACGGAAAACGCTCGTGTTGCACAACTCTAGAGAGACGCTAGCATGATTGCTCTATAGGCGGATACGACACTTATGCAAAACCTATAAGATGCAAAATTTATGAACTTTCTATCCCAAGTATGCTATGTGTATGATGTTCCGGTGCTTTTAGCACAAGATGATCCAAGATGATCAAGTATGACAATCTTAATGTAGTATGATGCTATGGTTCTTGCTTAAAAGCTCTTTGCTTATCTTTTTCTTTGTGCTTAAAAGCTTGTTTGGCTCTTTCTCTTTTGAGCTCTTTTCTCATGCAAAACTTCACGAACCAAGATAGCAATTGAGTATATGCGATGACAACCTTGTGTCACAAGAGATGATACCAAGATATGCACCACGGTGATATGGTATGTATGCTATGGGAAGTATGATCACTAATGTGCACAAGTCACGTTGCCAGCAACACTCAAATGGCTAGTCTCGGTAGGTAAGTGACGAAAAAATGGGCTAGGGGTTAACAATGCAATTGCAAGGGAATATACAATGATGTCGTCGAAGTTACCATCCGTGTCGATGATGAGAGGTGGTGCTCTTGATGTAGACCCGTTCCTAATTAGCCGAAACACCTTAGGAAACAGAGAAAACCACAACTCAAAATCTCAAGGACAAATGTCAAATGGTGGTAGCGGCAATGCCATGGTGGTTGCGGAAGTGGAATGATGGGCTATACATGATGTCGGAGTTGATGTCACGGTCCCTAAGTAGCCGAAACACCTTAGGAGACACAAGCCACAACTCAAACAAGCTCAACAAAATTGGGTTTGGTTGGGTTGGCGGAAAAGTATAGTGGACTAAGCTATGCGGAAGTGGTGGTGGTGGTTGATGACGAAGCAATTGTCCCTAAGTAGCCTAAACACCTTAGGAGACTCAAATCACTACTCAAGCAGCCACAAATGCTATGGGGAACAAAATGGGTTAGGTTGCGGAAGTCGGTGGTGGATATGCGGATGATATGGTGGATGCCCTAGGCAAAGATGCCAAAATACACAAAATATGATGGAGTCAAATGATTATGGTACTAATTTGTGTGAAGGGGGATGTCAAGAGCTTCAAAACGAGCTAAAGAACGTCCAAATCGGAGTTCGTATGAATTAGTTATGGACAAAACGGTGAAACGCGTGAAGCTGAAAAGTCAGGGGCCGGACATCCGGGGTGGAGCCCGGATTTTCGGGGGGCCGTGTACAAAACCAAGCGGGATTTTGCCCTCCAGGAGCCGGATGTCCGGCCGGGGGCCCGGATGTCCGGCCCGATGGTCCGGATGTCCGGCCAGTGGCCCGGATGTCCGGCCCGAAGATTCCAGATCTGAATCGGGACAAAACTTTTCGAATTGGGGGCGGAATTAGATGATTTCAAGGGCAAAATTGAAGAGATTTCGTGGGGGAAAGATGGGAAAATTTGGGGAAATGCTAGATCCACTTGAAACCAAGCAAATCCATGGATCAAAATCAACAAAACATTATCAAACCAACAGATCACAAAATTTTAGGGGCAATTTTCGAATTTTAGGAAGAACACAACAAAACAAGGCTAGAAAAAGGTGGAGGAGCTCCAAATTCGTGAGAAACCGTGGCTCATGATACCATATGATGTGGGGTCAACCCGTTCTAGGCCGATCTTTCACGAAAAGGAGGGATCCCGCGAGGAACACGATGAACACGGGGACGAACAAGGAGAAATCACAAGGGAAAACACTCAAGAACAAGTCCAATCACACATCCACTAGACAATCAAACACACAAGATCACAAGGTACATGAACAACAAAGGGAAAGATACAAGGTAAAGTTCATCTCCGTGAGGAGGTCTTGAATCCGCGAAGGATCTTCTCGTTTAGGGGTCTTGAATCTGTCGTGGATCTTCTCCGTAGATGGGCCGCAGTCTCTCCTAGGAGTAGAACCACTAAGATGAGCAAAGCTCTAGTCTAAAATGAGCTATCACAATTGCTAACCCTAAAATGGTGGAGGTGGAGGAGTATATATAGTCTAGGGTCATGAAGGGGTAAGTGAGGGGTGAAATGGGTACATGGGCATCGGCCCGGATACATGCACGCAGGCAAGGCCGGATGTCCGGGCGCCGGGCCGGATGTCCGGGGCTTCGCAGGTCGCTGGATGTCCGGGCTGAAGGGGCTCGGTCCTGATGCTCTCTGGATAGGATGGTCCAGATTTCCGGGCCAAAGGCCGGATGTCCGGGAGTTGGCGAAGCGCCGGATGTCCGGCGTTTGGCCCGGATGTCCGGCTGCTGTAGCTTCCACAGATCCGTCTTCTTCCGTCGTCGCTTCCAAGCTTCCCTCGCGGATGGTGTAGTTGTTCCTTGGCGCTTGCACTCCTCATCGTCGTCCGTGAAGCTCCGACAATACCTATGCATGCACACGGGTGGAGTGTCAAGTAGTATACCCTCCTCGAAGGGGTCAAGTGAACACGTGTAAAGGAGATGATTCACCTTTATGTATGAGAAGTAGAGGTCGCACGTGTCACTTGCCAAACGGACTCTTGACATGGTGATGTCCTTAGGATGCTCCGCATTGATGCGGGGTCAACCCGATTCTAGGTCGATCTTTCACGAAAAGGAGGGATCCCGCGAGGAACACGATGAACACGGGGACAAACAAGGAGAAATCACAAGGGAGAACACTCAAGAACAAGTCCAATCACACATCCACTGGACAATCAAACACACAAGATCACAAGGTACATGAACAACAAAGGGAAAGATACATGGGTAGAGTTCATCTCCAAGAGGAGGTCTTGAATCCGTGAAGGATCTTCCCGTTAGGGGTCTTGAATCCAAGGTGGATCTTCTCCGTAGAGGGGACGCGGTCTCTCTCGTGGAGTAGATCCGTAATGGATGAGCAAAGCTCTAGTGTAAAATGAGCTATCACATTTGCTAACCCTAAAATGGTGGAGGTGGAGGAGTATATATAGTCTAGGGTCATGAAGGGGTAAGTGAGGGGCGAAACGGGTACATGGGCATCGGCCCGCATACATGCACACAGGCAAGGCCGGATGTCCGGCGGTCGCGCCGGATGTCCGGTTCTTCACGGGTCGCCGGATGTCCGGGGTAATGCCTGGATGTCCGGGCTAGCGGGGCCAAGCCTCGGGTGCGGTTATGTTGCTGGCACCGGATTTCCGGGCTGAAGGCCGGATGTTCGGCGGCTGCTGAGGTGCCGGATGTCCGGGCTGGCGCCGGATGTCCGACGGCTATAACTTTAGCCGCTCCGTCTTCGCTTCCAAGCTTCCCTCGCGGATGGTGAAGGTTTTCCTTGGTGCTTGCACTCCTCCTCGTCGCCCGTGAAGCTCCGACAATACCTATGCATGCACACGGGTGGAGTGTCAAGTAGTATACCATCCTCGAAGGGGTCAAGTGAACACATGTAAAGGAGATGATTCACCTTTATGTATGAGAAGTAGAGGTCGCACGTGTCACTTTCCAAACGGACTCTTGACATGGTGATGTCCTTAGGATGCTCTGCATCATTCCCTCCCCCTTGGAAAAGATCCAACCCCGGATTGAAAGCCAAATCACCATGGGAAAGAGATGGCGTCGCCATGTCGAAGCGGTCGATCACCAAGCACTCATCATCTTGAAGCTCGAAATGGGCGCTCTCCAATGTCGCACCATCTATTGATTCCTTCAAAAGGAGCAAGGACAACAAACACTTGGAAAAACAAATGTGGTTAGCGGTAGTGCAAAACCAAGCATTCAAGAGGTGATTCACCCAACAAGTGCGGTCATCAAGCATAGCATGTGGTGTGACAAAGGATTGTGACATGGCATGTAAGCATATGAACTGAGCACAATCAAGGTCATCATGGAAACAAGCATCTAAATTTGAGGTAGAGATGCACATATGTGTGACAAGAGAGTAAGCATCTACCTCAAAGTCGTAGCAAGCATGCATAAAGCGATCAATGAAAGGTCTATGGTAGGCATAGGAATCATTCACAACACCAAATAAAATGAAGTGTCTACACACATGAGTCAAGTGCAAGACAATCCAAGCATAACGTGCATAGGGTGTAGTGAAAGTCGTGTGGCACTCAACACAATAGAAAGAGCAATTTTTAAACATGTGTGAGGCAATCAAGTGAAGCATGTGACAAGCAATGGGACATGGCATATGTGAAGAGACGACATTGTTGCAATTGCAACCAAGCATGTGATAGGGACAAGTAATACACAAGTCGGATGCAACACACAAGGCATATATATCATGAAGCATGGCCATGTGGCAATCGCAAGTCGAAGCAAGATCACCAACATCTGCGCAATCAAGTGGTCTAAGATGACCAAGAAGTCTCATGGTGCAAGCAACACATGTAGTATGATACACAATATTCATGCTCATGGTTTTGTGGTTCTCGAAAGAGAAGGATATCACCTTGAAATCATATCCTTGTGCATTCTTCACAATGCCGAAGCACAAGCAAGTGCGATGTAGAAGCGTCGTGGTAGAAAGTGGTTCGCTCTCAAGAGCTCGAATGGTCAACTCACGTGAAGTGGAAGTCGACACATAGTCCAAGTATCCTACACATGCACACAACAAAAGGAAGAACGTATGCGCATGGTAGATAAACACATCATCCATCATGATGGTTCTCTTCTCTTGCACATAACCATTAGAAACAAAAGTGCATGAATAATATGATGCAACAATGGCTATATTAATGGCACTAGGCATATGGTGCAAGGAGGTAAAACAAGCATGCTTCACAAGAATGATGTCAAAATCTCCAAATATATTTGAGAATGCTATGGGGGCAATCTCTTTTGCAAGATGAAAGGCATTGTTAAACTCAATACATGGAAAATCATTTAGCATGCAAGAGGCAACATAACATATGACAACATGGACTAACAATCATGTGCAAAGCATGGCAATAGTGGCTATCCACCGCAATGAGCATGTATGAATCATGGGTGATGCACGACACAAAGCAACCATGGTAATCAAGTCGTGCAAACTAGTGTAGTGAAGATGCAACACACTAGAAGAACTCATGGCAATCATGTCATGTGAGCAAACAGTGGATATAGGCAATGCACATGACATATCGCAAGCACGATCACAAATCAAGATCAAAGCATCATAATAGGCATGGTGTGCAAAGGAATCATGGCAATAACAAGTGATATCTCCACCAAGCTTGCAAATACACATACAAGTATGAGAATCAATCATCATGTGTAATGCAAAGCATGGGTCACAAATGCATGGCAAAGGCATATACATGAGCATATCATGCAAAGTGAACATGGCAAGATGGTTGTAAGAGATATAATAGACAATAAACCATAACCATGTGAGTGCCATGTAGAAGGAATGCACGAAGTGTTTGCGCAAAAGGAGCGGTGGGAAAGACAATCCATGATATCCCAAGTCATCGTTGCTCTCTATAGCTCTTTTCGTCAACTCGTGCGTTTGTGAAGTTGACGAGTATGGATGGGTACCTACACAAAAGAGACACAAACCAAAGAAATTGTGCGCGTGGTAAATGTACACATCATCCATCATGATGTGTATGTGCACGTATGAGTTAGCACAAGATAAGCATCGCTCAAAGAAATTTGAGGCACGATAGAGAAATATGTCATCCATCATGAAAGAATAGTTGTCATGTATAGCATGATGGGGACACAAATTAGAGCAAGTATGTGGCACAACAATAGCATTGGCATTCATGGGGAGCATATTGTGCACATAAGTATGGGGATCATGCAATGGATGAGATGGATAAAAATCTCCTAAAATATATGAGGAAACTATGTGGGTGTCCTCATGAGCACTAGTAGAAGCATAATATGGAGAAGTGTAACAACATTCAAAACAATGCATGTCCAAAGCTAGGTATTCCTGGCATGGCATATGAGATAAATGATGCAAAGGGAGCATATCAATATCATCACAAGAAAAACAAATGCCAATAACCATGGGATTGTCATCTATGCCATAAGTGCAAATTGGGTTTATTTTAATGGCATATTCATAGTTACTACGAAGAGATTGCAAATATGACATATGGTTGATCTCATTCATAGCATATGACAAGTCAAGCGGATTGTCAAACATGATGTGACCGAGAGAATGATCACATGAAATCCTATGCAACATGGCATCACAACTAATAGACTCCACATGGCAATCATCAAACTCATCATAAATGGGTAAATCATCGCATGGGGAAATCATACTAGCACGAAGCATGGCAATAGGTGGACCAACATCATGCAAGCAATCAATGTCGACATAGTCCACTAGTGGGACGAGGGTATCACCTTCACCTTTGTTACTTTTTTTCATTCCACTCATGTGGTGTAGGTGAGGTGGGAAAGACCAAATGGTGGTCATCATCTTCATCTTGTTGGAACCATGTGGGGGTGCATCATATTCCACCATGGCCATCGTCTTATCCAAAGGAAGGACGAAGTCGTCGAGGATCGGCGCGTCATCATAAATGGGATCTAGCACCAAATGAGAACACACAATAGAGGTAGAGGTCAAGTTGTTAGTGTTGAAAGTGGCCTCACATGACCTATCAACTATCTCACTCTCTCTATGTGGTGGCTCACTCACTCCCTCAAGGTGGGTGCACTCAAACTCACATTTGGCAGAGTCACTCATCTCACTCAAGTGGTGGGGGTTGTGGCTCTCCTCACATGTGAATTGTGGCAGCTCATTGATACGTCTCAAACGTATCTACTTTTCCAAACACTTTTGATATTGTTTTGACCTCATTCTTGCATGATTTGAACTAAACTAACCCGGACTGACGCTGTTTTCAGCAGAGCTGCCTATATGGTTTTATTGTGTGCAGGAAAACAGATTTTTAGGTGTCTCAAAAAATTCCACGAAAAATCACAGAAAATCCACGCACCCGAAGGAACCTTGTGCCAGAAGATGGGCCAGAGGGCAGCCAGGGGGGCTCCAGGCGCCCTGCCCAGGCGGCCCCACCCCTGGACACTGCGCCAGGCCGCCTGGGTGGGCCCCACCTCCCCTGGTGCCCTACTTTGACCCGTATTTAGCCGTGACGAGAAAACCCGAGATAAGGAGTTGTTTTCCCAGTTTTTGTCGCGGAGCCGCCGCCACCCTCTGTTCTTCTTCGGGAGGGCTAATCTGGAGGCTGATTTGGCCTCCGGAGAGGGGAGATCGTCGCCATCGTCATCATCATCACCACTCCATCCTCCCTCCATGACTTCTCCTTCCATGTGTGAGTAATTCCCTGCTGTAGGCAAAGGGGATGGTAGGGATTGGATGAGTTAGATCATGTAATAGTTTATCAGATCGTTGGGGGCATGTTGCCTATCATCTACTATGGTGTTTATCATCTTTGCTTCAACTTGTTACTCTTAATGCTTGTCACTTAGGGCCCGAGTGCCATGATTTCAGATCTGAACCATATGTGTTTGCATGAATATATTTGTGTTCTTGATCCTATCTATGAGTTGTTTGCACCTATTACGGTCCGGAACCGGCGATCCCAAAAGTGACAGCTTGGGACACCAAAGGGGATGGTCCATAGTTTGAGGATTACATGTATCCATTGAGTTTATTGCTTTGTTCCGGTGCTCTTTGACAGGAGCACCTTAATCTCCATAAGTTCCTTTTGTCCCCGTTCGTAGCGGGATGGTAGGACAAAAGATGTTGTGCAAGTTCTTATTGCAAGCACGTACAACTACCCGTGGGATACATGCCTAGTGTTTGATAATTGCCTAGATGATCATTACTTTTCCGTGTGCCTTGCCCCAAGTTAGATTCATGATATATCTCATCCATGCAGCGCCCAACCATCCATCTCCCTAGCCTACAGTGTTTTAAATCCTGCTGGTTACTAGTTGCTACTTTTGCTATTTACTTTTGCTGTTTACTTTTACTATCACCACCATCACTATCATATCACCGTTACCACTTATCTTTTGTTGCAAGTAAGTATATTTCAGGTGCGGTTGAATTGACAACTCAACTGTCAAAGCTTATAAATACTCTTTGGCTCCCCGTGTGTCGAATCTATAAATTGGGTTATTCTTACCCGCGAAGACTATCTTGATCCCTTACGGTTGAGGGTTATCAAGTATCGTTTTCTGGCGCCGTTGCCGGGGAGCATAGCAATATTTACAAGTCTACTTGGAGTATCCTACCTACTGCACTTCATCCGCTATGGGTAAGAAAGGAGACCCCAAGGTTTCGATCTTACTATCCACTACAAGAAGAGGTACTGTTCTGAACACTAGTGCTACACTTGATTCACCTTCTGTTATGAGTAAGTTTGCCTCACCGCCACCACATGATGCTTCTACTGAATCTGCTACTATGTCTGATACTTTTGATGATGCTTCTACTACTCTTGATGATATTAGTTCACTTGGTTATGCTCTTGAGAAATAGATCGCTGCTGCTGCAAAAAAATCTGGAATTGAAATTCCTGTCGCTCGCTACCCTATTGGTGGAACTTATGATTATCCTGACTTGAGTAAACTCAAGGAGAGACTCCTTGATGATGATTACATTATGCTTGATGATGATTTATGCAGGGAACTGACAGAGTTTGCCGGCTCTGACCCTGAAGCTATTAAGAAGCTGCTTGAAAAACACTCCTTAAAGAACAAGACTGTTCCTGATCCTGAATTTGCTACATCTCCTATATGCATCGATGATCCTGATTATGATTTCTCTGTTGATCTTTCACTTATACCTATGGTTGAAGCTGACCCCTTTTATGGCAGAGAAAATGATGATGCTATTGCACACCTGACCAAACTCACTGAGTTGGGTGGCTTGTTTACCACGGATGAGAAGAAACGAAACTTTTATGTGACTAAGCTTCTTCCTTTCTCTTTGAAGGAAGGTGCTAAAACATGGTATGATTCACTCCCATGTGGTTCCATTAAGAGTCCTCAAGACTTAGCTCACTCTTTTGTTGATAAGTACTTTCCTGCTCATATGCAACATGCTGCTTTACAAAGAATTTATAACTTTAAACAGTTGCAGTATGAGCACCTCCCTAAAGCTTGGGGGAGGTACTGTGGTCTGATTCGAGCTAGACCAGGACATGGAGTCCCTAAGAATGAATTAATCGATATATTTTATGCTGGTCTAACTGATGAATCCATGTCCTATTTGGACAGTTGTGTTGGTTGTGTTTTCAGGAAAAGAACACCGGACGATGCAGAGGATTTGATGGGCAGGATTGCCAAAAACCATGAAGATTGGTCCGTCCCTGAACCACCTCCACCACCAAAGAAGAGGGGCATGTTTGTTCTAAGCCCCGAAGATATGCGAGAAGCAAAGAAGTCTATTAAAGAGAAGGGTATTAAAACTGAGGACGTGAAGAATCTACCCCATATTGAGAAGTTGTGTGAGCCTACCACTCACCCTCCTATGGTAGAGGTACACTCTCTTTTAGATTTCAACGCAAGTGACATCCCTCATGGTAAGCCTCCTGATCAATGTTTAGATGAGTTTGATAATTTTATTATGAAACAAAATCATTTTAATGAGAGGATACAAAGTCAATTGCATGATGATTCCCTTGCTATCAAAAGTTTGCTTGATGTTCTAGGAAGAACAGTTAATGATGTTAAATGTCTTGTGAAGCATTTTCATATGGTTCAAACTCAGCTTGAACAAATTTCTAATGTGAAAAAAGATTTGCTTGCTAACAATGCCAAACAAGATGATTTGCAGGCCTTCGGGATTAAGACCCGAGGAGGAACTAGCACTCAAGATCCTCTCTATCCAGAGGGGCATCCGAGGAGAATCGAGCAGGATTCTCAAATGCAGGAAGAAGAAATTGTTGGCTCTCCAAAGAAGAAGAAGAAGAAACATAAGGAGGCTGACAATTCCAATGATCCTATTAGAGATGAAGAGCCAGCTGTTGATCCCAACAGTGTATCTATCTCCGATGCTGAGACTGAAGACGGTGCCGAACCTGAAGGTAAGGATAATGAGAAGAATGATTCGCCTGAAGTTCGAGAAGAAGAAGCACCTGACAAACGTAAGAGGTACACTAGAGAAGACTTCGTCGCAAGAAGACATGGGAAGGAAAGAGAACCATGGATACAGAAACCCATGCCCTTTCCAGGTAAGTCTATCAAATCTAAAGAAGAAGAGCATTACAATAAATTTTGTGAGTGGATTAAACCTCTTTTTCTTCAAATCCCTTTGACTGATGCTATTAAGTTACCTCCCTATTCAAAATATATGAAAGATATTGTCACTAATAAAAGAAAAGTTCCTAATGAAGCAATATCTACTATGCTTGCTAACTACTCTTTCAGTGGCAAGATTCCTCAGAAGCTTGGTGATCCAGGTATACCCACCATTCCTTGCTCCATAAAGAATAATTATGTCAAAACTGCTTTATGTGATCTTGGAGCAGGAGTGAGTGTTATGCCTCTCTCTCTTTACAAGAGGCTTTGTTTAGAGAAACTAATTCCTACAGATATCTCTCTTCAGATGGCCGACAAGTCAACCGCCGTTCCAATAGGTATTTGTGAGGATGTTCCCGTAGAAGTTGCTAATTGTTTGATCCTTACTGATTTTGTTGTACTTGACATGCCCGAGGATGGGAGCATGTCCATTATTCTTGGTAGACCTTTTCTTAACACCGCAGGTGCTATTATTGATCGCAATAAAGGGAAGGTTACCTTCAATGTGAATGATAAATAACACACGGTGTATTTTCCAAAGAAGACCGACAGGAGGCATGGCCTCAACTCTATAGAAAATATCGAGACCGTGAAGATTGGAGAATGGGACTGTCCACTACATGTGCACCACAAATACAAAACTATTATGGTGGGGACAATGTCCATTAAAGTAAAGGTTCAATGATCACTTCGTAAGAGGTGAGACTTTTTGCTCTATATATCGCCTGTTTGTTGGTAAGACTTGATCAACCTTACTAGTGAACATGTTTTATATAGATAAAAAGTTGAGCTTGTTATGTTTTCATTTGTTTTAGTTTTTGTTCTCCTTGCTGTACCAAGTGTTTATGTTTTGAAGCTTCACAATACTAATCACTGCTTTAAGTTTTCAGAAAGTCTTGCAGCCTTTTTGAACTTCGAAAAAATTTCAACAGTGAAGTTTTCAGAAAAATTCTAGAAAAATAAAAATAAAAATTTCCATGCCGGGAGTGACCCAGCAGCACATGGGGCCGACCAGGGGGAGCCACCAGTGGCCCAGGCGGCCAGCTGGCGCGGCCTGCCCCCTGGCCGCGCCCACAGGGCGCCTGCCCCCTCCAGGTAAGTCTTCTTCCTCCCTCTCTCTTTCTCTCCAAAAACACGAGTTCTGCACTTGCTCTTGCGTTCTTGCTGCTCTTCGAGACGATTCTTCGATCTCTCTCTACAGCCTATCATTTGAGCTGAGATTTTGAACAAATTGTGATGGCCTGGCTTATTAGGGATGATAGACTACTCATATCAATAAGGAATTCCTTCTTTTCCGGGAGCCCATTCAGATAGAACTCCAAAGTTAAGCGTGCTCAGCTTGGAGTAGTTTCAGGATGGGTGACCGACCGGGAAGTTGCTCCCGGGTGCGCACGAGTGAGGACAAAGTGCGCAGAAATGACTAGTATTGATATGTGAGGCCAGTCAAGATCCCGCCAGGAGTAACGACCACCGGCGGGTGTGTCCGGGGCGTTACAAAGTTGGTATCAGAGCCGACCCTCGCGGTTACACAGATGTTTGCGGACAGTTTGCAGTCATGTTGTGCATGACGTTTGTGACCCGTCGTGGCACACGGCATGGCACATGTGCTGTCCTGGAAGCACAGACGGTTGTGCCAAGAGGGAACGTTCCTGTGGCCCGACGAGGACGTCGGTTCCTCTGAGTGAGGGTGTATGTGATGGCCTGGCTTATTAGGGATGATAGACTACTCATATCAATAAGGAATTCCTTCTTTTCCGGGAGCCCATTCAGATAGAACTCCAAAGTTAAGCGTGCTCAGCTTGGAGTAGTTTCAGGATGGGTGACCGACCGGGAAGTTGCTCCCGGGTGCGCACGAGTGAGGACAAAGTGCGCAGAAAAGACTAGTATTGATATGTGAGGCCAGTCAAGATCCCGCCAGGAGTAACGACCACCGGCGGGTGTGTCCGGGGCGTTACACAAATACTCCCAGGTATGTAACTCCTCCACCCCTCCAATTAGATTTCTGATTGGTGGCTTCATTTGTGAGTATTTAGTAGTTCTTGGTGCTGTGTAGATGAGCTTGCATGCATGTGTAGAAATTTATTTTCCAAGTTTTGATGCAAGTTTATACCTTAGGTAAGTGAGTTGAGTAGTTTGCCTTAACCCACTTTGTTTAAATCCTTGTTTTTGTAATTTGCCAAAAAAATCAGAAATGAGTTTGTTAGGAAGGGCAAAGGGGTGGCTTGAGAAGAAGAGGCCCACGCACTCCGATCGAGTTACTAGAGCCGCAGCTTCACCCTCGACTGCTAGGGTGAGCTACAATGAAGATCATGTGCCCCTAGAGTTGTTGGAAGACACAAGTCCAGCACGTGCTATGATGTTTCCATGTGATGAATTCCTTGAAGCTGCGGGAATCAAGGATGAGTTTTATAATCTTTGTGCTAATGCAGGTCTGACATGGCTCGTCACGTGCCGTGTTACTCAGTATCAAAAACTCACCTCTGGTTTCATTAACAGTTTTAGATATAACCCTGATTCTGGTGCTATCGAGTTTAAAATTTACAATGATCTTATCACCATGCCCTTGGGAAAGTTTTGTGAAATAATAGGTGTGCCAAACGTTGGGCGGACGGCTAGGATGACCTCTCAGCCCTCCGAGCTGAAAACCGTCTTCAACTCTCTCTGCAGCATGGGTACGAGGGATATTCATCGGTCAAAAATCTCCAGCATCTTATTCCCTCACCTCAGGTATTTTGCATATTATGTTGCTAGAGGGGTGTTAGCTCGTGACAACACGAGCAACATTTCTGCGCCAGATATTGCTATCCTGGCAGCCGCCCTCTCAGGGAGGTTTGATTATAATCTGGGTGCCTTAATTGCTCGACGCCTTGCTATGAACGGTAACAGGGGAGATTTATTTGGTGGCGTTTATGCCACACTTATCTTAGAATATCTTAAAGACACCCCACACCCTGATGATAAGCCTTTTACTTATTTAAGTTTTGATCTTGCTGCTATGAAAAGGCATAAGTTTGTTACCATGACTTCTGAGCTTGATAATCTTGTTTATATCTTGCGTTTCGGAACTACCGCGGAACGCGAGATCCGTCTACCTGCACCTCTTTTGTCTGATTTTTCTCGCAGGAATGGATGGTCCTTTGATGTTATCCAGTTCGATGAGTTCATGGCCCAGCATCAGTTTCATAACCCCATGGAGGGGGTTGTGCCCGACGAGGAGGAGCACGGTGAGTTACCACCTTTTCAGGGGGAGACCGTCACCCAGTTTGGTGAAGGGTCTTCCTCTGCTTGGAGTATGGACCCTTCCTTGTGGGAGGATCCGAGGAGTTTGGTGTACGCGCCGGAATCCTTCTACGACCCTTGGACTCACCAGCATTCCCTCGGAGCAGGAGGCTCCTGGGGGCAGTAGCTACTACCAACTTAGGCCAAAAGCCTAAGCTTGGGGGAGTACGTGCCCCTCTCACTTTTCCATTGTATTATCCGTTTTATTCGCTTTGATCTTTTCGAAGTTTTTGCCCGTTCTTCTTTATTTCTTTCTTTGCAAAAACAACAAAAAGATTTTCTCTTTCTTTTGCTTTCGTTCAACCTTTGAAATAATCCAAAAATATTTCCTTTCTCTCTTTAGTTTGCTTTGTTTTCAGAGTTCAGCTCGAGTCCGTGATGGCATTTAATTATATTTCCTACGTTCGATCGTGCAAGTGACGAGGCAGTAATGACGAAGATCGACTGAAGGGAAGCAACAAGGGAAAACCAGTATGAACTCTTCTTGTTTCTACTTTTGTACATATGCCTGTACTTATGATCTAGAGACCAGCTTGTAGCGACATAGTGCTATGTTCACAATGCTCTCCCAGTGGTTCATGCTTTCCTTGTGGCTAGTCTCGAATAGCTAGAGTATATAATGTGTTATTAAAATGATTTACATGCATTGCACTGTTCATAGTTTGGTATACTAAGGTGGTATTTCCCTTTGGAGAATTCTTGGATTGACTTGGCACATGTTTACACATGTTTAAGACTAAAAAGTCTGCTCTGCCTTGATGATCTTTGAGTTTCAGAATAGTTATATCACTTCCATGCCCGATTCAATGTTGCTTTGTCGCTCTGCATGATTATGACCGTTATTGCTCTCTAGTTGGTCGCTTCCCAGTCTTTTGCTAACTTCCACCTGTACTAAGCGGACTGACTGCTTGTGCATCCAAAATCCTTTAAACCAGTTATGCCATATGAGTCCACCATACCTTCCTATACATGGTATTTACTTGCCATTCCTAACGAAGACTTTCGTGTACCATCTCAAAAAAATTATTCAAAAGCATTTCTTTTTTGTGCCTCTGTTTTAGCTCATGAGGAAGTAGTAGTTAATTCATGATCTTTTTAAGTTGGACAAGTTTCACCCCGGGATTGCATGTCTAATCTGCAAACCCCTAATACGAGAAGGAACTGGCATAGAGTGCGCCCGGCTCATAAAAGATAATACAACAAACAAACCCTCCTTCACGCTTTGTTCATGAGAAATCAGAAAACTTTTGGCAGTGATAAACAAAGGAGATTAAGGGGATGTGATCGTCCCCGTGCGGGAGCCGTTCCTCGAAACTTGTCCAGCTTGAGAAGTAATTGGGTTGTCTACTAGCATTCGTTGACGAAATATGCACCTCTCAAAAACATTTTTACCTCTGTTTTCAAAACCAAGAGCTCTGGTACATGTTTAGTCTTTGTTTCCAACCATGGGTTTTCAACCTCGCCATCAAATTCCACGGTTCGAGAGTCTCCACCTTCTTTCTTCAAAGCACCAACTAGGAGAGCATAATTGTCATTCTGAGTGTAATGTGCATTGTCCCAAAGTATTACATTGTCTTCTGCATGCTTGTGATATTATTTATTCTGAAATTCTTAGTTCTAGTCTCCTTTAAAACTCTGGAGGAGTTTCTGCATTTATGTTTTGCTTCACTCATGGAGGCTAGCGAGATACCACTCTAATATGCTCAAGCTATGTGCAATGTAATCTTGTCTTGATTTTCAGTAGTATATTATTTACTTTTAGGTATTTGTGATTGGTCACTTGGAAGAAGGATTGCTCCGTGCATTGTCCTCATAGCATTGTTTCAATACTTGCTAGACACTTTTCGTAGTACATGCTTATATACATCTAATGAAGCAAAAGAGTTTGTCAAAGTTTTCTTTGTCGCGTCCAGTTCGTTGAACTGAATTGCTTGAGGACAAGCAATATGCTAAGCTTGGGGGAGTTGATACGTCTCAAACGTATCTACTTTTCCAAACACTTTTGATATTGTTTTGACCTCATTCTTGCATGATTTGAACTAAACTAACCCGGACTGACGCTGTTTTCAGCAGAGCTGCCTGTATGATTTTATGGTGTGCAGGAAAACGGATTTTTAGGTGTCTCAGAAAATTCCACGAAAAATCACAGAAAATCCACGCACCCGAAGGAACCTTGTGCCAGAAGATGGGCTAGAGGGCAGCCAGGGGGGCTCCAGGCACCCTGCCCAGGCGGCCCCACCCCTGGCCGCCGCGCCAGGCTGCCTGGGTGGGCCCCACCTCCCCTGGTGCCCTACTTTGACCCGTATTTAGCCCGTGACGAGAAAACCCGAGATAAGGAGTTGTTTTCCCAGTTTTCGTCGCGGAGCCGCCGCCACCCTCTGTTCTTCTTCGGGAGGGCTAATCTGGAGGCTGATTTGGCCTCCGGAGAGGGGAGATCGTCGCCATCGTCATCATCATCACCACTCCATCCTCCCTCCATGACTTCTCCTTCCATGTGTGAGTAATTCCCTGCTGTAGGCAAAGGGGGTGGTAGGGATTGGATGAGTTAGATCATGTAATAGTTTATCTGATCGTTGGGGGCATGTTGCCTATCATCTACTATGGTGTTTATCATCTTTGCTTCAACTTGTTACTCTTAATGCTTGTCACTTAGGGCCCGAGTGCCATGATTTCAGATCTGAACCATATGTGTTTGCATGAATATATTTGTGTTCTTGATCCTATCTATGAGTTGTTTGCACCTATTACGGTCCGGAACCGGCGATCCCAAAAGTGACAGGTTGGGACACCAAAGGGGATGGTCCATAGTTTGAGGATTACATGTATCCATTGAGTTTATTGCTTTGTTCCGGTGCTCTTTGACAGGAGCACCTTAATCTCCATAAGTTCCTTTTGTCCCCGTTCGTAGCGGGATGGTAGGACAAAAGATGTTGTGCAAGTTCTTATTGCAAGCACGTACAACTACCCGTGGGATACATGCCTAGTGTTTGATAATTGCCTAGATGATCATTACTTTTCCGTGTGCCTTGCCCCAAGTTAGATTCATGATATATCTCATCCATGCAGCGCCCAACCATCCATCTCCCTAGACTACAGTGTTTTAAATCCTGCTGGTTACTAGTTGCTACTTTTGCTGTTTACTTTTACTATCACCACCATCACTATCATATCACCGTTAGCACTTATCTTGTGTTGCAAGTAAGTATATTTCAGGTGCGGTTGAATTGACAACTCAACTGTCAAAGCTTATAAATACTCTTTGGCTCCCCGTGTGTCGAATCTATAAATTGGGTTATTCTTACCCGTGAAGACTATCTCGATCCCTTACGGTTGAGGGTTATCACTCATCATATATGGGGCTAGTGGTGAATTCACTCTCACTCAATATGGTGGCACAAGTCACTCAAGTCATCAAACGTCGCCGTGGTCGAAGGGAAAATCCCATGCTCAACCATCTCATCATCGTCGCCGTGGTTGAAGGCCGAAGATGGCACATCATCACTCTCGCCTCCAAAGATGGAAGCATCATCCGTGCTCGTCACCGTGTCGTTCGCCTCCGAAGCTTGGTCCTCGAATGGCTCCGTAGTCGTAGTCGTCACCGCACCGTCTTGAAAAAGAGTCGAAGAAGACTCGGCATCATCAATACCACAAAGAGGGATGGCGATGTAGTCGAACTTGGGAGTGTCATCTTGGAGCTTGTTGGGCTTGGACATCGTGGTGGTACTACCCTCATGCTCGCCGTCTTGGAGCTTGGTCTTCAAGAAGTGTGCTTGCAGTGGAGAAGCCTTGGCCTTCATGAGTTCTTGTTCCGCCTTGAGAGCACCAATGTAGTTGTTGTCGAGGGACTTGTAGTTCTCGAGGAAGATAATCTTGTAGATGTCGTTGTGCAATCCCATCATGAAGTGGAGCTTCATCGAAATGGGGTCGTCCACGCCGACTCGTCTCAAGGCAATCTTAATGTCCTTGAAGTACTCGTCAATGGACTTGGATCCTTGGATGGTGTTCTCCAATTAGCGTAGAAGTTGTTTCGTGTAGGTGGGAGGCACGAACTCTCGCCGCATAGCTTTCTTCGTCTTGGGCCAATTCACGTTGAAGCTCGTCGGAGGTGTGTGAAGCCACCATGTTGACGCGTTCTCGTGGAAGTTTCTTGTGGCGCACTTCACTTGATCTACGTAGGGAACTTGATGTAGCTTGAGGTAGTCGTCCATCTTGCGCTCCCACTCAAGATACTCCTCGGGTTCTTGAGTCCCATAGAAAGGAATAGCATGGTCGTTGTCGAGGTCGTAGTAGCTCGTGGAAGTCGCGGACTTGAGCTTGGGGAGCTTCTCTTGAGCATAAGGTTGCGGTTCTTGTTGGCGAAGATGCCATATGTCCAAAGGCGAAGATGCCTTGAAGTCGCTTGGAGAAGATGCCAAGGTACATGGTGAAGTCGTTGAGCGATTGTTGGAGTTGAGCTCTTGACCTTCACGTTCTTGTCGTTGATGGTGTCGATGCCGACGAGATCTTGCCGGAGATGGTATCTTGGAAGGATGTGCACTTGAGCGTCTTCTCGAAGATGGGGGAGACCTCTTGTGGTTCTTGATGAGGGCTTTGAGCTCCTTCATTTGAGTATCCATGTTGGCGCACAAGTGGTTCGTCATGGCATCGAACTTGTCGTTGTTGTTGTAGACCGAAGTAGATGAAATGCTTTGCCTATCCATCACAAGACTCGAGCAAAGGTGAGTAGGATATGAGATAAACAATACCAAGTTACCTTTTCCCAATGTTTAGGATGTATCCCGTTTCACTCAATATGAAATGAAAGAATAGTGGAATTGGTACCAGACTTGTTCATCACACCTATCAAGTAAATCTTATCGAGTAGCTCGGTGAGGATAGTGGCACAAAAGTTTGATGCAAAATGTTAGCAAGAGTCAATAAAGTTGAAAGAGATTCACAAATTCGCAAGTGAAACAAGTAGACCAATAGCAAGGAGTGGCACATGGAAACACACACACGGATAGATAAATGTGGTTGTCCAACCAAGGATTGAGCTGAAAATGTGGAATCCATGGAAAATGCTCTTGTCGCACAACACTAGAGAGACGCTAGCCGATTGCTCAATAGGCGGATACGAACTTGTGCACTACCTGTATGAGACAAAATGTAGCGACTTCCTATCACAAGTATGCTATGTGTATGATGTTACGGTGCTTTTAGCACAAGATGATCCAAGATGATCGGATATGGCAATCTTATATGCAATGTGGTATGATGCTATGGCTCTTGCTTACACGCTTCTTTGCTTTCTCTTTTTGCTTAAAAGCTTATTCTTTTTTTTTTGTATGGCCACAATGCGAAATGCACAAACCAAGATAGCAATTGTGTATATGCGCGAACAATCTTGTGACACAAGGGATGATATGATGATACCAAGATGATATGGTATGTATGCAATGGAAGGCGGATCGATGATCACTAATGTGCACAAGTAACATTGCCGGCAATACTCAAAGGCTAGTCTCGATAGGCAAGTGACGCAAAATGGGCTAGGGCTAAACAATGCAATTGAAAGGGGAATATACAATGATGTCGTTGAAGTTACCGTCTGATGATGACGATGAGAGGCAGTGCTCTTGATGCAGACCCGTTCCTAATTAGCCGAAACACCTTAGGAAACGGAAAAACCACAACTCAAAATCTCAAGGACAAATGTCAAATGGTGGTAGCGGACAAGCGGTTGTGGTTGCGGAATTGTTGGTGGAAACCCGGTCAAAATGGGTTATGGTGGTGGAAGCGTATGATGGGCTATACATGGTGTAGGAGTTGAAGTCATGGTCCCTAAGTAGCCGAAACACCTTAGAGACACAAGCCACAACTCAAACAAGCTCGAACAAAATTGGGTTAAGTTGGGTTGGCTATGTATAGTGGACAAGGTTATGCGGGAGTGGTTGTGGTCGTTGATGAAGAAGCAATGGTCCCTAAGTAGCCTAAACACCTTAGGAGACTCAAATCACTACTCGAGCAACCACAATTTCTATGGGGGACAAAATGGTTAGGTTGCGGAAGTCGGTGGTGGTTATGCGGATGATATGGTGTAAGCCCTAGGCAAAGATGCCAAAATTCACAAAATATGATGGAGTCAAATGATGATGGTGGTATTTTTGTGTTATGGGGGATGTCAAGAGCTTCAAAACGAGCTCAAGAACGTCGAAATCGGAGTTCGGATGAATTAGTTATGGACAAAACGGTGAAACAAGGGTGGCTGAATTCCTAGGGGCCGGACATCCGGGGTCGGATCCGGAAATCCGGAACCCGATGTCCAGAAACTTGCGCGATTTTGCCCTCCATGAGCCAAATGTCTGGCCCGATGTCCCGGATGTCCGGCCTATGGCCCGGATGTCCGGCCCGACGATTCCAGATCGGGATTGGGACTTCCAAACTCGTTTGGGGACGGAATTTGATGATGTTGGGTGCAAAATTTGACGGATTTTGTGGAGCAAAGATGGGGAAACTTTGGGAAATGCTAGATCCACTTGCAACCAAGCAAATCCATGGATCAAAATCAACAAAATATCATCAAACCAACAGATCACAAAAAAAATTGGGGCTATTTTTGGTGGGGAATTTTCGAATTTGGGGAAGAACACAACAAAACAAGGCTAGAAAACGGTGGGGAGGCTCCAAATTCATGATGAACCAAGGCTCATGATACCATATGATGCGGGGTCAACCCGATTCTAGGCCGATCTTTCACGAAAAGGAGGGATCCCGCGAGGAACACGATGAACACGGGGACGGACAAGGAGAAATTACAAGGGAAAACACTCAAGAACAAGTCCAATCACACATCCACTAGACAATCAAACACACAAGATCACAAGGTACATGAACAACAAAGGGAAAGATACATGGGTAGAGTTCATCTCCAAGAGGAGGTCTTGAATCCGTGAAGGGTCTTCCCGTTAGGGGTCTTGAATCCAAGGTGGATCTTCTCCGTAGAGGGGTCGCGGTCTCTCTCGTGGAGTAGATCTGTAATGGATGAGCAACTTGATTGGTTCTTTACTTCTGTTGCCTGGACTTATGATCATCCTAACACCTTGGTAATACCCCTGGCACGTACTACCTCTGCTCACGTTCCATGTGTTGTCACTATTGCTACGTGCATTCCCAAGGCTAGAGTTTTTCGCTTTGAGAACTACTGGATCAATCTTCCTGGTTTCTTTGAATGTGTTTCTGCAGTGTGGAACCAAGAATTCAGAAAGGCCAATATTGCTTCTACGATCTCGGCCAAATTTAAAGCTCTGCGATATACTCTCAAAAAATGGCATTTAAACCTGTCTAAAGTAAAGGCGCTCATTACTGATTGTAATAAGGTCATCTTATATTTTGATAAGTTAGAAGAGCTTCGCCCTTTAAGTTGGCCCGAAACAAATTTTCGACGTATTGTCAAGGTTCACCTTGAGGAAATTTTTCACCTGCAATTCATTTATTGGAAGCAACGCTGTACTATCACGTCTATCAAAGTTGGTGAAGAGAATACAAAAAAAATTCATGCAATGACAACAAAGAGATATCGCAAGAACACAATCTCCTCGCTCAGAAATGCTGCGGGAGAGGTGATCGCTGATCATCAACAACTGGCGGGAATGTTCTGGTCAGAATTTAAACAGCGAATGGGCCGTGCTAAGGGGGTCCAAATGGGCTTCGATCTAGACTCCCTTATACAGAAGGTGGATGGGCTCAAAAATTTATCACGGCCTTTCTCTGATGATGAGGTGGAGGATGTTATCAAACACATGCCAATTGATCGTGCTCCTGGGCCAGATGGCTTCACAGGTTTGTTCCTAAAGAAATGTAGGCCTATTCTAAAAGCTGACTTTATGAAGTTTGTCGGGACTTTTTATGATGGTACATGCGATCTGGAATGTCTGAATTCTTCATTAATTACCCTCATTCCCAAGAAGTTATGCCCGGAAGTGGTTGGTGATTTTCGGCCAATATCATTGACCAACACTTGCTTAAAGTTTCTTACAAAACTCTTAGCCAACCGACTGCAACAAGCGACCCTTAAATGCATACATAGAAACCAGTATGGTTTTCTTCGTTGCCGCTCAATTCAAGATTGTCTTGCTTGGTGCTTTGAGTACATTCATCAATGCAAAGCTTCCAAACGGCCAATCATTCTACCCAAGCTTGACTTCACCAAGGCTTTCGACACCATCGAGCATGAGACTATCCTCGAAATGTTGTAGTGTAAAGGATTCGATGATCGATGGACTGGTTGGGTAGATGGGCTGTTATCCTCTGGCTCTTCTTATGTTCTGTTAAATGGGGTACCTGGTCAACACTTTATGTGTCGTACTGGTGTCCGCCAAGGAGATCCTCTCTCCCCTTTGTTGTTTGTAATTGCAGTGGATCTCATCCAATCAGTGGTGAATGAAATGTGTGCTAGAAACATCCTCAAAATGCCCATACCAACAAGCTCTAATGATTACCCGATCGTACAATACGCGGATGACACGCTTATCATCCTGCCCGCAGATGATGGCCAGATCCTTGCACTCAAACAGATGCTTGAAGAGTTTGCACAGGCCACTGGTTTAAGGGTAAACTTCAGCAAATCCTCTATGATCCCACTGAACTTGTCTGAGGAAGAGGGCTCTAGAATAGCTGCATTATTGGGTTGTGAAGTGGGCTCTATGCCATTTACCTACCTGGGTCTTCCTATGGGCACCTCTCGGCCATCCATCGCTGATCTGTTGCCTCTTGTGGACCGTATTGAGCGACGTTTATCAGCTTCATCATGTCTGCTGAATCAAGGTAGTCGTTTGCAGTTACTACAATCTGTCCTGGCATCCATGCCTATATATTTCTTGTGTTTATTATCTTTGCCCCAAGGCATCCTCAAGCAATTAGAGCAGATCATGCGACAATGTCTTTGGAGGGGCAACTCTGAGACCCCTCGCCAATCCCTGGCTGCCTGGGATCTCATATGTAAACCCAAGAAGTATGGTGGGCTCGGTGTTACGCACCTGGGTACTCAGTATGAAGCCTTGCTAATGAAGCACTTATACAAGTTCTTCAACAAGTTGGATATACCTTCGGTCAATCTTATCTGGGACACATATTGTGGGTCTTCACCCTCTCAAGCTACTCAAAGTTGTGGTTCTTTTTGGTGGCATGACGTTCTCAGCCTCTATGAAAAAATTTGTGCCCTGGCTATCCCACAGGTGCACGCAGGTGATACTGTGATTTTCTGGCGGGATCATTAGCACATTGATAACAGAGTGGTCTCTCTGAGGACAAGGTTCCCGCGCCATTATTCTTTTGTCATTAATGATCTGATCACCGTAAATGATTTCTTTGACACGCCAACTGAGGTTCATAACTTCCACCTGCCATTGTCTGTGGAAGCCTTTGATGAACTTCAACAACTCCAGATTTTGTTGGCTCCTATACATATTGATCCAGAAAGTAGGGATATCTGGAGGTGGCCCTCGAAGTCTGGAACCTTCCAATCTAAGCTCTACTATGAGTTCACATTTTCTCATCTGGTGGTAGACCCTATCTTCAAGTGGATTTGGAAATGCTCCTGTACCCTCAAGATTAAGGTTTTTGGATGGTTACTCCCGATGGATCGGCTAAATACAAGAGATATGATGCAACGAAGGCACTAGCACGTGCAAGATGATACCTGTGTCTTGTGTCATCTACCTAGTCATGAGGATCGTGTGCACCTTTTCTTTACTTGTAACTTTAGCCAGCGAGTTTGGAATTATCTTGGAATCTCTTGGACCTCAAATAGCAACCAAACCACATACACCATGGCTTTGGCGGCTAGACAAGAATTTGGCTTCCCTTTCTTTACTGAAGTAGTTTTTACTGCTACTTGGAATATATGGACTCAAAGGAATGGCAAGATCTTCATAAATGAGCGGCCCAGCTTCAGATCCTGGAAGAGAAACTTTGTGCATTATATCTCTTTGTTAGCTCACAAGATCAAATGTAAATATAGGGATAGCCTCCTCTCTTGGATAGCCTCCCTTCAGTAGCTTTGTTGTAAGTTTTCTCCTTTCCCGTATACATAGGTTCTCCTAAAACTTCTCTACTTTGTATCTTGTCCCAGTTTGGGTTTAAGTTTTAATAAAGAACTGTGAGGCTATTGCCTTGCAGTACATAGTAAAAAAAACAATGACAGTACAAAGATAGTCTTCTCCCGGAGGAGGTCTTGAGGTATCCCTTGGGATCTTCTCCGTAGCGGAGGTCTTGAATCCGTGTGGATCTTCTCCGAAGAGGGCCGCAGTCACTCTCGAGGAGATGAACCACAAGAAGGTATCAAATGAGATATCCAAAAGCTACCCTAGGAAGGAGGAAGTCAACAAGTATATATACATGGGCCGAGGTCCTTTGCTGTGCGCAGACAGACGGGGCAGACGTCTAGTAACCCTCGGATTTCCGCTAATTACGTTATGTAGTCGGTGTCACGGATGTCCGGTGGCCTCCGGTCGTCCGGTCGCCTGGGAGTCGCCGGTCGTCCGGTGATCGTCAGACGTCCGGTGCCTGGGGGTGACCGGTCATCTGGTAGGGGTCGGACGTCCGGTGCCTGTAGCGTCTTCAGCAACACTTCTTCTTGTTCCAAGCACTTGTCGATCCTGCCGCCTTGTCCACTGTGCAGAGCTGTCACGTGGCCTTCATCCAAGTACCTGAGTATGCATAGAGTTTCTGATGAGGGTAGAAGCCATGTCCCATGTGAATCGAGAGGAAATTGATAAAGGAGCGAGTTCACCTTGGCTTCGAGAGCTCTTGCACGGGCTCGTGTCATTGGTCCTTTGGGCACTTGGTGAGTCGACGGTAGGTCCATGGGGATGACCTTGGGATGCTCCGCATCAACCAAACTCAACAAGATTGATAGCAACAACTCCTATAAGTGCCTAGAGGCTATATCCTGCATTAGAACTACTTGGGACCAAGAAAATTTGACATGCAAGCTCAAGAACAAGGTCACCACAGCAGAAAAAATTTGCAATAAATAAAGCACTAGAACAAAAACTAATTGGACCAATGGGGGAGTCACATACCAAGGAACAATCTCCCCAAACAGTTTGGTGAATGGTGCTTTGAGCAAGGAGATCGAAAATGGCAGCAAGACGAGCTAGAACTCGGGCTTGAGCTGGTTGGTGATTTTTGGGGAGGAAGAAGAAGAGTGTGGGTGCAGGAATAAGTTGAGGGGGCCACGTGGGGCCCATGAGGCAGGGGGCGCCCTGGCAGGGGGGGCGCGCCCTGGACCCTCGTGGTCAGGTGCTGGCTCCCCTCGATGTGTGTTCTGTGCCATATTTTCTCAAATATACTAGAAAAAATCATATTTCATTTTCATGGCATTTGGAGAACTTTTATTTTCGAGGTATTTTTTATTGCACAGATAAGTCTGGAAACAGACAGAAAATATTATTTTTGCTTTATTTATCCTAATTAACATAAAGTAAAAGGAAGGTACAAAAGGTGGTGCTATCTAGATTCACCTATCCCATGCTCATCAAAAGGAATCCATTAACAAGGTTGATCAAGCCTTGTTAATAAACTCTTTCCGAGTAGCATGAAACCGGAGAATTTTCTAATAACACTATGTTACCTCAATGGGGATATGTATGTCCCCAACAATAAGAATGTCATATGTCTTCTTGGTAGTAGGAAGAGGGAATTCAAAACCTCCAATAGTGATAGTTGAAATTTTTCCAATATAATTGATACTGTGGACCTAAAGTTGTTTCCTCGAAAAGTGTACCGTATGCTCATTACCATTGACATGAAAAGTGACATTGCCTTTGTTGCAATCAATAACAGCCCCTGCAGTATTCAAAAAGGGTCTTCCAAGAATAATAGACATACTATCGTCCTCAGGAATATCAAGTATAACAAAGTCCGTTAGAATAGTAACATTTGCAACTACAACAGGCACATCCTCACAAATACCGACAGTATAGCAGTTGATTTATCAGCCATTTGCAAAGATATTTCAGTAGGTGTCAACTTACTCAAGTCAAGTCTACGATATAAAGATAGAGGCATAACACTAACACCAGCTCCAGGATCACATAAAGCAGTTTTAACATAGTTTCGTTTAATGGAGCAAGGTATAGTAGGTACTCCTGGATCTCCTAGTTTCTTAGGTATTCCACCCTTAAAAGTGTAATTGGCAAGCATGGTGGAAATTTCTACTTCAGGTATCTTTCTTTTATTGGTAATAATATCCTTCATATACTTAGCATAAGGATTTGTTTTAAGCACATCAGTCAAACGCATACGCAAAAAGATAGGTCTAATCATTTCAGTAAAGCGCTCAAAATCATCATCATCCTTTTTCTTGGACGGGTTCGGAGGAAAAGGCATGGGTTTCGGAACCCATGGTTCTCTTTCCCTACCGTGCTTCCTAGCAACAAAGTCTCTCTTATCATAACGTTGATTCTTTGATTGTGGGTTATCAAGATCAACAACAGGTTCAATCTCTACATCATTATCATTGCTAGGTTGAGCATCATCATGAACATCATCATTAATATTATCACTAGGTTCATGTTCATTACCAGATTGTGTTTCAGCATCAGAAACATATATATCATTGGGATTCTTAGGTGTGTCAACTACGGGTTCACTAGAAGCATGCAGAGTCCTATCATTTTTCTTTTTCTTCTTATTAGAAGAACTAGGTGCATCTAAATTAGCTCTCTGAGAATCTTGCTCAATTCTCTTAGGGTGGCCTTCAGGATACAGAGATTCCTGAGTCATACTGCCACCTCTAGTCACGACTCTAATGGCATTATCACTATTCTTACTATTTAATTCATTGAGCAAATCATTCTGAGCCTTAAGTACTTGTTCTACTTGAGTGGTGACCATAGAAGCATGTATACTAATGAGTTTCAGTTCACCTTTAGCTCTAGACAGATAATCACTCAAGCGTTCAATCATATAAGAATTGTGTTGTAATTGTCTACCAACATAAGCATTGAAATTTTCTTGTTTCACAATAAAATTGTCAAACTCATCTAAGCATTGGCTAGCAGACTTATAACGAGGAATATCACCTTCATCAAATCTATAGAGAGAATTTACCTTTACTACCTGTGTCGGATAATCAAGACCATGTATTTCTTCAATAGGTGGTAAATTCTTAACATCTTCAGCTTTAATACCTTTTTCTTTCATAGATTTCTTTGCCTCTTGCATATCTTCAGGACTTAGAAATAGAACACCTCTTTTCTTCGGAGTTGGCTTAGGGGCTGGTTCAGGAAGTGTCCAATTATTTTCATTGGCCAGCATATTATTCAATAGTAATTCAGCTTGTTCAACCGTTCTTTCCCTGAAAACACAACCAGCACAACTATCCAGGTGGTCTCTGGAAGCATCGGTTAGTCCATTATAAAAGACATCAAGTATATCATGCATCTCAAGAGGATGATCAGGCAAAGCATTAAGTAATCGGAGAAGCCTCCCCCAAGCTCGTGGGAGACTCTCTTCTTCAATTTGCACAAAGTTATATATTTCCCGTAAGGCAGCTTGTTTCTTATGAGCGGGAACATATTTAGCAGAGAAGTAATACATCATATCCTGGGGACTACACACACAACCAGGATCAAGAGAATTAAACCAAGTCTTAGCATCACCCTTTAACAAGAAAGGAAACAACTTAAGGATATAATATTAACGAATCTTTTCATCGTTGGTGAAAAGGGTGGCTATATCATTCAATTTAGTAAGATGTGTCACAACAGTTTCAGATTCATAGCCATGGAAAGGATCAGATTCAACCAAAGTAATTAACTCAGGATCAACAGAGAATTCATAATCCTTATCAGTAACAGAGATAGGTGAAGTGGCAAAAGCAGGGTCCTGTTTCATTCTAGCATTCAAGGACTTATCTTTCAGCTTAGCTAATAATTTCTTAAGATCATATCTATCATTGCAAACAAGAAAGTCTCTAGCAGTTTCTTCGTCCATAACATAACCCTCAGGAACAACAGGCAATTCGTATCTATTGGGAGAAGCTTCATCATCACTCTCATAAATATCATCAGTTTCAATATTTGCATTCTCCCTAACTCTAGCAATTTGCTCATCAAGAAATTCACCTAGTGGCACAGTATTATCAGGCATAGAAGTAGTTTCATCATACATAGCAGAAGTGGCATCATCAAGAACATACGCCATATCGGATTCAATAGCATGAGTAGGTGTCGCAAATTTACCCATAACAGAAGGAGAATCAAGTGCAGAGCTAGATGGCAGTTCCTTACCTCCCCTCGTAGTTGAGGGTAAGATCTTGGTTTTCGAGTCCTTCAAATTCTTCATAGTGATCAACAGATATAAATCCCAAGTGACTTAAATAATAGAGCTATGCTCCCCGGCAACGGCGCTAGAAAATAGTCTTGATAACCCACAAGTGTAGGGGATCACAACAGTTTTCGAGGGTAAAGTATTCAACCCAAATTTGTTGATTCGACACAAGGGGAGCCAAAGAATACTCTTAAGTATTAGCAGCTGAGTTGTCAATTCAACCACACCTGGAAACTTAGTATCTGCAGCAAGATAGTTTAGTATTAAAGTAATATGATAGTGGCGGTAGCGGCAATAAAAGTAACGATAGTGTTTTTGTAGTTTTTGTAATAGTAGCAACGGAAAAGTAAACATGCAACAAGCAATATGGGAAAAGCTCGTAGGCATTGGATCGGTGATGGGAAATTATGTCGGATGCAATTCATCATGTAGAAGTTATAACCTAGGGTGACACAGAACTAGCTCCAGTTCATCAATGCAATGTAGGCATGTATTCTGAATATAGTCATACATGCTTATGGAAAAGAACTTGCATGACATCTTTTGTCCTACCCTCCCGTGGCAGCGGGGTCCTATTGGAAACTAAGGGATATTAAGGCCTCCTTTTAATAGAGTACCAGACCAAAGCATTAACACATAGTGAATACATGAACTCCTCAAACTATGGTCATCCCTGGGGGTGGTCCCGATTATTGTCACTTCGGGGTTGCCGGACCATAACACATAGTAGGTGACTATAGACTTGCAAGATAGGATCAAGAACACACATATATTCATGAAAACATAATAGGTTCAGATCTGAAATCATGGCACTCAGGCCCTAGTGACAAGCATTAAGCATAGCAAAGTCATAGTAACATCAATCTCAAAACATAGTGGATACTAGGGATCAAACCCTAACAAAACTAACTTGATTACATGATAGATCCCATCCAACCCATCACCGTCCAGCAAGCCTACGATGGAATTACTCACGCACGGTGGTGAGCATCATGGAATTGGTGATGGAGGAAGGTTGATGATGACGATGGCGATGATCTCCACTCTCCGGAGCCCAGAACGGACTCCAGATCAGCCCTCCCGAGAGAGATTAGGGCTTGGCGGTAGCTCCGTATCGTAAAACGTGATAATTCTTCCTCTCTGTTTTTTTCTCCCTGAAAGTGAATATATAGGATCTGGGGATACGTCGGTGGAGCACCAGGGGGGCCATGAGGCAGGGGCACGCCCTAGGGGGGCGCCCCCACCCTCGTGGACAGGGTGTGGGCCCCCTGGTCTGGATCTTCTTGCAGGTATTTTTTATATTTTCCAAAATAATTCTCCGTGGAGTTTCAGGTCATTCCGAGAACTTTTTATTTCTGCACAAAAACAACACCATGGCAATTCTGCTGAAAACAGCGTCAGTCCGGGTTAGTTCCATTCAAATCATGCAAGTTAGAGTCCAAAACAAGGGTAAAAGTGTTTGGAAAAGTAGATACGTTGGAGACGTATTAAAACTCAAGCAATATGATATAAACCCCATCTTTTTATCCTCGATGGCAACAATACAATACGCTCCTTGCTTCCCCTGATGTCACTGGAAAAGGACACCGCAAGATTGAACCCAAAGCTAAGCACTTCTCCCATTGCAAGAAAGATCAGTCTAGTAGGCCAAACTAAACCGATAATCCGAAGAGACTTGCAAAGATATGAAATCATGCATATAAGAATTCAGAGAAGAACCAAATATTATTCATAGATAAACTTGATCATAAATCCACAATTCACGGATCTCGTCAAACACACCGCAAAAGAATATTACATCGAATAGATCTCCAAGAACATCGAGGAGAACTTTGTATTGAGAATCAAAGAGAGAGAACAAGCCATCTAGAAAATAACCATGGATCCGAAGGTCTGTGGTAAACTACTCACACATCATCGGAGAGGCTATGGTGTTGATGTAGAAGCCCTTCATTATTGATTCCCCCTCCGGCGGAGCGTCGGAAAAGGCCCCAAGATGGGATCTCACGGGTACAGAAGGCTGCGGCAGTGGAAAAGTGGTTTCGTGGCTCTTCTTGATGTTTGTAGGGTATAAGAGTATATATAGGCGAAAGAAGTACGTTGGTGGAGCGACGAGGGGCCCACGAGGGTGGGGCGCGCCTACCCCCCTGGGCGCGCCCTCCTGCCTCGTGGCGTTCCAGACTTTAACTCCAAATCTCCCGGTTTGCTTTTGGTCCAAGAAAGATCCTCCCGAAGGTTTCGTTCCATTTGGACTCCGTTTGGTATTCCTTTTCTGCAAAACACTAAAATAGGCAAAAATATAGGAATTGGCATTGGGCCTTTGGTTAATAGGTTAGTCCCAAAAATAATATAAAAGAGCATATTAAAGCCCATTAAACATCCAAAATAGATAATATAATAGCATGGAACAATAAAAAATTATAGATACGTTGGAGACGTATCACCTTGCAATGCCGAAGACAATCTGCACGCCGGACACATCGTCATTGAAGCCTGGTTTAGGGGCTACTGAGGGAGTCCTGGATTACGGGGTCCTCGGGCGTCCGGGCTACGTGACGCGGGCCGGACTGATGGGCCGTGAAGATACAAGACTAAAGAATTTCCCCCGTGTCTGGATGGGACTCCCCTTGGCGTGGAAGGCAAGCTTGGCATGCGGATATGAAGATTCCTTTCTCTATAAACCGACTCTCTACAACCCTAGCCCCCTCCGGTGTCTATATAAACAGGAGGGTTTAGTCCGTATAGCAATCATAATCATACATGCTAGACATCTAGGGTTTATCCATCACGATCTCGAGGTAGATCAACTCTTGTAACCCCTATACTCATCAAAGTCAATCAATCAGGAAGTAGGGTATTAGTTCCATCAAGAGGGCCCGAACCTGGGTAAACATCGTTTCCCCCGCCTCCTATTACCTTCGATCCTTAGATGCACAGTTTGGGACCCCCTACCCGAGATCTGCCGGTTTTGACACCGACATGCATGTAGTTCAATTTTGAATTATGCACATGAAATGGCTAGAAAACCAATTTAATGCATAAAATGTCTAAACGAACCCTGAATCATTCCAATTCTTTTACGACACACATATAGTTGCATGTTCACTGCAGATAAAAGGTCTAGCAATTCAAACACCGTCCATTGCCGCTGTGACCCCATTATGTAATGCAAATCAAGATGAAAAATCAAGTACATCCCACACTGTTTATTATCACCAACCGTGTGAGACGCAGTACAAAATATCCTGGAGCATCGTCGGTGTATAGTACGCCTATGGCTTACGCGAGAAGGTGCGTCAGCTACAGTCCACAACCGGCGTGTCAAGCACACTAGCTCGCTCCCCAAATACTCCCGCCTCTGCATCCCTTGCAATCTTGAAAATATCTACCGCCTAAAAGGTTTTAATGTTTGATAGCACACGATTAGTATGTGCGGACCGTGTGCGGTGTCTGTTATTCTTGCTCTGCTTCAGTCCCTTGATTCAAATTTTCAGTAGCCCCGGTATTTTACTCCCGCCTCTGTATCCCTCGCAATCTCAAAAATATCTACTCGCCCTTGATCCAAATTTTTAGTAGCCCCGCCTTGTTACTCCCGCCTAGTAAAAATTTCAGTTGCCGCAGTATTTCCTCAAACACCACCTTGCTCCCCTCCACACACACCACACACTCCCCAAAACCCCCACTCACACCGACACACACCACCCCCAAAACCATTGGTAGGTCGCCGCCATCACCGCCGCCTCCATCCTCAACCTCTGCCTGTGTGCCGGGGAGCTTGAGGAGACAATGGCCAAAAAGAGGTTTATCGCGGCCTTTTCGCCCGGCGCCGGCGAGGTGGCTGCCGAGGTGTCCCCGTCGTCCTCCGCGGGCTCGATCCGCCATCGCCGGTCCCCCGATCCGCCCAACGCCGCGCCCCTACGCTGGATCAAGGACTTCCCCATCCTCCATCGGACCCGACAGCCGACGAGGTCCTACCTCGAGGTCCTGCAGTAGCGATGGGTGACGTGGGTCGCCGAGATTATAGATCGGGAGGCCCACACCCAACGGTGGCTCAGTAGCTTCCACACGGTCGAGCTCCCGGCCATGGAGGACGATCGTTGGCAGGTCCGCTACCACGGCGCGGTGGCTAGGCTCAATTTCCCCTTTGGTACACGTCCGGTCGACCTCGTTCTGCAGGAGTCAGGGGTGGTGAGCTCGGCTATGGCGCGGGAGGACCGCGAGGCGTGGGAGCGCCTCAAGGCCGAGGCCGCCGACGAGGCCTACATGCAAGAGCTCCTCTGGTAGCACCCGGAGCTCATGCACGCAGAGCGGGCGATCTTTGCCGGCGTGGAGGGCGGCGAGGTTATCACGCTCTCCTCTGATGACGAGGTCGAAGGCGGCAAAGACGACAGTGCGGAGGGCGGCGAGGTTATCGCGCTCTCCTCAGATGACGAGGTCGAAGGCGACGAGGATGGCAGCGCGGAGGGCGTCGAGGTGGGCCCCGAGGACGAGGAGATCAACGTCGACGAGTCGAGGAGTGCCTTACCCAACGGCCCCGTCGACGGCACCGGCCCAGACCCGGCTCGCGGCACACCATACATGACAAGGAAGGATTGGCCTGACCTCTACTTCGACCGAAAGTAGTTTAAATTTATGTTTTATGTTTAGTTATGCAAAACTATATGTGTTTATCTTTGAATGCATGCTACTTTCGGTTGAACCTGCTTTGAACTTGATCAAATTGAAGTTTACACCGTTAAGTTTATGGGATCGACTAGAAAAGGCCAAAAATTGCTATAACTTTAAAAGGATCAGCTAGAGATGGCCTTATGACTTGCTTATTTCAGTTCTTCACAATGTGATGCTCTATATGTGCAACTATTTGCCGTGCAGTTCAATTTCATCAATAACAGTTTCAACAATACCACTATGAATTACGATATTTGGTTGTTGTTAAGGATATTGCAGTTTACATGCCTTTTCATTTTTTAACAATAACTAGTGTACTTTAGACCCGCACAATACCAGTTTGGATGAATATTTACTTGTTTTTAAATGTTATGCCTGATGCAGTTAACACACCTTTCCACTTCTTGTTTTTCTTAACTAGCGTGCTTAAGCCTGCACACTGAAGCTACATAGCAACATGCATTGTATTGAATGACTAAATATGCAATCCCAGGCTATATAGCAACAAGGAAGAGTGTTACATTAATGTTCCGATGATGTCTAGATATACATGTAATAAAATCTTATATAATGGGATGGAGGGAGTGTTGTACTACATCATTTTGCAATTGTTGTTTAGCTTGTAATATTAACTTGGTGTTGTGAGGTACATATGTCATTGTCAAAGATCCACACTTACACCCTTTCTGCGTATGGGGCAATGAGATATTCATGAACCATCATAAAGTGAGGAAACAGATAAATATTGTTATTAAAATGGGTCAAAAGATGTCAATCGAACTATTTGTTTACACTTTATGCAAGACAACAGTGAACTACGGGATGGTAAGTAAGAACCTTGTAGCCTTCTTTTTATTGTCCATAATGAGTTGTGTCAGATGACAATGTCTGAATCTTTTTTCCTTTGCAGTGGATCTTGAAGCAGTTTACTAAAGATTACCTCTCAAACTACATGATTGCCGGTCGGCCATCACAAGCACTAGTACAGCGAGGTGCTTGTGCAGTTGTGTAATGGGGTAGCTGAGTGCTGAAGCTATATGATGTTGTATTCTGATGTATTTCAATTATGAAAATGAAATATATTGGGTGCTTAATATGAAATGTCAATTAGATTAATAAATGGATAATTAATAATAGGATAATTAGCCTACGTTTTTCTATTGCAAATGGTTATTGAGAAAACACCGTGTGTGATGCAGTCAATAACGCACACAGTTTCTAGGAATAAACCGTGCTAGATTAATGAACAATCACATATGTACATCCTCTTGAAAACTGTTTGTGTTAGGCCACCTGGCGCAAACGTTTACCACATAAAAATTGTGTGTGATGGATAACCTTTGCCACACAGTTTCTTCGACGCACCGTTTGTGATGCATTCAATAACGCAAACGATAAAATTGTTAATATCGTGTGCAATGGCAACGCTATCACAGACGATTTAACGGGGGAAATTGTGTGTGATGTACCTATGAACAAAAATGTTTTCTTTGGAGCGATTGTGTGGGATGTACATACGAACGGAAATGTTTAGTGGGGACTGACTGTGTGGGATGTACTTGCGACCGAAAACAATTTCACCTATATAATTGTAAATTTTTAGCTCTACTGTATGTATTACCGTATTTGAGCGCTCGTCGGTCGCACACGTCCTCATTTTGTCGAGCGTGTGTGCCAGGAGGGCATATCCCCGCTAGTTTCTGGGTCGTGTGGGAAGGACCCCCTATCGCCGTCACTCACTAGGCGACGGTTCCAAATGCCGTCGCGGAAAGGGATTAAAAACCATTTATATAGCACCGACGCGTACCAGCGATTGGTTATTCACCGGAGAGTCGTCTCGGTCATGTCTACATCATTCTCGAACCCGTAGGGTCTGCACGCTTAACGTTCGTCGACGATATAGTGTTATATGAGTTATGTGAATTGGTGACCGGATGTTGTTCGGAGTCCCGGATGAGATCACGGACATGATGAGGATCTCCGGAATGGTCCGGAGTTAAAGATTGATATATAGGACGATACTATTTGGTCACCAAAAAGGTTTCAGAATGTACCGGGTATTTATCGGAGTGCCGGAAGGGGTTCCGGGAGGCCACCGGTAAGTGGTGGGCCTTATGGGCCAAAGGAGGGGAGCACACCAGCCCACAAGGGGGTTGGCGCGCCCCACCTCCCCTGCGTACGCGCCAAGGAAAGGAGGGAAGGAAAGGGGAGGTGCCCTAAGGCAGCCAACCCCCCTTTCCTTCCCCATGCTCATATATGGAAGGGGGTTGACTAGGCAGGTGCCTAGGGCAGCCGCCGACCACTTGGGGTGCGCCCTAGGGCTGCCTCTTCTCACCGCCTCCACCTATATATATGTGAGGAGGGGATGGGCCAACACACATGATGATCCCCAAGACGTTTCGGTGCCCCCTCACCCTCTAGTTCTAGTTATTCCCCCATCCACGTCTGTTGTGCTTGGCAAAGCCGTGTGGATAGATTCACCACCACAGTCACCACGCCGTCGTGCTGCCGAAACTAATCTACTACTTCGCCTCTCTTTCTGGATTGAGAAGGCGAGGACGTCATTGAGCTGAACATGTGTTCAACGCGGAGGTGTCGTACGTTCGGTACTTGATCGGGATGGATTGTGAAGGTGTACGACTACATCAACCGCGTTGATAAACGCTTCCACTTAGCGATCTTCAAGGGTATGAAGATGCTCTCCTCCTCTCATAGTTTTGTATCTCCATGGATAGATCCTGCCTGTGCGTAGAACTTTTTTTTGTTTTCCAAGCAATGTTCCCCAATGATGTCTACACACGCTTCTACTCTTGTAGACTATGTTGGGCCTCCAAGCGCAGAGGTTTGTAGGACAGCAGCAATTTCCCTCAAGTGGATGACCTAAGGTTTATCGAACTCAGGGAAGTAGAGGTTGAAGATGGTCTCTCTCAAGCAACCCTGCAACTAAAATACAAGAAGTCTCTTGTGTCCCCAACACACCTAATACACTTGTCAGATGTATAGGTGCACTAGTTCGGCGAAGAGATGTTAAATGGCAAGTGATATAGATGGCAAAACAAAGTAATATAAATCTGTAATAAAAAGTGCAGCAAGCAAACAAGTGGTAAACGTGAGCACAAATGGTATTGCAATGGTGGAAACAAGGCCTAGGGTTCATACTTTCACTAGTGGCAACTCCCAACAACATTAACATAATCGAATCACATGATATTTCCCATAAAACATGCAAAGGGGACACACTCGGAGGTCATTCCTTCGTGGTCAAGAGAGGACGAGAATTATGTAGGGCTACAAAAGCACACCTCAAAGTTCGTAGTTCTCAATCTAAGGATTTCCCAATGTCACCGCGGCCATCCAAAGAGAGTCCCACAATCACCACAACATATCTAAAGGATAGTCAAAGACAAGCACCAAGAGACTCTCAATCTTCAATCAACACACAAGAGAGGAAATCACTCATGAAAATATTTTTCTAATCCATGTCCAATAGACCGCTGTCACCTTGGTCTCGGGGATTATACTAGATAAAGACAAGTGAGTACATCAATCCAATACATAGAGGAAGGGGAAATATCATGGGATCACCCTAGATTAACATAGCCTATGATCACAACGAAGATCACATCATGGGAGAGAGAGATAACCACATAGGTACACGTACGAGCCCTCGGCCCCGGAGAAGACTACTCACACATGGACATGGTGAGGAGGAGGTTGATGATGGTGTTGATGGAGAGGTGCAGCCCCGCGAGGAGGAGACGGCCGACGACAGCCACGGAGGCGGCGGCGGCGGCCCTTGGGGGCGGCGGCGGCCCTAGGGGGCAGCGGCTCCTTGGCCCCCCTTTTTCCTTGTGGTTGGAGGTGAAGCTTCTCCACATATCCTGGTTTATCATTAGAAACAATAGGGGAAACTTGGGAGAAACTCTCCTTTTTATTAGCAGAAATATAAGAGACATTTTTATACTTTTGTAAAGTTCCCTCCTTTCTAATCTTACTTATGTAATCATTTTGATGGCAATTAACAACACAATAGAGATGGCAATTTTGCAAAGTGTTTTTTATTCCTATGGCATTAACATCTAGCCAAGAAGTCTTTTCTGATAACTCTTCACACATCAAAAATAACATAAGCTCATCATAAAGATCAGGGGTGATCATGTTATCACACAACTGGTTAACAGTTATGTTTTGAAAGTGCATGCATTGAAAATTAAAGTGACCCTCTATACAACAAAGTTCACAAGTAAAAGGATAAAGGTCACACAATTCTCTAGCAATTTCATTTAAATCTTTGACCCAAGTGATTGTTCTTTCATGTTTATGTTGCTTACAATACTTCTCTTCTTCAATCATAGGCCTTTCACAAGGTCTATCCACTCCACAAAAATTAACATGCTTATATAAAACTTCATTTTTAGGAATTGGATCATGCATGTTGCAATCATCATGAACAATTTCATTTTCTTTGCAAGTCTCTTTAAAAGGTTTATGATACTTGATCCAATCCTCTTTAGGCATATTAAGATGTGAAGCAAAAGATTTGAGGAAATCAACAAGGAGTTGAGAATCAAGCCCAAACTTAGCACTTAACTTATTAAAACTTGTAGTTTCAACAAAGGACTTAATGCAATCATACTCATAAATTATACCTGACTCTTTACCTTTGTCGATCTCCCAATCTTCAGTGTTGCGTTGAATTCTTTCAAGGAGTTCCCATTTAGCATCAATCTTTTTGTTTGTGAAAGAACCCATAGAGGAAGCGTCGAGCAAATCTTTATCCTGTCGAGAAAGCCTCGCATAGAAATTAGTAATAATCATATCTTTGGGGAGCCCATGGTTAGGACATTTTAGCATTAACGTTTTCAGTCTCCCCCAAGCTTGAGCTATGCTCTCTCCGTCATGAGGATAGAAATTATAAACATAATTCCTATTCTCATGGACTTCATGAAGAGGATAAAACTTGGAGTAAAAGAGAGACTGGATCTCTTCCCAGTCCAGCAGGTGAGAGTCATCTAGTAGCCTATACCATTCCAATGCTTTTCCTTTCAGTGACAAGGCAAATAATTTCCTCATGACAAACTCCCTTGATACACCTGCAAGCTTAAATAATGAACATAGTTGTGACAGATATAGCAAGTGTTCACCGGGATGTTTGTCTCCTGCATAACGATTAGCCAAAACATAATCGATAATACCAGCTGGTATTTTATAGGGCACAATTTCAGTAGGGGGAGGAGCAACCACCACAGGTGTGGGGCGTCTTCCCGCAAGCAACGATCCAATAGCAAGGTTGTCCATAAGCATAACTAGTGAAATAAAAACAAGAAACAAAAAGATTTAATTGCAAGATCTAAAGATATACCTTCAAGCGCTCACCTCCCCGGCAACGGCGCCAGAAATAGCTTGATGTCTACACACGCTTCTACTCTTGTAGACTATGTTGGGCCTCCAAGCACAGAGGTTTGTAGGACAGCAGCAATTTCCCTCAAGTGGATGACCTAAGGTTTATCGAACTCAGGGAAGTAGAGGTTGAAGATGGTCTCTCTCAAGCAACCCTGCAACTAAAATACAATAAGTCTCTTGTGTCCCCAACACACCTAATACACTTGTCAGATGTATAGGTGCACTAGTTCGGCGAAGAGATGTTAAATGGCAAGTGATATGGATGGCAAAACAAAGTAATATAAATCTGTAATAAAAAGTGCAGCAAGCAAACAAGTGGTAAACGTGAGCACAAATGGTATTGCAATGGTGGAAACAAGGCCTAGGGTTCATACTTTCACTAGTGGCAACTCCCAACAACATTAACATAATCGAATCACATGATATTTCCCATAAAACATGCAAAGGGGACACACTCGGAGGTCATTCCTTCGTGGTCAAGAGAGGACGAGAATTATGTAGGGCTACAAAAGCACACCTCAAAGTTCGTAGTTCTCAATCTAAGGATTTCCCAATGTCACCGCGGCCATCCAAAGAGAGTCCCACAATCACCACAACATATCTAAAGGATAGTCAAAGGCAAGCACCAAGAGACTCTCAATCTTCAATCAACACACAAGAGAGGAAATCACTCATGAAAATACTTTTCTAATCCATGTCCAATAGACCGCTGTCACCTTGGTCTCGGGGATTATACTAGATAAAGACAAGTGAGTACATCAATCCAATACATAGAGGAAGGGGAAATATCATGGGATCACCCTAGATTAACATAGCCTATGATCACAACGAATATCACATCATGGGAGAGAGAATTGACCACATAGCTACTGGTAAGAACCTCAGCCCCGAGGAGGAACTACTCCCGCATCATGGAGGGAGGAAGCAACGTCGATGGAGATGAATCCGGGGGCACTTCCCCGTCCCGGCAGGGTGCCGGCGCAGGAATTCTGGTCCCCCGAAGCTTGATGGCGATGGCGGCGGAGATCGGAATCGCGTCTGGAGAAAAGGGGTCTGGTATCAGGGTTTCCGCGACACGGTGTAAATATATGCCAAAGGGGGGCATCAGAGGGGGTCAGGGGTGCCCAGGCGCCCCCCCCGGCGTGGCCAGGGGGGCGCGTGGGCAGGCCGCCTGGAGCCCCTGTGGGTCCCCTCCGGCCCTACTTTGGCCGCAAGGAAGCTTCCGGAACGCTGATTTTTTATATAATTTTTCTGGATTTTTTCTGGCAGTTCTCGTAATGTGAAAACCTGAAATACAAAAACAACCGAAAACAGAAACTGGCACTGGGGTGCACTGAGTTAACAGGTTAGTCCAAATATGATCAAAAGTGTATGGAAGTGTATAAATAACATAGCAATATCACCCAAAAGGGGCATGGAGCAAGCAGAAATTATAGATACGTTTTGGACGTATCAACATCCCCAAGCTTAATTCCTGCTCGTCCTCGAGTAGGTAAATGATAACAAGAATAATTTCTGTGGTGACATGCTATTAACCATATAGGACTTTTTCATAGTCATATGACAAAAGCTTACTGAGACAATGAATCTATAGTAATTAAGTTGCCTCATGAGAAAATCACAAAGAACTGAAAGTTTTACAATATGATATTGAAACATCAAATAGATTTGTAATGAACATGATGTGCAAATATGATAAAGTGATATCTAGCTTGCCCCCTTTAGTGAAGCAAAACATAAATGCAGGGGCACCTCCAAGGTTTAAGTGATGACTAGATACAATGATTTCAAAATAAACGATATCATAATCATGCAAAAGACAATGCTACTTTGGGACAATGCACATTACACTCAGAATGACAATCATGCTCTCAGTAGTTGGTGCTTTTAAAAGAAGGTGGAGACTCTCGAACCGTGGCTTTTGTTGGCAAGGTTGAAAACCCATAGTCGGAAACAAAGACAAAACATGTACCAGAGCTCTTGGTTTTAAAACAGAGGTAATAATTTTTTTAGATCATGCATGTTTCGTCAACGAATGCTAGCTGACAACTCAATCACTTCTTGAGATGGACAAGTTTCGAGGAACGGCTCCCGAATGAGGACGATCACATCCTCTTAATCTCCTTTGTTTATCACTGCCAAAGTTTTCTGATTTCTCATGAACAAAGCGTGAAGGAGGGTCTGTTTGTTATATTATCTTTTTGAGCCGGGCGCACTCAATGCCAGTTCCTTCTCGTATTATGGGTTTGCACATTATACATGCAATCCCGGGGTGAAGCTTGTCCAACTTAAAAAGATCATGAATTAACTACTACTTCCTCATGAACTTAAAACAGAGGCACAAAATAGGAATGCTTTTTCTTTGAATAATTTCGAGATGGTACATGCAAGTCTCCGTTAGGAATGGCAGGTAAATACCATGTAGGAAGATATGGTGGACTCATATGGCATAACTGGATTAAAAGGATGTGGATGCACAAGCAGTCAGTCCGCTTAGTACAGGCGAATGTTAGCAAAAGACGGGGAGCGACCAACTAAGAGAGCAATGACGGTCATAATCATGCAGAGCGACAAAGCAACATTGAATCAGGCATGGAAGTTATATCGCTACTCAGAAACAAAAGATCATCAAGGCTTGACAGACTTTCTTTACAGTCTTAAATATGCGTGAGCATACGCCAAGTCAATCAAAATAAATTCTTTGAAGGAAGATATTACTAAACCATACCACATCATAGGCAAACAAATCATGTTGGTACTCCAATAACACATTGGGAACCCCCCAGCTATTTGAGACTAACCATAAGAAAACATGAACTACTAAGCGCCATTATGCACGTAGCATCTTTATCATAGACATATCAACCAATGCAACGGAAGCAAACTCTCTTAATAAGATAAACATGATAACTAAAGAGAGTTCAAGCAACCAACTAAACAAAAGCTCTTTAAAAAGATAAGCATGAAAGTTAAGAGCTAAGCATGATAGTAGCTATTAAAAGACAAAGAACACACACAGCAAAGATAGACATGCAAATTCTATGTTATGTTCTAGGTAGAAGTGGAGCGTGTTTCTCTCCCACATAAAGAAAGCTGAGTTCCAAATCGTTATGAAAAGCTAAAGAAAACAAAAAGGAAAACTAAAACAAGACGCTCCAAGCATAGCACATAACACATGAAGTGATTAAAATATAGTGGAACGAAGGACGAACTGATAATGTTGATGGAGAAGGGGATGCACGGGGGCATCCCCAAGCTTAGACGCTTGAGTCTCCTTGAATATTTCTTGGGGGTGCATGGGGGCATCCCCAAGCTTGAGCGTTTGACACTCCTGAATCTTTTTATCATCTTCCCTCGCACACTTGAAAACTCCCTTCATACATAACTCATCATAATCTGATTAGCGAGGTTAGTAACCATAATAAAATAATTGTTCCTTGCTGGAAATAAAGATATTCTTGAAGTTCTACTGTTTCTCAAGATTGCTAAAAGGTTTTTGCAAAGAAAAAGCAAGCTCTAGGTTTGCAAAATGAAGGAAAGGCAAAACAGGACAGAATCTGTGAAAAACAGAACAGCAGGTAGTAAATGATTTTTCCGGGGCACTTCTGCAACTCTAATCAAAAAACTCAAAACAGACGCACGAAATACAATTATATAGAGCACGCTGTCGAAAAAATTCAGACCAAAAAGATGATCTGGTGATTTTATACGAATTTTTTCTATCCAAGGACAGAATCTGTTTCCTGGACAACACGTCACAACTTTTGAACTTTCTTGCAATCAGAGGCTAAACTTGGCACAAAGCTGAAAAATAAAGATACAATGATGTTGCTACAGTAGTAACAAACATCAAGACCACTAAAACTGAAAGTAAACATAACAAGGGTTGTCTCCCTAGAGCTCTTTTTTTATAGCCATAAAGATAGGCTTAAGACTTTAATGATGCTCTCGTAGGAATAAGAGCTGAAGAACAAAAGAGAGCATCAAGAAGCAAATACCAAACACATTTAAGCCTAACATGCTTCCTATGCATAGGAATATTGCAATAGAATAATTCATTGAAGCACAAAGCAACTAGCATAGGAAGGCAAAACAAGCATAACTTCAAAATATTCACCATAAAGAGAGGAAACTTCTTATTATTAAGATATTTAGAACCAAGTCTCCCTCTCTCATTATAAATTTCAGTGGCATCATGGATGAACTCAACAATATAAGCATCACGTAAAGCATTGTTACCATGATCCACATGCAAAAAGGTACTCTTACTCTCCACATAAGCATAATCTTTCTCATTGGTAATAGTGGGAGTAGGACTATCATAAACAACTTGAACACTATAGATTACTTGTGTATTAGGAGGGTGGTGTTCAACAAGGGAGTAATTCCCTCCATGATTATGACAAGTTTCATAAGGATAATTTCTCCTTATGTCATAGGTACCTTTATAATCACTATAGGTTGGAGTTATGACATCATCATAGTAGAGAAGAGCATTATCATTGCTAGCAACTATATTTGTAATCATGTTGTCTTTATTATTACTAGCAGAAGAATTATCAATTATCACATCACTAGTGGGTAAAGGGTTTGCAATCCTATCATCCTGTGACGCCCCCGATTTGACCGTACACTAATCATGCACGCAAATGTGTACGACCAAGATCAGGGACTCACTGAAAGATATCACAACACAACTCTAGACACAAATTAAAATAATACAAGCTTTATATTACAAGCCAGGGGCCTCGAGGGCTCGAATACATAAGCTCGAAAACACAAGAGTCAGCGGAAGCAATAATATCTGAGTACAGACATAAGTTAAACAAGTTTGCCTTAAGAAGGCTAGCACAAAAGTAGCAATGATCGAAAAGGCAAGGCCTCCTGCCTGGGACCTCCCAACTACTCCTCGAAGCCGAACTCCATGTAGAAACATCATCGGGATCCTCTGGCTCCTGGACTCCACCATCTGGTTGCGTCATCCGAGAAGAAGGGAGAAACGGGGAAAAGGGGAAGAAAAGCAACCGTGAGTACTCATCCAAAGTACTCGCAAGCAAGGATCTACACTACATATGCAATGATATCTGTGTAAAGGGGTAATATATGTGGACTGAACTGCAGAAAGCAGAATAAGAGGGGGATAGCTAATCCAACCGAAGACTACGCTTCTGGCCACCTCCATCTTGCAGCAGTAGATGAGAGTAGCTGGAAAGTAACAAGTATCCTTGCTTCTCGCAGCCTCCGTCTTGCAGCAGTAGAAGGGAGTAGATGGTAAGTTCACCAAGTAACAACGTATAGCATAATCCTACCCGGTGATCCTCCCCTCGTCGCCCTGTGAGAAAGTGATCACCGGGTTGTATCTGGAACTTGTCTAGGTGTGTTTTATTAAGTATCCACTTCTAGTTGTCATGAGGTCAGAGTACAACTCCGGGTCGTCCTTTTACCGAGGGACACGGCTATTCGAATAGATTAACTTCCCTGCAGGGGTGCACCACATAACCCAGCACGCTTGATCCCATTTGGCCGAACACACTTTCCAGGGTCATGCCCGGCCTCGGAAGATCAACACGTCGCAGCCCTACCTAAGCACAACAGAGAGGTCAGCACGCCGGTCTAAACCCTAAGCGCACGGGGGTCTGGGCCCGTCGCCCAATGCACACCTGCACGTTGCGAGGGCGGCTGGTAAGCAGACCTAGCCTCTCCTAATACCAGAGTAGGCTTTCCAGTCCAATCCGGCGCGCGCCGCTAAGTCGCTGACGTCAAGAAGGCTTCGGCTGATACCACGACGTCGAGTGCCCATAACTGTTCCCACGCAGCTGGTTAGTGCGTATAGACCAAATGGCCAGACTCAGATCAAATACCAAGATCCCTTAAACGTGTTATTATGAAATAACCGCGGACAACGACCAGGGCCAGGCCCACCTGTCTCCTAGGTGGTCGCAACCCGCCCTGTCGCTCCGCCACAAAGTAACCATCAGGGGACTGCCGGGAACCCAGGCCCACCACTACCTGGGTGGAACCACCTGCCCCTTCAGCCCCCATCTCCGAACCATCATCATGTGTATGTAAAGTATGTATATAGTATAAACCCGTGATCACCACCCGAGTGATCACGGCCCGATGGTATAGCATGGCAGACGGACAAGAATGAAGGGCCACTGATGGAATACTAGCATCCTATACTAAGCATTAGGATGGCAGGTACAGGTATCAACAGTTGTAGCAACAATGACAGGCTATGCAACAGAATAGGAGTAACCGAACAGTAACATGCTACACTACTCTAATGCAAGCAGTAGAGAGAAGAATAGGCGATATCTGGTGATCAAAGGGGGGGGCTTGCCTGGAAGCTCTGTAGACGAAAGGAATCTTCGGAAGCGTAGCCGTAGTCGAACACCGAAGCATCAATGGTCTCGGGGTCTATCACAGTATCAGAGTCTATCGAAAATAAGCAACGAAGGGGAAACAAATAAATAACAGAGCAAACAATAGCATCACAAAGCATAACATGGCAAAAAGCGGTGCTACGTGTGACCTAACGCGGTGCTCGGTGATACAGGCGAAGAGGAATAACATCCGGGAAAGTATTCCCGGTGTTAGGCATTTTTGGGCAGATGAAATGGAGGGGAATGTCGCATGTTCGGTATGATAGAGATGTGTGGCGGACGAACGGGCCGCGTATTCGGATTCGTCTCGTCGTTCTGAGCAACTTTCATATATAAATTATTTTCATCCGAGTTACGGATAATTTTCTATTAATTTTCAAAGTTTAATTGAATTTCCAAATTATTTAATAGGTGGACTAAGTCAAAGGTCCAGTCAGTGTTGACTGGGTCAATGTTGACCAGTCAACAGGGTCAAGGGGGACCCACATGTCATTGACTGATATCTAGTTAACTAAGTTAGTTAGTTTAATTAACAGATTAATAGGTTAATTAGGTTTAATAGTTGATTAACAGAATTAATTAAGTTTAATTAATTAATTAATTAATTATATTTATTATTATTTTTAATTCTTTTTAATTCTTTTTTTTTATTCAACGTGCTGGGCAGTGGGCCCCTTTTGGCAGTGGCCCAAGGCCATAGTGGGTTCGGGTGCGGGACGACGGGCATCGACGCCCGACTGGTGATCGGGGCGGGCGCTGCTCGAGGCCGCCCGTGCGAGCGCTGGGCGCGCACGGCGCACGCCGGCGCCGGCGGCCAGGGCCAGCGGCGGCCGAGCGGAGGAGGGGAAAGGGCGGAGCAGGCAGCAGGGCCCTGGGTGCCACCGGGGCGAGGTCGCCGGCGGCGGAGGCGCCAGACCAGCGGAGCGGGGGCCGCGGCGGAGTGGCGGCGCCGCTGGGCAGCAGCAGCAGCAGCGCGAAAGCAGCAGAGCGGCAGCGGCGCGAACGGAGGCAGCGTGGGGGGGAGGCGCGGCGAGCTACATGCGGAGGTTGCGGGATTCAGTCGGGGGCGGAGTGCGGCGGCCGTCGTGGTTGCGGTGCCAGCGACGGGCGGCCACGGCGGAGGCGGCCAGCGCTGGCAGAGCCACGGGCAGGGCGCGGTAGGCACGCGAGGCGGGGAAGAAGAGGACCAGGGCGAGGCCCGTGCGTGAGGGAGGGCGGCCGGTGGCCGTGCGGGAGCCGTGCACGTTGGATGGCGCGCGGTCGACGCGGGCGTGCAGGTGTGGCCGGAGCGCAAGGAAGAGAAGGAGGGAGAGGCCGGAGCCTCACCAGCGTTGCCGGGGTACAGGGCGTCGTGGCTCGAGGTGGGCCGGTGAGGAGGATGTCGGGGACGCGACGACGACAGTCGTGGTGAGGAGGCGGCGTTTGACGACGGCGTCGGCGAGGTGAGGTAGAAGGGCGACGGGGTCAGCACGTCGACGGGCGATACGGTCGTCGGGGTTGGGTGATGGCGGGGCCGAGCTGGGGCGTCGGGCGACCAGGGCGTCGGGTGCCCCGATCCCGATCCAGACGAAAGGGGGGGTGTCGGTGCAAGGGAGAGGGGGATATTTCCCCCACTGTGAGGTGGGGGGGTTATACGGGGTCGGTTGGGCCGGTTGGGCCCGGGGGGAGTTTTAACTTAGTTAGGTTTTTATATTTTGTTGTTGTTGTTTGTTTTCTTTTATCTATTTTCTTTTCTGTTTTTATTTTACTTTCCTTTTTTTTGTCTAGTTTTTAACTAATATTAAAATGATCCCTTTTGTTAGTAATACCTCAAAAGTTTGTTGTTATAATAACATACTCTATACTATTTTATTTATTTAAAATGCTTTTGAATATTTGTTCCTGTCACTTATTATATTTGTTTAGTGCATTTATATACCTTATAAAAAGTGTGGTTTCTCCACCAATATTACATATGGTTTAGTTGCCACCTATAGAACATTTTAGCTTTGATGTTTGAAAACTTTTATTGTTTGCTTCATTCTGAATTTGAATTTCGAACCGGTTTCAAACTAACACGAGATTATCAACAGTAATTTGCGGTGACGTGTCGTCATTAGTAGAGGGTTACTGTAGCTTAACTATCCGGGCGTCACACATCCCCAAGCTTAGAGCTTCCCATATCATCACTTTCAGAGTTGGTACCAAAAAGATTTTCAAGATCATAAGTAGCATTACCATCATTTTCCCAATCACAATAGGTAACATGCATATCATAATCAAAATCATCTTCAATAGTACCTACGGACGTATCATCAAGATGATAATTAAGGCAATAAACTTCACCTTCTTCTTTAAACTTACAATCGTTAGGATAAAAGTTGATGGGAGGAATATGCTCAGGCCAGGTTGATACCCATTCTTCTTCTTTCTTGCTCCTCTTCTTTTTCTTCTTCTTAACCTTAGGAGGGAGTGGTTGGAGATGAAGCTTCTCCACATATCCTGGTTTATCATTAGAAACAATAGGGGAAACTTGGGAGAAACTATCCTTTTTATTAGCAGAAATATAAGAGACATTTTTATACTTTGGTAAAGTTCCCTCCTTTATAATCTTACCTATGTAATCATTTTCATGGCAATTAACAACACAATAGAGATGGCAATTTTGCAAAGTGTTTTTTATTCCTATGGCATTAACATCTAGCCATGAAGTCTTTTCTGATAACTCTTCACACATCAAAAATAACATAAGCTCATCATAAAGATAAGAGGTGATCATGTTATCACACAACCTGTTAACAGTTATGTTTTGAAAGTTCATGCATTGAAAATTAAAGTGACCCTCTATACGGAAAAGTTCACAAGTAAAAGGATAAAGGTCACACAATTCTCTAGCAATTTCATTTAAATCTCTGACCCAAGTGATTGTTCTTTCATGCTTATGTTGCTTACAATACTTATCTTCTTCAATCATAGGCCTTTCACAAGGTCTATCCACTCCACAAAAATTAACATGCTTATATAAAACTTCATTTTTAGGAATTGGATCATGCATGTTGCAATCATCATGAACAATTTCATTTTCTTTGCAAGTCTCTTTAAAAGGTTTATGATACTTGACCCAATCCTCCTTAGGCATATTAAGATGTGAAGCAAAAGATTTGAGGAAATCAATAAGGAGTTGAGAATCAAGCCCAAACTTAGCACTAAACTTATTAAAACTTGTAGTTTCAACAAAGGACTTAATGCAATCATACTCATAAATTATACCCGACTCTTTACCTTTGTCGATCTCCCAATCTTCAGTGTTGCGTTGAATTCTTTCAAGGAGTTCCCATTTAGCATCAATCTTTTTGTTTGTGAAAGAACCCATAGAGGAAGCGTCGAGCAAATCTTTATCCTGTCGAGAAAGCCTCGCATAGAAATTAGTAATAATCATATCTTTGGGGAGCCCATGGTTAGGACATTTTAGCATTAACGTTTTCAGTCTCCCCCAAGCTTGAGCTATGCTCTCTCCGTCATGAGGATAAAAATTATAAACATAATTCCTATTCTCATGGACTTCATGAAGAGGATAAAACTTGGAGTAAAAGAGAGACTAGATCTCTTCCCACTCCAGCAGGTGAGAGTCATTTAGTAGCCTATACCATTCCAATGCTTTTCCTTTCAGTGACAAGGCAAATAATTTCCTCATGACAAACTCCCTCGATACACCTGCAAGCTTAAATAATGAACATAGTTGTGACAGATATAGCAAGTGTTCACTGGGATGTCTGTCTCCTGCATAACGATTAGCCAAAACATAATCGATAATACCAGCCGGTATTTTATAGGGCACAATTTCAGTAGGAGGAGGAGCAACCACCACAGGTGTGGGGCGTCCTCCCGCAAGCAACGATCCAATAGCAAGGTTTTCCATAAACATAACTAGTGAAATAAAAACAAGAAACAAAAAGATTTAATTGCAAGATCTAAAGATATACCTTCAAGCGCTCACCTCCCCGGCAACAGCGCCAGAAATAGCTTGATGTCTACACACGCTTCTACTCTTGTAGACTATGTTGGGCCTCCAAGCGCAGAGGTTTGTAGGACAGTAGCAATTTCCCTCAAGTGGATGACCTAAGGTTTATCGAACTCAGGGAAGTAGAGGTTGAAGATGGTCTCTCTCAAGCAACCCTGCAACTAAGATACAAGAAGTCTCTTGTGTCCCCAACACACCTAATACAACTAGGAGTTGTATAGGTGCACTAGTTCGGCGAAGAGATGGTAAAATATGGATGATAGGAGTGGCAAAGCAAAGTAATATAAATATGTAATAAAAAGTGCAGCAAGCAAACAAGTGGTAAACGTGAGCACAAATGGTATTGCAATGGTGGAAATAAGGCCTAGGGTTCATACTTTCACTAGTGGCAACTCCCAACAACATTAACATAATCGAATCACATGATATTTCCCATAAAACATGCAAAGGGGACACACTCGGAGGTCATTCCTTCGTGGTCAAGAGAGGACGAGAATTATGTAGGGCTACAAAAGCACACCTCAAAGTTCGTAGTTCTCAATCTAAGGATTTCCCAATGTCACCGCGGCCATCCAAAGAGAGTCCCACAATCACCACAACATATCTAAAGGATAGTCAAAGACAAGCACCAAGAGACTCTCAATCTTCAATCAACACACAAGAGAGGAAATCACTCATGAAAATATTTTTCTAATCCATGTCCAATAGACCGCTGTCACCTTGGTCTCGGGGATTATACTAGATAAAGACAAGTGAGTACATCAATCCAATACATAGAGGAAGGGGAAATATCATGGGATCACCCTAGATTAACATAGCCTATGATCACAACGAAGATCACATCATGGGAGAGAGAGATAACCACATAGGTACACGTACGAGCCCTCGGCCCCGGAGAAGACTACTCACACATGGACATGGTGAGGAGGAGGTTGATGATGGTGTTGATGGAGAGGTGCAGCCCCGCGAGGAGGAGACGGCCGACGACAGCCACGGAGGCGGCGGCGGCGGCCCTTGGGGGCGGCGGCGGCCCTAGGGGGCAGCGGCTCCTTGGCCCCCCTTTTTCCTTGTGGTTGGAGGTGAAGCTTCTCCACATATCCTGGTTTATCATTAGAAACAATAGGGGAAACTTGGGAGAAACTCTCCTTTTTATTAGCAGAAATATAAGAGACATTTTTATACTTTTGTAAAGTTCCCTCCTTTCTAATCTTACTTATGTAATCATTTTGATGGCAATTAACAACACAATAGAGATGGCAATTTTGCAAAGTGTTTTTTATTCCTATGGCATTAACATCTAGCCAAGAAGTCTTTTCTGATAACTCTTCACACATCAAAAATAACATAAGCTCATCATAAAGATCAGGGGTGATCATGTTATCACACAACTGGTTAACAGTTATGTTTTGAAAGTGCATGCATTGAAAATTAAAGTGACCCTCTATACAACAAAGTTCACAAGTAAAAGGATAAAGGTCACACAATTCTCTAGCAATTTCATTTAAATCTTTGACCCAAGTGATTGTTCTTTCATGTTTATGTTGCTTACAATACTTCTCTTCTTCAATCATAGGCCTTTCACAAGGTCTATCCACTCCACAAAAATTAACATGCTTATATAAAACTTCATTTTTAGGAATTGGATCATGCATGTTGCAATCATCATGAACAATTTCATTTTCTTTGCAAGTCTCTTTAAAAGGTTTATGATACTTGATCCAATCCTCTTTAGGCATATTAAGATGTGAAGCAAAAGATTTGAGGAAATCAACAAGGAGTTGAGAATCAAGCCCAAACTTAGCACTTAACTTATTAAAACTTGTAGTTTCAACAAAGGACTTAATGCAATCATACTCATAAATTATACCTGACTCTTTACCTTTGTCGATCTCCCAATCTTCAGTGTTGCGTTGAATTCTTTCAAGGAGTTCCCATTTAGCATCAATCTTTTTGTTTGTGAAAGAACCCATAGAGGAAGCGTCGAGCAAATCTTTATCCTGTCGAGAAAGCCTCGCATAGAAATTAGTAATAATCATATCTTTGGGGAGCCCGTGGTTAGGACATTTTAGCATTAACGTTTTCAGTCTCCCCCAAGCTTGAGCTATGCTCTCTCCGTCATGAGGATAAAAATTATAAACATAATTCCTATTCTCATGGACTTCATGAAGAGGATAAAACTTGGAGTAAAAGAGAGACTGGATCTCTTCCCACTCCAGCAGGTGAGAGTCATTTAGTAGCCTATACCATTCCAATGCTTTTCCTTTCAGTGACAAGGCAAATAATTTCCTCATGACAAACTCCCTTGATACACCTGCAAGCTTAAATAATGAACATAGTTGTGACAGATATAGCAAGTGTTCACCGGGATGTCTGTCTCCTGCATAACGATCAGCCAAAACATAATCGATAATACCAGCTGGTATTTTATAGGGAACAATTTCAGTAGGGGGAGGAGCAACCACCACAGGTGTGGGGCGTCTTCCCGCAAGCAACGATCCAATAGCAAGGTTGTCCATAAGCATAACTAGTGAAATAAAAACAAGAAACAAAAAGATTTAATTGCAAGATCTAAAGATATACCTTCAAGCGCTCACCTCCCCGGCAACGGCGCCAGAAATAGCTTGATGTCTACACACGCTTCTACTCTTGTAGACTATGTTGGGCCTCCAAGCGCAGAGGTTTGTAGGACAGCAGCAATTTCCCTCAGGTGGATGACCTAAGGTTTATCGAACTCAGGGAAGTAGAGGTTGAAGATGGTCTCTCTCAAGCAACCCTGCAACTAAAATACAAGAAGTCTCTTGTGTCCCCAACACACCTAATACACTTGTCAGATGTATAGGTGCACTAGTTCGGCGAAGAGATGTTAAATGGCAAGTGATATAGATGGCAAAACAAAGTAATATAAATCTGTAATAAAAAGTGCAGCAAGCAAACAAGTGGTAAACGTGAGCACAAATGGTATTGCAATGGTGGAAACAAGGCCTAGGGTTCATACTTTCACTAGTGGCAACTCCCAACAACATTAACATAATCGAATCACATGATATTTCCCATAAAACATGCAAAGGGGACACACTCGGAGGTCATTCCTTCGTGGTCAAGAGAGGACGAGAATTATGTAGGGCTACAAAAGCACACCTCAAAGTTCGTAGTTCTCAATCTAAGGATTTCCCAATGTCACCGCGGCCATCCAAAGAGAGTCCCACAATCACCACAACATATCTAAAGGATAGTCAAAGACAAGCACCAAGAGACTCTCAATCTTCAATCAACACACAAGAGAGGAAATCACTCATGAAAATACTTTTCTAATCCATGTCCAATAGACCGCTGCCACCTTGGTCTCGGGGATTATACTAGATAAAGACAAGTGAGTACATCAATCCAATACATAGAGGAAGGGGAAATATCATGGGATCACCCTTGATTAACATAGCCTATGATCACAACGAAGATCACATCATGGGAGAGAGAATTGACCACATAGCTACTGGTAAGAACCTCAGCCCCGAGGAGGAACTACTCCCGCATCATGGAGGGAGGAAGCAACGTCGATGGAGATGAATCCGGGGGCACTTCCCCGTCCCGGCAGGGTGCCGGCGCAGGAATTCTGGTCCCCCGAAGCTTGATGGCGATGGCGGCGGAGATCGGAATCGCGTCTGGAGAAAAGGGGTCTGGTATCAAGGTTTCCGCGACACGGTGTAAATATATGCCAAAGGGGGGGCATCAGAGGGGGTCAAGGGTGCCCAGGCGCCCCCCCGGCGCGGCCAGGGGGGGCCGCGTGGGCAGGCCGCCTGGAGCCCCTGTGGGTCCCCTCCGGCCCTACTTTGGCCGCATGGAAGCTTCCGGAACGCTGATTTTTTATATAATTTTTCTGGATTTTTTCTGGCAGTTCTCGTAATGTGAAAACCTGAAATACAAAAACAGCCGAAAACAGAAACTGGCACTGGGGTGCACTGAGTTAATAGGTTAGTCCAAATATGATCAAAAGTGTATGGAAGTGTATAAATAACATAGCAATATCACCCAAAAGAGGCATGGAGCAAGCAGAAATTATAGATACGTTTTGGACGTATCACCCAACAGAAGGATCATCTGCCACTAGTCTTCCGATTTGATGAAGTCGACTCCGAGCTGGAGAAGATAGAAAATAAGGAGCAATGGGGCCTCATTGACATGGCCCTGAACGAGATGGCTGCGGTGGATGCTGCCCCCGCTCCCGTCCCAGCCCCCATTCCCGCACCCGCGCCAGCGACCATCCCGTAGCATTGACGGGCTGGTCACTGAGCACTAATGCAACGCTTGAAGTCAGAGGCATCAGCGAGGTCCCCGCGGACCCGTGCGAGCTCGTGTACATGCCAGCGCCCGTGCTCGTGCGCCCCCTGCACCCACCGCGGCGCTGCTCCCCGTGCGTTTGCCTGCACCCGTGCCCGTGCGCGCGCGCCCCCCTCAGCGTCATGGGAAGCCGTCATCGACCGGTACCTCGCAGCGCCACGAGTTGATGTCCTCCCGCGTCCTGCCCATCGACCGTGTGATGATAGGGTCTTTGATTACCAAGTTAAGAACGTTATGTGATGTCTTGAAGACTTCAACAACGACGTCCGGAGGACTACAATGACAACGCCGGTGCGGCATGGTGCTCAAGCTTGCGCTCGAAGCCGTCTGCGGCAGTGGGGTGACATGACGTGCGAGAGGAGGACGAAACGACACGTACACATACGGTTAATAAAAAAAGTTTGCGATTTAATTACCTACTACCTCCGTCCTGGTTTATAAGTCCTCTTTTTATTTTTGTGCTAAATTCTTACTAGAGATTTAACTAATAAAATATGAATGCATGTCACCACAGATTATATCGTAGGATTCATATTTGAACATAGTTTCTAATTATATTATTTTTATAACATGCATTAACATTTTGTTAGTTAAATTTAAGGTCAAAATTTTGCATAGAATATAAAGGAGGCTGATAAACCAGGACGGAGGTAATAGCACATGGCTGCTCTCTACGCAGCATCGCGAACGCTTGTTCGACCACAATGTGATGTGGAACGCTACGTAGTTTCACATCATGTCGCCGGCTCTGCGTGTTCAACTGCTCGGTGCTTGTGGTTGCTCGTGGTTGAGGCGGCCGCGGCACGCTCTGTTCGCGTCCCGTCGCGCGCGCTGCCAGTGTTTGGGGCCGAGGCACGTTCACGTTTATTCGTGCTTCCATTATGCATGTGGTTGCGCCGGGCGCGGCGTCACGATGCAGTTACCCGCTGCAAAAACTGCCATGCGGATGTGCTGAGAATCTAGGCTGCCCGGCCCCCATTTATTCTTGCGGCCATTTACCTTAATCTCTCGCACCACATGACACAATAAGCACACCCACGACAACACGTACGGAGAGGATATCCAACGGCTCCAATGACGCTCCCCGTGGCTCCAATGGCGCTCCCAGCGGCTGACGACGACAACGGGTGGTAGTTCACCACGCATCACGTAGTGGACACCCACATGAGGGGGGAGGACCTCACGGTGGTGTACATGAATGAGGTAGTCTCGATGGGGAGCTTCATCCAAACTACGGAGCAGTTCCTTGCCGAGGACAAGTACCAAGTGGTCGGCTTCGATCTCGAGTTCACCAGCAGTCGTGCCGGGCATGATCAGAAGGTTGTCGTCACCCACTTGTGCATGCGACATGCCGTCCTCGTCTACCACTACCACCTGGCTACAAGGTGTGATCTTTCGCCATGTTTATCAACATCCGCGACTACAATTTCGCTACGATGGACACCACCAATGATCTAAAAGCCCTCAAGGTTTCTGGTTTGGCCTGCCAGAATCTTGTCAACGTCCGTGACCACTACAAGGTCTAGGAAAGCACCAAGAATAAACAGAACTCCTTGGTTGACCTTGCCTCAACTATCATCGACCCCTACTACATGATGATGAAGGATGAAAGCAAGAAGGACGAGAACGCCTGGCACAATGTATCGTATCAGAGACTAGATGAAGAACACGTCAATTACGCGGCCAAGGACGCGTACACAAGCTACGAGATGTACGTGCGGATTGTTGACATAAGGAAGTGTCTTTGTCCTGCCCTAGGCGAGGGATCGAGCCATAGTGCAGTGGATGACTAGATGATCATTTCTCCTAGTTTAGAAGGCATGCAATTGTTTATTGAGGTGTGTGCGAAAGATTTGTATAGTCACTTATGTAATTGGATGTTTATTTTAGTTATATACATGTTGTTCTTCTGTAGACAGAGCAACACACACAACTTATTAGCAGCACTCATCTGTGTTATTATCGTTCTTCACACACATTTCTGATTACGGTCTTGTTTTTCGCGTATCACACACATCTTGTTCATTTGAACTAATTTTGTTGTCTTGGCTCATCGCAAACAGTTCATACAAGTGAACTGTACGTATACCCTCCATCGCATACACCTTGATCTGGCTGACCATTTCTGTTGTGTCGCCTAATCACAAACAATTCATCCGAGTGAAATGTATGCCGTGTATCGCACACACCCTCATGTGGCTAACCGTTTCTGTCGTTCTGGCTCATCGAAACAGTTCGTATGGATTAACCGCCATGCATCGCACAAGCAGCTCTGATATGAATCGTGTTTGATGTCTACGCCATCTCAAACAGTTCGTATCATTCTGACGGGTTTCTTACACCAGCGTTTGCGATTAATGTATCGCACACCGTTTCGTCGAAGGGTCTGTGATTGTACTGTCGCGTTTGGACCATCCTGCAGTAGTGATAGGCGCTATATTTCTGCTCCGTGCCAGCAAATCAATTCAGCATCAAATTGTCCAGTGCAAGACACAATAGTATAAAATTGTCAAGTGCAACACATGATGATGTTAAGGGAAACGACTAGCAGAGACGCGTTGAAACCAAAAATACAAGGTGGATTATATGTTAACTTGTTGCTTGATATTTGTGGAAAAAGATGCCTGCTCGTTGCTATTTGGCAAACAAAGAAAGGGACCTCAATTTTTGTGGAACTGCACCAAAGAATAGTATAGTCACTGCATGCAGTGACATTTGAAAATAGACACCGAAGGATTGGATAGTCATTGCATGAACTGCACAAAAGTAGTATTATACTATTTATTGGCCAACACTAGGTGCTTCATTGCTTTGGTCTGATTATCCCATGGGCATCATCTTGCCAAAGTTAAAGTTATATTCTTAAAATAGTCTCACCGTGTGATCGACACATGACTAACTCATATTTTAGTGGATGTTCCTCCATCATGTGTGGTTGATTATCATTGTTCCATCTGTTGGTGAAACCACTTACATTTGCAAGAGGAAATGTAGACTTTACAAACAAATATGGCCTCCCCTTTGTATTTAATGTTGGCCTAGAGAAGCTTGTTAGTAGCAAGAACAGATGTTTTAAAATGATCTCTGCTCTATGAGCTACATATTGTGTATGATCTATGAATCATTGAAATGCATAAACATGTTGATCTTATGTATGGAAATCGTACTAGTTTGTTGTGAATTTGGGCTATTAATGTGAATATATTACAAAGCCAGGCATGTGAGTCTCGTGTGATCATTTTGAATGGATCGGCTCTTACTACCGTGCACAACATGATCCTCATTTCTCTATTCTCAATGTCTACAAGTTACTAGCAGTTCCCTATTTCTCTTCGCTCGGTGTTTACAAGTTACTGATCGATCACTAGCTAGCGTACTAATAAGCTTCTGGCAGTTTTAGTTGCGATGCAGGATCCAATGCTGGCACTTTTTTTGAATTGAAATGCCTCCCTTTGAAGAGACTGACATACTGTTCTGAACAAAATGCCATGCAAATATGAAGAAACTACCAGCAAAAACGTTCGCAAATGCCTTATCTCCTAGCAATTCTTCATCAGCTATTACGATCCTACATGTACACTATCTGACCGACTCGATCATACATGAATAACAAGCGGGTCACACATGTACCTCATTGGGATGAAACGAGTGCACTCGTTTGACCTTCATGCCGATGTGCGACCCAGCATGGACATGGCACACCACTGACGGGACGGGACGGGACTACACAATCATAGTTTCAGTTTTCCACCGCAAGCTGGCACACAAAGCCATGCCTATTTATGCATTGAATTTCGATGACCATCACGTTTCCCGCGACACGCCAGTTTACCTATCGTCCGCCTACAATTACTGGTTCCCGACGTTCTCCGGTGGCACCATCACCCAACCTATCCTCACAAGCCCCCACTAGCCCGACGTCACTCACAACTTGCCCTCGCTCTTGCCACACCTGTCATGCCATCGCCCGTCCGTAATAAGCGACGGCATAGGCTCGCCGTCGGAGCTAGTGTTCGTTTTTTCATGTGAAGGCAGACGGAGGGACGAGTCATTCTATTGGTCTTTATATGGCAATGCAGAGTATGATGACTTGTTGGAGCACAACTGCCTAGCGGAGGAGCAGCGTATCGCCGATTTGCGCTGCCAGCGGGGCATGGAGGAGGAGGAGCGCACCGCCGCTCTAAGTCGTGAGCACAACACCCACAACTAGGCCAACTATGTGGAGGCCGGCGCTCGATAAATAGCCCTAGAGGCTGTTGGGCATGCATGCGTGCACAACGTCGAATTTTACTACCAGCTCGTCAAGTGGGTTCCCTGCTTAGAAGCCGAAGCTTCGATGGACCACACCGGCATGGAAAGATCCAATGCGCGCAAGCAACACACCCTATTGCACCTCTGGCAAGTCTGGGGAAAGGAGGAGGAGGTCGGTGCCGATGTTTAGCGTGTACCGCGGATGGCGGCGGGCATCGTCTAGTTAGCTAAGGGTAAGTTAGTACTTCTACACTAGAGTACTAGTGGCAGTAGATAGTTAAGTTGGCTATGATGGTTGTCAATGTGGAAGTTCAGTACTTTACCTCTGAAATCAGACCTGTTACTTACTCTGACTTTTGAACTTCCCGTGTGAACGTTTGGAATGGGCTGTTATTTTTTTAATGGGTTGTATTTGTGTGCCATGGATTTAGATGCTGATTTGTGGGCCCACTAGGTTGACGCATACATAAGGCTTCATTAACTTAGACGACAAACTTCCCCGCAAATAAAAGAACATAGTCAACAAACGATCCTCGCAGCATAAATCGTTGGATGTCGACCCAACATCTATCGTGCTTGTTCAATCTCTTGTCTTCTTCCTACAAGCTCCAGCTGCCCAAACCAAACCCGCGTCAGCGGGATCGCCTGCTCCCGCCTTCTGCATCTTGCAGCGCAGCCACGCACGCATCGATGTCCCAATGTACCCTAACTAGTGCTAGGCCATCCCTCTACACCCACCTCATGTTATTCTCTAGCGATAGCATCCCCACCCTGCACCAACCCTCATACCCCCCTCCGCTTTCGAGCACACTGCCGCATCTTCCACGGATCCTTTCCATTCCCGTCTGAGGTCTCGCTGTTGTCCTTCGCCTTGGTTTGCTTGTTGCAACGCCGCCTACTGGCGTTGTCAACATGGTCGACAATCGAGAGGGAATCAAGAGATGATTGTACGTGGAGAGGATGACAGTATGGACCCACTAGGGTCATGGTAGTACGCAAGCAAGTGCCTCTTTATTTCAAGCCAAAAATGGTTCCTCCTCATGATTTCCTGACATATGGGTCCCATGTCATTGTCAACGTAGTCAATAAACGAGAGAATTGCACAACGAGCGGCTGACACAAGGGACCCAACAGCTCGCCCAATTGTTTTTTTGTTTTTGAGACGGAGAAGGGTATCAACTAGGTAGCGTAGTGGACAGTACTCGAATCTTATTGAAGCGGCATCGGATGCCTTGGTGCACACGGATCCCCAGAAGCATACGCGGGAGGCACTATCGTACACCCCTCATTCTGCCACCTAACATCTGCCACCGTCCTTTGGGGCTGGGTCATCATTCGTCTGCCTTGGAGATGAGGCCTTCGTTCCCAGGCGCGTCAGCGCACCCCTTCCAGAGGGGCCCCGCAAAGAAGGCGTAGGGGCACAACCTATATCACTTCCCCGGGGTACTTCGAGCAACTCCAACGGGCTGACCCAAACGGACGACGCTTTTGTCCGCTTTTTGTCCTTTTGAGTCGGCCGTCCGCCCGACGTCCGCCCTCTTTTCGATTTGGGTCGACATCGCGCCCAACGCGCCGACCCATTTCATAACCGCGCGCGCTCCAGCACGCGGGAAAGGTTCGCGCGCGGGGGAAATCGGCCTAGCGCGCGCTGGTTTTGGCGCGCCAGCACGCGGGAAAGGTTCACGCACTTGTTTTGGCGCGCCGCCGCGGCCGACGCTCGCTATAAGAAGGCGTGCTCGTCTCGCCACCTCTCGCTCTGTCCGTCGCGCACTCGTCTCGCCCCCTCTCACTAGCCTCGTCACCTCTGCGCCACCATGTCGATGCGACGCGTGGGAGCTTCGGATTTTCGCGGAGTCCGCGAGTGTCGCTCCGGCGGCTTCTCCTCCGAGATCATGTTTGGCAAGAAACACCTCTTCCTCGGCACCTTCGACACCGCAGAGGAGGCGGCCCGCGCGCACGACGCGGCAACGTGGCGCCTCCTGAGGCCTCGTCGGGAGATGAATTATCCCGACGTGTCGAGGCAGCGGGCGCAGGATCTCGCGCCTCTCCCGCGACTTTTCACCGACGAGGATCGCCGTGTCCACCGGAGGTGGCAGCGTCGCCTCGCCATCGCCAAGAACGACGTTGAGGCCATGGCGGTGTGGCGCAAACGCTTCCCGCGTGACATCGTCGACGAGCGCCTGTTCTACAAGCAAAGGAGGACGGAGAGGGAGGCGAGGAGGATGGAGCGAGCCGCCTATCGGAAGGACAAGCGTACGCGGAAGCTGACTGTTCAAATGAAACTGAAGCTACGAGAAACGTCGGGATGAGACGACTTCGTGGACGAGAATCAGGCTAACGCCTACATTCAGACATCGGAGGACATTACTGAGTCGGAGTCGGATAGCGACGAGTAGTTGATCTTTTTCTTTTATCTGTGTACATTTAGAAATCTATGTATCTTTCTTTTATCGGAAAAAATGGCCGGCAGCGTCGGCGATGAAGCAGGCGGGCGAGGTCGTGTTGTTGGATGTGGAGAGGCCAATGTGCCACTGACCTGCGGGCCCGGGTGGAGAGAGAGCGAGCGCGCGCGTCCGTCGTGTGTCCGCGCCGACGCAAATCCGGCTCAAAAATAGACCGGGAATGGGTCAGCAGATGGATGACAGCGGATACGCGTCCGTTTGGGCCGGTGCGTTGTGCCAACTTTTCTGTACGCGTCGATCCAAACAGAGGTTCCGTCACACGTTCATCCTGCACATAGAAACACAATACCTGATTTGTTTTTAAGGCCTATTGTACCAGATCATTGTTACCCTGGTTTTATTTACAGCGTCAGTTATCTTCCGTCGGACCATGGCAGACATGATAGTCGTAGCAAAAGACAAAGGTGACCAGAATACACCATCCAGCGTGGGTCTCGCTTTTTAGCTAGTCCGACATGATGGACTCGTGCAAACGCGTCCGGATGTCTGTGAGCCTAGACGTATGGGTTGGTTTTGGGAGCCCTAATTGGTGTCGTTTCGGTCCGCGGGATGCCCAACCTATCTGCTCGAGCGACATCGTTTGTAGATGCTTTTGAGGGCGTTCACAAGCTATTGCTAGCAGAATGTAACCATGTCATTGCGGAATAAAAACACGCGGTCTCTCGCAAAACAAAAAGGCAGTGATGTGCGTCGATGCCCCGACCCAAATTTGGGCCAGTCGGCCCGGATCCATCCAATTAGATCGATAGGAACTGTTTTGATGCGTCGTTGTCTTCGTCAATGCACGGGTACGAAGGATCATTTCCGCATCTCATCGCCCCTTTCCATCTCACCGGCCGTGCATGTTCTTCTGTCGCCGCCTCTCGCTGGCCGTCATCGCCGTTGGTCACCGTCCTAGTCACCGATCAGAGCCCTTGCAGGCCATCCTCGTCGCCGGCTTTCACCCATGCAACAGATGCATCTTGCAGCTGCGTGTTGTGTGACGACCGTAGTTCACTAGCGTGCTCGCCGCCGCTCATGCTTGATGCCCCCAACGTATCTCGCCATCCCTCGTCGCCCATAGTAGCAAAAAGTGGTCACTAGTTAGTAGTTTTCGCCGTTGCCGGTTGAAGAAAAAAAAACAATGTGGTTGTAGCACTGGCTCGACGCCGATGATGGCTTGTAGCTAAATGAGGCGTTGTTGCCGTCCCGTCCGATTCACATATCTGTCATGAATGGATGTAGCAAAATTTCTCGCCGGTCATACCAAAAATTGACAACAATCGCAAAAAAAAAAAATGTCATCTCCGCCGCCATGGGTCATAGCTCCACCGTGGGCTACAGATGGATGTGGCAAAAAGCCATCGCGATGGTGACAAAAAGCCAACACGGTTGCAACAAAAATAATAATCACTTTCGGCCGTAGCTCACCGTGCATGCCGTTTCTTCGGCTTGAAGCTTTTCAAAAGAAGCGTTACAACTATCTCGCAACTCGTTGCAGCTTTTTTGGTTTGCGCGGTGACCTCCCCCCAGCTTCCCCGTCTCTATTTGAAACTTTCAAAGAAGCTGGTGGTAGCTTCCTTGGACACCAGTTGTAGCATTTTAGGTACTGTTTGCAGCTTCTCCGTGCCATTTGGAGACTCCGTTCCCTTTTTTGGTTCCAGCAAAAATTAGCCCTGGCCGTAGCATTTTGTATCACTGGTTGTAGCTCCGTCGATTGCCGGTCGTAGCTCCACCGCCGCCGGTTGTTGGTTCCAGCTCGACAACAGAAAAATCATGGCCTCCCCTGAACAAAATAGCTCGCAACCATGGCTATGGGATGCAGCACGCAGCCACACGAGTTCCAACGGTGAGCACATCGGTTGCAACATTTGGGGGGGGGCTCGAGCTTTGAGGGAGAGGATGAGGGAGTGTGACCATGACGCAAGCATCAGACCGAGGACGAGGGTGCGGACATGGCAGAGCGCATCAGAGGAAAGGGAGTTCTACGGGCGCGTGCTTGTGCAAGCAGCGGCGTCGCCAGGGGGTTGGCGCGGCCATGACTTGGCGCCGGAGGTAGCGGCCATGGCAACTCGAGAGGAGAGATGGATGGTTTCGATTGGGAAGAGATAAGTAGTGGGCCTACGTGAGAGATCAGTTTTGATCCCACGTCCAGCGTGTGACCGGCGAAACGGTTCAGCCGACGCACGTGTGGGAAACGATGACATCACCACCCAAATACAATTTCGCGGCTAAAAAATTGTTGGGCCAAGAAAAGAAAAAGGCCGATCTGGAGTGTGCTGTTTCGTGCTGGAACGCGAAAGGCCCAGTACAACGATTTGGGAGGGGGGAGCTGGCGGGCGGGCAGGCAGGCGCCGCGGGATTTCCGCATTATTTTAAAACTTTTACCGCCCACCTCTCGCCAGCACGTGCGCTCCACTCCATCCAAAATTCCCCAATCCTCGCAAGCGAAAATCCCAGAGGTATAGCAGCGCAGCGCGGGCTTCTTCTCCCTCCTTCCTCTTCGAAATCGCGTGTTTTGGCGGCCATCTTCCCTCCCATTCCTCCAATCCCCGCTACATAACGCAACCGCCGTCGCCTCCCATCTCCCCTCTCCCTCGCCGCGCACCGAATCCCAAACCCTACCCCCGCCGCCCCTGGGAGCACGAGCCCGCCGACCATGGCCGACAAGGAGAACGCGGCCCCCGCCGCGGCGGCGGGCCCCCGGCTCACCCGTGCCGCGGCCAAGCGCGCCGCCACCTGCTCCGCGGGCCCCTCCGGCGGCGCCAAGCGGAAGCGGGTGGCGCTCAGTGAGCTCCCCATCGTCTCCAACGCGGGGGTCGCCCTCCGCCAGCCGTCCAAGCCCGCCAAGCCCGCGGCTGCGGCAGAGGGGGAGGAGGAGCACGGGTACGTGAGCAGGTGCGCGTCCACCCCGCCGACCCCCGCCGGGGAGGAGGTCAGCGGCGGCGGCGAAACCCAGCTCAGCGGGTCCTACGCCTCCGACATCTACACCTACCTCCGCACTATGGAGGTACGGCACTCCCGATTCCTGATCTCCATTTCTGGCCGTCGGATGCCTCGATCCGTCGGCGCTGCGCTGGGGGTTGGGTGGGAACAGCTGGTCTCATGTCTAATCATTGGTGCAGGTGGAGGCGCCGCGCCGGCCGGCGGCAGACTACATCGAGGCGGTCCAGACGGACGTGACGGCCAACATGCGGGCCATCCTAATCGACTGGCTCGTCGAGGTTGCCGAGGAGTACAAGCTCGTTGCCGACACGCTTTACCTCACCGTCTCCTATGTCGACCGCTTCCTCTCAGCCAACCCGCTCGGCCGCAACAGGCTGCAGCTCCTTGGCGTCGCCGCAATGCTCATTGCCTCGTAAGCGCAGCCTCCTGCTCCAACGCCTTGAAGGGTTCGAAATTATTTTGTGGATTGAGTTGGATTTGCTTTGGGGTGCTCGCAGGAAGTACGAGGAGATTAGCCCCCCGCACGTGGAGGACTTCTGCTACATCACGGACAATACCTACACCAGGCAGGAACTTCTCACCATGGAGAGCGACATACTCAAGCTCCTCAACTTCGAGATAGGCAGTCCGACCATCAAGACCTTCCTCAGGTGGCATACTGTCACTGACCCAATAGTTCATAGTCTCTGCCTATTTTCATTCCGTGTCTAACTGAATC
>LR738713.1:108897475-108944099 GCA_902687465.1 Secale cereale
CCCCCCTGTTTCCCTAATTTCAGGCGGTTCACAAGATCTAGCCCAGAAGACAAGAAGGTGACTACTACCAATCCTTTAAATTTGTCATATTGGACCCATTTGATTTAATTCTTCCTCAACTGCTTATGTGTTAGTGCCTGAAGTTATTCTTGCATGCTTGTCACAGCGCTCCAGCTTATTACTGGAGTTCATGGGTAGCTATCTCGCCGAGCTGAGTCTTCTGGACTACAGCTGTCTCCAGTTCTTGCCATCAGTGGTTGCTGCTTCATCAGTTTTTCTTGCTAGGCTGACCATTGGACCAGGCACTAATCCTTGGGTAAGAGAGGAGAAGTAGAATGTCAAAGCTTGAAATGTTGCTTTCGATATTTGAAGTTCTTAAAGCTAAAGCTATCCTGTGATTATGTGCTTGCAGGGCAAGGAAATGCATAAACTGACAGGGTACAGTGCATCAGAGCTGAAGGATTGCATTATAGCCATACATGATTTGCAGCTCAATAGAAAGGGTCCATCATTACCAGCAATTCGAGACAAGTATAAGCAACACAGGGTATGCTCAACTCCAGAAGTTATGTAATATTCTTCTGATGCTGTTATGCTTGTATTGCTTGATCTAATTCTCTAATCATTTGCGGCAGTTCAAATGTGTATCAATGTTGCTTCCTCCTGTCGAGATCCCTGCATCATACTTCCAAGACTTAACAGAATAGCTGTTCCTGGACCGCTCCACTGTAAAGCTAATAACTCTGAGCTCATCTCGAGCTCCTTGGGACAAGGGAGAATTACAGTTTCAGAGCAGGTTCTCAGACAAGTTAGAATGCTGGAAGCTGTTTAGATGCTGGAGGTTTTAAAGCCTAATCAGGAGCTTTTCAAATTTGTTTAGGAGCTAGGCTTATCACAAGTAGGAGGCCAGGCATTCTCTTCTTTTGTAGAATTGTACTTCTGTATTATATCTTAGAACATTGTGCCTTGGTCTGTTTGGCCACATATCTGTAATGTTTGATATATGTTGATCCATTGCCTTTGCTGATTCTTTTTCCTTTGATCTATTACCTGTGAGTGCTTACAGTACCTATGACCTACCTTTCTACCAAGGGGTTGAATTACAGATAGGCCTAAATAACGTAGCTTGCATGAATAATCATACTTGGCATGGTGCTTGTTTTTCACTATTTAACTATCATCTTGATAGCTTGTCAGTGTAACATTCTTCATTGAATCAAAATCCTAGAGGCCTGAGTCATTTCCAATGAATGGTGAACCCATTTGCTGCCTATAAGGTGTTCACTTCTGAATGACTTAAGTTTGATGACACACTAAACATCATTTATTGATATTCAAAACACATTTACTGAGCAATATGCTTTGGGTTTCTTTAGTCTGCTGTGCAAAGTTATGCTCATTGTAAATTTCAATTGATTACTGAGGTAGAGCTGTATAAGACACCGTAGCATTGAACATGCTTTCCATTTACCATAAGCATCTGGATCTGGAGTTCTGGACTACTAATATCGATAGTGGAGTAACTTGTTGAGGCACCTTAGTTTCTTTTGTGTGTGTGTGGGGAACCTTAATTCTTTTCTGATGGCAACTGATGTAGCCGAAACTTCCTGGTGTTTTCCCCCCTTTTGTTATAAATGATTATACATGTGTATTCTTACAAATGGCAGTGCAAGCAAAGTTCATTGCATTTTTCAGCTTGATGGACTAATAAATTGGTGTGTCATTGCTGTATCTGCACTGCAATTGCCTCTTTTCTTTGCTCCAAATGATTACATGTGTCTCTTCTTGCTAATGCCATTCTTATGAACAGTGACTACTAATATTGTGTGCAGTACTGTATTCTAGACTACTTCTGTTTGGAATACAAGGTGCATTTAAAATTCTGATGCAAAAGAAAGTGCGCTGTTGCATCTCTTTTCCTAAAGAATATCTAGCTTTACTTGGTGTCCCTACATGCATACAACGAACACTACTTCAGGGATAATTGGGGACAGTTAGTCCTTTTCAGTGTTTCCTTGGTCCAAGTGCAAGGTAAAATAGGCCCTGTATTTTCACGGGCAGCTCAAGTTAGATGATATTACTGTTTTGTGCCGGACTTTGCGGCTTCAGGTATCTCTGCTGAATTTGCAATTTTTTTTCAATCAGAGCTTCACATAGCTATGTGCTAATTTGCTCATTTTCCTGCAATTTTTCAGCTATTTGTTTTGATTTGCATGAGAGTTGATATTATCTCTGTCCAACTATTATACTCCATAGTATGCTAGGCTAAAGAAACAAGAACTTGCAGAACCTTTAATATGAGGATGACTGACAGAGACATTATATATGCTGCTTCTAGTAAGTACAAAAAATCCCTGGGTTCCTTCACACTGATGTCAACTAGACTATATATGATCATATCAGGTATCTGGCTACATAAATGTTGCAGCAGCGTCGCCACGAATTCAAAAGGAACAATAGTATCTTCAGAGTTCAGTACCATCTTTGATTCTGATGGTTAGCTGAGCTTAACTGATCACCTCATGCCAATTTATTCAGAAGGACAAACTTGATGATGACTTTTTTGTACTGTTCAAAGTTGATACATCAACCTATCAAAGCCTGAGATTCAAGTCTATCTTACTTTGTTCTGATGGTTGTTGCTCTGAAGGTTGGGTCCTCGCTCTGAAGCTTCCTGGCCATGTTGAGTTGAGCACCTCCTCGCAGGGAATTGTTGCCCAGGTCATCCCATCCTCATGAAACCTTGGCGCTGTCCTGATTTGTGCTGGCTGGCTGGACTTCTGAATCACTGAGCTCTGGCTAACTCGCAGGGACTGCACAAAGGCGGCGTGCGCCTCGAGAGGCAGCCCCATCACCATCCTCTGTGCATGGTAGGAGCGCTTGGCGGCGCTGCGCTCCCTCTTGTGGGCGTTCTGGTGGCCGCCCAGCGCCTGTGAGCTGAAGAACTTCCTCATGCAGAAGTTGCATGAGAAAACCTTGTGTGGGGCAGCAGAAGGCTTGGGCTCAGGGTCTGGCTCAGGCTCGGAGCAGTTTGCCGCCGCCTCCGGCGACCCATTTGCGCCGACCGTGAGGCTCAGCCACGACGCGCCGTCGTCCTGGTCGATGGTAAGCCGCTCTGGGCTCCCCTTGTTCACCGACGATGCTTCGTCTGCTTGCTCCATATCCTATCATGAAACTGTCTCCTGGTTCTCCCTCTAGACCTGCTTGCAGCTCATGGGTGGGTGGTGCATCTCTTCCAGTTCGCAGTTTGCCTTATAAAGGGGGACGAGGTTGGGAGGCGCATGGAATTTTTTTCTGGCTAATAATTGAGGCTTGTGGGGGGTCTTTGTGAGGAATCAGGAGGTAAAGAGAACTTTGTCTGGAGTTAGTGGATCTCTATCTTTATTTGGTTATCTCTTTCTTTCTTTCTTTCCTACCTGGCCCATCCATATATCATAGTGGTGCTACATCTCCCAGGGCAGGGCAAGGCAAGGGAATGCATGCTCCCGTCATCTTTTCCTCTACTTGCCTTGGTGACTTGATATCTAGTTTCACACCATATATGCCTGCTGCTGTGTGCACTCCTACTCTTTTTTCCAAAAGAGACAACAAGAATCACAGTACAGGGCATGAGGTTTCCATGACAAGCTTTCCTCCATTTGCAAGCATGCCTGGCACAGCACAGGTGCCCATTTGACTATTCGGCAGGTAGGGTGTTGAAAGCGATCTCACATTAATAACAAAGTCATGAATCTTGTTAGGATTGTGGTTGAGTCGAATCAGGAAAGCCCACAGTTTGGGGCTCTAGAATGGTGGTTAGGTATTTAGGTTAGGCCACAAGAAGCAATCCTATATTATTGGCTCCTGAACACTGTTTGACAGATACTGTTGCAATAGTTGTGTACAATCTTTTCATTCACCCCCTATCTGTACTGCAGCTACCTTTTTTTTTTGGCAAACTAACTGCTTGCACTGAAAGCATGATGGTTAGGTCAGAACTCACAACAAGCAATATCAATGGACGCCAACAGCTGATTTCATCACCATTCTCAAGACCATCTATCACTGAAAGATGGTGCTGGTAAAAACATACTTCCTTTTTGCATCTCTGTCAACAATATTATAGTAACAATCTGATCTGAAAAGCGAGAAGTAACACAACAACTTTGAGTCAGAACGGTGAGGCCAATAGTATTGTTTTATGCATCGTGTCATCCCCTCCAGGGCCAATAATTGACTTGTATATATGCTGTGGAAATAGTTGTGGCCATATGCTGCTAACTTGTTGGGCATCATCACATTTGTTTGCTTTAGTGGGAGACTGTTGCTGTCACAAGTGCACCGGAAGAGGTCCGCCTGTACTTTTTAGGTAGTCTTTTGTGTGGGGATGGAAGCTGAGTTCTTGCCATCTAGCTGCTTTCCCTGTGTTTGCGCAAGTGTGGTGGTGATGATGTTAGCATTGGGATGCTTTTATTGGGATGGAACGGATAGAGCTTACATTTGATACTAGGTCAACTTGATGAGGATAGAAAAGGAGAGGCACCTAGGCTCCCTTCCACATAGTTAACCATATCTGCAGGGGGCAGTACCAACATGCGTCGCCCTCGCCCAGATATGCAGATCTATGTGCATTTTCAAAGCGCAATTTATCAGGGACCCGTTTGGTATCTTGTTCCTTTGTTGTTTGTCCACTCTTCTCCTGTGTTCTATTTGGTCATTGCTACCAGGGGTGGTTCCTGATCACTGCTTTTTCTCTGGCCTCAACAGGGAACACATCGCTTGTTCGCAGCTGTTGCAAGTGCTCTGCTGATCTCATTCCAGGTACCCAATAGTACACAATCTGAATGTGATGGTGAGAAATCCTATTTATTCACATATTCCTTTCTTCACAGGGAAGGCTGCCCAAGCACCCCAAACTGATTAGACATACATATTGGGAACCAGCCCATGCACACGCACATGTGGTAAATTAGCATAAGCTTTTCCCACATGCATCTTTTTTCTTTCTTTTGAAAAGGAGGTTAAGACCCTCGGCCACTGCATCATTGTGATGCACACGACCATCTTTTTTTAAGTTGATGCAAGCCAAGGAGGCAAAGAACATCAAGATATAAATTTAACACCTACGACTAAGTCATCTTCTTCCACATCAACGCCTTCAAGAATGGATACACGCTCGGCCTGAGGCGGCCACTCGTATCTCCTAGCGGTAAGAGACAAATAAATCACTTTTCCTTGCAGTTTCCTGGGATGGTTGATCACTGTTGTCTGCCATTTCATCTACTGGATTGATGACCCATCATACATCGCACTGACGTTGATGATGATAGTAGAGATGCATGCAGCCATGGAAAAAAGGGTTCCTACTTTTGATCATGTTTGGCCGCAACAGGCACCTAGGGGCTAGGGCATCCTGAATGATACCTCATACAGGTCTAGAAGGCAGCGGAAAGAAAGAGAAGAAGGCGAGAAAAGGGCAACATCAGGATCAGGTGGCGACGTGCAAGTCTGGCGCTGCCAAATACCCAAAGTACAGAGTGGTTGGCATGAGTGCCAGAAACAAAATGGAATTTATCAGGCCTGCCTCCACGACAATGCTACGTTTGATGCTAACTCGATCCCGTGTCCACATTAGCCGGTATCTCTCCGGCATGGCCCGTATCTTTATGGCATGACACTGACATGGTCACTCCTCGCAAGGTTGGGCAGTAATTTTTTTCTTTCTGTACCAGTTATTTACATTCGATAAAGGCAACCGAGAAGTCTTTCTGTCGAGGAGCCATATAAAAACGCTGGACAGTAACTTTCAGCAGTTGGCTGCGTTTGTTAAAGGCAACCGAGAAGTCTTGTTGTCCGATCTGGTGTCGCGAGGTGGAATGATGATGCTTTTCACATGCAGATCTCTGAGGCCTCTGGAGTCCTGATGGGGATAAGCTGGTGGATTGATTGGGCAACTAATCGCAGGGACGGAGACCGACAGAGGACACTTCAGACGCCACAGAAAAAAAAGGTTCTAAAAGTAGCATTCGTTTCGTATTGGGCTGCATAACTTCAGAGAAAATGCAAACTGCGAACATGCACGAACATACTGCATCACGCGTGTTGAAGTAGTTTTATGACCAGTAGTTATGTGTTGTTCTTTTAAAGAGTAACTGCTGACAAGGTAATTTGATGATAACTTGATGCTCATTGAACTTCAGAAGAACACCGGTGGAGTGAAGTTGCAGAAGGGAGGAGATCATCAAGAAGCTGTTTGTGATGAAAAAAGACGACATAAAATTGATACATGAGATAAGAGGAGCATCATCGGTACTTCCTTTCTCCTTCGATCTTCAATGTGCTTTAACAAGTATAGCAATGGAAGAATCAAGGAAAACCCTGGAAGAATGATACTAATCAGAAAGACCTCCTGATACCCAAGGGCAGTGTTAGCCATCAGAACATTCTCATAACCAGAAAGTTACTGTTAACCAGCACTGCCAGATTTATCTCTTAAACCAAACACTCATAATCAGAAAGCCAACGTTAACCAACACCTATCACTATCTTAAACAGATTGAATCAGAATATTAACCACCAAGAAGCATTTCACAATCTTTGATCCAGAAGGTGTAGGTTTTGCTGTTGTTGGAAACTCAAATCCTCACTGTCCAGTTAAGCATTTCTCATTTTGCACGGTGTTTTCCTTTGTTAGAAAATTTGGTTGTCGATTCTGCTAGCCTTTTGTTGTAGACACCGCATAACAGCTGCCCTGCATTATTGCCTGGGAAATCTTCTACAGTATTAAACAGTTTTTGGCTTATTGCCCAACACCCATTCACTGAAATTGGTTTTACACTCGTCTGATATTGTAATGTTCAGCATCATCAAATGGAATCTAGTTTAATCCAGCTTCTTCTTTTTCTTCAGAAACCTATCTTAAGTCCATCAAATGGAAGCAGAGAGCACACTCTTGACAAACTCTCGAGGCCGGCAGACAGCCGCCAGTGGCGTCGCCATTGGCATTGTCAGCCCGCCACCTTCAGCCATGTCGATGGTATCGCCTTCACCAACATCCCACTCAAAGCACTGCAGGAGTGCTGCCAGTGTCAAGCTTACAACGCGCATCGCCAGCCCCTCACCGGGGCATCGCCTCCTGCCAAGCCCGAACGGCAGCATGGGCATGGTGACCGTGTCTCTGCCCAAGAACCTCTCTGGCCTGAACTCCTCTGGTGCATCCCAGACATTGGCGTCACGGTGGATCGCCCATGCGTTCACGAGGACCATCGTGCCACGCTGCACATGGAAGCCACCCACGGTGCAGTCCTCCATGGCCTTGTGTGCTGGGATGACCGGGCCGACAGGGCAGAGTCGAAGGGTCTCCTTACAACGCACTGCAGTCAAGGTAGGTTGGTGATGTCCGACTCCTCAACCAGTCGGCTCATGCCGACATCGGCGTCTATCTCGGCCCTCGCCTTCGCCATCTCCTTTGGGTGCTTCAGGAGCAGCGCCATTGCCCACTCCGTGGTCAGCGCGGATGTGTCGGTGCCGGCCGTGAGCATTACCTGAATGTCAGCATGGACATGGCAACCATGTTGTCACAGATCACCAAAGTGCCGTGGCACACATGGTGGTGTCACGGACGCAGTTCGCAAAATATGCTACTCACCAAGACGATGCCTTTGACGACGGTGTCAGTGTAATACCCAGGATCGGTTTCTTGATGCTCCAAGAGCACGTCGATTACGCCCTTCTTCTCCACGTCTCGGCCATTGGTGTTGCGCGTTCGGCGTTGGTCATCGACGAGGCCAGCAACGAATGCGTCACGCCTTGTCTGCATGCTTGCAAGCGTCGCCTCAACACCTCGGAGACGGTCGACCCACCGCAGCGCCGGGAAGAAGTCCCCAATGCTCGGCGTGCCGCTCACCACGAATGTCTCCTCCACAATCTCCTGGAATCTGCGCAAGTCGCCGGCGTGCCGGCGGGTGGTGAGCGCGTGCAGCATCACGTTGAGCACCAGCTCGAGCAGCCTGTTCCGGAGGGTGATAACCCCACCACTGGCGCTTGCGCTGGTGTCCTGGAGCAGGTTCTCGACGAGCGACGCGACCTCGGCGCGGCGATCGGCGGCAAGCGCGGCGAGGCGGGAGGTTGAGAAGAGCTCGACGGCGAGGAACCGGCGCAGGCCGCGCCAGTGGGCACCGTCGGAGGCCCACGAGATGGTGGTGCGCCCGTACCCAAGGTGCTCCGCGACGAGCAGCTGCGGCCTCCCTGCCAGCGCGGCGTCGTGCGCCGTGAAGCACTCCTCGGCCGCGGCGTGTGTGGAAACGACCAGCGCCCCGCGCGCGCCCAGCCGGAGCGACAGGAGCGGCGCCGACCCGGTGAGCGCGGCCAGCGAGCGGTGCAGCGGCTTTTTGAGCAGGTGGAGGTGGCCGAGCAGCGGGAGCGACGGAGGGCTGGGCGCTCTGCTGCTCCCGTGCCCCCACCGTCGCCTCAGCCGAACAAAGACGGCGACAACACCGGCGACGAGGAGTAGCAGGAGAAGGCCGCTGCTGGCCCGTTCCTCCATGTTGGAGTCCATGGGTGGCGTCGGCATGGCCACGGCCTGAAAGCCCCGACCCTTGCAAACACGTGGTTCTTGCTACGACACGTAGCAGGTGGAGTGGATGGATCTTCCGAAGCCCTTGCGTCGTATCCGAGCCACTTTTTTTTTATTACAAAAAAACACTCCTTTTTTTTGCGGGGTAAAACACTCCTTGATTCATTAGTGAGAAGCATATTAACATTTACTCATCCAGCCTGGAGAAGAAAATATAGCTAACTTAGAGCATCTCCAACAGGCGTCCAAAAAGAGCTCCGCACGTTATAAAGTTGTTTTTTCGGCGCCGAACAGTTCCAACAGAAGCTGTAAAATTGTGTGCGCGCTAAAAATTTTTGGGCACGCGCTGAAAAACGCCATCGCGCGCACTATATTTTGGGCGCCGGATTGGGCGCGCTTCACATTTTGCACTGCGTGCTGTTTTGGGCGCGCGTTTTTGGTCGTCTGCTAAAGCAATGTTGATCCCGGCGCACTAAAAGTGCTACAGTGTCGCGCTATAAATTTTATTGGGCGCGATTTTTTTTTGCGGTCGTTGGAGATGCTCTTAGCTAGTTCATGAGCCACCGATTGCTATCCCTATTATGAGCGAAACTAACATGATTAAAATCTAAAATCAAATAAAAGCAATCATAATAAATGGCACCAGCTACCGAACTTGATCTTCCTTTTTTACAGAGTCAAAACTACATCAGCATCGTCATACACCAGCTTTATTTGTTACATCCAAATGTCCTTGCCAAGTTTAGACCAAACCTGACTTCTGTCGCCTCGGCGGTGAACGCATCAAAACAAACTCATCTTCTTGTTTGTAGTTGCTATAAACTTGTCGTTGTGATCACGAATAATAGCACTGACCGTTCATTCTAGCTGATCATCATCGAATCCGGCATCAACATTTAGTTTCATGTAACCCGTCCTACGTTTCGTCCAAACAACTTTACGGATTTTTGCTTTTGGACTGCATGTGATAACAAAGTTTGCTGCCATCCCTCTTATTGTTAGATTAATTTCGGCCGCACTTTGTGTCTGTTCACCATGATTATCTTCTTTCATACCATAAATACCACGCATCAATAGCCATAGTTTCTCGTAAGTTTGGGAGGCCGAGAGCATGCACATCATGACCCCGAAGACATAGAAAATGCTCTAGTATCTCTTCTCCAGTAAGATTGGCTCGACATGTTTTGTCTTATAATATCACGAATTTCTAATAATTTCCATACTGCCGTCGCCTTATGACATTCAATAAACAAGTGCTTCAAATTATTAGGACCAAAATTGCATGCTGGGCAGTGCACCTTTACCTTCATATGCTTCGCTGCTAATATTGCCTGACATGGAATGGCACTATGTAGTGCCCTCCTTATAAAAATCTTGATCTTGGTCGGACATAAAAGTTTTCACACTGAATGCCATATATCTGTGTTGGTGGATGATCCTACATTTTTATGAAGTTTATCACCAAACAGAAACTCCCGCTCCCCATGATAGGTCGAACATACCATAAAGAACCCGGTTCTCGAGGGGTTCCATGCTATGAAGTCTGTCATTACACTCTTCAAGTGTGAACTGCAGGGCGAGCAAAGGGCTAGGCCACTTGTCCGTTTTACTGCGTGGAAGAGAGGAAAAAGTGCTTCGCTGGATGTCTCTCCCACAGTTAACCCTACCCATGCTAAATTCGTGATGGATCCTTTCCTTCCCCGCGAAGGTAGAAATGGCTCGGGATTTGACATCTCTCTCGTTTCCTCTCCCGCCGCCTCCGCCGACACTCTCCTCAGGTTTGAAGCCCACATAAGCGAGCTCTCACTCGTTTCTTCTCCCATGTAACCAGACGACACGAGAGTCACCAGCAAGAGAGCACACAGCCACACCAACCTCGTCGTCTAGAGAGAGGAGTGGGTGGGAGGAGAAGGCGGTGGCGGTTTCGGTCTGTGACCTGCCTCGACGCGGGAGGCGGCAAATTGATCCGGCGGAAGTGGCTGCCGGGAGGATGGGAGGAGGAAGCCATCGTTGGCCGGCTGAGGGCGAGCAGGTCTGGATCCGCGCGCCGACTCCTTCTACATCATGTTCTCAACGCCCGCCCCTTCCCTTTTCCAACTCCTTCCTATTGATTCCTGGGTGTTATTTCATCAAATCAGGGGTGCTTTTAGCTTCCTCTAATCTAGTGTGAAGCAACGTGCTCATCGCCCATGCTCATCCTCCTCGTCTCATTATCGTAGGTGAGATATCATGTCCTCTCTGGGTCTCTCGTCGATCTTGTGTTGCTATTGTGCTATGTGTTGTATGCCAAAACTTATTGGAGAGTGGCATGTCTTTCAGCAGTCTGCACCCCACCGGGTGTGGTGCTCGGTGGAATTGACTTATTAGCTCGCATGCACTTGCTTAATTAATCCTGCATGGCGTCGATGTTTTCTGCTGGTTTTCCATGACTAGGTGATTTTCCAATGGGTTATGCGTCCATGCGTAAAAAATCAGGTTTGTGGCAGGGACACATGGTTATATCTACTAGATTACTGATAGAATTGCTTCCCCGCAGGCCCTCTGCTGTATTTTATATTAAGGACATGTCACACCCTGATTTTCATGCCACAACACTTAAGCTAATAATCATGCTAAAATATGGTTTGGCAAAAACTTTTGAGTGTTTTTGACCTTGCTTGATTGGTTTTCTGTTTGCTGTTTGCAAATGCTCTAAAAATCAAATAAATCATCCAACTCTTATACTTCATCTCCTTGATCCAAAACCTTTTCCCAAGGATCATGCCATGTGTATAGACCAGTATAGTATTATCTTATAAAAGTATTTTGGCCAAATAGTATTTTCTAAAATTAGTTTTCCAAAAACCCCTGAATTGAGGTTTGTACTGCAAGTACCTTATTTAGGGTGTGAAAAATCTTTCAAAAGTATATTTGAATCCTATTAGGTATAGGACTCCCATAAACCACAAAAGTATAATTTTAAAAGTTATTTTCCTATTTTATTTAAAGTTTTCTTTAGGCCAGAAATAGTCTTTAATAGGTAAAAATTATTTAACTATTTCAAAAATATTTTCCAAAATTCAGAGAGACTCCTAGGACATATATTGTTCATATATAAGAGTTTCAACACATGGTCATGTTCAAAATATTGGGCAAATCCTTCCAAAACCCTTTCTGGATATTTCAAGCTTTTGAAATATTTACAAAGGAAATATTCTCTAAAAATTTCAGGGAAATTCTATCATGTCAAATATGACATATTTGATGATCTTACAAAGCCTCATGCCTTGAAGATCAAGAAAACCTCATCAAATCCCCTCAAAACCACTTCTGTCCATTTTAAAGTTTGAGCAACTTTACATTGCCAAACTTGTCCAAATGCTCTCAAACTTGGTGCACATGCTAAAATTTTCTAAATATGCACCTATGTCAAATGGCACAAGTTTTGGAGAAGGATAACTTGATCTAAATGACCCAAAACCCTTTCTTACCAAATCCAAATTTGAACAACTCTACATTACCAACTTTTTACTTGTGACCTCAAATTTTGCGGACATGATCGCAACCACAAATGATGACACTACACCAAGTGGTGCATCAAGGAGGGATGATTTGCATGACTGAATCTTGGAAAAGTCATTTCTGCTGATTTCTAGGGTCTACCAAAGTTACATTGGCAAGTTTCTTCAAATGAGCTCAAACTTGGTGGAATACCCTATTTCTATATGCCATTTGATTCTGTTAAGTCTCATGTCAAGTGGAGTTAATTTGCTTGCCCAAATTTAAATCAAACACCATCAGTCACTTTTCAAAAATCACCATTTTGACAACTTACACTATTCTCCTTGAGCTCAACTTTTTACCACAGCTCCTCCTAGTCCTCTCCTACCTCCAATAACTCTCCCGTGGCCATTTTGCAATGATTGAGGGGTAAAATACCCCCATTTACCTCCCTGGACAGCCCCTCTCTCCCTCTTCTTCTGCCTCTCTCCTCTTCCACTTGGTCACCAGGGCATCTGTCACACCCTGCATTTTGTAACATGTCATGTGCATCAATGAAACATGAAAATTTGGGCTAGCAAATTTTTTTGGCATCATTTGGCTTTTATTTGAATTAAGCTTTTTGCCTCATGTGTTTTTCTTGTGCTCATTAAAGTCAACTATTACCTCTTGTAGAATACATCTCCATATCCAAAACTTCTGCCCAATGATCATGCCAAGTGTTATATAGAAGTATAGTATTTTCTTATAAAATTATGTTGGCCAAAATGTATTTTTAAAATTTAGTATTCCAAAAACCCCTGAATTAAGGTTTGCACTGCAAGTGCTTGATTTAGGGTGAGAAAATTATTTCAAAAAGTGTATTTGAGACCTAGTAGTCATAGGACTCCCAGAAACCACAAAAGTATAATTTTAAAAGTTATTTTCCTATTTTATTTAAAAGCTTTTTCTTAAGGCCAGAAATGGTCTTTAATAGGGAAAAATATATTTAAGTGTTTCAAAATATTTGCAAAAATTCAGGGAGACTCATAGGACATATATTGTCCATATATAAGAGTTTCAACACTTGGTCATGTTCAAAATAATGGTCTAATCCCTCAGAAACCCTTTCTGGATATTTCAAGCTTTTGAAATATTTACAAAGGAAATATTCTCCAAAAATTCCAGGGAAATTCTATCATGTCATATATGACATATTTGATGATCTTGCCAAGTCCCATGCCTTGGGAAACAAGATAGCATCCTCAAAACCCTTCAAAACCATTCTGTCCATATATGGAGTTTGAGCAACTTTACATTGCCAAACTTGTCCAAATGCTCTCAAACTTGGTGCACATGCTAGAATGGCCTAATAAGGCATCTAGACCAAATGGCACAAGATTGGGAGTAGGGTAACTTGATCAGAATACCCCAAAACCCTTTCTGTTCAAATTCAAATTTGAACAACTTTACATTACCAACTTTTTATCTGGAGCTTCAAACTTTGTGAGCAAGATCAATACCCCAAATGATGAAACTACACCAAGTGGTGCATCAAGGGGAGATGATTAGCTTGATGATGAAGCCATTTCTGTTGTTTTCTAGGGTTCACCAAAGTTACATTGGCTAGTTTCTTCAAATGAGCCCAAATTTGGTGAAACACCCTATTTCCTTATGAAATTCAATCCTGTTAAGTGTCATGGCTAGTGGAAATCATTTGCTTGACCAAAACTTGATCAAACACCTTCTGCCATTTTACCAAAACCATCATCTTGGCCTCTTTTACTATTTACTTTTGCCTCAACTTTCTACCACAACTTCATCTAGTTACATTCTACCTCCAGTAACTCCCCCATGTCCACAGCTCCATGATTGAGGGGTGAAAACCCCAATTCACCTTGCTGGACAGCCCATTTCTACTCATTTACCAGCTTCACTCCTCCCTCATTGATCATCCAGAGCATCCAAGGCCTCACCTGAGTTGTTTACTTCGTCCTGGACCCCCCAGACACGGCGGACACGCCTAGAGAGCCAATGGAATGCCGTGGCATGCCATAAGCACGCTCTAGAGCGCGCTACAGTGCGCACCCGCACTGTAACTTCGCCCAATCGCTTGCCGCCGACCACCTCGTGCTCCCCCCTCGCGCCTACCGATGCGCCTCGACGTCTGCGACCTCCCCCGGCGCTGCCCCCCTCCTCCTCCCTCCAGTGACCGCCCTCGCATGCGCGCCGGCCGCCCGCAAGCTCCACTCGTCGGCCTCACACGCACGCGCCCTCTGGAGCATCCCCCACTCCCCCTCTTCCTTCCCTCCGCCCTGGAATTCGTCCAGCAACACCCCAAACGCAATCCCGTCGCCTCCCGTGCACTGTGGCGTCGAGCAGAAGCTCGCCGGCGCACAGGTCCATGGGACCTCGCCGCTCCCCTATAAATAGGGCCTCCGAGCCCCTCCTCTCTTCACCAACAGCCTCCCCACACTCCCAGTAGCACTCCAGCACCACCCACTTGCCCCCAGGAAGCCTCTGTGCTCGGGATCGACCGGAGCTCCGCCGCGTCGGGCGATCGGAGATCTCGCAGTACAGCCCCTCTCCGCCCTGATTCTTGCTCGATCTGGAGCCGCCGTACCCCACTGACTCGTTCCCCTCCTTCTCCCACTCCTATTGCAGCCCGGAGCGAGCCAGCCAGGATCTTCCCGACGTTCCTCCGCCGCGTGTCCTCGCCGCCGGCGAACCAGGCCTCTCCGGCGAGCCGCACCACCACCACCACCACTGGAACGATGACTCACTGCTAAGCCCGTTCCTACCCTCAGCTTGCCCCGCCGTGCCCGGAATCGCCGCCGGTGAGCTCGCCATTGCTCTGGCCGTGAGGTTGAAGATGACAGGCGGGCCCCGCCTGTCATCCTCACCACTCTCTCTCTCCCCTCTCTGCCACTGACCGTCGGGCCCCGCCCGTCAGCTTTAAAAACCCTGATGCGCGCGCGCTGGCGCCCGTGCGGTGGGCTATTCGCCCTGGGCCGTGCACTGTGGCCGTTCTGGCCCAGTGGCACAGGACCTTTTCTCTTTTTCTTTTTCTGTGACTATTTCAAATAATTTCACAGAAATAAATATTTGTCCAAATGAATTAATTCCAACTCCTAAAATCTTGTAAAATTCCAACCTATTTAATGGTGTCACTTTCACTCATATCCATGAACCTTTTCTGTCCTGTTCAAATTTAAATTCATATTTGAACATTAAAACTTCTGTTCAAAAATCCTTAGATCCCATTCTGCAACTCCAAAACTCCAACTAAGAATTTTTGCCATCTTAGTTTTCCCTCTAGTATTTAACAAAAATAAGTTGACATTTTTCTGAGCACTTTGATTTTTCTGTTTTTATTGTGGTCTTATTTTCCCGTTATTATTTTGCGACGATTAGATACCGTATTTGACGAGGTTGCTGAAGAAGAAGGTGGAGAAGGATTTGAAGACTTTGAAGACCAAGCCAATCCAGGCAAGCAGCCCTTTGACCATGATACACTTGTGTTCTTCGGAACCCGTTTGTTTCCGAATGCATGATGATAAGAGTTACGGTGGTGACCTAGTTAAGAACCACCACATGATGCATGCTTACTCATGATCTTGCTATGTGCTAGATGTCATGCATATGATTAATAGTGATGCTTAGTGATGCATGTGTGCCGTGAAACCTTCGTGGTTGCATTCTTTTCAAAAACCCCATCGGGTGCCCCTAATGCCCGAGGGTGATATTGAGTTAGGTCATCACTTGAGGAAGAAGTGATGTGCCGGTAAAGATCTTGTGCATGGGTGAAATGATGAATTAGATTTATGTGTGACTACCGTCCCAACCAAACATGTGCAACCACTCTACCCCTTATGGGACGGGGCATTATTGATTACTTAGGTCGATACTAGCATGGTGCCCGCATTACTAGTGACGGGAAGACTTGAGGTCTTTCCCGGGACGGGGTCGTGCTTGGATAGACGACCATGACTGTTTTTACAGGGCACCGGACACACCGTTGGTCCCTTCGGGTACGCGTGACATTGAAATTAGGGCAAGTCCCACGATCTATTGTTTGTACTCGAGGGCCGTGTACCAACGAGTGGACCCTATGTTAGTGTCGTCTAAGGAAAGATAATGACCGGGTGCTTCCCCCGAGTACTTGAGGTACTGCGGGATCGTGGGTGACACGAAAGCTTCCCGGATCTTGTGAGTAAAGTGCGCAACCTCTGCAGAGTGTAAAACTATTCGAATAGCCGTGTCCACGGTCATGGACAGTTGGGTGGTGCTACTTTAACTATGTCCAGAGTTTTACTTCATCGGTGAAAGTATGTGTGTGTGATGAGTCAAGGTGGTGACTTGGCTCGTTGAGTTAAATCCTATTCATGTTGATATCGGTAACCTGTCCTCAAGGTTACGTGAAATTATTGATGCATATACTTGATGGTAGAATATTTATTCTAGCTCGATGCTAGATTGCTCATTGTTGTTCAAATTGCATTGTTACTTTGAACCAAATCATGGGTTGCTTGCGAGTACATTCAAAGTACTCATTGGCTTGCCACTGGTTATTTAATTGGCCAGGCATGGAGGAACATGAATATGAAGAAGAGTTTTATGGAGACGAACATGCGAACTAGGAAGCTATCCCAGTCAGAATGCCTGTAGGGTTAAGGCAGATGGCATGGGTTCTACTTATCATCGAAGACTTCCGCTATTTGAGTTATTTGCTATTCAGCCCGTGAGGCTTTATCTATGTAAGACTTGGCCATAATGGCCTTAATTTGTGTAAGACGGTATGTATGGATGTAAGACTCTTGTTATTCAGCTTCTGTGTGTTCAGTGAGCATTGATCTTTGGGATCACTGTACACGTGCATCGGTGATCTCGACTTCTAAGTTGGGGTCCCCACAGAGCTGGTATCAGAGCCATCCTGACTGTAGGAAGCCTTAGTTAGCATGGGCATTAGTTAGATGAGACCCCTTTTTCAAAAACCTTTTGAACCTCTCTTCTTTTCTAAACCTTACCAACCTGAGATTTCATCAGCTTATTAACCTCTCCTATTCCACCTTTGTAGATGGCCGCTATACCCGAAGAGCACCTGACGACTGGGTTTCCCTTGCTTCTCGAGGATAGCCTCCAGGAGTGCCAATTCCACCGAGCACCCATCCTCACCTACCTTGAGCATTGGGTTAGCGACACTGAGGTGGAGTACCATGTGGAAGTGATCGTGAAGGCAAACAATCCTCCCACAAGTTGGTTCTTTGAGGGACCCTAGATGGCAACATTACCACTCGCTGTCGAGGCTGCTGCACTCAAGGCACTAACCCGTCTCCGCGAGCTTCTTCCGGAGATGGCAGCCAAGATGACAACCCGCTTCTTACCTTACCGGAAGGAAGGTGAAGAAGAAAGCAGCGCACTAGCCCCTCCACTGAAGGAAGGACTCTCGCTTCGGTTCCAGACCTACTTCAGTCTATGTGCCGACAGCTTGGCACAAGACTTGGCCTCGGAATCGATGAAGCTCCGAGAAGAACTTCACAAGACCAAGGCACTTCTTCGTCGAGCTCAAGAGAAGACAAATAGGATCAAGAAAGAAGGGGTGCCTTCCGGATAGTCCGCTATCGCATACCGAGGCGGAAGGCCCTCCGGAGATGTATCTTCCAAGAATGAAGAACCACCTCGGCGACGCCGGATGACGGCAAGGGAATATCGCAAGCTTTTCCCTGCACCACCGACAAAGCACCGTCGTATCCAACTCCTCCACTCCCCCACGCCCTCAAGTGACAAGGGGGCCCAGACATATGAAGACAAGGAGGAAGACCCAGAAGAGCCAGAATACGCGACCGAGCATTCCGCCGCTTAGGCATTATTCGCTACTCGGATATGCCAGTTCGTGACCTCTACGGTAGGATAGGTCGTGTAACCCCTATGCGCAGTCGAGTCCTTGTATGGTTCATATGAAACCATCTAGTGTTGCTTTTGTTGTGTTTGGATGTATGTCGTATTCTTCCTTCGGGAATATGTAAACGACTGCATCACCCATTTGGATTTTAATGAATGTGTTTGGCCTTTCGACCCTTGCATGATTTGATTAGTGTCACACCCACCCCCTTACTAGGCACCCATCTATCTTGCTTTCCCTCTTCCAAGTCATGAGACCTTTTACCGCTCCAACAGGATGCCTGTTGTAACTCGTACTAGTACCTCTACCCAGCAGCCTGAAGCCGGAGCATCCGCTCAGTCAGAGGCAGGCCACGACCAAACCAACGACCAAGCTCCACCACCACCTCCTCCAAGCATGGACATGGCTCAGCTTCTCCAAGCTTTCCGAGAGGAACGCCAAGCCAACACCGCAGCCCTTCAGTTGATTGCTCAGGCTGTCACCAACAACCGCCAATCGACGGGGAATGGCAATGGACGTTCCACGTTGGCAGAGTTCAAGAAGCATGCACCGCCAACTTTCATTGAGACCGTTGAACCCCTGGATGCAGACGACTGGGTCCGCACCATTGAGGACTTGCTGGAATTAGTCGGATGCACCGAAGACCGCGAGAAGGTGGCTTATGCAGCCCACTGCCTCGGGGGGACTGCTAGAGCTTGGTGGGATGGATTCAAGGTCATGCATGCTGGACAAGACATCACTTGGGACAACTTCAAGGAAGAATTCCGCAAAGCCCACATTCCTTCCGGGATCATGGCTATTAAAAAGCGTGAGTTCCGAGCCCTGAAGCAAGGAAGTGGCACTGTCAAGGAGTACATGCAGAAGTTCAGTGTTCTGTCAAGGTATGCCCCTGAAGATGTCAGCACTGATGCTGCAAAAAGGGAGCGCTTCATGGAAGGCCTCAATTAGACTCTGCAGTATTCGCTTGTCGTGTGCGACTGCCCAACCTTCCCTGACCTGGTGAACAAAGCACTCATGCTTGAAGACAAGCGGCATGCTCTGGAAGACACTCGCAAGCGCAAGATGGTCAGCAAGGGAAGTTCCAGCAACCAGAAGCCTCGCCCGTGGCAGTCAGCCCTGGCCAAGCCAACCTATCAGCAACCAAGAGCTCCTGCACCCCGCACCAATTATCAGCCTCAGCAGTATGCCAACCCAAGGCCAGTATTCAACCCCAATAACAATGGTGGCAACAATATCAACAATCCAAACCAAGTCACTTGCTTTGGATGTGGTTAGTCAGGACACATCTCAAGGGTGTGCCCCAACAAGAAGCCTGATGCCCCGCGCCCCAATGCGCAGAACCCAGGACAAGGCCGCGGGATGCCACCAAGGAACCCAGCTCCTCGCAACCCGCCTAACCATGGGAAGGGGCGTGTGAATCACGTCACTGCTGAAGAAGCCCAAGAAGACTCGGACGTCGTGCTGGGTACGTTCCTTGTCAACTCAGCACCTGCAACTGTCTTGTTTGATTCTAGAGCCACGCATTCATTTGTCACTCAAAGATTTGCATTAAAAAGTGGCATGACCCCTACACCCCTGAATAACCCTATGGTGGTACAAACCCCCAGAGCAGAGATGAGAGCCAAGATAGGCTGTAAAGGAGTCAGTATTACCATTAACGGTGTAGACTTCCTAGCAGACCTCATCGTCCTGAGATCACAAGGCTTGGATGTGATCCTAGGCATGAATTGGCTCAGCAAGCACCAAGGCTTGTTAGACTGTGCCAATCGGACTGTCACCGTGACCAATGACCAAGGAGTCGAAGTCAAGTTTGCTCCTAACTCCTCTTCCGCTCAAGCCGTTCAAGTCAACTATCTGTCTGAAGTTGGGCTAGAGCAAGTACCGGTGGTATGCGAGTATCCTGATGTCTTTCCGAATGAACTACCAGGAATGCCCCCTGACCGTGACATTGAGTTCATCATCGAGCTCGTGCCCGGAGCAGGACCCATCTATAAGAAGCCTTATAGAATGGGGACGGAAGAATTAGCCGAGTTGAAGAAGCAGCTGGAAGAGCAGCTGAGGAAGGGATTTATCCGCCCAAGTGCCTCCCCTTGGGGATCACCTGTTCTGTTTGTGGCAAAGAGGGACGGTACCATCCGCTTAGGCATTGACTATCGCTCCCTCAATGAAGTTACAATCAAGAACAAATATCCACTTCCCAAGATTGAAGATTTGTTTGATCAGCTCAGCGGAGCCAAGGTGTTCTCCAAGATCGACCTCAGATCTGGGTACTACCAGCTGAAGATCAGACCCCAAGATATTCCGAAGATGGCATTCGTAACCAGATATGGCCTGTACGAGTGCACGGTCATGTCCTTTGGGTTGACCAATGCCCCAGCTTACTTCATGTATCTCATGAATAAAGTCTTCATGGAATATTTGGACAAGTTTGTTGTTGTCTTCATTGATGACATTCTTGTCTTCTCGAAGACGGAGGAAGAGCACGAGCAACATTTGAGGATGGTCCTAGACAAGCTTCGGGAGCACCAACTATATGCCAAATTCAGCAAGTGTGAGTTCTGGCTGCATAAAGTTGGATTATTAGGTCATGTCTTGACCGAAGAAGGATTATCAGTTGATCCCGCAAAGATCGAAGCTGTGACCCAATGGCAATCTCCAACAACCGTCAAGGAAGTCAGAAGCTTCCTCGGACTTGCGGGCTATTATCGCAAATTCGTGGAAGGATTCTCTAGCATTGCCCGACCAATGACTCAGCTCCTCAAGAAGGACAAGAAGTTCGAGTGGACGCCAAAATGCGAAGAGAGCTTCCAAGAGCTCAAGAAGAGGTTGACCACCGCCCTAGTTCTGGCAACACCTGATATTCACAAGGAGTTCATGATATATTGTGATGCCTCTCGAACCGGATTGGGAAGCGTTCTGATGCAAGAAGGCCGAGTCATAGCTTACCTCTCTAGGCAGCTACGACCTCATGAAAAGAACTACGCTACTCACGATCTTGAGTTAGCAGCAGTGGTTCATGCCTTGAAGACATGGCGGCATTACCTCCTAGGGAAACGGTGTGAGATATACACAGACCACAAAAGTCTGAAGTATATTTTCACCCAAAAGGAATTGAACATGAGGCAGAGAAGATGGTTGGAACTCATCAAGGACTATGACCTCAGTGTTCAATATCACCCCGGGAAGGCTAACGTGGTGGACGATGCCTTAAGCAGGAAGGCTTGCTCTTTGAATGCCATTATTCAAGAGAGGCTGCCAGCCTTGTTTAAGGAACTCGAACAATTCAGTTTGGAATTGGTCACCCCTGGATTTCTGGATCATTTGGAAGTCAAACCGACCCTGATGGACGAAGTCAAGAAGGCGCAAGGTGGGCACGCAAGCATTGAAGGCATCAAGAAGAAGATGAAGCTAGGCAAGGCCCCAGGATTCTCTGAAGACGAGCACGGGATTGTTTGGTACAAAGGCCGCATCTGCGTACCAAACTAGATGGAGTTGAAGAACCTGATCCTGCAAGAAGCCCACGACACTCCGTATTCCATCCACCCTGGAGGAACCAAGATGTATCAAGACTTGAAGGAAAGATTCTGGTGGCACGGGATGAAAAGAGAGATTGCAACCTATGTTGCAAAGTGTGATGTGTGCCAAAGGGTCAAGGCTGAATATCAGCGACCCGCTGGATTGCTTCAACCACTCAAGGTTCCTGAGTGGAAGTGGGATAAAGTCGGAATGGACTTCATCACTGGATTACCAAGGTCGAATAGAGGACATGACTCCATCTGGGTCATAGTCGACCATTTGACCAAGGTGGCCCATTTCATTCCTGTCAAGACTACTTATGATGGCAACCGGCTGGCAGCTCTCTACATCGACAGAATCGTAAGCCGTCACGGCGTTCCCAAGGAGATTGTGTCAGATCGAGGAACCTAGTTCACCTCAAGGTTCTGGAAGAAGTTCCAAGAAGCCTTGGGAACCAAATTGTCTTTCAGCACGGCTTTCCACCCACAGACCGTAGGTCAGACAGAACGAGTAAATCAAATTCTCGAAGACATGCTCCGAGCTTGTGTCTTGGCATATGGAGCCAAGTGGGAAGATTGCCTCCCTTTTGCCGAGTTCTCCTATAACAACAGTTATCAGTCGAGCCTTCAGATGGCACCATTTGAGGTGTTGTACGGACGCAGATGTCGCACACCCCTCAACTGGTCAGAGACTGGAGAAGGGCTAGTCTTTGGACCGGATATTCTCCGCGAAGCAGAAGAGCAAGTCCAACTAGTCAGAGAACGTTTGAAGGCAGCCAAGTCAAGGCAGAAGAGCTATGCTGACACTCACCGTCGGGACATGAGTTTCCATGTCGGGGATCATGTATACCCGCGGGTAACTCCTCTAAAGGGAACCAAGCGTTTCCACGTCAAGGGGAAGCTCGCACCAAGGTTCATTGGACCCTTTGAGATCACTGCACGACGAGGAGAAGTGGCTTACCAGTTGGAACTACCACCTGAGCTATTCGATGTGCACAATGTGTTCCACGTGTCACAACTCCGGAAATGTCTCCAAGTTCCGAACAAGCCTGATCTCTACAAGGATGTTGATCACCAAGCCATTGATCTGCAGCCTGATTTGACCTACCGCGAGAAGCCCATTCGCATTCTGGATGAAGCAGAACGACGGACGCGAAGCCGTACCATCAAGTACTTCAAGGTCCAGTGGAGCAACCACACTGAAGCAGAAGCAACCTCGAAACGTGAAGACTATCTTAGATCCGAGTATCCCGATCTCTTTTAAGACCTAGTTTAGGAATCTCGGGGACGAGATTCTTCTAAGGGGGGGTAGGTCTGTCACACCCTGCATTTTGTAACATGTCATTTGCATCAATGAAACATGAAAATTTGGGCTAGCAAATTTTTTTGGCATCATTTGGCTTTTATTTGAATTAAGCTTTTTGCCTCATGTGTTTTTCTTGTGCTCATTAAAGTCAACTATTACCTCTTGTAGAATTCATCTCCATACCTAAAACTTCTGCCCAATGTTCATGCCAAGTGTTATATAGCAGTATAGTATTTTCTTATAAAATTATTTTGGCCAAAATGTATTTTTAAAATTTAGTATTCCAAAAACCCCTGAATTGAGGTTTGCACTTCAAGTGCTTGATTTAGGGTGAGAAAATTATTTCAAAAAGTGTATTTGAGACCTAGTAGTCATAGGACTCCCAGAAACCACAAAAGTATAATTTTAAAAGTTATTTTCCTATTTTATTTAAAAGCTTTTTCTTAAGGCCAGAAATGGTCTTTAATAGGGAAAAAATATTTAAGTGTTTCAAAAATATTTGCCAAAATTCAGGGAGACTCATAGGACATATATTGTCCACATATAAGAGTTTCAACACTTGGTCATGTTCAAAATAATGGGCTAATCCCTTAGAAACCCTTTCTGGATATTTCAAGCTTTTGAAATATTTACAAAGGAAATATTCTCCAAAAATTCCAGGGAAATTCTATCATGTCATATATGACATATTTGATGATCCTGCCAAGTCCCATGCCTTGGGAAGCAAGATAGCATACTCAAAACCCTTCAAAACCATTCTGTCCATATTTGGAGTTTGAGCAACTTTACATTGCCAAACTTGTCCAAATGCTCTCAAACTTGGTGCACATGCTAGAATGGCCTAATAAGGCATCTAGACCAAATGGCACAAGATTGGGAGTAGGGTAACTTGATCAGAATACCCCAAAACCCTTTCTGTTCAAATTCAAATTTGAACAACTTTACATTACCAACTTTTTATCTGGAGCTTCAAACTTTGTGAGCATGATCAATACCCCAAATGATGAAACTACACCAAGTGGTGCATTAAGGGGAGATGATTAGCTTGACTTAAACAAGATGAAGCCATTTCTGTTGTTTTCTAGGGTTCACCAAAGTTACATTGGCTAGTTTCTTCAAATGAGCCCAAATTTGGTGAAACACCCTATTTCCTTATGAAATTCAATCCTGTTAAGTGTCATGGCTAGTGGAAATCATTTGCTTGACCAAAACTTGATCAAACACCTTCTGCCATTTTACCAAAACCATCATCTTGGCCTCTTTTACTATTTACTTTTGCCTCAACTTTCTACCACAGCTTCATCTAGTTACATTCTACCTCCAGTAACTCCCCCATGTCCACAGCTCCATGATTGAGGGGTGAAAACCCCAATTCACCTTGCTGGACAGCCCATTTCTACTCATTTACCAGCTTCACTCCTCCCTCATTGATCATCCAGAGCATCCAAGGCCTCACCTGAGTTATTTACTTCGTCCTGGACCCCCCAGACACGGCGGACACGCCCAGAGAGCCAATGGAATGCCGTGGCATGCCATAAGCACGCTCCAGAGCGCGCTACAGTGCGCACCCGCACTGTAGCTTCGCCCAATCGCTTGCCCCCGACCACCTCGTGCTCCCCCCTCGCGCCTACCGATGCGCCTCGACGTCTGCGACCTCCCCCGACGCTGTCCCCCTCCTCCTCCTCCCTCCAGTGACCGCCCTCGCACGCGCGCCGGCCGCCCGCAAGCTCCACTCGTCGGCCTCACACGCGCGCGTCCTCTGGAGCATCCCCCGCTCCCCCCTTCCTTCCCTCCGCCCTCGAATTCGTCCAGCAACACCCCAGACGCAATCCCGTCGCCTCCCGTGCACTATGGCGTCGAGCAGAAGCTCGCCGGCGCACAGGTCCACGGGACCTCGCCGCTCCCCTATAAATAGGGCCTCCGAGCCCCTCCTCTCTTCACCAACAGCCTCCCCACACTCCCAGTAGCACTCCAGCACCATCCACTCGCCCCCAGGAAGCCTCTGTGCTCGGGATCGACTGGAGCTCCGCCGCGTCGGGCGACCGGAGATCTCGCAGTACAGCCCCTCTCCGCCCCGATTCTTGCTCGATCTGGAGCCGCCGTACCCCACTGACTCGTTCCCCTCCTTCTCCCACTTCTATTGCAGCCCGGAGCGAGCCAGCCAGGATCTTCCCGACGTTCCTCCGCCGCGTGTACTCGCCGCCGGCGAACCAGGCCTCTCCGGCGAGCCGCACCACCACCACTGGAACGGCGACTCACTGCTGAGCCCGTTCCTACCCTCAGCTTGCCCCGCCGTGCCCGGAATCGCCGCCGGTGAGCTCGCCGTCGCCCTGGCCGTGAGGTTGAAGATGACAGGCGGGCCCCGCGTGTCATCCTCACCACTCTCTCTCTCCCCTCTCTGCCACTGACCGCCGGGCCCCGCCCGTCAGGTTTAAAAATCCTGACGCGCGCGCGCTGGCGCCCGAGCGGTGGGCTATTCGCCCGAGCGGTGGCCGTTCTGGCCCAGTGGCACAGGACCTTTTCTCTTTTTCTTTTTCTGTGACTATTTCAAATAATTTCACAGAAATAAATATTTGTCCAAATGAATTAATTCCAACTCCTAAAATCTTGTAAAATTCCAACCTATTTAATGGTGTCACTTTCACACATATCCATGAACCTTTTCTGTCCTGTTCAAATTTAAATTCATATTTGAACAATAAAACTTCTGTTCAAAAATCCTTAGATCCCATTCTGCAACTCCAAAACTCCAACTAAGAATTTTTGCCATCTTAGTTTTCCCTCTAGTATTTAACAAAAATAAGTTGACATTTTTCTGAGCACTTTGATTTTTCTGTTTTTATTGTGGTCTTATTTTCCCATTATTATTTTGCGACGATTAGATACCGTATTTGACGAGGTTGCTGAAGAAGAAGGTGGAGAAGGATTTGAAGACTTTGAAGACCAAGCCAATCCAGGCAAGCAGCCCTTTGATCATGATACACTTGTGTTCTTCGGAACCCGTTTGTTTCCGAATGCATGATGATAAGAGTTACGGTGGTGACCTAGTTAAGAACCACCACATGATGCATGCTTACTCATGATCTTGCTATGTGCTAGATGTCATGCATATGATTAATAGTGATGCTTAGTGATGCATGTGTGCCGTGAAACCTTCGTGGTTGCATTCTTTTCAAAATCCCCATCGGGTGCCCCTAATGCCCGAGGGTGATATTGAGTTAGGTCATCACTTGAGGAAGAAGTGATGTGCCGATAAAGATCTTGTGCATGGGTGAAATGATGGATTAGATTTATGTGTGACTACCGTCCCAACCAAACATGTGCAACCACTCTACCCCTTATGGGACGGGGCATTATTGATTACTTAGGTCGATACTAGCATGGTGCCCGCATTACTAGTGATGGGAAGACTTGAGGTCTTTCCCGGGACGGGGTCGTGCTTGGATAGACGACCATGACTGTTTTTACAGGGCACCGGACACACCGTTGGTCCCTTCGGGTATGCGTGACATTGAAATTAGGGCAAGTCCCACGATCTATTGTTTGTACTCGAGGGCCGTGTACCAACGAGTGGACCCTATGTTAGTGTCGTCTAAGGAAAGATAATGACCGGGTGCTTCCCCCGAGTACTTGAGGTACTACGGGATCGTGGGTGACATGAAAGCTTCCCGGATCTTGTGGGTAAAGTGCGCAACCTCTGCAGAGTGTAAAACTATTCGAATAGCCGTGTCCACGGTCATGGACAGTTGGGTGGTGCTACTTAAACTATGTCCAGAGTTTTACTTCATCGGTGAAAGTATGTGTGTGTGATGAGTCAAGGTGGTGACTTGGCTCGTTGAGTTAAATCCTATTCATGTTGATATCGGTAACCTATCCTCAAGGTTACGTGAAATTATTGATGCATATACTTGATGGTAGAATATTTATTCTAGCTCGATGCTAGATTGATCATTGTTGTTCAAATTGCATTGTTACTTTGAACCAAATCATGGGTTGCTTGAGAGTACATTCAAAGTACTCATTGGCTTGCCACTGGTTATTTAATTGGCCAGGCATGGAGGAACAGGAATATGAAGAAGATTTTTATGGAGACGAACATGCGAACTAGGAAGCTATCCCAGTCAGAATGCCTGTAGGGTTAAGGCAGATGGCATGGGTTCTAATTATCATCGAAGACTTCTGCTATTTGAGTTATTTGCTATTCAGCCCGTGAGGCTTTATCTATGTAAGACTTGGCCATAATGGCCTTAATTTGTGTAAGACGGTATGTATGGATGTAAGACTCTTGTTATTCAGCTTCTGTGTGTTCAGTGAGCATTGATCTCTAGGATCACTGTACACGTGCATTCGGTGATCTCGACTTCTAAGTCGGGGTCCCCACAGCATCCAAGACCAAATCCCCTTTGTTTACTCCCCCCTGACCCCCTAGACACTATTGGGCAAAGTGGACGCGTCCAGAGCGCGTGAGGACACGGCCATGCCGACCATATGGGCGCTCTGGAGCGCACTCCAGTGTGCTCCCGCACTGTAGCCTCGTCCTGCCCGAGGCACCCGACAGCCTTGGGCATCAGGATGGTGTCTCCCAAGGTGGCCTCGATGTCTGGGACACGGCAGCTAGTCGGCCCCCTTCTTCCTCTCTCTCTCCTACCCCTGCTCGCACGCGCACCATGGCCGCCGAGAGCTCCAATGAGCACTCTCACACGCGCGCTGTCCTGGCGCATCCCCACTCCTTCTCTCCCTTCCTCTAGGCGTAGACCACCCCTACAAACGCCCTGGACACGCCCCGGAGAGCCAGCTTTGCCTCCAGCCACTGCAGCGGCTTCGCCGGCGCACGGCCCCGTGGTGAACCTCGGGCTGGCCTATATAAGGCTTCCCCCGAGCCCCCTCTCTGCTCCATTTGCCCCTCTCCCTTCCGTATACGTCCCAGGACAACCCACACATCCTCCCGTCCCCTCCAACCTCTCCTATGGCCGGAGCTTCCCCGCCGGCCGCCGCCAAAATTCTTCCATCAGGACCCCCTCCTCTCCACCTCTCCACTCCAGGGCAACGCCGCCACCATGTTGAAGCTTTCTCCCGCACTCCACTTCGTCCTCCCCATGCCTGTGTCGCCGTGCCCAACACCGTCGACGCCATCCTCCGCCATGGCCGATGGGGCGCTCGCGTCTGGCCGTCCCCGTGGTCGTGGCGCACCTCGACGGATGCAGCACGCTCTCCTGAGCATGCTGGTACGCCGCGTGTCGTCGGAGGTGGCCGGTGGCGCTGGGGGGGGGAGGGGACGTCGGCACCCGCTCGGCCTCGCCTCCCCTGCCTCTGCTCTATTCGAGCGGGAGGTAGGCGACGACCTGAGCGCTGGGCCCCGCGCGTCAGCGACCTAGTGGCTGGGCCCCGCCGTTTAAGTGGAAACGGCTTCGGCCGAAACCGCCTAGCCGCCGCAAAGGCGTACTCCCGGCGGGCTCCTTCGACGTGGCCCTTCCCGCTCGCAGCTGAGCTACTGGGCCGTCCCAGTAGCTATCCTCCGCCCGACGCGTGTTTTAGGTATAACCTGAGTATTTCTTTTCTTTTTCTTTTTCTGTAAACTTGTAAAATCTCCCAAATATTCAAATAGTGTCCAAACTTGATGATTCAAATTTCTTCTGGCTCCATAAATCATGATCTATCACATGGTGCTACTTGCACATTTTTCCAGAAATATTTTCTTCACATATATTTATCCAAATGCTGTTTATCCATTTTTGTGATGAACTTTAGAAAATCATAGAGAGCTCAAATTTGATCCAAATGCAATGATTCAAATTCCTAGGTACTTATATGCTCATAACTTAGTTTTGGAACATTTTTCCCAACACTTTCTGTACCACATCAAATATTGGTCCATTTATCCATGTATATAGCCAACTTTGCAAAACCATAGGAAATTCTTTTGAACTCCAAATCAAGTGAAACCAACTGTTAGCTGCTTCTAAAATCATTCCTTGTTAGATGGGTGCCTCTGACCATTTTTCATAATAATTCTTCTGCACACTTCTCACAGATCCATTAAACCACTTGATTCCATCATATTGAAATGTTCCAAACTATCCATTGATCCAATGCCTATGAAACCACCTTGGTCATTTTTCATATGACCAGAGGTATCCTAGAAAAGTCCAACTCCTATTTTTAGAGCACTTTTATTTTTGCCTTGTTGTGTTGCTTATTATGATTGTTTCCGTCGTTAGTTGACAAAATAGACGGAGTACTTGGAGATGGACCAGAAGGTTTGAAGACTCGGAAGGACAAGGCAATCAGCCCTTTAACCATGTTCGAGAAACCTTTTTATGCATGTGTCATAGCACCTTATTATCAATGCATCGAAATCATGTTGAGGTGGTGACCACTTTGGTTGGTACCTTTGTTACTTTACTATTGAAACTTGCATCAAGCATGACCCTACCTTCCTATGAGGGTTATGTGGGTGGGAGTAGATACATATATGCTATAGTAGTTGGCTACGCAAAATGGGTCAGGGTTATGCATGGAAAGAAACAAGTGTGGTTTGACATACTTGAAAATAACCTAGTGGGTGCCACTAATGCCCCTAGGAGATGATGAGGAACTAGGGCACTACTTGGTGGAGAAGAAGTGTACCGAGGCTTGATGAAAGTGTTGTTTACAGAGATGGATTAGATTTAAGATTTGTTTACCGTCCCAACCAAACATGTGCAACCACTCTACCCTTGTATGGGAAAGGGCATTATTGATTACCTAGGCCGATACTAGCATGGTGCCCGCATTACTAGTGACGGGGGTGACACGAGGTCACTCTCGGGACGGGGTTGTGCTTGGATAGGCGGCCATGACTTTCTTTACAGGGCACCGGACACACCGTTGGTACCCCGTGCTTGTGGTATGAGATGAATATGGGAGCGAGGCTCCACAATTTTTAAGATGCGAAATGTTTGGCACGGGGCTGTTAGCAATCGAGTGGACTCTCTGTTAGTGTCGTCTAGGGAAAGATAGTGATCGGGTGCTTACCCCGGGTACTTGAGGTACCGCGGTTCGTGGATGACACGGAAGTTCCCCGGTTCTTGTGGGTAAAGTGTGCAACCTCTGCAGAGTGTCAAACTATTCGAATAGCCGTGTCCATGGTCAAGGACAGTTGGGTGGTGCTGCTTAGACTATGTCCTTAAGTTTCTGGAAAACAACACGGTTTGGGTAAATTTGTTGACGTGATTGTGAGAAAGTCACGATGAGCTTGAGCAAGAGTTGTTCATAACTCTTTCTCGATGTTGATGTCTGTAGCCTCCGGATACTTGTTGCAGATACATGCATGGCCTTATTATATGTTGATCATACTTGCATATGAAAAACTAGCTTTCCGCAAAACTGCCAATTTAGCAGTAGAGCCTTGCATAATTATTCTGCCATCACACTTGGGTTGCTTGCGAGTACATTCGAAGTACTCATTGGCTTGCCACTGGTTATTTTATTGGCCAGGCATGAAAGAACAGGATATGATGAAGATTTCTTGGTAACGAACATGCGAGCTAGGACGCTTCCCAGTCAGAATGCCTGTAGGGTTAAGGCAGATGGCATGGGTCCAAGTTGTTACTGAAGATTTCCGCTGCAATGATATACTCAAGACTTGACCATAATGGTCCTATTTGTGTAATACGGTATGTATGGATGTAAGACTCTTGTTAATCAGCTTCTGTGTGTTCAGTGAGCATTGATCTCTGGGATCACTGTACATGTGCATTCGGTGATCACGACTTATGAGTCGGGGTCCCCACAGAGCTGGTATCAGAGCCATCATTACTGTAGGAAGCCTTAGTTATCATGGTCGTTAGTTAGGGTAAAACTATTTCCAAACTATTACTAGTTTTCAAAACTATCTATACTCCTCTTCCCTTCTCAGTTTTTCGAAAACTAAGGTATACTTTCCTTATTGATCTCTTCCCCTTCAAAACTTTTGGTCGCTAGAACCCTTATGCCCCTGACCACTGGATTTCCTGTAATCCTCGTGGATAATCTAGAAGGATGATACCTTGCCAAACACTCACCCACCTCTTCTGAACACAAGATTGGCGACACCACAACAAGACGATGCCAACAGAAGATACATCCTCGAGGAATGAAGACATGAAGACCCAGAAGATGGTGACATCCTTGGCACTGCCCCAAGATGACGCTACCTTGGCCTACGATGAACATGGCATGAGTTATGCAAGATCATGATATACATCGCTAACAGAGTAACCTTGTCACTACCGTTGTTGTATCGGCAACCACCGGTGGATGAGAACCTCGCCATTTGATCCGCCTCACTATAGTGAGTAGGAAAACGGTTCTCTTCGTCCCCCGATCTTGGTGTCGATGTTGTCATCAACGTAACCGACATGTTGGACCTCTATTATGCCTTGTTACTATCATTACATAAGGATTACCTACCCAGTACCATCGATGCCTTAGAAGACAAATGAGATCGTCATGAATAAGAAGACAACAGAAGACCAAGTCAATGCTAGCTACGAGGAGACACCTTCACCACATCACCTCATCAGGCGAGAAGTTGTTGAAGATTCTTCAGGATCAACCCGGATCGTTCATCAAACAACTACAAGGGACATAGCAACACCTGAGGAAGATTCAGAAGACTGCACGAGGCACAAGGCACGATTGCTGAGTCCGAGAACCCCTAGGGTAGGATGAGTCGTGTACCCCCTATGCGCAGTCGAGTCCGTATGATGGTTCGAATAGAACCATGATTGTGTGTTGCTTGCTTTTATTGTCTGTGTTTTGATATAAGTCACACTTTTGCCCTAGGCAACAAGTACACGGTTATATCACCTTCCTTACCTTGTTTCTTTTGTTTTGGCCTTTTTGCACCTGTTTGTTTACACTTGCACTATAGAACCCCCTTTAGGCATTTCCCTCCTCTATGCTACTTTTCCCTCTCTTCTATCTCCTCAACTGAAGACCAGCAAGACAAGAAGTACCAAGGATTCCAACTCGGCAACCAACTAACAATGGAGACTTCTGCTACAACCTCCACGGCCAAGTGCAACCCCGTGAAGTTATGTTTACCCCTCAAGATTAGAAAACCATTCCCAGACCCTTCGAGACTTCGCAGATACCCCATAACGAATCCTTAAGCATGTGCCTAACCCATAGAATTACAAGAGAACCAGTTAAGCCTCTATAACCTTGCACAACACTGGGTTCGTAATGGAACTAGTGGACACAGTGACTGAGCACATTTTCATCCTAATATAGCACAAGAACTGACGATGCCATAGACAGACCAAATTTGAGGATATAGGACAGATGATTTGGTGACTTTATATCGGTGACTTCGAGAAATTATCTGAGGCCTTGATGGATCGTGAGGTTTTCATGTTGGTGGGATCATGATTAATAGAGTAGCGTAACTTTCATCACCCTGGAGTAACTTGGATTTGCAGGGCAATGGTGATCGCAAATTGAAATTCTTGGAGGTATAAGGATTTGACCCAGCCAGGGGATATTAATAGAAGATAGTTGATGTTACGATAATGACTTGGGGGAAATATGTAGGAATTCTCGCTGGACATAAGATTTGGATTTAAGTAGGAGATTCTAGTTGAGTTGCTAAGTATGTCTACATGGTTCGGAGTAAATTGGATTTAGACTGATGATCCCGATCATGATTCCATGTTTCTCGGTGGACAATAAACTAGGAGATTGGATTATTTGTCGGAATTGATTTAGGGATCTATATAATCATGACCTTGGAGTTTACTTGACCAAGATGGTGGGAATTTGGTGGACTTACTATAATAATGCATAGCCCTTCCAAGTATTTGGGTATTATAGGGACTTGAGATCTTGTGGAACACCGTAGACATCGGATTTGTAGAATTATTGGATTATGTGGTGATTGATGGAAGTTAATTGTGACGCCCGGATAGTTAAGCTGCAGTAACCCTCTGATAATGACGACGCGTCACCGTAATTACTGTTGGTAATCTCGTGTTAGTTCGAAACCGGTTCGAATTCGAATTTGAATTAAAGGCAAACGCCAAAAGTTTTCAAATATTAAAACTAAAATGTTCGGGTGGTGTCAAATAAATCATAAGTATTTATGATGGAGAAACCACACTGTTATAGTATGTCTGGATGCACCAAAATAATAAAACAGCGGTAAAACTATTATTTAAATACTCTGAAAAATAAACAGGTACAAACTGCTTTAATTAATGTGCCAAAATGTTTGTGGCAGTGGCATAATTACTAATACTAAATTAGTACAACTTTTGTATTAAAGAAAAACAAAATTAAACTAGTGAGTGAAAATAAAACCCACAAGAAAAGGTAAAAGAAAAACAGAACAAAAAAAAAGAGAAGAAGAGAAGGAACCCCCCGGCCCAACTGGGCCTTGGCCCAGCGAGGCCGGCCCATCCCACTGCTCCATATCCCCGTGGGAAAACCTAGCACGCTCCCACGATCCCCACTCCCGTTCGATCCCATCCTCCCCCCCCCGCGCCGCCAGGAAGAAATGACCCAGGAGCGACGCAGTCCCCCGCACACACCCTCGCCTCGGGCCTCGTCGCTGGCGCCCGACCTCACCCCATGCCCGCGCTCCCCTCGCGCGTTGGCTGCGCCGGCTCACTGGGCGTCCATGCCGCCGCCTGACGCCGCAGGACACCGCCGCCATCGGAGGACCGCTCCGCCGCCTCGACCACGCCTCCTCGCCGGACTGCATCCCCTCCGGCGCGTCGTCCTCGTCCCCCACCTCAAGAACGACTGCCCCGTGCCCTACGTCTCACCGGTGAGGCCCTCGGCCTCCACCTCCCTTCCTTCCCCTCTGTCGCCGGCGCCGTCCACATCCCGCACACGCACACCGACCCATACACGTCGCCGACCCCCCCCACTGCTGCAGTTGCCGCAGTTGCTGCGCCGCCCGGGCCTCGCCTTGCTTGCGCGTCCGGTCGTCCCTCCCATTCTCGCCGATCCGGAGCTCTGCTCCTGCCCGCAGCCCCGCCGCGCTTTCCCTGCTCGCCCCCTACGCGCTGGCTTCCCGCGGTGCTCGTCCCCTTTTGCCCCGTCAGCCACGACCGCCCGCGTCGGCTGCTGTTCGGGGGCTCTCTCGCGCCGTCCGGCGCTTGCCGCGGCTCCCGCCCCTCCCCCGCGTGCGGCCTCCGTCGGCCAAGCACGGCCTAACCGGGGCTTCGTTAGCCCATGCCCAGGCACCCGTTACGTGCCCGCCCAGTTAGCCCCTAAACCACTAAGGCCCCTATGGCCCTATGACAAAGGGGCCCGAGCCCAGAACGGTTTCTAATAAAAAAAATATAAAAAAAATATAAATAATAATAATAATAATATATGAAAATAATTAATATTGATTAAAATAATTAAAATATTAATTAATTAAATAATTACAATAATAAAAATATTAATTAATTAACAAATTAATTAAGTTAATTAATCACATTTAGATTAATCTAATCATTAATTAACTTAATCTATAATTAACTAAGACAAATTAATCTAACTAAACTGTTAGTTAGTTTACTGCCAATGACGGGTGGGACCCACTGGTCAGTTTGACCAGTCAATCATGATGACATCAGCATGATGTCATGCTGATGTCATAAATTCTTTTCGAATTAATTTAATTAATATTAAATTCCAGAAATTAATAAAAACTTTAGAAAATCATATCTTTTAAACCGTAACTCGGATGAAAATACTTTGTACATGAAAGTTGCTCAGAACGACGAGACGAACCCGAATACGCGGTCCGTTCGTCCGCCACACATCCCTATCATACCGAACATGCAACATTCCCCTCCGTTTCATCTGCCCGAAAATGCCTAACACCGGGAATACTTTCCCGGATGTTTTCCCCCTTCATCGATATCACCTCCTACCGCGTTAGGTCACACGTAGCTCCGCGTTTTGCCATGTTACACCTTGTGTTGCTTTGATTGCTTTGTTATTTATTATGTTCCCCCCTCCGTTACTTCTTTCCGGTAGACCCCGAGACCATTGATGCTTCGGTGTTCGACTACGGCTACGCTTCCGAAGATTCCTTTCATCTGCAGAGCTTCCAGGCAAGCCCCCCCCCTTGATCACCAGATATCGCCTACTCTTCTCTCTACTGCTTGCATTAGAGTAGTGTAGCATGTTACTGCTTTCGATAATCCTATTCTGCTGCATAGCCTGTCATTGTTGCTACCACTGTTGATACTTTACCTGCAATCCTAAATGCTTAGTATAGGATGCTAGCATTCCATCAGTGGCCCTACACCCTTGTCCGTCTGCCCTGCTACTCTATCGGGCCGTGATCACTTGGGGGTGATCACGGGTATATATTACATACTTTACATGACACATGATGTGACTAAAGTCGGGTCGGCTCATTGAGTACCCGCAAGTGATTTGATGTGGGGGCTGAAAGGACAGGTGGCTCCATCCAGGTAGTGGTGGGCCTGAGTTCCTGACGGCCCCCAAGTGGATCTTGGTGGCGGAGCGACTGGGGCAGGTTGAGACACCCAGTGGAGAGGTGGCCTGGCCCTGGTCGTTGTCCGCGGTTATTTCATAATAACACGATTAATGAGTTTGGATATTTGATCTGAGTCTGGCCATTTGGTCTATACGCACTAACCAGCTGCGTGGGAACAGTTATGGGCACTTGACGTCGTGGTATCAGCCGAAGCCTTTTTGACGTCAGCGGCTTAGCGGCGCGCGCCGGGTTGGACCGCGTAACGCAACTTCCTTAGTAATGGAGGTTGCTAGGTCTGCTCACCGGCCGCGTACGCAACGTGCAGGTGTGCGTTGGGCGATGGGCCCGGACCCATGCGCGCTTAGGACTTAGACCGGCGTGCTGACCTCTCTGCTGTGCTTAGGTAGGGCTGCGACGTGTTGATCTTCCGAGGCCGGGCATGACCCTGGAAAGTGTGTCCGGCCAAATGGGATCAAGCGTGCTGGGTTATGTGGTGCACCCCTGCAGGGAAGTTAATCTATTCGAATAGCCGTGTCCCTCGGTAAAAGGACGACCCGGAGTTGTATTCCGACCTCATGACAACTAGAACTGGATACTTAATAAAACACACCCTTACCAGTGCCAGATACAACTCGGTGGTTGCTCTCTCACAGGGTGATGTGCGGGAGGATCGCCGAGTAGGTTTATGCTATACGATGTTACTTGGTGAACTTACCATCTATTTCCCTTCTACTGCTTCAAGACGGAGGCTGCGAGAAGCGAGGATTCTTGTTACTACCATATATTCTCTTCTACTGCTGCAAGATGGATGTTGCGAGAAGCGTAGTCTTCGTTTGGATTAGCTATCCCCCTCTTATCCTGGCATTCTGCAGTTTAACCCACATATATTACCCCCCCTTTACACAGATACCATTGCATTTGTAGTATAGATCCTTGCTTGCGAGTACTTTGGATGAGTACTCACGGTTGCTTTGCTCCCCCCTTTCCCCCTTTCTTCCTTTCTTCTCGGATGATGCAACCAGGTGGTGGAGTCCAGGAGCCAGATGATCCCGATGATGTTTCTACATGGAGTTCGGCTTCGAGGAGTAGTTAGGAGGTCCCAGGCAGGAGGCCTTGCCTTTTCGATCGTTGTTACTTTTGTGCTAGCCTTCTTAAGGCAACTTGTTTAACTTATGTCTGTACTCAGATATTATTGCTTCCGCTGACTCTTCTGTATTCGAGCTTTTGTATTCGAGCCCTCGAGGCCCCTGGCTTGTAATATAAAGCTTGTATTATTTTAATTTGTGTCTAGAGTTGTGTTGTGGTATCTTCCAGTGAGTCCCTGATCTTGGTCGTACACATTTGCGTGCATGATTAGTGTACGGACAAATCGGGGGCGTCACAAGTTGGTATCAGAGCCGACTGCCTGTAGGAATCCCCCTTTCCAACTCCTTGGCCGAAGTTGAGTCTAGTCTTTGAAAAACAAATTTACTAACTTGTTGTGTGGCTTACGGGCCCACAACACCATTGGGTGGTATTAGGATCTTTTACTCCTCGTCTATACTCTGGGACTCTTATCTCTCTCCTATTCGGGATAAATGAAATTTGCTAAATCTAACATTAGGATCTCGTTATCACTTTCACCCGGAGAGCACCTTATGATCGATGATCGTCCGCTGCACCAGAAGACCCTGAAGATACTCTCCGTTGTTAACCCGAGAACTTTTGTTCATTGCCTTTGTAATTCACTACCACCAATATATCCCTATGGATATCTGTGTGCCCTTGTCATTCTCACGATCATTCCTCGTCGCTCTTGTTGTTACAAGATGCCTCGAAATATTCTCCGTTGTCTCGAGAATCCTTTGAGTTTACTGTCTAGCAGTTTTATTTCGCATGAAAACCCTCACGGTCATTTCCCCACATTTATCGAGGACCCGTTCTCCTTGATTGTTCATATGTCTCCCAAAATTCTTCGGAATACTTTTCGATGTTACGAAAATCCTCTGCAGGCTGTTACTCTTGAAATTCTTGCCTGCTTGCATTATGGTTAATTCCATATGACTAGTAGTCTTCGTCAATATCGCTTGACTTAGCTATTTTTGAACCTATTGATTCAATGTGTGCGCATGCACGAAGTCATCAGGTTATCCTTTTTAAAATTATCTTTTCGGCTCAGACGTCATTCCGGACATGAGTTGGTTCTCGGCAATTCAAACTTTTATTGATTGTCCAACTAAGTGTTTTCAACTTATCCATCCTGGATCAGAGCGTCTGCTGCTGGTCCTTGTTTTGGAAACCATAATTTCTTTCTATCTAAGCATCAGACTAATCAGTTGATTCTTGAATCTGATGCCTCTGCATTCTTTCTTCCTCTGAGTGAGTACCGATACTCACATCAGCTCCGTTGTGGATCGCCCGATCCATTGTTGGATTGTTATCCGACAGTGTCCTTCGTATTCAATCACCTTGTGAGTTCTTCCCCTGATACATAATGCCTTTGGTAAATTGTATCCTCTGCTTGGCCAACCATGCTCTGCTTTCGAGCATGTGTATTTACTTTTGAAACTTGTGGTATATGTTACTAAGATGCCCGATGGGTTGAACATATGCCTTTCCCTTAATCCGTGAGAACCCGAAAGTTTTCACAAGTCATACTCTTCCGGTGTCCCACCAAATGAAATTCCAACACTACAGTTTTATCAAAGCAAGAGGTGAATGAAATGTTTTGCATTACAGAAGTGGGAGTCGACCTTGAACTTGTGTTCATGCCCATGAAAATGATGTAGACCGTCTCAGAAGCTTCTTGCAAGATGAATTTTTGTCTGAATAATCCTTTCGGTATCCTTAAATTGATCCCTTGCAGTTATGGTTCCGACCATGCTATCCTTATCCAATATATCTGGAAGAAATTCATTCCCGTGCCTCGTCAATTTTTGACAAGGTTAAAATATCTTCGGTCATCGGTCAACGACCCAGTTCTACTACTATCATGTTCTGCCTTCGAGTTTTACCCTCCGGTATCTCGAGGATATCATGTCTTTGCACTTCATTTTACTAACTTTGTTGAAGTAATAACTTCCTCGTCGTAATCACTCTACGGGTTCTAGGTTGCCGTCAACCGAGGACACCGTTTAGTAAATCAAATCTGCTCTAAAAATTCAACACCCCTAGTAGATGTTACCGGGAAAATTTTAAACTCAATCTGTTTTATTCCTAGACTATTGGGTACGTCCCTGGTCTAGCTATCTTTGACTGTGCTACCTCGTCCTTCTTTGGTGCACGAATTCTTCCGAGATTGAGCACAACTTACGTCGAGCTTTCAACATCTGGTTGCTTGTTCAGTAAGGCAACTTTGGTTCCGATCTTGCATCTTTTATATTGATCCTACAACTTGCCACTTCGTCATTCTCTTGCTTGTTGCCGTTGTTGTTTGATTGCATCCTCTTGAAACTTCCCGGCAAATGTGTCGGATCACCTTCAGCACTTTGACTTCTTTCGAGATGTCAACTGAGTTCATGATGAGAAATACCCTCCTTGCCCTCGATGATTTTTATTATCATTGACAACCCACTTGACTTCCTTTCATCGCGAACTTGTCCACTTTAAGAATATAACTTGCTCTCCAGCTAGTGTTGTGTTCTGCATTGAAGTACTACTGTCTTTTATGTCGAGAATGTTGTGGGAATTGCTTCACCTCTTAGAAATTCTCGGTATGACGATACTTCTCACCATCACCATTCTTCATTGGTCCCCGTGTTGCTTTTAACCGGGATACCAATATGCAAGCGATGCTGCTTGAGTTCTCTACTTCTAGCAACTCTATTGCTTTGAAGATAACGATCAATAGTTCATTCTTGGACTGTTGGTTATTGAATCGTCACTCTAACATTGATCTTGCCGCCTAAGGTCATATTTCGGGCACACCTTTCAACTAATGATTAATGGTGTATGTTTTCCTCGAGCATACAACATTATATCATTTGAGTTGACAAGTGTCATCTTCTTGTTCACATTATTATGGAAATCCATCCGTTTGGAATTCTCGGTGAATTGTCGCTGAGCCCATCAGCCACCTCCTCATCCTCTCCTTGGTTTAATGATGAACTATTGTTTCGGGAACCCGCTCCCATAGTTCATTTCCCGAGAATCTTGCAATGTCATTTCGACGATTTGTGTTGCACCTTCTCTTCTCGAACATCGTGAGTCTGAGGTATCATGACACCAATCGGATCTGATTATCAGTCAGATATGATGGTTGGGACAACTTTCCAGTAGTTATAATGTTGGTCCTTTGATGACCCGGTAATGTGATGTCATGCCTAGCACCCCTGACTGGAGGACCTATCATTATATTTTCTTTTGCAAGGATAACTATTCTTCCAGGAGGAAATTGTAAGACTTATTCTATAAGTTGTTCCTGATGAATCCCTTGTGTATCCAAGTCCGACCTTTGCTTCAAGACCATACCAATGCTATCTCGAAGCATGTCTATGGTACTCCGATTTTCGACAAGGGCATTCGAAGCCCAATGCTAAATGTTTCTTGGTCAGTTATCCAAACACCGTTGTATGGGTAACATCTTGTTTAATCCTTGCCTCTTTATCTGAATGGTTGGGTACTTGCCCTCCTACCCTGTATGTCATGTTCTGCTTGTCAATGGGAAGGATATACTCCTAATAATTGTGTGTAATCACAATTTTCCTTTCCATTTGTTTGTTTAACCTTTCCTTGATCTACATATAATCTAAGCAGTAATAATTCTCTGCTTATGTAAACACCTTGTTGTACAACTCTGTCAGTAAGACCCTGTTACTATGGTTGGTAACATTCCTGTAACCACGATGGAAGAAAACCTTGCCTACCGGTCTGCCTCCTTTCAACGAGCAAGAAAATGGTTCTCTTCGTCCCCCGTTCTTGGTTCCGACATTGATGCCGACATAGCTGACAAGCTATCCACTCACTTGCCTCCCTGTCGAGGCTGTGCAAGATGTCACCACCCTTTCTACTTTCAACCCACATGGTGGGCCCATAACCCACAGGTCCACTGGATCGAAACCTGACTCTCTTGTACAACCCTGATTCTAATGTATACTTTGCACTTGGCTTCATGTGTAATTCACGAGCTAAATTCTACCATGTTTCATCCTGATGTCAAACACCATATTATTCTTGTTGTTCAAGCCCCCATTCCAGCTTCTGGTTAGGCATCGAATGACTGCCTACCCGTTTGAAACTTTGGTACCACCCATTCACTGTAATACAACTCGTGGGGTACCTCGTGTATTTTCCATTGAGCTCACCGTCAGATGCCCAGCCTTGTGGAGATGCGTTCTTCCAAAAAAAAAAAATCCCCTTATCGCGTTCGTAGGACGATGAAGACCCCGGAGGAAGCATGACAACTTGATCATCATGACTTGAAGCAGAGAAATGAAGACATCAACAAAAGGGATCAACCTCTTCGAAAGGGCAGCCAAGACCGAGAAGACTCGTTAGGTTTTCGCTACCAGTACCCCCCTACTCCACCGCTTAAATCTCGGGACGAGATTTCTTGTAGTGGAGGAGAATTGTGACGCCCGGATAGTTAAGCTACAGTAACCCTCTGATAATGACGACGCGTCACCGTAATTACTGTTGGTAATCTCGTGTTAGTTCGAAACCGGTTCGAATTCGAATTTGAATTAAAGGCACACGCCAAAAGTTTTCAAATATTAAAACTAAAATGTTCGGGTGGTGTCAAATAAATCATAAGTATTTATGATGGAGAAACCACACTGTTATAGTATGTCTGGATGCACCAAAATAATAAAACAGCGGTAAAACTATTATTTAAATACTCTGAAAAATAAACAGGTACAAACTGCTTTAATTAATGTGCCAAAATGTTTGTGGCAGTGGCATAATTACTAATACTAAATTAGTACAACTTTTGTATTAAAGAAAAACAAAATTAAACTAGTGAGTGAAAATAAAACCCACAAGAAAAGGTAAAAGAAAAACAGAACAAAAAAAAAGAGAAGAAGAGAAGGAACCCCCCGGCCCAACTGGGCCTTGGCCCAGCGAGGCCGGCCCATCCCACTGCTCCATATCCCCGTGGGAAAACCTAGCACGCTCCCACGATCCCCACTCCCGTTCGATCCCATCCTCCCCCCCCGCGCCGCCAGGAAGAAACGACCCAGGAGCGACGCAGTCCCCCGCACACACCCTCGCCTCGGGCCTCGTCGCTGGCGCCCGACCTCACCCCATGCCCGTGCTCCCCTCGCGCGTTGGCTGCGCCGGCTCACTGGGCGTCCATGCCGCCGCCTGACGCCGCAGGACACCGCCGCCATCGGAGGACCGCTCCGCCGCCTCGACCACGCCTCCTCGCCGGACTGCATCCCCTCCGGCGCGTCGTCCCCGTCCCCCACCTCAAGAACCACTGCCCCGTGCCCTACGTCTCACCGGTGAGGCCCTCGGCCTCCGCCTCCCTTCCTTCCCCTCTGTCGCCGGCGCCGTCCACATCCCGCACACGCACACCGACCCATACACGTCGCCGACCGCCCCCCCCACTGCTGCAGTTGCCGCTGTTGCTGCGCCGCCCGGGCCTCGCCTTGCTTGCGCGTCCGGCCGTCCCTCCCGTTCTCGCCGATCCGGAGCTCTGCTCCTGCCCGCAGCCCCGCCGCGCTTTCCCTGCTCGCCCCCTACGCGCTGGCTTCCCGCGGTGCTCGTCCCCTTTTGCCCCGTCAGCCACGACCGCCCGCGTCGGCTGCTGTTCGGGGGCTCTCTCGCGCCGTCCGGCGCTTGCCGCGGCTCCCGCCCCTCCCCCGCGTGCGGTCTCCGTCGGCCAAGCACGGCCTAACCGGGGCTTCGTTAGCCCATGCCCAGGCACCCGTTACGTGCCCGCCCCGTTAGCCCCTAAACCACTAAGGCCCCTATGGCCCTATGACAAAGGGGCCCGAGCCCAGAACGGTTTCTAATAAAAAAAATATAAAAAACTATAAATAATAATAATAATAATATATGAAAATAATTAATATTGATTAAAATAATTAAAATATTAATTAATTAAATAATTACAATAATAAAAATATTAATTAATTAACAAATTAATTAAGTTAATTAATCACATTTAGATTAATCTAATCATTAATTAACTTAATCTATAATTAACTAAGACAAATTAATCTAACTAAACTGTTAGTTAGTTTACTGCCAATGACGGGTGGGACCCACTGGTCAGTTTGACCAGTCAATCATGATGACGTCAGCATGATGTCATGCTGATGTCATAAATTCTTTTCGAATTAATTTAATTAATATTAAATTCCAGAAATTAATAAAAACTTTAGAAAATCATATCTTTTAAACCGTAACTCGGATGAAAATACTTTGTACATGAAAGTTGTTCAGAACGACGAGACGAACCCGAATACGCGGTCCGTTCGTCCGCCACACATCCCTATCATACCGAACATGCAACATTCCCCTCCGTTTCATCTGCCCGAAAATGCCTAACACCGGGAATACTTTCCCGGATGTTTTCCCCCTTCATCGGTATCACCTCCTACCGCGTTAGGTCACACGTAGCTCCGCGTTTTGCCATGTTACACCTTGTGTTGCTTTGATTGCTTTGTTATTTATTATGTTCCCCCCTCCGTTACTTCTTTCCGGTAGACCCCGAGACCATTGATGCTTCGGTGTTCGACTACGGCTACGCTTCCGAAGATTCCTTTCATCTGCAGAGCTTCCAGGCAAGCCCCCCCCCCTTGATCACCAGATATCGCCTACTCTTCTCTCTACTGCTTGCATTAGAGTAGTGTAGCATGTTACTGCTTTCGATAATCCTATTCTGCTGCATAGCCTGTCATTGTTCCTACCACTGTTGATACTTTACCTGCAATCCTAAATGCTTAGTATAGGATGCTAGCATTCCATCAGTGGCCCTACACCCTTGTCCGTCTGCCCTGCTACTCTATCGGGCCGTGATCACTTGGGGGTGATCACGGGTATATATTACATACTTTACATGACACATGATGTGACTAAAGTCGGGTCGGCTCATTGAGTACCCGCAAGTGATTTGATGTGGGGGCTGAAAGGACAGGTGGCTCCATCCAGGTAGTGGTGGGCCCGAGTTCCTGACGGCCCCCAAGTGGATCTTGGTGGCGGAGCGACAGGGGCAGGTTGAGACACCCAGTGGAGAGGTGGCCTGGCCCTGGTCGTTGTCCGCGGTTATTTCATAATAACACGATTAACGAGTTTGGATATTTGATCTGAGTCTGGCCATTTGGTCTATACGCACTAACCAGCTGCGTGGGAACAGTTATGGGCACTCGACGTCGTGGTATCAGCCGAAGCCTTTTTGACGTCAGCGGCTTAGCGGCGCGCGCCGGGTTGGACCGCGTAACGCAACTTCCTTAGTAATGGAGGTTGCTAGGTCTGCTCACCGGCCGCGTACGCAACGTGCAGGTGTGCGTTGGGCGATGGGCCCGGACCCCTGCGCGCTTAGGACTTAGACCGGCGTGCTGACCTCTCTGCTGTGCTTAGGTAGGGCTGCGACGTGTTGATCTTCCGAGGCCGGGCATGACCCTGGAAAGTGTGTCCGGCCAAATGGGATCAAGCGTGCTGGGTTATGTGGTGCACCCCTGCAGGGAAGTTAATCTATTCGAATAGCCGTGTCCCTCGGTAAAAGGACGACCCGGAGTTGTATTCCGACCTCATGACAACTAGAACTGGATACTTAATAAAACACACCCTTACCAGTGCCAGATACAACTCGGTGGTTGCTCTCTCACAGGGTGATGTGCGGGAGGATCGCCGAGTAGGTTTATGCTATACGATGTTACTTGGTGAACTTACCATCTATTTCCCTTCTACTGCTTCAAGACGGAGGCTGCGAGAAGCGAGGATTCTTGTTACTTCCATATATTCTCTTCTACTGCTGCAAGATGGATGTTGCGAGAAGCGTAGTCTTTGTTTGGATTAGCTATCCCCCTCTTATCCTGGCATTCTGCAGTTTAACCCACATATATTACCCCCCTTTACACAGATACCATTGCATTTGTAGTATAGATCCTTGCTTGCGAGTACTTTGGATGAGTACTCACGGTTGCTTTGCTCCCCCCTTTCCCCCTTTCTTCCTTTCTTCTCGGATGATGCAACCAGGTGGTGGAGTCCAGGAGCCAGATGATCCCGATGATGTTTCTACATGGAGTTCGGCTTCGAGGAGTAGTTAGGAGGTCCCAGGCAGGAGGCCTTGCCTTTTCGATCGTTGTTACTTTTGTGCTAGCCTTCTTAAGGCAACTTGTTTAACTTATGTCTGTACTCAGATATTATTGCTTCCGCTGACTCTTCTGTATTCGAGCTTTTGTATTCGAGCCCTCGAGGCCCCTGGCTTGTAATATAAAGCTTGTATTATTTTAATTTGTGTCTAGAGTTGTGTTGTGGTATCTTCCAGTGAGTCCCTGATCTTGGTCGTACACATTTGCGTGCATGATTAGTGTACGGACAAATCGGGGGCGTCACATTAATGGCCTATTGGAGTTGATCTATAGGAAGGAAACAGGATCTTGGAGTGGCATATGACGTGTTTCCTTAGGATAGAGATGCACTATCTTGGACCTTGGAAGAATAGGCTGAGCACTTGGATTGTCGTGTTTTATTCCAGCTTGGAAGCTTGTATGCTATACCCATGGATTTTTAGGGGTAGCCATACATATGAGTTTGGATCGTAGACATATATGATTTTGGTAGACCTCCTCTGAGTCGCGAGCATAAAGATAACATGAGTGATGATTGAAGTTGGTCTATACGAGAGGATGCTTTTAGTGGTATAAGGTTATTCGTTTGGAGTACTAGATAGAGCTATTGGCATCTCAGAAACCGTGCTTAAGGACAAGATAATAAACGTTCACTCACACACTAGAATCCTTGAAACCCTCAAGCCCCACCAAGCCACAACATGGTCATATCCTGACCACAGCGTTGACTCTAAGTCAAGAAGACCATTGCCAATATTCAACGGAGACCACCACCAATACCCCAGCCTACCTCGCGTACCCCGTAGACTTCATGGAGTACTTGGACAAGTTGGGTAACATCATCATTTGATGACCTACTTGTCTGCGCGAAGACAAAAGAAGAGACGGTCAGCTGGACAGAAGACATTTGAAGACTGCCATGTCAAGAAGGAAGAACTACACCAACCACCGTCATCAAGAAGTAAACTTCCGCGTCAAAGACGAGGCGTATCTGCAAACCACTCCTCTCGAAGGAACCAAGCATTTCCATGTCGAAGGGACGCTCACACCAAGATTTTATCAACCTTCTTCAAGACCACTCCAAGACAAATAGTAGACGGCTACCAGCCAGATTTACCACCTGAGTTACCCACCGTGCACCAAATTTTCCACGAGTCACAACTCTGGAAGTACTTTTAACTTCCTAACTAGCCCGGTCCCTGCGAGGACATCGATCACCAAGCCTTTGACGTCTAGCTCAACCTAACCTATGCAAGAGACCCCTCAACAACCTGCATCAAAGAGGGAAACGTGTGAGAAGCCACACCGCCAAGTACTTCAAGGTTCCATGGAGCACCACTCGGAAGCAGAACCAACAAGAAGAAGTGAAGACTACCCCATATCCAAGTCTCCGTATTCCTTTTCACGCCTAGTCCGGGAATCTCGGGGACGAGATTCTTGTAAGGGGGTTGATGGGCCTCGAACCCCTCGTTGGTTACCCCAAGTGGAAGGTGTAAGATGCAGTATTGTAGAAGTGTTTTCCCCTAGCAAAGATGCCAAGGATCGAATCCCCAGAGACTCCTAGGTTCAACAAGTAGGTGTCAATTGCTATGGCGCCAAATTAGTAGCAATCAACGTGGACCTGCACACAGATACAAATAACTTTGCTCCCAACGAGTACAGAGAGGTTGTCAATCCCTCCGGCCTTGTAGTTCACAAAGGATTAAAAGCAATGATAGTAGTGATAGATAGTGTTTTGCAATAGTAAATAACAACGAAAAGTAAATAGTGGATGTGATCAATGATGGTAATATGGACCGGAGTCTCATGATGTTCACTAGTGATGTCTCTCTCCCAAAAGACGATAAAACAGCTATGTGAGGTAAACAAATTACAGCTGGGCAATTGATAGGACCACAAACGCAAACCAATGCTGACTACATTGCAAGAAAGGTTGAGGTTCAAAGCATGGGCGGTACGCCAAAGTAAGTAGACCGAAATCCATCAATATCTACTACTAATCATCCACCTTGAGATATCTATCCAGAACATCTCGCTGGTATTAAGTTGCGAGTCCCACCCATAGTGTAAACTCAATGCAACAGACAACTGCATTAAAAGAACTTTGCGTAAAGTAAACAATCCTTGCACCCGCGGGCACAAGCACCGTTGTTTTCCCCCTTGTGGCAACAACACATCCCCTAGACTCATGTTTCTGTCACTCA
>LR738713.1:108945286-108980725 GCA_902687465.1 Secale cereale
AGCCCTGGTGGCCCCCCCAGGCTGCCCTTCGGACGTAGTGTTGTTTCCGGAACACTGATTTTTTATATAATTTTTCTGGATTTTTCTGGGCAGTTCTCGAAACGTGAAAACCTGAAATATCAAAACAGCCGAAAACAGAAACTGGCACTGGGGTGCACTGGATTAGTAAGTTAGTCCAAATATGATCAAAAGTGTATGGAAGTGTATGAATATCATAGCAATATCACCCAAAAGTGGCATGGAGCAAGCAGAAATTATAGATACGTTTTGGACGTATCAACATCCCCAAGCTTAATTCCTGCTCGTCCTCGAGTAGGTAAATGATAACAAGAATAATTTCTGTGGTGACATGCTATTAACCATATAGGACTTTTTCATAGTCATATGACAAAAGCTTACTGAGACAATGATTCTAAAGTAATTAAGTTGCCTCAAGAGAAAATCACAAATGACTGAAAGTTTTACAATATGAAACTGAAACATCAAAAATATTTGCAATGAATATGATGTGCAAATATGATAAAGTGATATCTAGCTTGCCCCCTTTAGTGATGCAAAACATAAATGCAGGGGCACCTTCAAGGTTTAAGTGATGACTAGATACAATCATTTCAGAATAAACGATATCACAATCATGCAAAAGACAATGCTACTTTGGGACAATGCACATTACACTCAGAATGACAATCATGCTCTCACTAGTTGGTGCTTTAACATAAAAGTAAAAGAATGGTTATGTGCTAGAGCTTTTTGTTTTGAAAACATGGAAGCAATTGTGTCAACGGTAGTAGTACTTCATATGTGTCATGCATAAAACATCCTATAAGTTGCAAGCCTCATGCATCGAATACCAATAGTGCTCGCACCTTGTCCTAATTAGCTCGGATCTCCATGGGTTATCATTGCATTACATATGTTTTAACCAAGTGTCACAAAGGGGTACCTCTATGCCACCTGTACAAAGGTCCAAGGAGATAAATCGCATTTGATTTCTCGTTTTTGATAGATCTCAACTTGAGGACATCCATACCGGGACAACATAGAAAATAGATGATGGACTCCTCTTTAATGCATAAGCATATTCTCATAAGAGATTGAGGATTAAGGTCCAAGCTAAAACTTCCACCATGATGCATGGCTTTGGTTGGCGGCCCAATGTTCTTCTCTAACAATATGCATATTAATTCAACCCACGGTAAATCACCCTTACTCCGGACAAGACGAACATGCATAGCAACTCACATGATATCCAACAAAAGTGTGACAGTTGGTGGCGTCCCCAGAAACATGGTTACCGCTCAGCAAGCAACTTATAAGAAATAAGATACATAAGCAACATATTCTTTACCACAATAGTTTTTAGGCTACTTTCCCATGAGCTTTGCATGGTTAGTTTGCTTAGTGCAGGTGGAGGTTAGCAAAAGACTGGGAGCGACCAACTAAGAGAGCAATGACGGTCATAATCATGCAGAGCGACAAAGCAATATTGAATCAGGCATGGTAGTTATATCGCTACTCAGAAATAAAAGATCATCAAGGCTTGACAGACTTTCTTTACAGTCTTAAATATGCGTGAGCATACGCCAAGTCAATCAAAATAAATTCTCGAAGGAAGATATTACTAAACCATACCACATCATAGGCAAACAAACCAAGTTGGTACTCCAATAACACATTGGGAACCCCCCAGCTATTTGAGATTAACCATAAGAAAACCTGAACTACTAAGCACCATCATGCAAGTAGCATCTTTATCATAGACACATTAACCAATGCAACGGAAGCAAACTCTCTTAATAAGGTGAGCATGGTAATTAAAGAGAGTTCAAGCAACCAACTAAACAAAAGCTCTTTGAAAAGATAAGCATGAATACTAAGAGCGGAGCATGATAGTAGCTATTAAAAGACAAAGAACACACACAGCATAGATAGACATGAAAATTCTATGTTATGTTCTAGGTAGAAGTGGAGCGTGTTTCTCTCCCACATAAAGGAATGCTGAGTTCCGACTCGTTATGAAAAACTAAAAAGAAAACTAAAAGCAAGACGCTCCAAGCATAGCACATAACACATGAAGTGATAAAAATATAGCGAAACGAAAGACGAACTGATAATGTTGATGGAGAAGGGGATGCACGGGGGCATTCCCAAGCTTAGACGCTTGAGTCTCCTTGAATATTTCTTGGGGGTGCACGGGGGCATCCCCATGCTTGAGCGCTTGACACTCCTGAATCTTTTTATCATCTTCCCTCGCACACTTGAAAACTCCCTTCATACATAACTCATCATAATCTGATTAGCGAGGTTAGTACCCTTAATAAAATAATTATACCTTGCTGGAAATAAGGATATTCTTGAAGTTCTACTGTTTCTCAAGATTGCCAAAAGGTTTTTGCAAAGAAAAAGCAAGCTCTTGATTTGCAAAGTGAAGGAAAGGCAAAACATGACAGAATCTGTGAAAAACAGAAGAGCAGGTAGTAATTGATCTGTTCGGGATACTTCTGCAACTTAAATAAAAAAACTCAGAACAGACGCACAAAAGACAATTATATAGAGAACGCTTTAGAAAAAATTCAGACCAAAAAGATGATCTGGTGATTTTATACGAATTTTTCTATCCAAGGACAGAATCTGTTTCCTGGACAGCACCTCACAACTTTTGAACTTTCTAGCAATCAGAGGCTATACTTGGCACAAATATGAAAAGCAAAGATACAATGATGATGCTACAGCAGTAAACAACATAAAGACACAACAAAAGCAAAAAATTTATTCATGTGGGCTGCCTCCCAAAAGCGCTTTCTTTTATGCCTTTAAGCTAGGCATAATGCATAGATCAAGTTTTATCAAGAGTAAAAGAATAACTAACCCGTACAACGGACTCAAAAGGTAACTTGATCTTCTTACGAGGGAAGTGTTCCATCCCTTTCTTGAGAGGAAACTGAAATTTTATATTACCCTCTTTCATGTCAATGACAGCACCAACGGTGCGTAAAAAGGGACGTCCCAAAATAATTGGACAAGAAGGATCACATTCAATATCCATAATAGTAAAATCAACGGGCACATAATTATCATTGACAACGATAAGAACATCGTTGATCCTCCCCAAATGTTTCTTTATGGAAGAATCAACGAGACGAACACCAAAAGAACAAGAATCAAAAGGTTTCAATTTAAGCATATCATATATTCTTTTGGGCATAACAGAGGTACTAGCACCAACATCACATAATGCATAACAAGAGAAGTCATTCAATTTAATTTTTATCATAGGATCCCAACCATCTTCTAGCTTTCTAGGTATGGAGGCTTCTACTCTAAGTTTCTCCTCCCTAGCTTTGATGAGAGCATTAGTGATATGCTCTGTGAAGGCAAGGTTAAGCGTGCTAGTGCGGCGGTCTCTAGACATCTTGTGAAGGAAATCAATAACTTCGGTAAGAGTGCAATTATCAAAATCAAGGTCACGAGCATCAAGTAAAGTGGTAGTGGTGTCCTTAAGGTTCACTTGTTTGGTAGCTTCTATAGTCATAGCATCACCATTAATAGGTCCATTGGGACCAGGAGTACATTGGGTGCTAAGAGTGTGAACATCCTCAATAACTTGGATAGTAGCAACAGTGTGGTGGGTAGGAAGGCTCTTAATTCTTTCCTCTTCCTCCCTTTCTCTAGCCCATCTTTCTTTAAGCTTAGCCATCATCCTAATGTTTTCATTAATTTGTATTTGAGTAGCATTAATAGGGATGACTTCCCTCTCCTTAAGAGGAGAAGTTTCAATTTTTAGCAATTTTACCTCATTGGCTAAGTGGTCTACCTTAAAAGAAAGATCATTTAGTTTATGTAGTTTCTCTTCTACATTCTTATTAAAGGCTTTTTGGGTAGTGATGAAATCTCTAAGCATGGTCTCTAGTTCAGTATTGGAGTTCTTGGTACTAGGATAAGCATTGTTGTTCCCATAAGAGTTAGAGGGGAACGGTCTAGGATTGTTACCAAAGTTACTCCTATAAGCATTGTTGTTAAAATTGTTTCTAGAGATAAAGTTCACATCTACTTGTTCTTGAGCAATCAAAGAATTTAAAGGAACATCACGAGGATCAACAGTAGATTGCTTCGAAAGTAGAGACATGATCAAGTCAACTTTTTCATTAAGGGAGGAAATCTCCTCGACAGAGTTTACCTTCCTACCTGTTGGAGCGCGTTCGGTGTGCCATTGGGAATAGTTGGTCATCATCTCATCGAGAAGCTTTGTGGCAGCACCAAGTGTAGTTGACATAAAAGTTCCTCCCGCGGCCGAATCTAACAAGTTCCGCGAGGTAAAGTTCAAGCCTGCATAAAAAGTTTGGATAACCATCCAAGTAGTCAAACCGTGAGTAGGGCAGTTCTTGATAAGAGATTTCATACGTTCCCAAGCTTGGGCAACATGTTCATTATCCAATTGTTTAAAATTCATAATGTTACTTCTAAGTTGGATAATTTTAGCAGGTGGATAGTATTTTCCAATAAAAGCATCTTTGCACTTGTCCCATGAATCTATGCTATTTCTAGGCAAAGACTGAAACCAAATTTTAGCTCCTCCTCTCAAGGAGAAAGGAAAAAGCTTAAGCTTAACAATATTACCATCTAATTCGTGGTACTTTTGCATATCACAAAGTTCAACAAAGTTGTTCAAGTGTAAAGCAGCATCATCTCTAGCACCGGAGAATTGTTCTCTCATGACTAAGTTCAGTAAAGCAGGTTTAATTTCATATGAAGGTGCTGAAGTGGCAGGTGTAGTGATAGGTGTGCTGATAAAGTCATCGTTGTTGTGACTAGTGAAGTCACACAACTTGGTGTTCTCGGTGGAACCCATAGTAGCAAGCAAGCAAGATAACTATTTTTGTGATTTTCGATAAAAAGGTACTAAAGCAAAAATGAAAGGTAAACTAACAAGATTAAAAAGCAAAGGTAAAAGATAGCATGCAACTCCCCTATCCTGAAGAGTGGAGTCCCCGGCAACGGCGCCAGAAAATACTCCTTGATGGGCCTCGAACCCCTCGTTGGTTACCCCAAGTGGAAGGTGTAAGATGCAGTATTGTAGAAGTGTTTTCCCCTAGCAAAGATGCCAAGGATCGAATCCCCAGAGACTCCTAGGTTCAACAAGTAGGTGTCAATTGCTACGGCGCCAGATTAGTAGCAATCAACGTGGACCTGCACACAGATACAAATAACTTTGCTCCCAACGAGTACAGAGAGGTTGTCAATCCCTCCGACCTTGTAGTTCACAAAGGATTAAAAGCAATGATAGTAGTGATAGATAGTGTTTTGCAATAGTAAATAACAACGAAAAGTAAATAGTGGATGTGATCAATGATGGTAATATGGACCGGAGTCTCATGATGTTCACTAGTGATGTCTCTCTCCCAAAAGACGATAAAACAGCTATGTGAGGTAAACAAATTACAGCTGGGCAATTGACAGGACCACGAACGCAAACCAATGCTGACTACATTGCAAGAAAGGTTGAGGTTCAAAGCATGGGCGGTACGCCAAAGTAAGTAGACCGAAATCCATCAATATCTACTACTAATCATCCACCTTGAGATATCTATCCAGAACATCTCGCTGGTATTAAGTTGCGAGTCCCACCCATAGTGTAAACTCAATGCAACAGACAACTGCATTAAAAGAACTTTGTGTAAAGTAAACAATCCTTGCACCCGCGGGCACAAGCACCGTTGTTTTCCCCCTTGTGGCAACAGCACATCCCCTAGACTCATGTTTCTATCACTCAAGCTAGTCATCGAGGGGCATGAACCCACAATCGAGCATAACGTTCCCTCTTGGAGTCACTACCTATTACTCGGCCAAAGCAATAAATAACAACGGAGAACATGCAAGAATTACTTATGAACAAAAATATAAAAGAGGTAGATCAAATATATTACTCAAGATCAATCTGAACATAATCTCATAATCCATCGGATCCCAGCAAACTCAACATAGCAACAGCATAAGGATTACATAGGTGCCTCGATCATGTAGGGCAGCTCACGAGGACTAATTAGTGAAGCACAAGAACGGGAGGAGAACATCACATAGCTACTGGTCATGGACTCATGGTCCAAGGGAGACTACTCACGAGTCATCGGGAGGCGTCCATGGTGGTGGAGAAGCTCCCGGTGGTGATCCTCCCCTCCGGCTGGGTGCCGGGAAGAGTTCTCCTGGTGCTCCCGATCTTGGAAGCGGCGGCGGCGACGGAACAGAGATGGGATCGCGAAAAGAGTTCCTCTTCTGAGGGTTTCGGAGAGTCCTTTAAATATATGCCAAAGTAGGGCATCGGGGGAGCTTCGGGGGGCCCAGGCGCCCCCCGGTGCGGCCCTGGGGGGGGGGGGGGCGCCGCCAGGGCGCCTGGAGCCCTGGTGGCCCCCCAGGCTGCCCTTCGGACGCAGTGTTGTTTCCGGAACGCTGATTTTTTATATAATTTTTCTAGATTTTTCTGGGCAGTTCTCGAAACGTGAAAACCTGAAATACAAAAACAGCCGAAAACAGAAACTGGCACTGGGGTGCACTGGATTAGTAAGTTAGTCCAAATATGATCAAAAGTGTATGGAAGTGTATGAATATCATAGCAATATCACCCAAAAGTGGCATGGAGCAAGCAGAAATTATAGATACGTTTTGGACGTATCAGGGGTTAGGTCTGTCACACCCTGATTTTCATGCCACAACACTTAAGCTAATAATCATGCTAAAATATGGTTTGGCAAAAACTTTTGAGTGTTTTTGACCTTGCTTGATTGGTTTTCTGTTTGCTATTAGCAAGTGCTCTAAAAATCAAATAAATCATCCAACTCTTATACTTCATCTCCTTGATCCAAAACCTTTTCCCAATGATCATGCCATGTGTATAGACCAGTATAGTATTTTCTTATAAAAGTATTTTGGCCAAATAGTATTTTCTAAAATTAGTTTTCCAAAAACCCCAGAATTGAGGTTTGTACTGCAAGTACCTTATTTAGGGTGTGAAAAATCTTTCAAAAAGTATATTTGAATACTATTAGGTATAGGACTCCCATAAACCACAAAAGTATAATTTTAAAAGTTATTTTCCTATTTTATTTAAAGGCTTTTTCTTTAGGCCAGAAATGGTCTTTAATAGGTAAAAATTATTTAACTATTTCAAAAATATTTGCCAAAATTCAGAGAGACTCCTAGTACATATATTGTCCATATATAAGAGTTTCAACACATGGTCATGTTCAAAATATTGGGCAAATCCTTCCAAAACCCTTTCTGGATATTTCAAGCTTTTTAAATATTTACAAAGGAAATATTCTCTAAAAATTCCAGGGAAATTCTATCATGTCAAATATGACATATTAGATGATCTTACAAAGCCTCATGCCTTGAAGATCAAGAAAACATCATCAAATCCCATCAAATCCACCTACGTCCATTTTAAAGTTTGAGCAACTTTACATTGCCAAACTTGTCCAAATGCCCTCAAACTTGGTGCACATGCTAAATTTTTCTAAATATGCACCTATGTCAAATGGCACAAGTTTTGGAGAAGGACAACTTGATCTAAGTGCCCCAAAACCCTTTCTGACCAGATCCAAATTTGAAAAACTCTACATTACCAACTTCTTACTTGTGACCTCAAATTTTGTGGACATGATCACAACCCCAAATGATGACACTACACCAAGTGGTGCATCAAGGAGGGATGATTTGCATCACTGAATCTGGGAAAAGTCATTTCTGCTAATTTCTAGGGTCTACCAAAGTTACATTAGCAAGTTTCTTCAAATGAGCTCAAACTTGGTGGAATACCCTATTTCTATATGCCATTTGATCCTGTTAAGTCTCATGTCAAGTGGAGTTAATTTGCTTGCCCAAATTTGCATCAAACACCTTCTGTAACTTATCAAAAATCACCATTTGGACCACTTACACTATTCTCCTTCAGCTCAACTTTTTACCACAGCTCCTCCTAGTCCTATCCTACCTCCAGTAACTCTCCCCTAGCCATTTCGCAATGATTGAAGGGTAAAATACCCCCATTTACCTCCCTGGACAGCCCCTCTCTCCCTCTTCTTCTGCCTCTCTCCTCTTCCACTGGGTCACCAGGGCATCCAAGACCAAAACCCCTTTGTTTACTCCTCCACTGACCCCCTAGACACTATTGGGCAAAGTGGACGCGTCCAGAGCGCGTGAGGACACGGCCATGCCGGCCATATGGGCGCTCTGGAGCGCGCTACAGTGTGCTCCCGCACTGTAGCCGCGTCCTGCCCGAGGTTCCCGACAGCCTTGGGCGTCGGGATGGTGTCTCCCAAGGTAGCCTCGACGTCCGGGACACGGCAGCTGGTCGGCCCCCTTCTTCCTCTCTCTCTCCTGTCCCTGCTCGCACGCACACCATGGCCGCCGAGAGCTCCAATGAGCACGCTCACACGCGCGCTGCCCTGGCGCATCCCCACTCCTTCTCTCCCTTCCTCTAGGCGTAGACCATCCCTACAAACGCCCTGGACACGCCCCGGAGAGCCAGCTTTGCCTCCAGCCACGGCAGCGGCTTCGCCGGCACACGGCCCCGCGGTGAACCTCGGGCTAGCCTATATAAGGCCTCCCCCGAGCCCCCTCTCTGCTCCATTTGCCCCTCTCCCTCCCGTATACGTCCCAGGACAACCCACACATCCTCCCGTCCCCTCCAACCTCTCCTATGATCGGAGCTTCCCCGCCGGCCGCCGCCAAAATTCGTGCCATCTGGACCCCCCTCCTCTCCACCTCTCCACTCCAGGGCAACGCCGTCGCCAGGTTGAAGCTTTCCCCCGCACTCCACTTCGTCCTCCCCACGCCTGTGTCGCCGTGCCCAACACCGCCGACGCCATCCTCCGCCGTGGCCGATGGGGCGCTCGCGTCTGGCCGTCCCCGTGGTCGTGGCGCACCTCGACGGATGCGGCACGCTCTCCTGAGCGCCCGGTACGCCGGGTGTCGCCAGAGGTGTCCGCTAGCTCCGGGAGGGGGGGGGGGACGCCGGCACCCGCTCGGCCTCGCCTTCCCTGCCTCAGCTCTATTCGAGCGGGAGGTAGGCGACGACCTGAGCGCTGGGCCCCGCGCGTCAGCGACCTAGTGGCTGGGCCCCGCCGTTTAAGTGGAAACGACTTCGGCCGAAACCGCCTAGCCGCCGCAAAGGCGTACTCCCGGCGGGCGCCTTCGACGTGGCCCTTCCGGCTCGCAGCTGAGCTACTGGGACGACCCAGTAGCTATCCTTCGCCCGACGCATGTTTTAGGTATAACCTGAGTATTTCTTTTCTTTTTCTTTTTCTGTAAACTTGTAAAATCTCCCAAATATTCAAATAGTGTCCAAACTTGATGATTCAAATTTCTTCTGGCTCCATAAATCATGATCTATCACATGGTGCTACTTGCACATTTTTCCAGAAATATTTTCTTCACATATATTTATCCAAATGCTATTTATCCATTTCTGTGATGAACTTTAGAAAATCATAGAGAGCTCAAATTTGATCCAAATGCAATGATTCAAATTCTTAGGTACTTATATGGTCATAACTTAGTTTTGGAACATTTTTCCCAACACTTTCTATACCACATCAAATATTGGTCTATTTATCCATGTATAGCCAACTTTGCAAAATCATAGGAAATTCTTTTGAACTCCAAATCAAGTGAAACCAACTCCTAGCTGCTTCTAAAATCATTCCTTGTTAGATGGGTGCCTCCGACCATTTTTCAAAATAATTCTTCTGTACACTTCTCACGGATCCATTAAACCACTTGATTCCATCATATTGAAATGTTCCAAACTATCCATTGATCCAATGCCTATGAAACCACCTTGGTCATTTTACATATGACCAGAGGTATCCTAGAAAAGTCCAACTCCTATTTTTAGAGCACTTTTATTTTTGCCTTGTTGTGTTGCTTATTATGATTGTTTCCGTCGTTAGTTGACGAAATAGACGGAGTACTTGGAGATGGACCAGAAGGTTTGAAGACTCGGAAGGACAAGGCAAGCAGCCCTTTAACCATGTTCGAGAAACCTTTGGTTGGTACCTTTGTTACTTTACTATTGAAACTCGCATCAAGCATGACCCTACCTTCCTATGAGGGTTATGTGGGTGGGAGTAGATACATATATGCTATAGTAGTTGGCTACGCAAAATGGGTCAGGGTTATGCATGGAAAGAAACAAGTGTGGTTTGACATACTTGCAAATAATCTAGTGGGTGCCACTAATGCCCCTGGGAGATGATGAGGAACTAGGGCACTACTTGGTGGAGAAGTAGTGTACCGAGGCTTGATGAAAGTGTTGTTTACAGAGATGGATTAGATTTAAGATTTGTTTACCATCCCAACCAAACATGTGCAACCACTCTACCCTTGTATGGGAAAGGGCATTATTGATTACCTAGGCCGATACTAGCATGGTGCCTGCATTACTAGTGACGGGGGTGACACGAGGTCACTCTCGGGACAGGGTCATGTGTGGATAGGCGGCCATGACTGTCTTTAGAGGTCACCGGACACACTGTTGGTACCCCGTGCTTGTGGTATGAGATGAATATGGGAGCGAGGCTCCACAATTTTTAAGATGTGAAATGTTTGGCACGGGGCTGTTACCAATCGAGTGGACTCTCTGTTAGTGTCGTCTAGGGAAAGATAGTGATCGGGTGCTTACCCCGGGTACTTGAGGTACCGCGGGTCGTGGATGACACAGAAGTTCCCCGGTTCTTGTGGGTAAAGTGTGCAACCTCTGCAGAGTGTCAAACTATTCGAATAGCCGTGTCCATGGTCAAGGACAGTTGGGTGGTGCTGCTTAGACTAAGTCCTTAAGTTTCTGGAAAACAACACGGTTTGGGTAAATTTGTTGACGTGATTGTGAGAAAGTCATGATGAGCTTGACCAAGAGTTGTTCATAACTCTTTCTCGATGTTGATGTCTGTAACCTCCGGATACTTGTTGCAGATACATGCATGCCCTTATTATATGTTGATCATACTTGCATATGAAAAACTAGCTTTCCGCAAAACTGCCAATTTAGCAGTGGAGCCTTGCATAATTATTCTGTCATCACACTTGGGTTGCTTGCGAGTACATTCGAAGTACTCATTGGCTTGCCACTGGTTATTTTATTGGCCAGGCATGAAAGAACAAGATATGATGAAGATTTCTTGGTGACGAACATGCGAGCTAGGATGCTTCCCAGTCAGAATGCCTGTAGGGTTAAGGCAGATGGCATGGGTCCAAGTTGTTACTGACGATTTCCGCTGCAATGATATACTCAAGACTTGATCATAATGGTCCTATTTGTGTAATACGGTATGTATGGATGTAAGACTCTTGTTAATCAGCTTCTGTGTGTTCAGTGAGCATTGATCTCTGGGATCACTGTACACATGCATTCGGTGATCACGACTTATGAGTCGGGGTCCCCACAGGACAAAAGCTAGAGGTGGATGCAAATCTCTTGCTCATGGGTTGTTAATGAGGTAACCTTCATGGTTAATTTGCGTAAACAACAGAACACTGTTAAATTCTTTTTTATCATAAGTATAATTTCTTCTCTATTCGAATTGAATCTATCCAAGAAGCCTCTCAGGCAACAACATCATCTACTTCTTGTTTTAGTTATAAAGCTCGGGCTGTCTGAACCAGAAAAATTATGTGATGTGTATACGTACATCATCTACTTCTTGTTGCACCATTATACTTGAACATAATGAGGTGTTGTTCTTTCCTATATCAACCATCCATATACCGCCACCAATCCAAGTCCATATATCACCACCATGGGCAACATGGGCAACATGCGGACCGTTGTCACCATGGTCGTCTACGTGCCTTCTATGGGCCGTAGAATCAACGGGCCTTCTATGGTCCGTATGGTCGATTGGCCAGACATGGGCCAATAACGGACCGCATTATGGGCCGTAAACGGGCTAGACTGGCAGCCGTCCGTTCATGGGCCGACCATAACGGGCCTTTAAGAGGCCGACAAGTATAACAGGCTTAATTCCATCGACAAACATAACGGGTCGTTAATGGGCCGTATTTGATGATGCTATGAAAACGGCCCAACGAGTCAACATGCCACAAATGGGCCGACTTTAACCACGGGCCAAATTTGACCCACAAGCGGAAAAGGCCAGTAATGGGCCGTAAGCTACCGAATGCTGCAAAACAGCCCAAGAATAAATGGGCCCTTAAAAGGCCGAAAGATAACACGGGTGATACGTCTCCAACGTATCTATAATTTTTGATTGTTCCATGCTATTATATATTCTGTTTTGGATGTTTAATGGGCTTTATTGTACACTTTTATATTATTTTTGGGACTAACCTACTAACCCAAGGCCCAGTGCAAATTGCAGTTTTTTTTGCCTATTTCAGTGTTTCGCAGAAAAGGGATATCAAACGGAGTCCAAACGGAATGAAACCTTAGGGAGAGTTATTTTTGGAACCGTATCTACCCAGAAGACTTGGAGTACAGGCGAGGGAACGAAGGAGGTGGCCACGAGGGTCCAGGGCGCGCCCCCTCCCCCTGGGCGCGCCCCTCACCCTCGTGGGCCCCCTCTGGCTCCCCCGATGCCCTCCTTCCTCCTATATATATATATATATATATATATACCCTGAAAACATCGAGGCAACAGATAAAACCCTAATTCCACCGCCGCAACCTTCTGTTTCCGTGAGATCCCATCTTGGGGCCTGTTCCGGAGCTTCGCCGGAGGGGGGATCTACCATGAAGTGCTTCTACATCAATGCCATAGCCTCACCAATGAGTTGTGAGTAGTTTACCACAGACCTTCGGGTCCCTAGTTATTAGCCAGATGGCTTCTTCTCTCTTTTTGGATCTCAATACAAAGTTCTCCTCGGTCTTCGAGGAGATCTATTCGATGTAATCTTTTTGTGGTGTGTTTGTCGAGATCCGATGAATTGTGGGTTTATGATCAAGATTATCTATGAACAATATTTGATTCTTTTCTGAAATCTTTTATGTATGATTATAATATCCTTGCAATCTCTTCGAATTATCGGTTTGGTTTGGCCCACTAGATCTATAGTTCTTGCAATGGGAGAAGTTCTTGGCTTTGGGTTCAATCTTGCGCTGTCCTTTCCTAGTGACTGCAAGTCACCTATTGTATTGTTGCCATCGAGGATAAAAACATGGGGTTTATATCATATTTCTTGAGTTTATCCCTCTACGTCATGTCATCTTGCTTAAAGCATTACTCTGTTCTTATGAACTTAATACTCTAGATGCATGCTGGATAGCCGTCGATGTGTGGAGTAATAGTAGTAGATGCAGAATCATTTCGGTCTACTTGTCACAAATGTGATGCCTATATATAATGATCATGCGTAGATATTCTCATAACTATGCGCTTTTCTATCAATTGCTCGACAGTAATTTGTTCACCCACCGTAGAATTCTGCTATCATGAGAGAAGCCACTAGTGAAACCTATGCCCCCAGGTCTATTCTCAACATATTAATCTTCCATCTACTTTACTTTGCGTTATTTACTTTCTGTTCTTATATAAAAAATACCAAAAATATTATACTATCCTATCTATCAGATCTCACTTTCGTAAGTGACCGTAAAGGGATTGACAACTCCTTATCGCGTTGGTTGCGAAGTTCTTATTTGTTTGTGCAGGTGCGAGGGACTCGCGCGTGGTCTCCTACTGGATTGATACCTTGGTTCTCAAAAACTGAGGGAAATACTTACGCTACTGTGCTGCATCACCCTTTCCACTTCGAGGGAATACAACGCAAGCTCGAGAAGTAGCAAGAAGTATTTCTGGCGCCGTTGCCGGGGAAGCTTACGCAAAAGTCATATACCAATTACCTATCACAAACCCTTATCCTTCGCATTACATTATTTGCCTCTCATTTTCCTCTCCCCCCCCTTCACCCTTGCTGTTTTATCCGCCCTTCTTTTTTCGTGTGTTTTATCTCTTTTGCCTTGCCGTCATGGCTAGCATGCCTATCATTATCAATACTCCAGAGAGTGAGGTTCTTAATTTTAAACAATGGGAGGAGGAAAATCTAAAAGATGCATGGTATAGAATTTGCAATGCTCAAAATAGATCTACTAGGAAGCTTTCCACTTTCGTGCTTCTTCGCAATTTTTATATTGGCATAACCCCTTGGAATAGGCTTATTCTTGATACCATTACCGGAGGAAATTTGTTGGGTAGTCATACTCTTGATTCCTATAATGCTTTGATAGAGTTGTTCGTGGAAGCCTCGACCTCGGAGGAGACACAAGTCTTTGATAAGATTTGTGAAGTAACATTTTTTTTACAAAAGTCTCTTGAACCTCTTCAGAGTATTGGCGGAAATTTACATCACATGAATATGTCGATCACCCTTTGCAATAAGCGGTTGGATTCTTTAGATCTGAAAATTTCTGAATATGAAGGAAAATGAGAACCTCCCGGATATGAGCGTGATCCCGCAAAAAGAAAAAGACCCGAAGATGGCAATACCTAGATCTATTCTTGTATCGTGCCTAGCTAGGGGCGTTAAACGATAGCGCTTGTTGAGAGGCAACCCAATTTTATTTTCTTTGTTTTTGCTTCTGTTTAGGAATAAATATTGCGCCTAGCTTCTGTTTAGATGTGGTTTTGTGTTTTAATTAGTGTTTGTGCCAAGTAGAACCTTTGGTAAGACTTGTGTGAAGTTTATATGATCATGCTGTAAAAAACAGAAACTTTAGCGCTCACGAGTTTGGCTGTAATATTTTACTGGTGACTGCTATTTAGTTGATTCTTTTTTCAGATTATTAATAGACAAATTCCTCACGTTTACCAATTTATTTCAATTTTTTTGGAGTTACGGAAGTATTCGAAAGTTACAGATTACTGCAGACTGTTCTGTTTTTTTGACAGATTCTGTTTTTCGTGTGTTGTTTGCTTATTTTGATGAATCTATGAGTAGTATTGGGGAGTATGAATCATAGAGAAGTTGGAATACAGTAGGTTTAACACCAATATAAACAAAGAATGAGTTCATTACAATACCTTTGAGTTGTGCTTGTTTTCTTATACTAACGGAGCTCACGAGATTTTTGGCTAAGTTTTGTGTTGTGAAGTTTTCAAGTTTTGAGTATGGCTTTGATGGACTATGGAACAAAGAGTGGCAAGAGCCTAAGCTTGGGGATGCCCAAGGCACCCCAAGGTAAAGTTCAAGGACAACCAAAAGCCTAAGCTTGGGGATGCCCCGGGAAGGCATCCCCTCTTTCGTCTTTATCTATCTGTAACTATACTCGGGACTATATTTTTATTCACCACATGATATGTGTTTTGCTTGGAGCGTCATGTATGGTTTGAGTATTTGCTTTTTAGTTTGCCACAATCATACTTTCTGGACATACCTTTTGAGAGAGATAAATATGGTTTAGAATTTATTAGAATACTCTATGTGCTTCGCTTATATCTTTTGAGCTAGATAGTTTTGCTCTAGTGCTTCACTTATATCTTTTAGAGCACGGTGGTGATTTTATTTTGTAGAAATTGATGATCTCTCATGCTTCACTTATATCTATTTGAGAGTCTTTTATAACAGCATGGTAATGTGCTTTGGTTATAGAAATAGTCCTAATATGATAGGCATCCAAGATGAGTATAGTAAAAACTTTCACATAAAGTGCTTTGAATATGACGAGAAGTTTGATACTTGATGATTGTTTTGAGATATGAGGATGGTGATATTAGAGTCATGCTAGTGGAGTAATTTTGAATTTGAGAAATACTTGTGTTAAAGTTTGTGATTCCCGTAGCATGCACATATGGTGAACCACTATGTGACGAAGTTAGAGCATGAGGTATTTATTGAGTGTCATCCTTTGTGTGGAGGTCGGGATCGCGCTATGGTTAACTCCTACCAACCCTTCCCCTAGGAGCATGCGTTGAATACTTTGTTTTGATGACTCGTAGATTTTTGCAATAAGTATATGAGTTCTTTAGGACTAATGTTGAGTCCATGGATTATACACACTCTCACCCTTCCACCTTTGCTAGCCTCTCTTGTACCGCGCAACTTTCGCCGGTACCATACACCCACCATATACCTTCCTCAAAACAGCCACCATACCTACCTATCATGGCATTTTCATAGCCATTCCGAGATATATTGCCATGCAACTTTCCACCGTTCCGTTCATATGACATGGTTCGCCATCATTCACATAGTCGTATTTTGTTCTAGCTTCGAGTTGTAATATTTGAGTTGTAAGTCAATAAAAGTGTGATGATCTTCATTATTAGAGCATTATCCCATGTGAGGAAAGGCAAAAAAAAAGAGATGGCTCAAAAAATATATATAGAGAGGGGCTAAATAAAAAAAAGGAGAGAAAGCCCCTCCAAGAAAAAAATGAGAGAAAAGAGAGAAGGGACAATGCTACTATCCTTTTCCACACTTGTGCTTCAAAGTAGCACCATGATCTTCATGATAGAGAGGCTCTTGTTTTGTCACTTTCATATACTAGTGGGAATTTTTCATTATAGAACTTGGCTTGTATATTCCAACGATGGGCTTCTTCAAATGCCTAGGTCTTCATGAGCAAGCAAGTTGGATGAACACCCACTTAGTTTCTTTTGACGAGCTTTCATACACTTATAGCTCTAGTGCATCCGTTGCATGGCAATCCCTACTCACTCACATTGATATCTATTGATGGGCATCTCCATAGCCCATTGATACGCCTAGTTGATGTGAGACTATCTTCCTCTTTTTGTCTTCTCCACAACCACCACTCTATTCCACCTATACTGCTATATCCATGGCTCACGCTCATGTATTGCATGAAAGTTGAAAGGTTTGAAAAAATTTGAGTATGAAAACAATTGCTTGGCTGAAACCGGGGTTGTGCATGATATGAATATTTTGTGTGATGAAGAGGGAGCATAGCCAGACTATATGATTTTGTAGGGATAACTTTCTTTGGCAATGTTATTTTGAGAAGACATGATTACTTTGTTAGTATGCTTGAAGTATTATTATTCTTATGTCGATATAGACTTTTGTCTTGAATCTTTTGGATTTGAACATTCTTGCCACAATAAATAAATTACATTGAGAATTATGTTGGTTAGCATTCCACATCAAAAATTCTGTTTTTATCATTTACCTACTCGAGGACGAGCAGGAATTAAGCTTGGGGATGCTTGATACGTCTCCAACGTATCTATAATTTTTTTATTGTTCTATGCTATTGTATATTCTGTTTTGGATATTTAATGGGATTTATTATACACTTTTCTATTATTTTTGGGACTAACCTACTAACCCAAGGCCGAGTGCAAATTGCTGTTTTTTTTGCCTATTTCAGTGTTTCGCAGAAAAGGGATATCAAACGGAGTCCAAACAGAATGAAACCTTGGGGAGATTCATTTTTGGAACCGTATCTACCCAGAAGACTTGGATTACACGCAAGGGAACGAAGGAGGTGGCCACGAGGATCCAGGGCGCGCCCCCACCCTCGTGGCCCCCCTCTGGCTCCCCCGATGCCCTCCTTCCTCCTATATATATCCATTGTCGGTGTACTAAGATAGGGGTACCTTAGTACCCCAACTTGTGCACGGGCAGTAGCAGCTTCCCGCGGCAGGGTTTACCACGTTGTCGGTGTACTAAGATAGGGGTACCTTAGTACCCCAACTTGTGCACGGGCAGTAGCAGCTTCCCGCGGCAGGGTTTACCACGTGCTTGCCGGAAACCTTTCCGGTCCATATAAAGCCATTCAAAAACAAAGTATACAAGACAGAAGATCAAGGCCCCGGCAAGTGGAGCTTGCCGGGAAGGCCGTCCCAGGCTCAAGACTATAACATTAACATAAGACCCTGGCAAGAGGAGCTTGCCAGGAAGACCAGAAGAATGCATCTCAGAAGACACGCCTCGGCGCAACATGCGCCCCGGCAGGGCCCGGGGAGCGACAAGCTTCAGGGCCCGGCAAGGTCAAGGCCCCGGCAAGGTGCTTGCCGGGGGGAACTCACGCTGTGTGCCCACGCTCCAGCTCATCTGCCCACGCATCGCCCTGGGGCCCTTCCAGGGACGCGTGGCGAATGGCTGTGCAGCCTGGGGGACACGGTGGCGAGCCACGGTGACGAGGCTACCGCCGTGGCGAACGGAGACGCATGGACGGGTGCTTTTGGGGTCGACGATGACGGGCATTTAATGCCCTTGTCCCCCACTGTCAAGTTAGGTGATGACCACTGTTCATCCACTGTTCACGCACTATTCCAGCACTGTTACAACTACCACCAAAGTTACATTTTTACCCTCCTCTGCGTTGACACCTGTCGGTGACCCCTTGAGCTATAAAAGGAGGCCCATGCACAACGTAGAAAGGGTTCGGAACCTAGACAGCTCTCTTGCTCGGTGTAGCTAGTTCTTCAAGCTCCCGAGCCCAAGAACTCAATACAATCTAAGCAGGAGTAGGGTTTTACGCGTCCGCGCGGCCCGAACCTGGGTAAACTGCCCGCGTGCTCTCCTCGATCTGCTCTTCGTGCTCCCTCCGCTCCCTTACCGCAACGTACAAGGGGCTCCGGTCCCATAGGTGCTCGTGGTGGACAGTTTCCCCCGACATCTTTGGCGCGCCAGGTAGGGGAAGGTCGAGGTTGTGCGAACCTGATCCGGCGCTCACGCGGGCGCATTCTTCATCAACCTCTCCAGCTACTTCGACTTCATCAGCAACACCATGGCCCCGAAGAAGAAAGCTTCGGAGGTCGGAGGCCCGTCTGCGTCTGTTCCACCGCCACCAGAACCAACGGCGGGTGGAGGAGACGCTGGTGGAAGGGTGGTCGCCGGCGAGGAAACTCACGGCGCCACCAAATCCAAGGACAAGACGGACGACCGAGCCTCGGTGTCCGTAGACGCGCCACGTCCATCACAGCAGACGACAACCCAGCAGCGCCGTGGTACAGGAGGTACCATCCGCTTGCTGGGGCAAGGACAAACCGGAGGTTCGCGGGATGCTCCGGGCCACCGTCCTGGTACGAGCAAGGTGCGGTCGCCGGGGCGGGAGACTGCTCCTTCTAACCCTGTTAGAAGTCCGAGCATATCCCGCTCCTCGCACCGCTCGCCCCCGCTCCCCTCCTCTCCAGCAGAAGCACTCGCAAGAGCGCAACTGCTCCTCGATTTCCCTCCAGCGGCAGACAAAGCCGAAGACTGGAGGGCGACGATCCAAAGCCTCATTGCCTTCGCCAACAACGACACGCCGCAGCAGCCGGCGACATCGCGGCCGCGGCAAGTCGAGAAGACGAAGGCCGATGGCGACAAGACCGCCGGGGGTGCAACCACCGTGCACTCCCCGCCGCGGAAGCAGAAGACGCCTCCCCGCCGGATCAACGTCGACGACGACTCCACGGCGTCGTCGGATCCGCGGGCTCGTCGGGACCAGCGCCAGGTCCTTGACGATCGGCGACAAGAAGACGCTCGGACGACAATCGAGCGTCGCCGAGAAGCCCGGCGACAATCAGATCATCGCGCTGGAGCCGCTGTTGACACGCACGTGCCCGGTGAACCAGGCGACTTGCCGTACGTGGCAGGTTGCCCTGCGTTTACCCGTGAGCTGCGGCGTGTCCAGTGGCCCAGCATGAAAAATTTCAAGCCCGACATACCGGAGAAGTACGACGGCAAGACGCACCCCTCGGAGTTCCTCAGCATCTACACCATCGCGGTGCAGGCTGCCGGGGGACGCGACGAGAAGATACTGGCGAATTACTTCCCGCTGGTGCTTAAGCCGAACGTTCGTTCTTGGCTTATGCACTTGCCGGAAGGCTCCATTTCTTCGTGGGCAGATCTGTGCCACCAATTTGTTGGCGCCTTCACAGGCGGCCACAAACCCCACGGCCAGGAGAGTGATCTCCACATCTTGGCCCAGAAGGAAGGAGAACCCCTGCGCAAGTACATCCAACGATTCAGCCGCGTGCAGCACAATATCCCCGACGTCCACCCTGCCGCGGTTATCAGCGCGTTCCACCAGAACGTGCGTAACCGCCGCATGCGAGAAGAGATGGCCATGACAAAGATCCGGGATGTCAGCGAGCTCTACGCTCTGGCTGACAAGTGCGCGCGCGCCGAGGAGGGGAGGAAACTCCCCGGGGAGGATGCTGGCATAGGGGGAAGCGACAGCGACGACGCCGCCCCGGCAAAGAAGAGCCGGCGACGGAATAACAGAAGAAAGAAGAGCAAGGAAGTGCTGGTCGTCGAGCAGTCCGGCAAGGAGGCTCCCGCCAAGAAGGCACATGCTGGCGGCTCCGGCAAGGAGCCTGCCCCTGTAGCGGCAGCCGACAAGCAGGACGGCTCCGACAAGCAATATTGCAAGATCCACCGCACCAAGGGTCACGACCTTTCGAACTGCAAGCGCGTCGAATACCTCGTAGAGCAGCAGAAAGCTGAATACGAGCGGCGCGACAAGGAGAAGGCCCAAGGTGGCGGGGGAGAACCAAGCAAGAAGCGGCCGTTCAATGGCCGGGGAGGACGCCGCGGCAAGGCCAAGCAGCGGCAAGGAGATCGACCTCCCCGGGGCCGCGACAAGGATGAAGAAGAAGAAGACGACGACGACATGGAGGAAGGCGATAACAGCGAGCAGGAGTTCCAGAAGGCCACAGAAGTCCTGTGTGTCGACGGGGGTGCCTCTCTGTACGCTTCCCACCGCCAACTCAAGCAGTGGGTGCGGGAAGTAAATGCAGCTGAGCCGCCCGTTGAGTCGCGCAGGCTTCTGAAGTGGTCCAGCATGCCCATCATTTTTGATCTTGAGGATCACCCTAACCGCACCACAGCGGTCGGGTGCTTGCCGATGTTGGTCTCACCAACCATCCGCAACCTCAAGGTCACCAAAATGTTGGTAGACGGCGGGGCCGGCCTAAACTTGATCTCCTCTGCTGTGATCAAGAAACTCCAGATCCCAGACGGCGAGCTCGAAGAAACCGGTTCGTTCCAAGGAATAAACCCGGGGAGGAGCAAGCCCAAGGGGAAGATAACTCTGCCGGTGACCTTTAGCGGGGAGCTCAACTTCAGGACAGAGAGGATAACCTTTGATGTTGCCGATATCCCATTGCCATACAATGGGATACTTGGACGTCCTGCCCTCGCCAAGTTCATGGCAGCTTCCCACTACGCCTACAATGTACTCAAGATGCCGGGGCCGATAAGCGTCATCTCTCTCCCTGGCGACAAGAAGGACGCGCTTATCTGCGCCGACAAGATATACCGGGACGCAGCAGCCGCAGCGGAGAGCAACGCACTTGCCGCTGAAGCTCCCGGGGAGAAGAAGACCAAGACCAAGTCCGGCAAGTGCTCTGGGGCCCACTTCGGCAAACGCACCTCTTCGGAGTGCTGCGCTGCCGTCGAGGACGTCCCATCGAGCTCCACCGGCAAGTGCAAGAAGGGGATGGCCGCTCCACCGGCAACCAAGAAGGTGTCCGCCAAGGAGGACGGCACTGGTGGTACCTTCACCATCAGTGCTACACTTGACAACAAATAGGAAAGCGCGCTCGTTGCCTTCCTGCGGGCGAATGTCGATGTGTTTGCATGGCAACCATCTGACATCCCCGGCGTTCCCAGGAAGGTAATTGAGCACAAGCTTGCTGTTTGTCCTCATGCGCGGCCCGTCAAGCAGAAGGTCAGGAAGCAAGCCGTGGAGCGCCAAGAATTCATTGCCGAAGAGATCAAGAAACTAGAAGCAGCAGGCCTGGTTAGAGGCGTGATCCATCCCACGTGGTTAGCAAATCCAGTTGTCGTGCGTAAGGCCAACGGGAAGTGGAGACTGTGTATAGACTTCACTGATGTGAATAAAGCATGTCCCAAGGATCCATTTCCCTTGCCGCGCATTGACCAGATTGTTGACTCCACTGCCGGATGTGAGCTACTTTCCTTCCTTGATGCATATTCAGGCTACCACCAGATATTCATGGCCAAGGAAGATGAAGAGAAGACTGCATTTATTACTCCATGCGGCACATATTGCTTCATAGGCATGCCCTTTGGATTGAAGAATGCAGGCTCAACCTTTGCAAGGGTGGTGCACACTGCTTTTGAGCCACAGATCCACAGAAATGTGGAGGCCTACATGGATGACATAGTGGTCAAAAGCAAGAGCAAAGATACCCTGATCCAAGACTTGGAAGAAACGTTTGCAAATCTGCGCAAGATCCAGCTTAAGTTGAACCCCGAGAAGTGCGTCTTTGGAGTCCCCTCCGGCAAGCTTCTCGGGTTCTTTGTGTCCCAGAGGGGGATTGAAGCCAATCCCGACAAGATAAAAGCCATCGAGCAGATCGAAGCCCCGAAGCGCGTCAAGGACGTAAGGAGACTTGCAGGTTGTGTAGCTGCCCTCAGTAGGTTCATTTCAAAGTCTGCAGAGCGCGCCCTACCTTTCTTAAAAATCTTGAAGAAGGCAGGTCCTATGAAATGGACTCCGGAAGCGGAGGCAGCGCTGCAAGACTTGAAAGGATACCTATCCTCCACTCCAATACTTGTCGCACCTAGGCCACAAGAGAAGTTGCTGCTGTACCAAGCGGCAACCAATCAAGTGGTTAGTGCTGCGTTAGTAGCGGAGAGGGAGGCAGAAGAGGAGTCTGCACCACCGGCAAGCAAATCCAGCGACAAGCAGGGGGCTGCTCCGACAAGCTCTGGCCCCGACAAGGACAACTCTGCGCAGGAACAAGGAGAAGTGCGGAAGAAGATGGTGCAGCGCCCGGTGTATTTCGTAAGTTCCCTCTTGCAGGGGGCTAGATCGAGATACTCTGGGGTGCAGAAGTTGCTTTTCGGTCTCCTCATGGCCTCGAGAAAGCTGCGCCATTACTTCCAAGCACACGAGATAACAGTGGTCACTCGCTTTCCGTTGAAGAGGATATTGCACAATCCAGAAGCAACAGGCAGGATCGTTGAGTGGGCACTGGAGCTGTCAAGCTTTGGTCTCAAGTTTGAGAGTACTTCGACTATACAGAGCCGAGCTTTGGCAGAATTCATAGCTGAATGGACCCCAACGCCCGATGAAGAAGTGCCAGAGACAAGTGTCCCCGTGCAAGAAGCAAGCAGTGAATGGGTAATGTACTTTGATGGTGCCTTCTCGCTGCAAGGCGCCGGTGCCGGCGTGGTGCTCATAGCGCCCACCGGAGAGCACCTCTAGTATGTTATCCAAATGCACTTTCCCAGGGAGCAAGCGACAAACAATACTGTTGAGTATGAAGGTTTGCTTGCCGGTCTCAGAATTGCGGCCGAACTTGGGATCAGGAAGTTGATTGTGCGGGGAGATTCTCAGTTGGTGGTCCGACAAGTTAACAAGAGCTATCAGAGCCCTTTGATGGAAGCTTATGTAGATGAAGTGAGGAAGCTTGAAGAACACTTTGAAGGTCTGCAAATGGAGCACGTTCCAAGGTCTCAGAATGATATTGCGGACGGCCTTTCAAAGTGTGCTGCAATGAAGTTACCTGTGGAACCAGGGACCTTCCTGCTCAAGCTAACTCAACCATCAGTTACACCATCAGTTGGGCAAAGTAAGAAGAGAAAGTTGGTCTCCGGCGACTACTTGCCGGCGGATCTTCCCAAAGCCGCCGCCAAGGTTCCAAGATCAACAACCAAGATGCTGACGAACAGTTTGCTCCTGCAGATCCTAGGGTCTGTACAGTTGAAGCAAGCGTTCCCGACAAGCCTCGCCCCGGCGAGCTTGCCGGGGAGCCAACAGCTCCAGCGGAGACGCAGGTTCTTGCCGTAGAAGCTGAGGTTCCCGCAGCAGCCCTCGAGCCTTTAGTCCTTGCCGTCGAGCCTCGGGCTCCGGCATGGGCGCAGTAGATCGTCCGTTTTCTGCAAACTGGAGAACTTCCCGACGACCCAGAAGAGATAGAGAAGATAACCAGGCAGTCAAGCATGTACCAGTTCGTGGACAACGAACTGTACAGAAGAAGACTCAATGGTGTCAGGTTGAAGTGCATTTCCAGAGAAGATGGACAGAAGCTGTTGGCGGAGATACATGGAGGCATATGTGGTCACCACATAGGCGCAAGGGCACTTGCCGGAAAGGCATTCCGGCAAGGGTTCTTTTGGCAAGAAGCCCTCCAAGATGCAACTGCACAAGTAACCAAGTGTGAAGCGTGCCAGTTCCATGCCAAGCAAATTCATCAGCCAGCTCAAGCTCTCCAAACAATCCCTTTGTCCTGGCCCTTCTCGGTCTGGGGGCTCGATATCCTCGGCCCCTTCCCCCGTGCTGTCGGGGGCTTTGAGTACTTGTATGTTGCAATCGACAAGTTCACAAAGTGGCCAGAAGTGGAACCAGTGAGAAAGGTGACGGCACAGTCAGTGGTCAGGTTCTTCAGGTCGATTGTTTGCCGTTTCGGAATCCCTAACAGGATCATCACCGATAACGGTACACAATTTACTAGTCGCACCTTCATGCAGTACGTCCAAGACCTTGGCGCCAAGGTCTGTTTCGCTTCTGTTGCTCACCCGAGGAGCAATGGTCAAGCGGAGAGGGCCAATGCTGAAGTGCTGCGCGGACTCAAGACAAGAACCTTTGACAGGCTGCGCAAGTGCGGAAGAATCTGGATAGAGGAGTTGCCGGCGGCTCTTTGGTCAATCAGAACGACACCAAGTCGAGCCACCGGACAGACACCCTTTGCTCTTGTCTATGGAGCAGAGGCAGTTCTCCCCACGGAACTCGTATACGGATCTCCTCGAGTGCTCGCTTATGATGAGCTCGAGCAAGAGCAACTGCGACAAGATGATGCATTGCTCCTCGAGGAGGAACGTCTCCAGGCTGCTGTACGAGCTGCTCGATACCAGCAAGCCTTGCGCCGCTATCATAGCCGCAAGGTCAAGGCCAGGAGTCTCGAGGAAGGCGACCTTGTTCTTCGGCGAGTTCAGTCCGCCAAGAATTCCAACAAGTTGACGCCGAAGTGGGAAGGCCCTTATCGGGTGAGGCAAGTCACAAGGCCCGGCGCTGTCCGCCTTGAGACCGAAGAAGGCTTACCGGTGAGCAACTCCTGGAACATAGAGCATCTTCGCAAGTTTCACCCATAAGGCGCGGTTGCCGTGATCCGCTCCGGCAACCACCTTTTGTACGAGTCTTGCCGCTGTTGCATGTAATCCTTTGTACAAAGCCGGGCGCAGATCCCGTGCATCAGTAAAGCTTTTGTGTTTTGCACTATTTGCCTTTTCCATGCTTTTCTTCGTTATTTGCATGCATTGTTTGGCATCTTGTGCAACACACATACCCGGTAAGCATTAGCACGCCGAAAGGCCCTATACTTGTTTTCCCTCTTCTTTTTCTTCCCCTCTTAAGCAGAAGGAGACTTCCTCGCGCACAAGTTTGCCGGGGGGGAAGGAGATGGAAGATGAACCAAGTGCTGTTCAAGAAAGAGAAGCCTTGTCGGGGAAGCAAGCAATATATGAAAGCTAAGTTACCAGAATTTGAGCAGTTCAAATTTTTAAATTTTAGTTATCTTCCTTGAACAACCACACTTTGTATGGAAAACCTGTGCGCGGAGGAACCTACCCGTGGCTAGCCGCACCCTTACTTTGTTTTCGAGTACGCTCAACGACTTAAGTGAGCTGCGACAAGTGTCGTGCCCTTGCTTCGTTTTCGAGTTCGCTCAGCAAGCTAAGTGTGTTGCGACTAGCTGCGGCAAGGTTACTTGACGGTAAGGCCCTTTGCCAGCAGGCTGCTCAGAGTCCAGCACCCAGCGCTCGTGGCAAGGGCCCCTTGCCGGCAAGTTTCCTAAAAGCGTAGGGTAAAAAGCATACAAAGTAAAGGACCAAATCGAGGGAGATAACACCGCGTTAATTGCTCAAAGATAAGATAATATATTACAGAGATAACTTGTCGCAATGACTAATTGGTTCATGTTCATGACACACTTTGCAGCAGCAAAGGAAATAAAAAGAAGGAGGTCTAATCTACGCGCTCGCCTTCACGCCTGGAGATCTTGTTCACCTTGGCGATGATGTGGGCGACCTGCGCCTTCAGTGCCTCCTGATCTGCGTCGGCCGGCAAGCTGCGGAGGACGTTGACAAGATTAATACCGGGGTTGCGGTAGACAATCTTGGTCAGGACGCGCTCCAAGGTACCCGCGCAGAGCTGGCGCGACTCCTCGGCCAGCTGCGCGGGGAGCTTCGCCTGCAGCCGTGCGAGCGTCGGCGCGATCCCCCTGAAGAAAAGACTTAGCTTGGCGCTGTGGGGGAGATTCGGGTCCGGAGAATACACGAGGTGCTCCACCCTCAGCGCCATTAGCTCCTTGTCGATGTTGGCGGCAGAAGTGACCAGCTCCTCCGTCCATTGCTCCACCGCCTGGTTGAAGATGCTCGCGGAGGTGGCAGCGCTCTCTACCAGCTCCCGCTCCTTGCGAAGCTCCTCCTTCAGCTTGGTCTCGCGGTCCCGGGCGGCGTCAAGTGAATCTCTCAAAGTGGAGACCTTCAACTCCAAGTCAGCGATTGAGTCCTTGGCGGCAGTAAGCTCGTCGCCCTTCCTGGAGAGGCGTACCTGAAGTTCTGAGTTGGTATGGGCGTCTTTCTCGCGCTCTATGTTGAGCGCGGTGACCCTGTCCTCGCTCGCCTTCAGGTACTGCTCCAGTTGCTGCACCTTGAGCTCCAAGTCCCTCTTGGCGGTTTCCGCGGCGGCGGTAGCTTCTTTCGCCTCCTTCAGGGCCCCGCCAAGAGTCTGCTCCCGGGCGGTGAGCTCGTCGTCGTGGGCGTCGAGCTCAACCTTCCGCTGGTTGAGCGCTCCTTCTCGCCGGGACAGCTCTTCGCCGACTAGTCGCTGCTGCTCCTCGGCCTCAGCTTTCTCCAGAAGAAACTCTTGGTGCTCTCCGGCAAGCCTTTCGCGCTCCTCCGCCAAGTCGCGGAGGGCCGCCTGGTTGGCGGCGCGGAGCTCCGCGGCGCGCTTCTCCAAGTCTGCTCCAGCCTTGGCGGCGAGGGCTTCTCGGGAGTCCAGCTTCGCCTGCCTGGCCCGGTAAAGGGCCAGGAGCCGGCGAAGCAGCTTCTCCTCCTCGGGCTCGTCGCTCCAGCCAAGCGTTTCAACGATCTTCAACCCTGCGGAGACAAGGACCTCTCCATCAAAGGCCTCTCCCTCCATGGGGGCTCGCGACGAGGACCCCCACGACACTTGTATGAAGACGCCATTGGGGGCCTCAAGATAGAAGCCTGGCTGCTCCTTAGCGGCGGAGGGGTCGGCGGCCGGTGCAGCGCTCGACGCTCCTGCTGCCTCCGGGCCGGCAGTGTGGTCGCCGTCCCCCTCCCCGGCCGCGGCGTCTGCGGTTGGAGCAGTCTCCTCAGCGGCAGGCTCGTCGGCTCCTGCCATGTCCTCAACGACAGTGTCGCTGCCGGCGTCGCCTTGTGCGCCCTCCTCCTCGACGATGACATCCGTCTCCATCCGCTCCGGGGGAGGAGGATCTAACGGAAGAAGAAGAAAAGAAAGGATCAAGCAAATATCCAAAAAGACAAGTCCAAGAAGAAGAAACTACAAGACTTACCTTCGCGGACTTCGTCGACGACGGGCTCCCTCGCCGGGGAGTCCTCCCTTGGCGGTGGAGCGGTGGCCCCTGCTGGCGGAGGGCCGCCCGTGCCCTCCCTTGGCGGGGTGGCCACCCTTGTCGGGCTACCCGCCCTTGGCGGGGAGCCCGTCCTTGGCGGAACGTCCTCCCTCGCCGGGGAGTTCGCCCTTGGCGGGGAGGGTGGAATCTGCAGCTCCTCGGGAGTGATCTCCGGTTGCTCCTGCGGCTGCGGCTCCACTTCTGCGCAAGACAAACAAGACAAACAAGGCAACAAGGTATTAGTACAAGGCAAAAACCTCAAGCGCGCCCGACAAGTAGGAAGCTCAAGACCAGACTTACGCTGGGGGCTGCGCTGGGGGCTGCTCCTCGGAGCAGCGGTTGGGTCCGGCAAGTTCGTCGCCGGCGCGTCCCCTGTCGCCGCGACGGGCGAGTCGTCGTCGACCTCGACCACAGGGATCTTGGCCCGCTTCGCCATCCGCTGGGCCAGGGGCCTGAAATCAAAGCAAGAACAAGATCAGAATCATGAAGGAAGAATCAAGACAGAATCGAAGAAGTTACAAATTACAAACACTTACTCCTCTTCCTCGTCGTCGTCGCTGAGGGCGGAGAAATCGAACTCCACCTGAGGCGCTCCCACGCGAGGAGCAGGAGGAGAAGGCTCCCTCGGGCGCTTGGCGGTCTCCGGGGCTGGGGGCTGCGAAGACCCAGCCTCCGTTGGCGCCGAGGCCCGGGGAGCAGGCGGAGCAGCTGCTCCACTCTGAGAGGATCCCCCTCCGCTAGGTGCTGGTGCGCGGGGCGCCTCCGTCGCGGCTGGCGCGCGGGGCGCCTCCGCCGCGGCTGGTGCGTTGGGGGCCTCCGTCGCGCCTTGGCTCGCTCTGGTGGCCCGCGCCGCCCGGCGAGCAGGCTGCTGTCGGGGCGCCTGCGTCCTCATCGCTGTAGGCGCCTTGCGGAGGCGCTTCCCCGGCGCTTGCTTGGGACTTGCCGGAGGTGGGGAGTTCTCCGACGACGAGGAGGCGTCGTCGTCAAGCCCTAGAGACCCGCCGGTGTCTTCATCGGCCTCGACGTTTTCCTCCTCCTCCCCAACAGGCCCGCTGGGTCCGGCATCCTGCCCTGCAGCTCCGCTCCCTCTGGCACCTCTGCTTCCTCCGGCAACCTCGCCTCTTGCGGCGGCTTCACTCACGATCCCAGGAATCCCGGCATACCTCAGGGAAGGAACCCCGGCGAGCTCGTCGGGCGGAAGCTTGAGCAGTCTGCGGATCTCTGCCTCCTCTGCTTGGCACGACGCGTCCGCAACATCTGCCTCGTCGACAGTGAATCCAAAGTCTCCTGCCGCTGCAGCTGCGGCGGCCTCTTCCATCCGGGAAGCAATATAAGCTAAATCCCGCTCCGTGGTGGCCCGAGTGAGACCCTTGTTCTCCTCGGTGTTCTTGGGCACCTCGACCAGATTATCGAAGAAACTCATAATTGCATCCGGCGTGGGCACTATCCAGGTGGGGTCAATGCCGTGAGAGTCACACGCGGGCATCATTGCGCGCAAGGCGTCCCGGGCAGTGCTGTTGCACAGCGGCACCACTCCCCGGGGAGATCTAAACCACTCCGGATGGGCCGGGTCGTGCTTGAAAAGCTCCTGGACCATCCCCTTCAGCTCCAACGCCGTGAAGTTGAAGTTCAACCCCGGGCGCAGCCTCATAATATCCGCCGCATTGCCGAACTCCCACGCTGGCCTTTTCCTTTCCTGTAAAGGGGCAATGCGGCGGCGGAGGAAATCTACCCCTACCTCTCCGATGGTCAGTTTAGCTACCCGGAGACGAAGTATCCTGACGAGGGCGACGTTGAGCTTGCCATCATCCGGGGCCAACTCGCTCCAGTCCCTGCCGCGCACTATGGCTGTTGTGCGCGGCGCAGTGAAAGGCTCCGGCCGGTCCTCCACTATCCAACACCAATCTGCGCGCCACTCCTCCCACTTGCCGCGGAGTTCACCTTTCAGATATGAGTCCTTCTTGTTCAAGCGGAAGATCCAGGAGATACCTCCGGAGAGGGGAGCGCCAGCCTCTACTCTAGGCATGAAGAAATGGCGAAAGAGTGCTACGTTTGGATAGATCCCTATGTAGTTTTCGCACAGATGTGCGAAAACCGCCATCGTAAGGATGGCGTTGGGGGTGAAGTCTAAGAGGTGGAGGTTGTACGTGTTCATGATGTCACAGAAAAACTCCGAGAATGGAGGGCACAAGCCGCAGTGAAAGAAGACAGCGAAGAAGAAATACCCGCCGGGAAGCAGATCTTTGGCGACGGCGGGGTAGACTCTGGTCCGGGGATGAGCTTTGGTCTCCTTGGCCCAGAAGAGGTAATACTTGTTCCACAGCTCCCTCGCGCTGAGCCTCGGCGCGAAGACTACGTTCTTCTTCCGCAGGGCGGCAAGCTTCGCCGCCTGCTCGGATTTCTCCCTCTTGGCCTTGTCAGCTTTCGCCTTCTCGGCCTTCGGAGCCATGGCGGAGGCGGCGGGGGAAGGTGCGAGAAGCTCGACGGCGCCGCGGATGCGGAAGAAGGCGGAGGAGGTGTGGAGGCAGAGCGCAGCGGAGGATTTCTGGAGGTTGAAGACGCAATGAAAGCGAAGGAGGGAAACTGCCCCTGCTTCCTCTGCTTTTAAGGGGGAAGTGGGGGACGCTCCGCATTTCCCATTAAAGAACGTGGCCACGATCTCTCCCACGACGTCGCAATCGACGCGTGCCGTTAGGGAGGGGCGCGGCGGATGCGGAAGGGAATCTACGGCTCGACGTGGGCCGCGCGTGCCCGTGCACTGTTTTGGGCCTGGCCCAACAGCGCTCGGCACCGTGTGTGGCCCAGGCCCGGGGGCTCCTGTCGGTGTACTAAGATAGGGGTACCTAAGTACCCCAACTTGTGCACGGGCAGTAGCAGCTTCCCGCGGCAGGGTTTACCACGTTGTCGGTGTACTAAGATAGGGGTACCTTAGTACCCCAACTTGTGCACGGGCAGTAGCAGCTTCCCGCGGCAGGGTTTACCACGTGCTTGCCGGAAACCTTTCCGGTCCATATAAAGCCATTCAAAAACAAAGTATACAAGACAGAAGATCAAGGCCCCGACAAGTGGAGCTTGCCGGGAAGGCCATCCCAGGCTCAAGACTATAACATTAACATAAGACCCTGGCAAGAGGAGCTTGCCAGGAAGACCAGAAGAATGCATGTCAGAAGACACGCCTCGGCGCAACATGCGCCCCGGCAGGGCCCGGGGAGCGACAAGCTTCAGGGCCCGGCAAGGTCAAGGCCCCGGCAAGGTGCTTGCCGGGGGGAACTCACGCTGTGTGCCCACGCTCCAGCTCATCTGCCCACGCGTCGCCCTGGGGCCCTTCCAGGGACGCGTGGCGGATGGCTGTGCAGCCTGGGGGACACGGTGGCGAGCCACGGTGACGAGGCTACCGCCGTGGCGAACGGAGACGCATGGACGGGTGCTTTTGGGGTCGACGGTGACGGGCATTTAATGCCCTTGTCCCCCACTGTCAAGTTAGGTGATGACCACTGTTCATCCACTGTTCACGCACTATTCCAGCACTGTTACAACTACCACCAAAGTTACATTTTTACCCTCCTCTGCGTTGACACCTGTCGGTGACCCCTTGAGCTATAAAAGGAGGCCCATGCACAACGTAGAAAGGGTTCAGAACCTAGACAGCTCTCTTGCTCGGTGTAGCTAGTTCTTCAAGCTCCCGAGCCCAAGAACTCAATACAATCTAAGCAGGAGTAGGGTTTTACGCGTCCGCGCGGCCCGAACCTGGGTAAACTGCCCGCGTGCTCTCCTCGATCTGCTCTTCGTGCTCCCTCCGCTCCCTTACCGCAACGTACAAGGGGCTCCGGTCCCATAGGTGCTCGTGGTGGACAGTTTCCCCCGACATCCATGTACCCTGAAAACATCGAGGCAACAGAGAAAACCCTAATTCCACCGCCGCAACCTTCTGTTCCCGTGAGATCCCATCTTGGGGCCTGTTCCGGAGCTCCGCCGGAGGGGGGATCTACCACGGAGTGCTTCTACATCAACGCCATAGCCTCACAAATGAGTTGTGAGTAGTTTACCACAGACCTTCGGGTCCATAGTTATTAGCTAGATGGCTTCTTCTCTCTTTTTGGTTCTCAATACAAAGTTATCCTTGGTCTTCGAGGAGATCTATTTGATGTAATCTTTTTGCGGTGTGTTTGTCGAGATCCGATGAATTGTGGGTTTAAGATCAAGATTATCTATGAACAATATTTGATTCTTTTCTGAAATCTTTTCTGTATGATTGTAATATCCTTGCAAGTCTTTTTGAATTATCGGTTTGGTTTGGCCCACTAGATCTATAGTTCTTGCAATGGGAGAAGTGCTTGGCTTTGGGTTCAATCTTGCGGTGTCCTTTCCCAGTGACAGCAGGGGCAGCAAGGCATGTATTGTATTGTTGCCATCGAGGATAAAAAGATGGGGTTTATATCATATTGCTTGAGTTTATCCCTCTACATCATGTCATCTTGCTTAAAGCATTACTCTGTTCTTATGAACTTAATACTCTAGATGCATGCTGGATAGCGGTCGATGTGTGGAGTAATAGTAGTAGATGCAGAATCACTTCGGTCTACTTGTCACGGACGTGATGCCTATATATAATGATCATGCCTAGATATTCTCATAACTCTGCGCTTTTCTATCAATTGCTAGACAGTAATTTGTTCACCCACCGTAGAATTCTGCTATCATGAGAGAAGCCACTAGTGAAACCTATGGCCCCCGGGTCTATTCTCAACATATTAATCTTCCATCTATTTTACTTTGCGTTATTTACTTTCTGTTCTTATATAAAAAATACCAAAAATATTATACTATCCTATCTATCAGATCTCATTTTCGTAAGTGACCGTAAAGGGATTGACGACCCCTTATCGCGTTGGCTACGAAGTTCTTATTTGTTTGTGCAGGTGCGAGGGACTCGCGCGTGGTCTCCTACTGGATTGATACCTTGTTTCTCAAAAACTGAGGGAAATACTTACGCTACTGTGCTACATTACCCTTTCCTCTTCGAGGGAATACAACGCAAGCTCGAGAAGTAGCAACAGGCTGGGAGTGGCCCAATGGAGTAATGGGTCGTTAATGGGTATGAAGCGATATACTGTTCATTATGGGCCAGTTTCACTACGGGCCGTTAATGGGCCAAGAGTTACAAAGGGCCTCATATGGGCCTAAAGACGTCATGGGCCGTACATGGGCGGGAAGTTACAACGGGCTCAAATCATATTGGACAGTCTGGATGAAGCTAGTGGGCCGAATTAGGAAATGCCATGACGGGCCGTGAGTTATCAGGCCTAAATGGGCTATATGCGAGCAGGCTTTCGATGGGTCGGCCCGTTATCCTTTGACCAAGTCAAACAGGCCAGCCTTTTGACCTGAATGGGCCCCTGTTGGGCCGTGCCATGTGTCAACATATCATTGGCGCCTCCTGTGCATTGGTTGGTTGACATCTGTCCACACGTGGAGCTGACACGTGGTTCCTTCGGCCAATGAGAATTTTACACATGGAAAATTCCCATTGGTCCTCGCTATTAGCGGGTTATCGGATCCAAAACCGGTCCGGATAGCTTAACGGCGACCCGTTACGATGGATGCCACGTGTCGGTTACCCTTCACGAAAGCACTTCCATGATGCGCCATTTATCATCATGGAAGTGAACACTTCCGTGATGATAATTTTGGTATTGTCATGGAACACTACTACGACAACACATGTATGACTATCTTGATTCTATCATAAAATCGTCATGGATGTACATGCATGACATAAAACGTGACCTACTGTGACAAACACGTATTATCACGGAAGTGTTTTTTTGTAGTGTTGGGCTCCACGAGGTTCCCCCTCTCAAAAATATCTACCCGCTTGCAGGATTTTTGTGTTTGATAACACACGGTTATTATATTTTGACCGTGCGTTTGTTGTTCCTGCTCCCGCCTGCATCCCTCGAAATTATCTGCCCGTTTCGAGGGTTTTTCTGTTTCATAACACACGGTTGTTATTTCCGGACCGTGTGTGATGCACCATCATCCAAATTTTCAATAGCCCCGACATTTCCCTCCCGCATTTGACTCCCGCGTAGTAATTTTTTTAGTAGTCACGTCATTTCCTCAAACACCCCCTCCACACACACACCCAAAAACCTCCTCGGGCGCGGGTGCGCACCTCCCACCCCCACCACAACCCATCCCCCGCTCGAATCCCTAGCAGGGTTGCCGCCGCCACTGCAAGGCCTCCATTGTCAACATCTGCCAGTTTGCTCGTGCAACTTACCCATCGATCTCCATACCAAGGCCGCCCTTAGTTTCTTAGATGACGCCTGCCAAACACTCCCTTTCCCACATATCCTTGTCCCCATCCCCCACTCCAGAGTGTTGCAGCCTAAGCCCGGCTACGCTTCCCGTGGAGCTTGAGGAGCGACTGGCCCAAAATAGGTGTATCGCGACCTCTTCGCTCGTCGTCTCCAAGGTGGCCGCCGAGGAAGTTGACGACCATTACTGGTCACAGGCACTCAATCAGCGGGCTAGAGTATGCGGGTATGTCGCAGATGCCGGCTATGACATCGAGGTCATCGACAGCGATGGCCTGACGCGGGCTTTGTCACAGGTTAAGTGTCCCACCTGAACCCCTCGGATTCAACCGCCATCGATCTCTTCCATGGACCCGTAGAGGTCTCCTCTGGCTCGCTGTCAAGAATTTGCCATCCTACACCGCCATCGAGCCCCTCTTGTCATTTCTGAAGGACACATTCTACGACGCTGGCTTGGGATCCATAGCTTCCAAGTCAAACCTCATCGACGACGACCATGAGGAGGGCACCCTCTCCGGCTCTTCTAAGGGGAAAGAGCCCATATGCTATTCCAAGGGGAAAGAGCCCGTCTACGACATCAGGGAGGGCACCCAACATCCATGCTCTTCCAAGGGGGAAGGAGCCCTTCTGCGACAACATGGAGCGCACCCAGGGCCCGTGCTCTTCCCACGGGAACGAGCCCATCTGTGACAAGTCAGGAAACCCATGATTTGTTTTGTCGTGCCTCTTCACAGGGGGAACCCATGATTTGTTTTGTCGAGTCCCTTTTGTAGTGTAGTGAGAATATGTCCAGTTTTAATTGCTATATTTGGTTGTTTGCAGCATGCCTTGTTTATTTCAGTTGTTCACAATGTGACTGTGACACCCCGAGACCGGTGCGCCAGTTGTCAGCCAGTAATTCGTTGTCAGCGCCTTGTCATCTGCTTGCGTGTTGCATCTTTCCATGTCATCATGTGTGTTGCATCAGCATGTTTTCAAAACTTGCATCCGCCCGAGTTCCTTCGTCCTCTCCGTTGTCCGTTCTGAGCCCAGACACACTTGCATGCGCCCGCGGTGCCTCCGAATTTTTATTTTGTGAGTGGCCGAAAAATGTTCTCGGAATGGGATGAAACTTGTCGTGCGATGTTGTTTTGATATGTGTAACCTGCCTGTCAAATCTCGTCGCGTTTGGAGTTCGTTTGATCCTCCAACAGTTATTCTCGTGGGCTGAAAGTACCTCCTCTTTGAGGCCCAAGAAACCCCTCCAACATCCCACCAACCCAACTCAAACCCCTCGCTTCATCTAGGCCATCCAATTGTGATCTCGTGGCTGAAAACCTCTCCCCATTTGGACAACCCTAGCTCCTTGTGCCTATATAAACGTCCACCCCATCCAATTTTTGCGTCTGAAACCCTAATGTTTCCACCTCTGTCGCGCTGTGCTTCCGACTCTTCGCCGCCGTGCTTCCGACTCTTCGCCACCGTGCTTCCGACCTCGTCTTCAACCTCGCTGCACCTGTGCTTCCGACTCGTCGCCGCCGTGCTTCCGACTCTTCGCCGCCGTGCTTCCGACTCTTCGCCGCCGTGCTTCCGACCTCGTCTTCAACCTC
>LR738713.1:108987972-109141483 GCA_902687465.1 Secale cereale
CGCCGTGCTTCTGACTCTTCGCCGCCGTGCTTCCGACCTCGTCTCCAACCTCGCTGCACCTGTGCTTCCGACCTCGTCTCCAACCTCGCTGCACCTGTGCTTCCGACTCGTCGCCGCCGTGCTTCCGACCTCGCCGCCGAGCCGTGCTTCCGAAGTCGCCGACCCGTGCTTCCGAAGTCGCCGTGCCGTGCTTCCGAAGCTGCCGTGCCGTGCTTCTCAGCCAGCCGCCGCCGCCGTTCGAAGAGGATCGGGAGGAGCCCGATCCAGATCTGCCTCTCCGGGCCGAAACCCTAGCGGGCCGGGACCCGATAGCCCGTTAGCCCGCGGGGATCCGCCACCCGCGTCGGCCCGACCTGCGCCGGATCTGTTGACCGCGCCCGTTGACTTTGACCCTGAGGTTGCTTCTAATTTCACTAAGTCCCCAGTTTTCAGTTTCTGATGCTGTTTTGCGAGGTGGATAACTTTTGCTGTGCATGTCCAAATGATGCAAATGATATGTCAAAATGATCGTGGTGACTTGTACTATGTTTTGTTCCATTGTGCCATGCATGTTTGAGGTCATCTAGATGTCTTAATCTTCATGAGAAGAGTGCTACTTGTTATAAACTGCTGCTATTAGTTGTTTTCATGCCATGTTTGCAATGTGATAACTTGTTGCATGTTTATCCAAATGATGCAAATGATATGTCCACATGTTCATCATGAGATGCTCTACATGTTGATTGCTTTAGCTTGCATGATAGTTTTCATCTTGCCATGTTTATCTCCTTTGCAAAAGTGCTAGTGGCTGTTATGTTGTTAAACTTGTTACGATATGCCTAGTTGAGGAGCTCGTTGCTATTGATGTGTTTGTCCCCTTGATGCATGCTTAGATGTTTTGGATTCACCATCATGTGTACTTTGCTGTGGTGCTTACCACTTGCCATGTTATGCTTTGAGGTGACTTAAACTTGCTCACAAAGATGCCATGATATGACTGTTGTTTTAACACTTAGTGAAATTTCACTAAGTCTGGAATCTGTAATATCCAGATGCCATGTTTGCTTGATGTTCTAGGCAAATCCATGATAGTTTCGGGGTGACTCTTGATGATTCCTTGTTGTATATATTATTGGCTATCCATTCATGCCCTCACATGCTTATTTGGGTGGCTGTAGCATATTTAACTCTTGCTCCAAGTTGCTATAAATTACTGCTGTCAGGATTTTGTTGTCAAGTTCAAAATGTCATAACTTGTTGCTATTGATCCATGCCTCCTTTGGAGATGCTCCAATGGAATTGTTTGCTGTAGGAGATGTCTACTTTATGTCCATGCTCATTGCCATGAGGTTTGAGTGCTGTAGACTATTTATCTCTTGCTCCGAAGTTGCTAGGTGGCTGTTAATTTCAGCTTGTGCATGTTTATTGTTTCGGGTGTATCTTTCAGCCCGTTGCTCCGTTTTGAGCAAGTCTTATATGCAACTTGTGTGTTTTTGCATGTAGATTCATAATATCCTCATGTTAACATGTTTTGAAGTATATTGCTTGTTGCATATTGTCATGCTCCTTGTGTTGTAACTCCGTGCTTCCTATGTTGTCTTTCTGTGCATCCTTAGTGCATTTGCAGTGCTTCCTTAGTGCATCATCCATGTTTCCTGTATAGTTTTGCCTTGCATCATACCTTGCCATGTTATGCTTCATAGACTTGTTGTTCTTCCTATATAGACTTGTTTGCATCATACTTGCTTAAGCACATTGTCATGTTTCCTGTGTTGTTTTTCTGTGCTTCGTACATTGCCATGTTATGCTTCCTGTATAGACTTTCTGTGCTTCCTGTGTAGAATTGTCATGCATCATACCTTGCCATGTATTGCTTCCTGTATATATTTGTCATGCATCATACCTTGCCATGTATTGCATCATATAGACTTGTGCTGTTTGCTGTGCTTCCTACCTTGCCATGTTTTGCTTCCTGTGTAGACTTTCTGTGCATCATAAGTAGACTTGTTTTGCATCCTACTTGGTAGTGCATATTGTCATGTTCTTGAGTGGTTTGTTTACCGTATTGCTTGCTTCCTTTCGTTAGTGCTTGTTCCGTTGCGTCGTGAGGATTCGTTCGTCTACCCGTGGTTCTTCTTCAAGGCTTCTTCTTCGTCTTCTTCATGGATCCGTTCTTCTTCCTTACGGGATCTCAGGCAAGATGATCATACCCTTGGATACCTTTACTATCATTGCCTTTGCTTAGTTGTCTCGATGCTATCGTTATATGTCGCGCTACCCATCATTATTGTCAGCCTCTCCTTGTTGCCATGAAACCTCTAACCTTTGAAACCTTCCTAGCAAAACCACTGTTTGGCTATGTTACCCGCTTGCTCAGCCCCACTTATAGCGTTGTTAGTTGCAGGTGAAGATGAAGATTCGTTCCAGAAGGGAACTTGTTGTTGTTGGGATATCACAATATCTATAATTGTTATTAACACACCTATATACTGGGCATGGGTGGAAGGCTTGGCCTTTTGCTCGGTGTTTTGTTCCACTCATACCACCTTAGGCGCCGATAAACCGGCATTATGTTCCTTGATTTTGCGTTCCTTACACGATGGGTGGATGGGGACCCCTTGATAGTTCGACTTTGAATAAAACTCCTCCAGCAAGGCCTAACATTGGTTTTAATTTGCTCATAATAACAGCTTAATTAATTAATTGCATAGGGGGTCATGTCCCCGGGTTCTTAATTCTACATAACAGGGGGGCCAGTGCTGATGGTGTTGGTCCCAAACTAGAGCCACTTGCGGTGCCACCCAGTTATCTGGGGTCTTCGATTACTGTATGTAGCGCTCATCTGGACGTGGCCTGAGACGAGATGCGCGCGGCTACCATCAGGGTGTCGGCACGCCGGGAGGTCTTGCTGGACTTGTTTTACCATTGTCGAAATGTCTTGTGCACCGGGATGCCGAGCCTGATCGGATTTCCCTAAGATAAGGGGTGATGATATTATATTTATCACTTCAGCTAATCGTGAGAGCTTGTGATGGGCTAAGTTGGGACACCCCTGCAGGGTTATGATCTTTTGAAAGCCGTGCCCGCGGTTATGTGGCAGATTGGAATTTGTTAATGTCCGGTTGTAGAAAACTTGACAGAGGATCCGAAGTAAAACACACAACTGTGTGAGTAACCGTGACTGTCTCTTTTCACTTTGAGAAGAGAACACGGTGGGGTTATGTTTGACTCGTAAGTAGTTCAGGATCTTTAGCGATCACTACTAGTTGCGACCGTTTGCGTAGTTGCTCTTCTTGATCTTGTACTCGTAAGTTAGCCACCATACTTTTGCTTAGCCGCTGCTGCAACCTCACCACCTTACCTCTTCCTACCTATTAAGTTTCGATAGTCTTGTTACCCATGGTTATGGGATTGCTGAGTCCTCGTGGCTCACAGATACTACAACAACAGTTGCAGGTGCAGGTTTCAGATGTCTTGACGTGAGAGCGTTGTTCGTTGTTTGGAGTTCTTCTTCTTCAGTCTTGGGTTAGGTTCCGGGTCGACAGCCTGGGATAGCAGATGGATGTCTTTGAGCTTTTATTGTTTGTATCCGTAGTCGGATACTTGTTTTGATGATGTTGTATCCATGTGATTTGTATGTAATGTTGTATCCCCTATGTATGTATGTAATGGTACAATGTAATGATATCCATCTTGCTAAGCGCCCGAAATGCGGTTGTGCCCCAATCACGTAAGTGTCACGTGATCGGGATAGAATCGCATCTTGGGCCTGACAGTGACGCTCTATATGTGCAACTATTTACTGTGCAGTACATTTTCATCGGTACTAATCTTAAACATACCGATATGAATGCATATATTTACTTATTGTTAAGACTGTTATAGCTAGCATATGCCTCTTTGAAAGTTTCTTGGTTGTTCGGTTGTTTGTAGTTAGCATATGTCCAGTTTCAATTGCTATGTTTGGTTGTTTGTAGTATGCCCTGTTTATTCCAGTTATTTACAACATGATGTTCTATATGTGTAAGCATGAACTGTGCAGTTCAATTTCATCAATACTAGTTTCAACAATACCACTATGAATGACTACATTTGCTTGCTGCATGTTGTAGTTAACACGCCTTTCCATTTTTATTTATCAATAACCAATGTACTTAGACCGACACAATACCAGTTTGAATGACTATGTTTGCTTGTTGTTAAATGTTAGGCCAGTTGCAGTTAACACACCTTTCCACTTGTTTTTCTTAACTAGTTGCTTAAACCTACACACTGAAGCTATCTTTTGGAGATTATTTTGTCTGTCATGGATGTATTTCGTTGATGTTTAGCCTGTTGTGCTTAACATGCCTCTCAATGTACTTACACATGATATTTTTTGGGAACGACTACTGATTTCCATTGATGCTAGTTTCATCCCATGGCTTATATATACTCACTGTTCAGGATATCGGTAGCTGGTACCATATAGGTCGGGGCTGATAAGGGACTAATCGATGAATCGGACTTTTAACTGAATATATATGTAACCCATTTATCGTTAGGTCAACTAGGGCCATATGTAATATATCTAAGGCTACATAGCAACATGCACTTTACTAAATGTCTAAATATGCAATCCTAGGCTACATAGCAACAAGGAAGAGTGTTAGCTTAATGTTCTACATACACGTAGAAGAGCAACAACAACAACGACGACATAACAACAGTTAATCAGCCGATAATTTGTAAAAATTCGATAAACTACCTCCGGCCCATAATATAAGATGTTAATTCATCCAATATGTGAGTATATTGGATGTTATAAGATATTATATAATGGGACGGAGGGAGTGTTGTACTACATCATGTTGCAATTGCTGTTTAGCTTCTAATATTAACCTGGTGCTTTTAGGTGCATATGTATTTGGTAAAGATCCGTGTTTCGACCCTTTCTGCGTATGGGGCAATGAGATATTGATGGACCAGCATCAAGTGAGGAAGCTGATAAAGATTGTTAGTAAAATGGGTCAAAAGATGGCAATTAAACTATTTGTTTACACTTTATCCAAGACAACAACGAACTTCAGGATAGTAAGTAAGAACTCCGCAGCCTTCTTTTTACTGTCCATAATGAGTTGTGTTAGATGACAATGTCTGAATATTTTTCCTTTGCAATGGTTCCCAAAGAACTTTAGTCAATATTACCTCTCAAACTACATGATTGCTGGGCATGCAAAGGTTAAAGTATTTCTACCAGAACACGATGATTATCTAGAAGTTTTCATGAAGAAGTGAAGGATGGGCGGTCGGCCATCACAAGGGGTTGGACTAGAGTCGTGCGTGCCTTCTGCATGGAGGAGGGTGATGACCCACCAGTGTAGGGGATCTATCGTAGTCCTTCCGATAAGTAAGAGTGTCGAATCCATAGAGGACCAAAAGGAAATGATAGGCAGTTTTCAGTAAGGTATTCTCTGCAAGCACTGAAATTATCGGTAACAGATAGTTTTGTGATAAGGTAATTGGTAACAAGTAACACATAGTAAAAGTAAATAAGGTGCAACAATATGTCCCAATCCTTTTTGTAGCAAAGGACAAGCCTGGACAAACTCTTATATAAAGGAAAGCGCTGCCGAGGACACATGGGAATTATCGTCAAGCTAGTTTTCATCACGCTCATATGATTCACGTTCGTTACTTTGATAATTTGGTATGTGGGTGGACCGGTGTTTTGGTGCTGCCCTTACTTGGACAAGCATCCCACTTATGATTAACCTCTATTGCAAGCATCCGAAACTACAAAAGAAGTATTAAGGTAAACCTAACCATAGCATGAAGCATATGGATCCAAATCAGCCCCTTACGAAGCAACACATACACTAGGGTTTAAGCTTCTGTCACTCTAGCAACCCATCATCTACTTATTACTTCCCAATGTGTAATGCCCAGGATGGGACTATACCTCCTACGTGTCGAGGCACGACTTAAAGGTATAAGCCCATTTTGGAATGATCTCAAGTTCGGTATCTTTGCACGACTCATGTAAAAATAGGGATGAAATTGCAAAAGGATAGTTGGCTTACACTCTCCACATCACACAATACATTACATAGCAAATCATCATCCAAATAACATCATAACCCAACTACGGGTGAAGATCCAAATGAAAGATACCAAATACATAAAGCCACAGGTCCGAATCGCCCCTAGTAGAAACCACTACTGATCATCGAGATAGTGCACATAGTAACGGCTACGTTCTTCATCGTACTCCCAGTACAGCTCCGTGCCGTCACCTGAGTAGTTCGCCAAAGTACCTGCATCGGGTGTGGTGTAGAATCTGTGAGCCACGGAGGACTCAGCAATCCCGTTCCCGGGTAGCAAAACTATCTAAGCGTTGGGTGTGGAACAAGGCTGAAGAAAGATAAAAGGTTGCAGCTGCACTAGCACTAGCTTACGTGTTAAGAGCGAGAAGAGAAGTGCCACGAGCGTCAAAGTGATCACGAAGTGATCCTATCTAAGCACGTCAATCATAACCCCACCGTGTTCACTTCCCGAACCCCTTTCGGAAAATGACCGTCACGGTTACTCACGCTGGTAGTGTGTTCTGAACATGGTGTCAAGTTTTCTACAACCGGATATTAACAAATTCCCATCTGCCACATAACCGCGGGCACGGCTTTCGAAAGTTCAAAACCCTGCAGGGGTGTTTAAAACTTGGCCCATTACAAGCCCACGATCCGCGGAGTCACAACTCCAAGGTGGGAAGGCCCGAGTATCCTCGGAATCCCATGCTCAAGATACTCCGACTAAGGTAAGACTAATCCAGCAAATCCTCCCGGCGTGCCGACACCCTGATAGTAGCCGCGCGTATCTCGTCTCAGGCCACGACCGGATGGGCGATGCTACAGGTTTTTACCAGCCCTCGGGTTCCCCCAAGGTGGCCCTGCAGGACCCCCAGTTTTGACCAACACTCATGTGGAGCACTGGCCCGGGTTGTTGATTATGAAGAGGGTTTATAACTCCCTATGCAAGTTTTAGTTGTTTAGGCAAATAGTACCAATGTTGGGACTTGCTGGAAAAGACTTAGCGCTAAGAGGTTTATCGAGGGGGTCCCATCACCCCAACCGTGTGAGGAACGCATAATCAAGGAACATAACACCGGTTTATACGGTTCCTAGGGCGGCATGAGTGGAACAAATCACCAAGCAAGAGGCTTAGCCTTCCACCCATTACCAATATATATATGATTTAGTTAAGAATTTATATAGTGTGATATCCCAACAAACTTCAACATGAAGCAAGAATCTTCGAATCTTCTCCTGCAACTAGCAATGCTATAAGAGGGGCTGAGCGAAGCCTATGTAGCCAATCAAATGTTTGCATAGGTTGGGTGGTTAGACAGATTCATGGTTACAATAGGAGGCCGACAAACAAACATGGGCATCGAGGCAATAAGCTAAAGAGCGAGACTTCTAGCAATAGGCAAAGATAGTAATGATATCTGGGTCAGGTCATATTGCCTGTCGAGTCGTCGATGGGATCGTAAGACGGCTCCTCGTTCTCAACCTCGGTAGTAACCTCGTTCTCATTCTCGGTCTCGGCTTCCAGCTCTACTCAACACAAGAACACACGAGGCACGAAATCAAACAGGGTGCAATGCGCAAACTACAGGATGCACGTATGATGCACTTAGGATGCACTGCAGAAGCACTTAGGATGCATTACATGACAACATAGGAAGCACACCAGAACAACACAAGAACAAGACAATATGCTCAAGCAAGTAGGATGCAAGACAGATCTATATAGGATGCAATACATGGCCATTAGGAAGCACAGAGAAACAACATAAGAACAACAAGTTTAAATGAGGCCGGAAACTACTTAAGACAAATCCGGTAAGTCCTCATATGCATAGTTTGAAATTAGTCCAGATCTGAATAAACCTTAAGTTAAAGTTGTTAAACAGCAAGTTAACATGCACCAAGATAATCTACACGAAATTCTAGTCAAGTTTCATATAAAGTTTGTTTAGAACGGAGCTACGGTCTAGAAGATATGATCAAAACAAGATAAACATGGCAACGGTGCAAGATGCACCCAAACATCAAGAAAACATACTCCAAACATGTTAACAAGATGATATTATGAATCTACATGCAAAAACACACAAGTTTCATATAGGGCACGCTCAAAATGGAGCAACGGACTAAAAGATACACCCGAAACAAGAAACAATGCAAAGCAGAAATTAACAGCCACATAGCAACTTGGAAGCAAGATATATATACTCTACACCACTCAAACATGGTGACAAGAAGCATGGACATGAAGTAGACATATCCTACAACAAACAACTCCATTGGAGCATCTCCATAGGAGGCATGGATCAATAGCAACAAGCTACAACATTTTGATCATGACACTAAAAACCTGACAGTAATATTTTATAGCAACTTGGGAGCAAGAATTAAATAAGCTACAACATCCTAAATGAGCAAGTGAGGGCATGGATGGATAGACAACAACATATACAACAAGGAATGAGCAATGGTCACCTCAAAACTAACATGGATTTGCCTAGGGCATCAAGCAAACATGGCATCAGGATATGACAGATTCCAGACTTAGTGAAATTTCACTAAGTGTTAAAACAGTAACATTAGCATGGCATGTTTGCGAGCATGTTTAAGTCATCTTAAAGCATAACATGGCCAATGGTTTGCACCACAGCAAAGATCACATGATGGAGATTCTAAAACATCTAGGCATGTGACAAGGGGACAAACACAACAATAGCAACGAGCTCCTCAACTAGGCATCTCGTAACAAGTTACAAAACCTAACAGCCACATGCACTTTTGCAACAGGGATAAACATGGCAATATGAACTCTAACATGCATGCTACAGCAACCAACATGTAGAGCATCTCATGATGAACATTTTGACATATCATTTGCTTCATTTGGATAAACATGCACCAAGTTATCACATCTCAAACATGGCATGAAAATAACAAGTAGCAGCAGTTTATATCAAGTAGCACTCTTGTCACGAAGATTAAGACATCTAGATGGACCCAAACAAGCATGACACAATGGAACAAAACATAGTACACATCACCACGATCATTTTGACATATCATATGCACAAATCGGACATACACACAAAAAGTTATCGCCATGCAAAGATGCCATCAGACAACAAAAACAACAAAAGACTTAGAGGCAAAAAAACCTCAGATCTGGTCAACGCGGGTCAACGCGGGTCGCTGGCGGAGGGGGTTGCGGAGCAGGTCGCGGCCGAAGCGGGTCCGCGGGCCCGCTAGGGTTCGCCCGCGCGGCGGCTGGAGATCTCGATCGGGGATCCGGTGATCCGGCGCCTCGATCCCGGCCGGCGATGGCCGGAGGACGACGGGCGCCGGCCGGCGGCTGGGCTCCTGGGCACCCGGCGGGGAGGGGCCAGGAGGAGAGATCGGCGGCGGGGGCGTTCGGCGCTAGCGGCGGGTGAAAGGATCAAGATGGACCTAGAGGGGGGGGGTGGTGAATAGGTACAATTACAAATTTTAATTGTTACTTAGCAATTTTTAGGCAATAGTGCTGAATATGAAAGCGAGCCTAACAATTGCAAGTAAGATTCTTAACAAGTTAAGCAAGCAACACGAGTAGGTAGGTAAGGTAACACAATAAGATATAAGTAAATAACTTAGAGAACAAGTAACCACAAGTAGAAAGTTTAGGTTAGGAATAACCGAAACTTCGAGAGATGAGGATGTATGCTGATGTTCACTTCCTTGGAGGGAAGCTACGTCACCGTTTAGAGAGGTGGGTGCTACCACGAAGGCACAGGAACGCCACGAAGGCTCACCCTATTCTCTCTTTGAGATATCACCACGAAGGTGATTCCCAACCACTAGTGGTAGGCCTTTAGGTGGCCTCCAAACCCTCACAAACTTTTCCGGGGGTAATCACTAAGTTTGATTCCTCTCCGAAAGACTCCTACCGCCTAGGAGTCTCCAACCTCCAAGAGTAACAAGAACAATGGGGAAAAGCTCAAGACTTGCTCAAATCACAATTTCCTTTGGTGTTGAGAAGGGGAAGGAGTGGATCTATCACTTGATTGGACAACCTCTCACAAATGCTCTCAAATCCCTTGGGTATCTAAGATTTGGTGTGGAGGAGTGAGAGATGGTGAAAATGTGTTCTAGGGTTTGTTCAAAGTGAATGGTCAACCTTCTCCCGTGGGGAAGAAGGGCTATATATAGTTAGAGCAAGAATCTGCCCGTTGTAGTGTAAGTGAGTGAGCAGCCCGGACATCCGGGCAGGGGGCCGGACATCCGGCCTGGTAGAGTATGAAGAACAGAACCAGAGACAGGCTAGGAAACAAAGGGCCCGGACATCCGGGGGTTCAAGCCCGGACATCCGGCATGTCTGGAAGGCCCGGATATCCGGCAGATGGCCGGACATCCGGCGTGATCACAACAGATGACAGAACTTCTGCGTTCTTCGGGCAGTGGAGGCTGGACATCCGGGATATGGCCCGGACATCCGGCGTATCAGGAAGAGCCGGACATCCGGGGAAAACCCCGGACATCCGTCGTGTAGTACAGCACATAAGTGCTCTCTGGATAGCTATGCCCGGATATCCGGCGTGTGGCCCGGACATCCGGCTTGAAGCCCGGACATCCGGCTTGAAGCCCGGACATCCGGCAGCCAAGGGACATAACCTATGAATTTGAGTATGTCCAGTATGGAACGAAGGTTTGTCGCATGAGCAAGCCTTTAACTGCCCTATCGATCCCCTCTTAATAGTGCGGGATCCTATACTCAAGAAGACAAACATGAAATCACTTTTTATGCTTCATCCTTGGGTAATATCACTTTGTATGCTCTTGATCCACACACCTAGATGAACTAGGGAATAACACCTGAGATCTACTTAGCAGTCATTGTTAGTCCCCTACATGTATATTGTCATCAACATCAAAACATGATGTAAGGACATGATTGCTCTTTCAATCTCCCCCTTTTTGTTTGTTGATAACAACCATACATGTAGTATCAAAGATACAATATGAGAGCAAAAAGTTCAAAGAATGTAAATGTTACTAGTTGCTTTTAGCTCCCCCTCATTGTGAGTATGAGATGTATATGCTAGGATACACAATACATGGACAAAACATTTCATAGCCACAAGATAATGCCACAGGATAATAACATAGTTCCACATGATCATGATCAAATGTCATAGGTAGCAATTTTTTTTAACAATAATAGTGGATAATAGTGGCAAACACAACTAGCCAACATATCTCATATCATGACCCAACTAAGATACTACTTCTCCCCCTTTGACAAAAACAAGGAAAAAGGGGCTTCCAGTCACTCCTGGCGGATGTCATCATCATCAACAAGGAATTCAGGGTACTCGTCACGAGATGGGAAACCGAAGGTGGAGGTGGATGGAGCCACGGGAAGAGGATCATCATCACTCACGGGGCTTCGTTACGAAGACGCTGCTTGAGCTGATTCTTGGAGATTATGAGGCGCTTCTGAACATCATGATTCTGTTGACAGCTGAAAGTGATTGCTTTCATGAGAGCAGACCGAGCCTTGCCGAAGAACGAGGCAAGACGACCACGAGGGGCAGATGAGGAAGATGGCACAGATGATCCACTGGGCTGAGGAGGAGCAGCTGGTCTCCCATCAAAAGACCTCCTAGGCTGAGTAGGAGCAGGGGCCGCAACGCTGATGTCTACACACGCTTCTACTCTTGTAGACTATGTTGGGCCTCCAAGCGCAGAGGTTTGTAGGACAGCAGCAAATTTCCCTCAAGTGGATGACCTAAGGTTTATCGAACTCAGGGAAGTAGAGGTTGAAGATGGTCTCTCTCAAGCAACCCTGCAACTAAGATACAAGAAGTCTCTTGTGTCCCCAACACACCTAATACACTTGTCAGATGTATAGGTGCACTAGTTCGGCGAAGAGATGTTAAATGGCAAGTGATATGGATGGCAAAACAAAGTAATATAAATATGTAATAAAAAGTGCAGCAAGCAAACAAGTGGTAAACGTGAGCACAAATGGTATTGCAATGGTGGAAACAAGGCCTAGGGTTCATACTTTCACTAGTGGCAACTCCCAACAACATTAACATAATCGAATCACATGATATTTCCCGTAAAACATGCAAAGGGGACACACTCGGAGGTCATTCCTTCGTGGTCAAGAGAGGACGAGAATTATGTAGGGCTACAAAAGCACACCTCAAAGTTCGTAGTTCTCAATCTAAGGATTTCCCAATGTCACCGCGGCCATCCAAAGAGAGTTCCACAATCACCACAACATATCTAAAGGATAGTCAAAGACAAGCACCAAGAGACTCTCAATCTTCAATCAACACACAAGAGAGGAAATCACTCATGAAAATACTTTTCTAATCCATGTCCAATAGACCGCTGTCACCTTGGTCTCGAGGATTATACTAGATAAAGACAAGTGAGTACATCAATCCAATACATAGAGGAAGGGGAAATATCACGGGATCACCCTAGATTAACATAGCCTATGATCACAACGAAGATCACATCATGGGAGAGAGAATTGACCACATAGCTACTGGTAAGAACCTCAGCCCCGAGGAGGAACTACTCCCGCATCATGGAGGGAGGAAGCAACGTCGATGGAGATGAATCCGGGGGCACTTCCCCGTCCCGGCAGGGTGCCGGCGCAGGAATTCTGGTCCCCCGAAGCTTGATGGCGATGGCGGCGGAGATCGGAATCGTGTCTGGAGAAAAGGGGTCCGGAATCAGGGTTTCCTCGACACGCTTTAAATATATGCCAAAGGGGGGCATCGGAGGTGCCTCGGGGGGCCCAGGCGCCCCCCCGGCGCGGCCCAGGGGGGGGCGCCCACAGGGCGCCTGGAGCCCCTGTGGGTCCCCCCTGGCTGCACTTTGGCCGCACGGTAGCTCCTGGAACGCTGATTTTTTATATATTTTTTCTGGATTTTTCCTGGCAGTTCTCGTAATGTGAAAACCTGAAATACAAAATCAGCCGAAAACAGAAACTGGCACTGGGGTGCACTGAGTTAATAGGTTAGTCCAAATATGATCAAAAGTGTATGGAAGTGTATAAATATCATAGCAATATCACCCAAAAGAGGCATGGAGCAAGCAGAAATTATAGATACGTTTTGGACGTATCAACATCCCCAAGCTTAATTCCTGCTCGTCCTCGAGTAGGTAAATGATAACAAGAATAATTTCTGTGGTGACATGCTATTAACCATATAGGACTTTTCATAGTCATATGACAAAAGCTTACTGAGACAATGATTCTATAGTAATTAAGTTGCCTCATGAGAAAATCACAAATGACTGAAAGTTTTACAATATGAAACTGAAACATCAAAAAGATTTGCAGTGAACATGATGTGCAAATATGATAAAGTGATATCTAGCTTGCCCCCTTTAGTGATGCAAAACATAAATGCAGGGGCACCTTCAAGGTTTAAGTGATGACTAGATACAATGATTTCAAAATAAACGATATCACAATCATGCAAAAGACAATGCTACTTTGGGACAATGCACATTACACTCAGAATGACAATCATGCTCTCAGTAGTTGGTGCTTTTAAAAGAAGATGGAGACTCAACATAAAAGTAAAAGAATGGTTATGTGCTAGAGCTTTTTATTTTGAAAACATAGAAGCAATTTTGTCAACGGTAGTAGTACTTCATATGTGTCATGCATAACACATCCTATAAGTTGCAAGCCTCATGCATCGAATACCAATAGTGCTCGCACCTTGTCCTAATTAGCTCGTATTTCCATGGGTTATCATTGCATTACATATGTTTCAACCAAGTGTCACAAAGGGGTACCTCTATGCCACCTGTACAAAGGTCCAAGGAGATAAATCGCATTTGATTTCTCGTTTTTGATAGATCTCAACTTGAGGACATCCATACGGGGACAACATAGAAAATAGATGATGGACTCCTCTTTAATGCATAAGCATATTCTCATAAGAGATTGAGGATTAAGGTCCAAGCTAAAACTTCCACCATGATACATGGCTTTGGTTGGCGGCCCAATGTTCTTCTCTAACAATATGCATATCATTCAACCCACGGAAAATCACCCTTACTTCAGACAAGACGAACATGCATAGCAACTCACATGATTCCTAACAAAAGTGTGACAGTTGATAGCGTCCCCAGAAACATGGTTACCGCTCAGCAAGCAACTTATAAGAAATAAGATACATAGGCAACATATTCTTTACCACAATAGTTTTTAAGCTACTTTCCCATGAGCTATGTATTGCAAAGATTGAAGGTTTTAAAGGTAGCACATGTAAATTACTTGGAGTGGCGGTGAAATACCACATATAGGTAGGTATGGTGGACTCGTATGGCATAACTGGTTTAAAAGGATGTGGATGCACAAGCAGTAATTCCGCTTAGTACAGGTGGAGGTTAGCAAAAGACTGGGAGCGACCAACTAAGAGAGCAATGACGGTCATAATCATGCAGAGCGACAAAGCAACATTGAATCAGGCAGGGAAGTTATATCGCTACTCAGAAATAAAAGATCATCAAGGCTTGATAGACTTTCTTTACAGTCTTAAATATGCGTGAGCATACGCCAAGTCAATCAAAATAAATTCTCGAAGGAAGATATTACTAAACCATACCACATCATAGGCAAACAAATCATGTTGGTACTCCAATAACACATTGGGAATCCCCCAGCTATTTGAGACTAACCATAAGAAAACCTGAACTACTAAGCGCCATTATGCACGTTGCATCTTTGTCATAGACATATTAACCAATGCAACGGAAGCAAACTCTCTTAATAAGGTGAGCATGGTAATTAAAGAGAGTTCAAGCAACCAACTAAACAAAAGCTCTTTGAAAAGATAAGCATTAATACTAAGAGCTGAACATGATAGTAGCTATTAAAAGACAAAGAACACACACAGCAAAGATAAACATGAAAATTCTATGTTGTGTTCTAGGTTGAAGTGGAGCGTGCTTCTCTCCCACACAAAGAAAGCTGAGTTCCAACTCGTTATGAAGAACAAGCAAAGCTAAAGAAAACTAAAAATGAAACTAAAAGCAAGACGCTCCAAGCATAGCACATAACACATGAAGTGATAAAAATATAGTGGAACGAAAGACGAACTGATAATGTTGATGGAGAAGGGGATGCACGGGGGCATCCCCAAGCTTAGACGCTTGAGTCTCCTTGAATATTTCTTGGGGGTGCACGGGGGCATCCCCAAGCTTGAGCGTTTGACACTCCTGAATCTTTTTATCATCTTCCCTCGCACACTTGAAAACTTCCTTCATACATAACTCATCATAATCTGATTAGCGATGTTAGTACCCATAATAAAATAATTGTTCCTTGCTGGAAATAAAGATATTCTTGAAGTTCAACTATTTCTCAAGATTGCCAAAAGGTTTTTGCAAAGAAAAAGCAAGCTCTTGGTTTGCAAAATGAAAGAAAGGCAAAACAGGACAGAATCTGTGAAAAACAGAACAGCAGGTAGTAAATGATTTGTTCGGGGCACTTCTGCAACTCTAATCAAAAAACTCAGAACAAATGCACGAAAGACAATTGTATAGAGCACGCTGTCGAAACAATTCAGACCAAAAAGATGATCTGGTGATTTTATACGAATTTTTCTATCCAAGGACAGAATCTGTTTCCTGGACAGCACGCCACAACTTTTGAACTTTCTTGCAATCAGAGGCTATACTTGGCACAAAATTGAAAAGCAAAGATACAATGATGATGCTACAGTAGTAACAACATCAAGACTCAACAAAAGCAAAATAATTTTATTCATTGGGTTGCCTCCCAAAAGCGCTTTCTTTTATGCCTTTAAGCTAGGCATAAGACTTTAATGATGCTCTCGTAGGAATAAGAGTTGAAGAAAAAAAGAGAGCATCAAGAAGCAAAGACCAAACACATTTAAACCTAACATGCTTCCTATGCATAGGAATATTGCAATAGAATAATTCATTGAAGCACAAAGCAACTAGCATAGGAAGGCAAAACAAGCATAACTTCAAAGTATTCACCATAAAGAGAGGAAACTTCTTATTATTAAGATATTTAGAACCAAGTCTCCCTCTCTCATTATAAATTTCAGTGGAATCATGGATGAACTCAACAATATAAGCATCACATAAAGCATTGTTACCATGATCCACATGCAAAAAGGTACTCTTACTCTCCTCATAAGCATAATCTTTCTCATTGGTAATAGTGGGAGTAGGACTATCATAAACAACTTGAACACTATAGATTAATTGTATATTAGGAGGGTGGTGTTCAACAAGGGAGTAATTCCCTCCATGATTATGACAAGTTTCATAAGGATAATTTCTCCTTATGTCATAGGTACCTTTATAATCACTATAGATTGGAGTTATAACATCATCATGGTAGAGAAGAGCATTATCATTGCTAGCAACTATATTTGTAATCATGTTGTCTTTATTCTTACTAGCAAGAGAATTATCAATTATCACATCACTAGTGGGGATAGGATTTGCAATCCTATCATCCCCAAGCTTAGAGCTTCCCATATCTTCACTTTCAGAGTTGGTACCAAAAAGATTTTCAAGATCATAAGCAGCATTATCATCATTTTCCCAATCGCAATAAGTAACATGCATATCATAATCAAAATCATCTTCAATAGTACCTGCGGACGTATCATCAAGATGATAATTAAGGCAATAAACTTCACCTTCTTCTTTAAACTTACAATCGTTAGGATAAAAGTTGATGGGAGGAATATGCTCAGGCCAGGTTGATACCCATTCTTCTTCCTTCTTGCTCCTCTTCCTCCTCCTCTTCTTTTTCTTCTTCTTCACCTTAGGAGGGGGTGGTTGGAGATGAAGCTTCTCCACATATCCTGGTTTATCATTAGAAACAATAGGGGAAACTTGGGAGAAACTCTCCTTTTTATTAGCAGAAATATAAGAGACATTTTTATACTTTGGTAAAGTTCCCTCCTTTCTAATCTTACTTATGTAATCATTTTCATGGCAATTAACAACACAATAGAGATGGCAATTTTGCAAAGTGTTTTTTATTCCTATGACATTATCATCCAGCCAAGAAGTCTTTTCTGATAACTCTTCACACATCAAAAATAACATAAGCTCGTCATAAAGATCAGAGGTGATCATGTTATCACACAACCGGTTAACAGTTATGTTTTGAAAGTTCATGCATTGAAAATTAAAGTGACCCTCTATACGGCAAAGTTCACAAGTAAAAGGATAAAGGTCACACAATTCTCTGGCAATCTCATTTAAATCTCCGACCCAAGTGATTGTTCTTTCATGCTTATGTTGCTTACAATACTTCTCTTCTTCAATCATAGGCCTTTCACAAGGTCTATCCACTCCACAAAAATTAACATGCTTATATAAAACTTCATTTTTAGGAATTGGATCATGCATGTTGCAATCATCATGAACAATTTCATTTTCTTTGCAAGTCTCTTTAAAAGGTTTATGATACTTGATCCAATCCTCCTTAGGCATACTAAGATGTGAAGCAAAAGATTTGAGGAAATCAACAAGGAGTTGAGAATCAAGCCCAAACTTAGCACTAAACTTATTAAAACTTGTAGTTTCAACAAAGGACTTAATGCAATCATACTCATAAATTATACCTGACTCTTTACCTTTGTCGATCTCCCAATCTTCAGTGTTGCGTTGAATTCTTTCAAGGAGTTCCCATTTAGCATCAATCTTTTTGTTTGTGAAAGAACACGTAGAGGAAGCATCGAGCAAATCTTTATCCTGTCGAGAGAGCCTCGCATAGAAGTTAGTAATAATAATATCTTTGGGGAGCCCATGGTTAGGACTTTTTAGCATTAACATTTTCAGTCTCCCCCAAGCTTGAGCTATGCTCTCTCCGTCATGAGGATAGAAATTATAAACATAATTCCTATTCTTATGGATTTCATGAAGAGGATAAAATTTAGTATAAAAGAGAGACATAAGCTCTTGCCAATCAAGCAAGTGCGAGTTATCGAGAAGCTTATACCAATCTGAAGCCTTATCTATAAGTGATACGGCGAACAATTTCCTCAAGACAAACTCCCTTGATACACCTGCAAGCTGAAATAATGAACTTAATTGTGACAGATATAGCAAGTGTTCACCGGGGTGTCTGTCTCCTGCATAACGATTAGCCAAAACATAATCGATAATACTAGCTGGTATTTCATAGGGCACAATTTCAGTAGGGGGAGGAGCAACCACCACCGGTGTGGGGCGTCTTCCCGCAAGCAATGATCCAATAACAGGGTTGTCCATAAGCATAACTAGTGAAATAAAAACAAGAAACAAAAAGATTTAATTGCAAGATCTAAAGATATACCTTCAAGCGCTCACCTCCCCGGCAACGGCGCCAGAAATAGCTTGATGTCTACACACGCTTCTACTCTTGTAGACTATGTTGGGCCTCCAAGCGCAGAGGTTTGTAGGACAGCAGCAAATTCCCCTCAAGTGGATGACCTAAGGTTTATCGAACTCAAGGAAGTAGAGGTTGAAGATGGTCTCTCTCAAGCAACCCTGCAACTAAGATACAAGAAGTCTCTTGTGTCCCCAACATACCTAATACACTTGTCAGATGTATAGGTGCACTAGTTCGGCGAAGAGATGTTAAATGGCAAGTGATATGGATGGCAAAACAAAGTAATATAAATATGTAATAAAAAGTGCAGCAAGCAAACAAGTGGTAAACGTGAGCACAAATGGTATTGCAATGGTGGAAACAAGGCCTAGGGTTCATACTTTCACTAGTGGCAACTCCAACAACATTAACATAATCGAATCACATGATATTTTCCGTAAAACATGCAAAGGGGACACACTCGGAGGTCATTCCTTCGTGGTCAAGAGAGGACGAGAATTATGTAGGGCTACAAAAGCACACCTCAAAGTTCGTAGTTCTCAATCTAAGGATTTCCCAATGTCACCGCGGCCATCCAAAGAGAATTCCACAATCACCACAACATATCTAAAGGATAGTCAAAGACAAGCACCAAGAGACTCTCAATCTTCAATCAACACACAAGAGAGGAAATCACTCATGAAAATACTTTTCTAATCCATGTCCAATAGACCGCTGTCACCTTGGTCTCGGGGATTATACTAGATAAAGACAAGTGAGTACATCAATCCAATACATAGAGGAAGGGGAAATATCACGGTATCACCCTAGATTAACATAGCCTATGATCACAACGAAGATCACATCATGGGAGAGAGAATTGACCACATAGCTACTGGTAAGAACCTCAGCCCCGAGGAGGAACTACTCCCGCATCATGGAGGGAGGAAGCAACGTCGATGGAGATGAATTCGGGGGCACTTCCCCGTCCCGGCAGGGTGCCGGCGCAGGAATTCTGGTCCCCCGAAGCTTGATGGCGATGGCGGCGGAGATCGGAATCGCGTCTGGAGAAAAGGGGTCCGGAATCAAGGTTTCCTTGACACGCTTTAAATATATGCCAAAGGGGGGCATCGGAGGTGCCTCGGGGGGCCCAGGCGCCCCCCCGGCGCGGCCCAGGGGGGGCGCGCCCACAGGGCGCCTGGAGCCCCTGTGGCCCCCCCCCCCCCGGCTGCACTTTGGCCGCACGGTAGCTCCTGGAACGCTGATTTTTTATATATTTTTTCTGGATTTTTCCTGGCAGTTCTCGTAATGTGAAAACCTGAAATACAAAATTAGCCGAAAACAGAAACTGGCACTGGGGTGCACTGAGTTAATAGGTTAGTCCAAATATGATCAAAAGTGTATGGAAGTGTATAAATATCATAGCAATATCACCCAAAAGAGGCATGGAGCAAGCAGAAATTATAGATACGTTTTGGACGTATCACACGCGCATGTGAGGAGGAGGCTTCCAAATGGAGTGCACATCAGTCTTAACCACCTCAAAGGGAGCAGTGTGATCAATCAACGCCTGAATGAATGGAGCATGAGGGAACTGGCGTGTCTAAATGAAACTGCAAAGACGGATCTCATGCCAAATGAAATTGGCAGTGTCCAGAGGCTGAGTGGGATGGTCATGCATACGAACCATCAAGTCAATGCAATAGTTGCGAGCCCTCAAGCGATCACCCTTCTTGGGGTAAAGAGTGTGAAGCACACACTGATAGAGGATGTAGTAAGGAGCACGGAAGATGGATACCTCATTGACTGGATATTCAAGTTCTTCTTCAGTGAGCAGAGTGGTAGATTTGACAAGTGGCAAGCAGGCGTTAATTCCTTCGGGTTTGTGCTCGGGATCCAAGCTGTGAATGCAATGGCCAACACCGGATAGACCCAAAATCTGAACAAACCTGTCATAGGTGATGGTCAGTGTAGTGTCATCGGTCCTCCAAGTGAGAGTGTTGTCTGGACCAAAGAAATAGGTGGCATAGAACTGTAGAATGGCAGCTGCATTCCAATCACACTTGAAGGTCATTGCGGGACCAAGAGTCATGTCATCAATGATTTTGACCGGATCGTTAGGGAACATGGTAGGGTTGGCACGTAGGAAGTTGAGATCCAGGTATGAGTGACGAGCCAGTCCACGGCCATGAACGAAACTGGAATAGAGATCCTGCTGCATACGAGTCCTGAACCGTGGATCCTCGGCATCAGCTACCATCTCATATTGATTGTTATCCCGACGGAATATAAGATATTGGTCAGCGCCCATAGTTGTGAAGTCATGAGGGGGGGCGATTTCCACTGTCAGGAAGCTCCATGGAGATGCGATGACCATGAACAATGGGCATTGCAGAGGCACGAACTTGAGGCACCGGCACCCTCCTAGTACCAGGCTTGGACTGTCCAACAGAGTGTCGTGGAGCACTGTCATCTTCTTCCTCCCCAACATAGTCCGCATCATCTAGATCAGAGACTGATGGACTAGGGGATGGTGCCCGCTTCTTCTTCTTGAAGGAGGTCTTCTTCTTCTTAGGTCGAGCATGCTCATCGGAGTCGGTTGAGCCTTGTCGGCGATCATCTGGAATGGATAATGAAGAGGATCCAATGAGAAAGAGAAGCCAACACGTGCGTATGAGCATGGATTTGTATGAGAGAACGAAACCCGAATATTTGATTTGTCACCATACAAATAGAAAGGAGAAGAACTAGCATCCATACCCCGGGAGGAAGGCCCGAGACGATGGGGACCGCAGTTCTTGGTCTGAGCCATAAGATCCGCCAGCGTAAATCTCACGAAACACCGGTCCCTCCCGAGAGATTCACACCACACCCACCGAAATGGATTGGGTAGAATCGAAGATCGGGAGAGGGAGAGTCCGTGAGTAGTAGATCAGGGCCGGAGGTTGGAGGAGAGGGCCGGGGCAGCGCCGGGGTACTGGTCCGGTGACGGCGGCCAAGAGGAGCGATGGGGATAGGAATGAGGAACTGACCCCCCCCCCCAATCGATGCCCGACTCTAGTTATATGTGGCTGCGGCGGCGGTCCGGACGTCCGGGGCACAGCCCGGATATCCGGCGCGCAGAGGTCAGAGACACCAGAAGAATGAGTGCCCATGGCCCGGACATCCGAGGCAACGCCCGGATATCCGGCGTAAGGATGCCAGAGAGCAAATGCACAGGGCCCGGATGTCCGGCGCCCGTGGCCCGGATGTCCGGTAACTGGACAGAAAAAAAAAGGGACTAAGGGGAAAATGGGTATAATTTGATCATAGACTCCGCCAAGGAGTTATTAGAGTATTAAGGGGGAAAAGAACACATGAGAAATCTTAGGTCATACAAAGATGTAGGAACCACCCATCCCAAAAAAAAACGGACCATACAAGCAATGTTCAAGCGGTGACCGAGGTCACCATGTTTGAGCATATGGAATATAATACCGCAAAGATGGAGACTTTGGGCACATAGTCACGACTCCATCATATTAAAGTACCATAGTTCAAGAACCATGACAACTTTGAGAGTGTTTGTTCTATTTATGCATTATGTAGGGTGAGAATACTCATGAATTGAATGTCTCCCCCTAACTATATGCCTACATCAAGACAAGACATTTAGTTCATGCATGAATGGGTACTAGATTTCACATAATATTGTCAAGCTCCAAGATACCAAGTTCACGCCTAAGTCGACAAAACCTAGCTTCATCCAATGGCTTCGTGAAGATGTCTGCAAGTTGCATTTCTGTACCAATGTGGGCAACATCAATGTCACCCTTTTCCACATGATCTCTCAAGAAATGATACCTAATGTCAATGTGCTTGGTTCGAAGATGATCTTTGGGATTCTCAGCAATGTTGATGGCACTTTCATTATCACATAGAAGAGGCACATGTCGATAGGTGATACCGTAATCCTTCAAAGTCTGCCTCATCCATAGTAATTGAGTTCCACAACTGGCAGCTGCAATGTATTCTGCTTCACAGCTGGAAAGGGCGATACAATTTTGTTTCTTGGAGGACCAACTAACCAATGAGCGTCCAAGAAATTGGCATGCACCGGAGGTAGACTTGCGGTCCACTTTGTCACCAGCCCAATGATGGCTTCTCGCCCCTCGTTGGTTACCCCAAGTGGAAGGTTGAGATGTAGCGTAGCGGCAAATTTCCCTTGGCAAAGATACCAAGGATCGAATCCCGTGAGACTCCGAGGGTCGACAAGTAGGTGTCAACGGCGCCAGAAACTTAGCGGTTGACGGGACCTGCACACAGATACAGATAACTTTGCTCCCAACGAGTACAGAGAGGTTGTCAATCCCTCCGGCCTTGTTGTTTACAAAGGATTAAACACAAGAGATAATAATGATAGCTATGACTACAACTAGGAAATAAAAACAGGAAGTAAATAGAAGGTGTGATCAGTGGTGGTAATATGGACCGGGGTCCCATGATGTTCACTAGCGATGTCTCTCTCCCAAAAGACGATAAAACAGCAAAGCGAGGTAAACAAATTACAGCTGGGCAATTGACAGGATTATGTGTGCAAACCAATGCTAACTATGCTGCAAAGAAAGGTAGAGGCTCAAAAGCATGGGCGGTACGCCAAGGCAAGTAGACCGAAATCCATCTGCATCTACTACTAATCATCCACCTTGAGATATCTATCCAGAACATCTCGCTGGTATTAAGTTGCGAATCCCACCCAAAGTGTAAACTCAAAGCAACAGACAACTGCATTAAAAGAACTTTGCGTAAAGTAAACAATCCTTGCACCCGCAAGTACAAGCACCGTTGTTTTCTCCCTTGTGGCAATAGCACATCCCCTAGACTCATGTTTCTGTCACTCAAGCTAGTCATCAGGGGGCATGAACCCACAATCAAGCATAACGCTCCCTCTTGGAGTTACTACCTACTACTTGGCCAAAGCAATAAACAGCAACGGAGACCATGCAAGAATTACTCAAGAACAAAGATATAAAAGAGGTGAATCAAATATATTACTCAAACACAATCTGAACATAGTCTCATAATCCATCAGATCCCAGCAAACTCAGCAAAGCAACAGCAGAAAGATTACATATGTGCCTCGATCATGTAGGGCAGCTCACGAGGTCTAAACCATGAAGAGCAAAGAGGGGAGGAGAACATCACATAGCTACTGATCATGGACCCATGGTCCAAGGTGGACTACTCACGACTCATCCGGGAAGCGTCCATGGTGGTGGAGAAGCTCCCGGTGGTGGTTCTCCCCTCCGGCAGGGTGCCGGGAAGAGTTCTCCTGATGCTCCCGATCTTGGAAGCGCTGTGGCGGCAGAACATAGGCGAGATCGCGAAAAAGGGTTCTGTCCTCGAGGGTTTCGGGACGAGAGGGATATATATGCGAAGGGGAGCGGCCAGAGGCGGAGCAGGGGCCCCAGGCGCCCCCTGGCGCGGCCAGGGGTGGGGCCGCGCCAGGTGGCCGCCTGGGCCTTCCCTGGCTCCCCTCTGGCCCATCTTTGGTTCTTCGCGAAGCTTCCTGTACGCTGATTTTTCCTATATTTTTTTCCTGGAATTGTTGGAGCACTTTTAATATGGGGGAAACCTGAAATAGAAAAACAGCAGAAAACAGGAACTGGCACTGTGGTGCACTGAGTTAATAGGTTAGTCCAAATATGATCAAAAGTGTATGGAAGTGCATCAATATCATAGCAATATCACACAAAAGAAGCATGGAGCAAGCAGAAATTATAGATACGTTTTGGACGTATCAACATCCCCAAGCTTAATTCCTGCTCGTCCTCGAGTAGGTAAATGATAACAAGCATAATTTCTGTGGTGACATGCTACCAACCATATAAGAACTTTTTAAGTAAAGCAATCAAGACATGTAATTCAATTCAAGTCATAACAAGCAAGAGTCTATATTAGCATTGTAACAAGCAACATAAGAACATAAAGGTGCAAGAGCTCTCGCTGTCCGTGACTCGAATGTCTCCAAATGGTGTTTGCGTGCAAGAAAGGGGATAGGGATATACGAGAGAGTAAAACATAGTTTTTGTATTGTTGAGAACTTAATCTACTAAAGTTTCACACTTGGTCTTCTTTGGAATCTTATCTTGACTCATCCCCAGACCATTAGCCAGGTACAAGTCAAAATGATCCACTCCCTTTCGATATTTTGAGCACTCATGCAATGGATGAGCGTAAGCAAGAAAGTTGACACTTAGGATGGAAAAGAGAGAAAAATGATGAAGGGGGAAGACAAAAAAGGTGTGAAAGGTTCACATCAATGAGGACAATCATAGGCGAGAGAAAGCCAAATGATAGATATGATGTGAGGAGTAGGGATTGCCATGCAACGGATGCACATATGAGCTAAGGTAAGCTCTCCAATGGAACTAGTGGGGGTGCATCCAACTTGTTCGCTCAAGAAGACCTAGAGCTCTTTTGAGGAGGCTCATCATTGGAATATACAAGCCAAGTTCTATAGTGTGAAGGTCCCCACATAGCTATATGCATGAATGATAATCTCTATGGAGTACAAGGTATAAGATGGAGTACGAGTGTGGATCTCTCAAAAGGAATAGTAGTGTGCCCCCTTCTCTCTTTTTATTTCTTTTTCTCTTTTTTCTATTTTTTAATTTTTTTGTGGCCTCAATGGCTCTTTCTATTGAACTCTCATTTGTCCTCTTTGAGATCTTTTGATTTTGTCCTCTTTGGGATCTTTTCCTCACTTTAGGGGCAACACTCTATATATTACAAGAAGTATAGAAGATCTTTCACACTTTACAAAACTACTCAACATAAAGAAAATGAAACTATCATGATGTATGCAAATGTATGCCTCTGCCGGTGTAGCAGGATATGCAATGATACTAGCGCGTCATGTAGCAATGATTAGGGCAAGGCCCAACTAGCATGCGGCTCATCGATCAAGCAAAAAGCATGTATGACATGAAGATCAAGTCATGAGAAGATGGATGTTGCATGGCAATGTATCTCGGAAAGGCTATGGAAATGCCTTGATAGGTAGGTATGGTGGCTGTTTTGAGGAAGGATATAATGAGGCTTATGATGACAGAGCGTATCGTGCCAAGGATTTGGATGCACCGGCGAAGTATGCGCCAACTCTCGAGGTGAGAAAGGGCAATGCACGGTACCGAAGAGGCTAGAAAAATATGGCTAGGTGGAAGTGTCAACTTTCGAATACTTACATTAGTCCGAAGAACTCATGCACTTATTATCGGTAACTCTCAATCTAATTAGGAGGTTCACAAAGAGACAAGTACCCCGAGGAGGAGTGTATGGGGGTTTGGTTATCCTTGCACATCCTCGACTCATGGTACGTGAGTGTACTCTAATATTCGATCCCTCCAAAGATTAGTGATCCATCTAGTAGCTAAAGTTCTCAACTATTTTGTAGGTTTTCGAAAATAAACACGGATTGCCCAAAATACGACATCTATCACTAATAGGCTAAAGCTCTTGACACCAAAAGTTCAGACATTACTCATGGCAATACCTCAAAACTATTGCAAATTACTACTAAAATTAAATAGCAACCTCAATTACCTACTTTAAGTTAAGACACACAACTCAGTGCAACAGGCAAACTCTCTTAACAAGATAAACATGAAAACTCAAGAGAGTTCAGCAACTAACTAAACAAAAGCTCTTTAAAAAGAAAAGCATGAAAACTAAGAGCTAAACATGACAGCAGCTATGGAAAGACAAAGAACACACACAGCAAAGATAAGCATGACAATCCTATGTTGTGTTCTAGGTTGAAGTGGAGCGTGTTTCTCTCCCACACAAAGAAAGCTGGGTTCTAACTTGTTATGAAGAGCAAGCAAAGCTAAAGAAAACTAAAAAAAGAAACTAAGAGCAAGACGCTCCAAGCATAGCACATAACGCATGAAGTGATAAAATTATAGTGGAACGAAAGACGAACTGATAATTGTTGATGGAGAAGGGGATGCATGGGGGCATCCCCAAGCTTAGACGCTTGAGTCTTCTTGAATATTTCTTGGGGGTGCACGGGGGCATCCCCAAGCTTGAGCGTTTGACCCTCCTGAATCTTCTTTTATCATCTTCCCTCGCACACTTGAAAACTCCCTTCATACATAACTCATCATAATCTGATTAGCGAGGTTAGTACCCACAATAAAATAATTTTTCCCTACTGGAAATAAAGATAATCTTGAAGAGCTACTGTTTCTCAAGATTGCCAAAAGGTTTTTGCAAAGAAAAAGCAAGCTCAAGGTTTGCAAAACGAAGAAAAGGCAAAACAGGACAGAATCTGTGAAAAACAGACCAGCAGGTAGTAAATAATTTTTTGGGGGCACTTCTGCAACTCAAATCAAAAAACTCAGAACAGACGCTCGAAAGCCAATTGTATAGAGCACGCTGTCAAACAAATTCAGATCAAAAAGATCATCTGGTGATTTTATTCGAATTTTTCTGTCCAAGGACAGAATCTGTTTTCTGGACAGCATGTCACAACTTTTGAACTTTCTTGCAATCAGAGTCTAAACTTGGCACAAAGCTGAAAAGAAAAGATACAATGATGATGCTACTGTAGTAACAAACATCAAGACACAACAAAAGCAAAATAAAACCTAATTCGTTGTGGGCTGCCTCCCAAAAGCGCTTTCTTTTATGCCTTTAAGCTAGGCATGATGCAAAAAGGAGGAATCAAAAGTCATCATAATAATCGGAGTTATAAATTGCTTCAAATGGTTCCTCAACAAGTTCATCCTTGTTCCTTCTAGGAAAGGTGTACGTACCTTTTGCCTTCCCGCGTAGGCGGATTTGTCCCTTACCTATATCGATGAAGCCTTTTACGGCTCGGAGGAAGTCCCTTCCAAGCACTATATTTCCTTGGTTTGGCTTCATGATGAAGAAATCAACCATTGCAATCCCTTTAAGGAATGTAACTGGTACGTCTTTTATTCTTCCCTGGATCTCAGAAATATCTCCATTAGCATGTTCATGATAGGATGATAATTTGTCCATGTTAAATTTTAAAGAATCATGAACAATTTTTGGCATAGTAGAAACCATAGATCCAATATCACAATAAGCAAGGAAGTCTTGATTAGAGATGCTAATCCTAACAAAAGGCTCCCAATCATTGTCTATTTCCAAAATATCTCTCTTATTGGGTTTGGGTTTCTCTACCTTCATCAAGTCTAGAGCATCCATTCTCTTCTCAATAGTAGCAAGTCTATCTATGACAATATCAAAACTATGATCATAAACAAAGTAACTAGATAGACCATGTATAATTTCAAGAGCTCTAGCTTCATCACACTCTAGGAAATCTCCTTCAGCTATAATATCAAGAGAGTGTTTACACCATTTAAAAAGACCATGGTAAAAATTTCTAAGCACAATTTTTATAGGTATCCAAGGCATAATTCTCCTATGTGCATTAGAAATTCTGTCCCATGCCTTCTTCATATTTTCTCCATCCCTTTGATGGAAATCTAGAACTTCTGATTCCCTCAAAGCACCAAGTCCTAACATGCTTGACTAAACAGAAAGGACTACTAACAGAAAAGCAAATTATTTTTTTGTGATTTTTGATAAAGGACACTAAAGCAAAAACTGAAAGGTAAACTAACAAGACTAAAAAGCAAAGATAAAAGATAGCGTGCAACTCCCCTATCTTGAAGAGTGGAGTCCCCGGCAACAGCGCCAGAAACTTGCTTGATGGCTTCTCGCCCCTCGTTGGTTACCCCAAGTGGAAGGTTGAGATGTAGCGTAGCAGCAAATTTCCCTTGGCAAAGATACCAAGGATCGAATCCCGTGAGACTCTGAGGGTCGACAAGTAGGTGTCAACGGCGCCAGAAACTTAGCGGTTGACGGGACCTGCACACAGATACAGATAACTTTGCTCCCAACGAGTACAGAGAGGTTGTCAATCCCTCCGGCCTTGTTGTTTACAAAGGATCAAACACAAGAGATAATAATGATAGCTATGACTGCAACTAGGAAATAAAAACAGGAAGTAAATAGAAGGTGTGATCAGCGGTGGTAATATGGACCGGGGTCCCATGACGTTCACTAGTGATGTCTCTCTCCCAAAAGACGATAAAACAGCAAAGCGAGGTAAACAAATTACAGCTGGGCAATTGACAGGATTATGAGCGCAAACCAATGCTAACTATGCTGCAAAGAAAGGTAGAGGCTCAAAAGCATGGGCGGTACGCCAAGGCAAGTAGACCGAAATCCATCTGCATCTACTACTAATCATCCACCTTGAGATATCTATCCAGAACATCTCGCTGGTATTAAGTTGCGAATCCCACCCAAAGTGTAAACTCAAAACAGACAACTGCATTAAAGGACTTTGCGTAAAGTAAACAATCCTTGCACCCGCAAGTACAAGCACCGTTGTTTTCTCCCTTGTGGCAACAGCACATCCCCTAGACTCATGTTTCTGTCACTCAAGCTAGTCATCAGGGGCATGAACCCACAATCAAGCATAACGCTCCCTCTTGGAGTTACTACCTACTACTTGGCCAAAGCAATAAACAGCAACGGAGAACATGCAAGAATTACTCAAGAACAAAGATATAAAAGAGGTGAATCAAATATATTACTCAAACACAATCTGAACATAGTCTCATAATCCATCAGATCCCAGCAAACTCAGCAAAGCAACAACAGAAAGATTACATATGTGCCTCGATCATGTACGGCAGCTCACGAGGTCTAAACCATGAAGAGCAAAGAGGGGAGGAGAACATCACATAGCTACTGATCATGGACCCATGGTCCAAGGTGGACTACTCACGACTCATCCGGGAAGCGTCCATGGTGGTGGAGAAGCTCCCGACGGTGGTTCTCCCCTCCGGCAGGGTGCCGGGAAGAGTTCTCCTGATGCTCCCGATCTTGGAAGCGCTGCGGCGGCGGAACAGAGGCGAGATCACGAAAAAGGGTTCTGTCCTCGAGGGTTTCTGGACGAGAGGGATATATATGCGAAGGGGGGCAGCCAGAGGCGGAGCAGGGGCCCCAGGTGCCCCCCTGGCGCGGCCAGGGGTGGGGCCGCGCCAGGTGGCCGCCTGGGCCTCCCCTGGCTCCCCTCTGGCCCATCTTTGGTTCTTCGCGAAGCTTCCTGTATGCTGATTTTTCCTATATTTTTCCTGGAATTTTTGGAGCACTTTTAATATGGGGGAAACCTGAAATAGAAAAACAGCATAAAACAGGAACTGGCACTGTGGTGCACTGAGTTAATAGGTTAGTCCAAATATGATCAAAAGTGTGTGGAAGTGCATCAATATCATAGCAATATCACACAAAAGAAGCATGGAGCAAGCAGAAATTATAGATACTTTTTGGACGTATCACCCAATCAGCATCCGTGTACCCAATGAGATCAAACTTAGCATCCTTGGGGTACCATAGACCCAACTTTGGGGTGTGAACAAGGTATCTGAGAATATGCTTAACCGCTTTATGATGGCTTTCCCTAGGGGAAGCTTGAAATCTAGCACACATGCATACGCTAAACATGATGTCTGGTCTAGATGCACAAAGATAAAGCAATGAACCAATCATAGAGCGATAAATAGATGGGTCAAAAGGAATACCGTTTGTGTCTTCAGTGAGGGCAATTGTGGTTGGCATGGGTGTCTTACATGGACTAGCATCAGACATGCCAAACTTTGCTAGGATGTCCTTGAGGTATTTTGCTTGAGACAAGAAAATTCCTTCTTGAAATTGTTGAATTTGAAATCCGAGGAAGAATTTCAAGTCCGCATTGAGCGACATTTCAAAATTCTTGGTCATTGAAGCCGCAAACTTCTTGCATAAATGAATGTTAGGAGAACCAAAGATTATATCATCTACATAGATTTGGCATAATATCAAGTCACCCTTGTGTCTCTTAGTAAAAAGAGTGGGACCGATCACCCCTCTCACAAAACCATCATCGAGTAGAAACTTCTTAAGATGATCATACCAAGCACGAGGTGCTTGTTTGAGGCCATACAAGGCCTTATGAAGTTTGTACACATAGTTTTTGTGATTGGGATCAACGAACCCAGGTGGTTGTGATACATATACTTCTTCTTGTAAAGGACCGTTAAGGAAAGCACTCTTCACATCCATTTGATGTAATGTAAATCCATTGAAAGCAGCATAAGCAAGTAAGATGCGAATAGATTTGAGACGGGCAATGGGAGCAAAGGTCTCACCAAAGTCCAAACCTTCAACTTGTGAGTACCCTTGTGCCACTAACCTTGCCTTGTTTCGGATGATGACACCATTCTCATCTTGCTTGTTCTTGAAAATCCATTTTGTTCCAATGACATTGTGTTCTGTAGTTGGTCTCTCCACCAGAGACCATACTTGGTTGCGTTCAAAACTGTTCAACTCTTCTTGCATTGCCACGAGCCAATCGTTGTCCATTAATGTGTCTTGTAACTTGACTGGCTCAATACTAGACACAAACGAGAAGTGAGCACAAAAAGTTTGTCAATTGTTTACGAGTGACCCTACCTTCGGATATGCCAGTGAGAATCTTGTCAACATCAACACGACCGGCCACACGAGGCATGATGTAGGTGAGAGTTTCACGAGGTTCAACTTCATGTCCATCATCCCCTCAACATATGGATCATTGATGTGTGGTGGAAGATCTTCTTCTTCATGTTGCATTTGTTGAGGTTCATCATCCCTGATTGCACTTTCTTGCTCTTGGTCTTGTTGAGGATGATCATGGTGAAGGACTAGATCATCATCAGGTGCTTGAGTTGGGCATTGGTTGAGGATTTTGATCTTGTGGTGGTGTGGGTGTTGTAATGGTTGGATATATAGGAAGTCGTGCGTCGTTTTCCATATCATCATGAGGTTCTTGTTCCATTGGAAGAAGAGCACGAACACCCATGTTCAAGATATCTTGAGAGGAATCTTCATCACCTACATCACTTAGATCAACTTGCTCTCCATGAAAGCCATTAAATTCATCAAACACCACGTCACAAGTTTCTACGACACATCCATTGGATTTGTTGTAGACCCTATAGGCGTGGGAGTTTGATCCATAACCAACAAATATACCCTCAATAGTTTTGGATTGAAATTTTCCTAATCGTTCTTTCTTGTTGAGTAAGAAGCACTTACATCCGAACACACGGAAGTACTTGACATTTGGTTTGTTTCCGGTTAGGAGCTCATATGGGGTCTTTTCCAAGATTGTGCGGAGGAAAAGACGGTTTGAGGCATGACATGCAGTGTTGACGGCCTCAGCCCAAAAGCTATGTGGTGACTTGTACTCATCCAACATAGACCTTGCCATCTCCACAAGGGTACGGTTCTTTCTTTCAGCTACACCATTTTGTTGAGGAGTGTAGGGGGCGGAGTATTGATGCTCAATCCCCTCGTCACTGAGAAACTCTTCCAAGGTGTAATTCTTGAACTCGGAGCCATTGTCACTTCTTATTGCCAAGATTTCTTTGTCAAATTTGCGTTGAGCTTGTTTGGCAAAATCAATGAAGGTGAACTTCGTCTCGTCTTTGGACTTGAGGAAGAACACCCATGTATATCTTGAGTAATCATCAACAATGACAAGACCATACTTTTTCCCACCAAGACTATCCCATGAAGGAGGCCCAAAGAGATCCACATGAAGGAGCTCCAAAGGCCTTGATGTAGATACAATATTCTTGGGTGGGTGCTTTGATTGGTGTTGCTTCCCGGCTATGCATGCACTACACACACGATCTTTCTCAAAAGAAATATTAGTTAATCCAAGGATGTGATTCCCCTTTAAGAGGTCTTGAAGATTTCTCATGCTGACATGGGCTAGCCGGCGATGCCATAGCCATCCCTTGTCGGCTCTGGCCATTAGACAAGTTGCATGGAAGGTACTCTCTTTCGAGAAATCAACCATGTAAAGGTTGCCATCCAACTTTCCAACAAAGGCCACTTCAAGAGTATCTCTCTTAAAGACTTTCACATCCGTTAGTCCAAACAGTGTATCATAACCAACAGAAGCCAATTGACGAACGGAAAGTAAATGATATTTTAGAGATTGTACAAGCATGACATTTGCAAGTGACATGTCATTTGTGCACCTTACCCAATCCAAGTACCTGTACTTTTGTTCCTCCACCGAACACGATACTCATAAATGGTTGAATGGCTTCCATAAAATCGTAGAGCAATTTTCCGTCTCCGGTCATATGGTTGGTGCATCCACTATCGATCACCCATTTGACTCCACCGGAGAAGGCAACCTACACACAATTCATTACTTGGTTAGAGGCACCCATTTTGCAATGGGACCTCTCACATTAGTCACAAGGGTCTTAGGAACCCAAATAGCATAGAAACGAAATGCATTATGATGGCCAACAAATTTTGCATAAACCTCTCCATCCTTTGTTTTACGAAGCACATAGGATGGAGGCATGAAACCCTTAGGTTTGATGGGAGTGGGTTGGTCCCTAGTGGCCTTTCCACTCATAACCTTGTTGACTTGACTCTCCCCTTTCTTCCTCTGCCCTTCACGTACAAATGTCTCCTTGGGAGGAGTGGTGCACTTTTGAGTGGAGGTTTTTGTCTTGCTTGTGCTTGGGTCATACCCAACCCAAGTCCTTCCTTGGCGAAAACTTCATTGTGACGGCTCAATACTTCATTAAGGTTCTTTTGTCCTTGAGCACAAGTCATGAGTCCTTTCTCGAGATGTGCTTTTAGAAATCGATTTTCCTCACAAATTGATGCTAGATCATAACTTGCGTTAGTAGTACATGCATCAACATTTATAACAGGAGAGGAGTAAGCCTTGGCTAGAGTTTCAAGATAAGTAACTTTGAGTGTCTCAAAGCTCTTTGTAAGAAGGGTGAGCTCATCTTCCTTACTCTTAAGAGACATGGATAGAAGCTCACACTCCTTAGAGAGAGTAGCATGAGACCTCACAAGTTTGCTCTTATCATTCGTCAACTCCTTGAAAGAGCTTTCAACCTTTTCCAAGGAAACAAGTTTCTTGACATGTTCATCAAGGTTTGTACCAATTTTTATGCACAGTTCATCATTTTTTGCTTCCTCATATAGGACTTTCCGCTCAACGATTTTGTATTTTTCCTTTTCCTCGGTGACGAGGGTTTCGAGTTCCTTAATGGTGACAGTGTGCTTACCCACCATCTCCATAAGCATACGAAACATAGTGAGTTTCTTTCCTTTGAGGGAACACATGAATTTTTCTAGTTTAGCATACATAGGATCATTCTCATCATTATCCTCATGATTATCCTCCGCATCAAGGTGTTCATCATTAAGAGTAGGTGGAGATAAAAGAGGAGGTTCCGAACGAGAGGTTACCTTCACTTTGTCTGAAGAGGTTTGTTGCTCATGGTCCTCAACAATGGCGTTGGCTATCAAACACTTGTGTGTGTTGCCCTTGTAGTCTTTCATGTAGTTGTAGGTGACAACCTCACCACTTTTGTTGACTAGTCTCAAGGTGTTTTGAGAATCTTGAGCAACACCGACAACACCTCCAACATCATCGGGATCGGAATCTTCTTGGGCAATCATGGCCCTTCCATCTCTCTTCTTAAGCTTGGAGTTCACAGGGTTTGGCAATTTCTTCTTTACAAAGTTCTTGGGGAATCTGGGCTTATCTTCTCTCTTCTCATATGGGCACTCATTTGAGAAGTGATCCGTCTCGTCATAGTTGTAGCAACTTCGGACCTTCTTCTTTTGAAATCTCCCTTTGAATTTTCTTGCGCTGAACTTCTTCACAAAGAGAACAATGTCTTCATATGAGGGTCCCTCTTCAGAGTCACTTTCATCACCTTCTTCATCATCTTCATCCTCACTTTCTTCTTCTTCACATACTTGTTTAGCCTTCAAGGCTAAGTTGGTCACGGAAGATGAATTTCCATGCATGGCAAGATGTCTTGTAGCATTTGCCTTGGATTCTTCAAACAGTTGAAAGGTGGATATGATGTCATCTAGAGTCATTTATTTGAATCCATGGTGTTGCTTTATGTCCCACACCATTTGATGGTGATACGGGGCAAGAGCATGTAGCAACTTGTCCACAAGAAACCGCTTTGTCAAGTTGAATCCATCTTGTGTCTTGTCACAGTCACATGACTCTATGTCAGAGGTAAGCGTCATCAGACGCTCGTTGAGCTGGTTGGGGGTTTCACCTTTCTCCATACAGAAGTTTTGCAATTGACCTTTGGCAATCTCATATTGTGCAAGCCGGAGGGAGGAGGTTCCTGTTTTTGATCTCACAATGCAATCCCACAAATCCTTGGCACTGGTGATGTGTATGAAAGGTCTCCTTTGCTTTTCACTAAACCCTTTCCTTAACAACATGATTGCAGTGTCGTTGAGATGTCTGTCATATATTTCTCTTGGAGTGAGGTTCCTTGGATCAACAGGGTTGTACCCATCCTCCAAGATGTCCAACATCTCATCGTTAGCGTACCTAAGATGATCCTGCATAGCAACTCTCCACATAGAAAAGTCAGCCTTTTTATCAAGCACGGGAGGTTCGCCCCCATGCCTATAATTTGGTTTTTCATCTTTAGGTTTTGCATATAGCCATGGAACATTAGAGTGACCACTATTAGGAGGTTGTTGATCAAGAGAAGGAATAGGCGCAGTTTGCCTCGAACCCACACCACCCGGACTAGGGGGTATCGTGGAATCTGTGGTTAGTGCGGCTAACCTTATTTTGACCAAGGCCTCAAGAGAAGCATCATGCTCCTCCTTTTGCCTAGCAAGGGCCCGTTCTAGATCCTCAGAGGTGAAGGTCTTGACTCCCGAAGAAGTCGAGACCTGGTCTTTTGGATCTACAACAAGGGGAGTCCCATCGGGGTTCATCTCGCTCTAGGGCGGTTAAGCCACAAGAATAGAGCACGAGGCTCTGATACCAATTGAAAGGATCGAGATGGACCTAGAGGGGGGGTTAATAGGTACAATTACAAATTTTAATTGTTACTTAGCATTTTTTAGGCAATAGTGTTGAATATGAAAGTGAGCCTAACAATTGCAAGTAAGATGCTTAACACAATAAGATATAAGTAAATAACTTAGAGAACAAGTAACCACAAGTAGAAAGTTTAGGTTAGGAATAACCGAAACTTCGAGAGACGAGGATGTATGCCGACGTTCACTTCCTTGGAGGGAAGCTACGTCACCGTTTAGAGAAGTGGGTGCTACCACGAAGGCACACCAACGCCACGAAGGCTCACCCTATTCTCTCTTTGAGATATCACCACGAAGGCGATTCCCAACCACTAGTGGTAGGCCTTTAGGTGGCCTCCAAACCCTCACAAACTTTTTCGGGGGTAATCACAAAGTTTGATTCCTCTCCAAAAGACTCCTACCGCCTAGGAGTCTCCAACCTCCATGAGTAACAAGAACGATGGGGAAAAGCTCAAGACTTGCTCAAATCACAATTTCCTTTGGTGTTGAGAAGGGGAAGGAGTGGATCTATCACTTGATTGGACAACCTCTCACAAATGCTCTCAAATCCCTTGGGGATCTAAGATTTGGTGTGGAGGAGTGAGAGATGGTGAAAATGTGTTCTAGGGTTTGTTCAAAGTGAATGGTCAACCTTCTCCCGTGGGGAAGAAGGGCTATATATAGTTAGAGCAAGAATCTGCACGTTGTAGTGTAAGTGAGTGAGCAGCCCGGACATCCGGGCAGGGGGCCGAACATCCGGCTTGGTAGAGTATGAAGAACAGAACCAGAGACAGGCTAGGAAACAGAGGGCCCGGACATCCGGGGGTTCAAGCCCGGACATCCGGCATGTCTGGAAGGCCCGGATATCCGGCAGATGGCCGGACATCCGGCGTGATCACAGTAGATGATAGAACCTCTGCATTCTTTGGGCAGTGGAGGCCGGACATCCGGGATATGGCCCGGACATCCGGCGTATCAGGAAGAGCCGGACATCCGGGGAAAACCCCGGACATCCGTCGTGTAGTACAGCACATAAGTGCTCTCTGGATAGCTATGCCCGGATATCCGGCATGTGGTCCGGACATCCGGCTTGAAGCCCGGACATCCGGCAGCCAAGGGACAGAACCTATGACTTTGAGTATGTCCAGTATGGAACGAAGGTTTGTGGCATGAGCAAGCCTTTAACTGCCCTATTGATCCCCTCTTAATAGTGCGGGATCCTATACTCAAGAAGACAAACATGAAATCACTTTTTATGCTTCATCCTTGGGTAAGATCACTTTGTATGCTCTTGATCCACACACCTAGATGAACTAGGGAATAACACCTGAGATCTACTTAGCAGTCATTGTTAGTCCCCTACATGTATATTGTCATCAACATCAAAACATGATGTAAGGACATGATTGCTCTTTCAGCGAGGCGGTCGGGCACCGGCGGGCGGCGGCGCTGGCCCGAGGTGGCCGGCGGCGGCGGTTCGGCGGCTGGACGGCGGAGTGGAGGCGGGGACCGGCGGGGAAGAAGAAGCGGGGCGGCGGCGGCGCGGGGCTCGGCCCTGAAGCGGCGGCGGAGGGCCCGCGTCGGGCCTCGCGGGCCGGCCCGGTGGGGATCGGCGGCGGACACGTGGCACGTCATGATTGGCTGAGGGGCTCGGATTGGACGTGTCCGGCCGGAGCGGACACGTCCGGTGGCTGCGGGAGGAGAAAAATTAGGGTTTGAGCGAGAAATGGACATGGGGGGACGTTTTTATAGGCACAAGGAGCTAGGAGACTCCAAATGGGGAGCGGTTTTCGGCCACGCGATCACAATTTGACGACCGAGATGATGGGAAGGGTTGTGCTGGGTTGGTGGGCTGTTGTGGAGGGGGTCTTGGGCCTCAAAGAAGAGGTAATTTTAGCCCACTAGGTTAACCGTTGGAGTACCAAACGAACTCCAAACGCGACCTACACGTACCAAAACAACATCGCACGACAAGTCTCACGTTATTCCAGAAACGTTACACGTCCACACATGAAAGAAGGACTTGGGGATGCCACGGGCACGTGTGAGAGCATCGGAACTCGAAACGGACAACGGGAAGAGACGAGTGGGACCGGATGCAAGTGACAACACAAATGCAATGCAATGCACATGACAACGTGACATGGATGAAATGCACACACGCACACGACAAACGAAGAACCCGAAAAGAAAGAAGAACCCTATAGCGACCAGACCTCAAACAGTCTGATCTCTGTGCATCAGTGTCATCCCTGGATCAGTAATGCTGACACGCACATTACTTGAAGGATTTATAACAGAGTAGCAATCACACACTTATTACATTGATAGTCCAACGATGAATTTATTACAAATAATATGGCTGAAGGCCATCTAACACGATAACAACGGAAGGCTTGGAAGATAAGTGAGTCCATCAACTCCAGCGGCATCACTGAGTATAGAACCACGACCTAAAAGGGCATCTTACTCGTCATCTGAAAAGTCTGCAACATGAAACGTTGCAGCCCGAAAATGGGTCAGCACATGGAATATGCTGGCAAGGTAACACAAGAGAATGCAATGAAAGTAAGCTATTCTATATGCAATATGGCTGGTGGAAAGCTCTATGGTTAAGTTTTTGCGTAAAGCCAATTTTTTCCCTACTTAAAAGGAATAGATTTTAATTAACTATCATGGTAGTTGAAACATCGTTGAGAAGATAGACATCCTCTCAACCCCAATTAAAAATAATCATTAAACCCAACAATATTAAATTAGAGTAACATGATGAGATGCACATGAAAATCCAAGTACTAGATACTCAAGACGTCCATAACCGAGGACACGGCTAATCATGATCAGTTTGTACACTCTGCAGAGGTTTGTGCACTTTTCCCACAAGACTCGATCTCCTCCGTTTGGTTTCTCGCACTGCATGGTGTTTGAGAAACGGATGACCGAGACATAGTCTTTCAGAAGCGCTAGCACCTTACGATCGAGCGGACCATACCAACCTACATCCCCTACATCTGCTAGTCCACCACTGTAAGAGTTCGCATGACTTACTCATACTATGCTAGAGCCCATAATAGCATTGTGGCTGCACACGGAAGTCTCTAGTATGAATAATCTCATGATCCCTTTGAGCCTGGGTGGCAGTCCAAAAGAAAAACAGGCAATCACTGGAATACCCAGGTGCCTCAATCCACCCAGATGTGTATTAATGTTGCCACCTTAAGTTGAACCATTAATCAACAAACTCACATCTGTCATGGATTTCACTCACCCAATCCACGTCTACGAGCATAGCATGTCCTAACAGCAAACGTAGAAGTAACTCCCAAAGGTTCGAATGTAATACAGGTAATAGGTACTACCTCAATCTACTTCCCAATCCCACAATTTAATTGATCCTATTCATGCAGTGTGTGAGGGTTGAACTAATGCAATGAAAACTGGATAATTGGAAAGCACGATCAAAGTGTTACTTGCCTTGCTCATGATCCGCAAAACCTAGAGACTCAAAGTAGCAAGCGGCACACTCCGGGTACTCTATCGCAATCAAACAAACATACAATAAGTACTTAACTAATGCACGGGTAAAACTCAAATAAGAGATCTAACCAGAAAGTTCAACTTAAGAACTCCGGTTTGCAAAAAGAATCAACTCGAAAGAAGCAACGAAACTTAAACTGCAAAAGAAACGAGCTCCGGTTACTAGTTGGCCTAAAGTCAAATTTTACAGTAGCCAAAACTTTGTTCAAGTTGATTAAACATAAAGAGGGCATCGAGACGAAGATCTGGGATTTTGAATCACCTGATTCCGACTCTCGAGCGAAAAGAAAAACGAAAAACAAGATCAGGGCAGAAATCACGATCGAAATAACCGTGGATAAATACCCCGAAAAAGAAAACGGACGAACAGGCTAACGAACGAACGTTCGCTGTCTGCTGCCAACTAACGAAAACCGTTCGTTAAAACGAACGTACGGACGAACGTCCGCTAAATAACTAAACCGACGAAAAACCGAACTGATCTAATCTAAATAAAAAAAACAGATCTAGGGTTTTCCTAAAAAAACGATCGGTCTTTTGGAGAAAACCGATGGCGGCGGCGGTTGCTACCTCGGCGGCGGCGGCGGAAGTCCGGTGGCTCCGGCGCGGCAGCGCGGCGGTGAGGCGGCGGGGCGGTGCGGCTCGGGGCGGCGACGGCGCGTTGCGGCGCGGCGACGGCGGCTTAGGGTTTCGGGCGGGTCGCGGCTTAGGGTTTCGGGCGGGGTGCGGCGCTGGTGGGCTGGTCGGGCCGACGGCTGGCACTTATAAAGCCCAGTCTCCCGTCCCTATACGAGTCTAAGTCGGTTTACTTTTTTTTTAAATAGAGTCCCGGCGCAGAAAAACTAAACGAAAGAAATACCAAACGGACTCCAAAATTCCCGAAATAAATTTTCACCGTCCTCTAATAATATTTAGGACAAAGTGAACATTTTTCCCGGACCTAAATGCAATTTTGAAAAACGCGCATTTTTCCTATGCAAATAAATCCGCAAATAAATCCAGAAAAATACCAAAAGTGATTTTAACATTTTTCCTCCAATATTTCTGTTATTTTGGAGAAGTCATATTATCTCCGCTCATATTTTGTATTTAGAAATATTTTTAGGAGAGAAAAATAATTAGAATCACACTGTCCTCGTACCGGTATTCGAGCGAACTCAAATACGAAAACGGTAAAATTGCCAACTCTCTCCGTAGGTCCTTGAGTTGCTTAGAATTTCGAGGAACGCCACAACAAAATGCAAAAGAACATGCAATGCAATATGATCTATGTATAATATTCCAAATTGAAAATTTGGGATGTTACAAACCTACCCCCATTAGAATGAATCTCGCCCTCGAGATTCGACTTGGCTAGAGAACAGGTGCGGGTGGTCCTTGCATAGATCATCTTCTCGTTCCCAGGTGGCTTCTTCCTCGGTGTGGTGACTCCACAGAACTTTGCAAAACTTGATAACCTTACTGCGAGTGACTCTGCTCGAAAACTCGAGAATCTTAACGGGCTTCTCCTCGTAGGTCAGATCACTGTCCAACTGAATTGCTGCCAGGGGTACTGTGTCTCTAAGCGGTATATCGGCCATCTCTGCGTGGCACTTCTTAAGCTGTGAAACGTGAAACACGTCGTGCACTCCTGACAATCCTTCGGGTAATTCCAACTTATAGGCAACCTCTCCCATGCGTTCCAGAACACGGTAAGGTCCCACAAATCTTGGGGCTAACTTCCCTTTAACTCCGAAACGTTTAACTCCTCGCAGAGGTGATACTCTCAAGTATGCTCTATCTCCGATCTCATAGGTTATCTCCTTGCGCTTCGAGTCTGCATAACTCTTCTGCCTGGACTGAGCTACTTTCAGTCTATCTCGGATCAACTTCACCTTCTCCTCAAACTCTTTGATTAAGTCTGGTCCAAACAACTGTCGATCTCCAACTTCGTCCCACGACAACGGTGTCCTACATCTCCTTCCGTATAATGCTTCGAAAGGGGCCATCTTCAAACTGGCTTGGTAACTATTGTTGTATGAGAACTCCGCGTAGGGCAAGTTGTCATCCCAACTAAATCCATAATCCAATGCACATGCTCTTAACATATCCTCCAAAATCTGATTGACCCTTTCAGTCTATCCATCTGTCTGCGGGTGAAATGCTGTGCTAAACTCTAGCCTGGTACCCAAAGTTTCATGTAACTGATTCCAGAACTTTGAGGTAAACTGGGTTCCTCTATCTGATACGATGCTCCTCAGAACTCCATGCAGACATACAATTCTTGTCATGTATATCTTTGCCAACCTTGCACTGGTATATGTGGTTTTCACAGGAATAAAGTGGGCTACCTTCGTCAATCGGTCTACTACTACCCAGATTGAATCATATCCTGCTTTGGTCCTGGGCAATCCGGTGATAAAATCCATGCCAAGCTTCTCCCACTTCCATTTGGGTATTGGCATAGGTTGTAACAATCCTGCTGGCTTCTGATGTTCTGCCTTTACTCTCTGACATACATCACAAACTGCTACATACTCCGCAATATCCTTCTTCATACCGGTCCACCAGAAAATATCCTTCAAATCCAAATACATCTTAGTATTTCCTGGATGAATCGAGTATGGTGAATCATGGGCCTCCTGTAAAATCAACTTCTTGATCTCCGGGTCATTAGGCACATAGATTCGATCCTCAAACCATAGGGTGTCGTGTTCATCCTCACGAAAACCTTTAGCTTTCCCTCCGCTCATCCTCTCCTTTATTGCGACAACCTCCTTGTCAGCTTTCTGAGCTTCTCTAATTTTATCCATCAGGGTAGACTGGATTTCTAATGTTGCTACATAGCCTCTCGGAACTATCTCCATACGTAGTTCTCGTAGGTCCTCGGCTAACTCCTTTGGAAATTTTTCCATCATTAGGGTGTTGACATGGCTCTTACGGCTTAGCGCATCGGCTACTACGTTAGCCTTTCTGGGATGATAATGCAATCTCATGTCTTAATCCTTAATGAGTTCCAGCCATCTCCTTTGCCTAAGATTCAACTCATTCTGAGTGAATATATACTTCAAACTCTTGTGATCCGTATATACTTCACAATGGTTTCCAATAAGAAAATGTCTCCACGTCTTCAATGCATGCACTACGGCTGCTAACTCCAAATTGTGGGTGGCATAGTTCATCTCATGAGGTTTTAGTTGTCGTGAAGCATACGAAACAACTTTTCCTTCCTGCATAAGAATAGCTCCAAGTCCTCGACGTGAAGTGTCGCAGTACACCTCATAATCCTTATGTTGATCTGGCAGAATCAACACAGGGGATGAGACCAACCTTTTCTTCAATTCCTGAAAACTGGCCTCACATTCTTCCGTCCAGCTGAACTTGGTGTCCTTCTTTAACAACTCCGTCATTGGCTTTGCGATCCTCGAGAAATTCTCGATGAATCTCCGGTAGTATCCTGCGAGTCCAAGAAAACTCCGGATCTCTCCAACTGTTGTTGGTGCTTCCCAATGGGTCACAGTGTCCACCTTAGCGGGATCTACTGCTATTCTTTCTCCAAATATAACGTGTCCGAGGAATCCGACTTCCTTCAACCAAAACTCGCATTTGCTAAACTTGGCATATAACTGATGTTCTCTGAGCTTCTCCAATACCAAACGCAAATGCTCTGCATGCTCCTCTTCATCCTTCGAGAAGATCAATATATCATCTATGAACACTACGACGAACTTATCCAAATACTCCATAAACACTTTGTTCATCAGGTTCATAAAGTACGCCGGTGCGTTTGTCAGACCAAACGACATAACGGTATACTCGTACAACCCATACCTAGTGGTAAAGGCCGTCTTAGGTATATCCTGCTCCCGGATCTTCAACTGGTGGTACCCTGAACGCAAATCGATCTTGGAAAATATCTTAGCTCCTTGCAATCTATCGAACAGATCATTTATCATTGGTAATGGGTACTTATTCTTGATCGTTACTTCATTCAATCCACGGTAATCAACAACCATTCTTAACGATCCATCCTTCTTCTCCACTAAAAGTACTGGCGAACCCCAAGGCGAAGAACTTGGGCGTATGAATCCTTCATCCAGTAACTCCTTAATTTGTTTCTTAATCTCCTCCAAATCCTTTGCGGGCATCCTATATGGTCTTTTAGAAATTGGCCCGGTGCCTGGCAAAAGTTCAATCAAAAACTCTATATCTCTATCCGGTGGCATTCCTGGCGGTTTTTCTGGAAACACATCCGGATAATCCTTCACTACTGGCACTTCCTCCTGAACAACTCCTGACAAGGAATTTAACCTACTCCTCTTTGACTCATGCCGGGATACATACTTGATCCTTCTTCCTTCCGGCGTAGTAAGCAAAATGGTCTTACTGTCACATTCAATATTCCCTTCATACTTAGATAACCAATCCATGCCTAATATAACATCCAGTCCTTGAGATTCCAATACTATTAGGTCCGAAGGGAAAATGTAATTACCAATCCTTAGGGGCAACTGATCACACCATGACTTAGCCATATACTCCGCTCCTGGTGAGGTTACTAACATGTGCGATCTAAGGGCTTGGTCGGAAGCTTATACTTATCCACGAATCCCCTTGAAACATATGAATGTGATGCACCAGTATCGAAAAGAACGAGTGCAGTAAAGGTCTTAACTAAGAACTTACCTATAACCGCATCTGGTTGCTCCTCTACCTCCTCCACAGTTACATGGTTCACTTGTCCTTTGTTGAACGGGTTGGGCTTCTTCCCGGCGCTTCCATTGCCGTTTCCATTCTTAACTTCTAGGCATTCATTGGCATAATGTCCAGTCTTCCCGCACTTGTAACAAGTGACATGGCTCAAATCCCTCTTGGTGGGTGTGGACGGTGTAGGGCGGTTCTGGTTTCCATTGGCTCCATTTCCATTCCCATTCCCATTCTTGGTGCCATTGTGATTGTGCGAGTTACCTCCTCCATGGGTATGCTGAAACTGTCCTACCGCTTTAGGGGTAAAACGGGGCTTCTGCTGAGCTCCAGAATTATACTTTCCTTGCCCATTCTTCCTCTTGCGACTCTCAATCTGTTGATGCTTCCTTTCAATCATTAGGGCGCGGTCAACCAACTCCTGGTAGTTATTGAAAGTTGCCACCATCAACTGTACACTCATCTCATCATTCAGCCCTTCCATGAATCTCTCTCCTTCTTGGCATCTGTAGCCACATCATCTGGGACATAACGAGATAGGGTACTAAACTCATCCACGTACTGAGCCACAGTACGATTTCCTTGGCGCAAATTGCGAAATTCCTGCTTCTTCATACTCATTGCTCCAGTTGAGACATGGGCGGTACGAAAAGCTTGCTGGAACTGATCCCAAGTCACATTGGCTACGGGGTAAGTGGCTGTGTAATTCTCCCACCATGCTGCGGCTGGTCCAGACAACTGGTGTGCGGCAAATCGCACCTTCTCAGCATCCGAGCAATTGGCGGTGGTCAAATCCCTTCCAATCTTGCGTAGCCAGTCATCAGCCACTATTGGTTCGATGCTGCTAGCAAACACGGGTGGTTGCAACCTTAAGAAACGTGTCAGGTTGTCCACGGGTGGTGGTGGTGGTGGAGGGTTGTTGTTGTTGTTGTTCTGGTTATTCTGAGTGTTCTAGACAAGAAGTTGCATCAGGGTGATCTGCTGCTGGATCAACTGGGTGAGCTCGGGGGGAAACTCAAATTCACGTCTTGGAGGCATCTGATGGGTGTAGAGGGAAGAGATTAGAATAGAAAAGAGGTCTAAGGGAAATTCACTACCCATATGCACATGAGACAAACACACAATCATATCACACCAATCAATTTCAAACAAGGTCTTACAAATCTAACGATCGTTACAAAGGTGCTCTAAATCTAATATATGGAGGTAAACTACTAGTCACAGGGTGGTCATCTAAAAATATTGATCGGCAAAGGATTCCATAATATCTGCTCCAGCTTCATCTTCATAGTCTTCGTCCTTGCTATCCTCAGCTTCCGAATCTGTGTCATCTATGATGATATAGTCTTCCGGTGGAATCTCCTTGGGTTCTTCTTCCTCATCTTCTTCTCCCATGAGTATTCCTAACTTCCGGGTCAAGTCATCATTCTTCTCCACAAGTATTTTCATCTCCTCCTCATATCCGTCGCGTGTAGACTTGAGTTCTTCCTCTAGCTCCAAATTCCTATTTAGGGCTTTCTTTCAAATCTATCATCCCAGCACACATCTGGTGCTCCTGGCGACGAATGTGATGGTTCAACTCCTGGATGAATGCTGCAATGGACCTATCCTTCCGGGTGCTGATCATATCCCAATTCTCATCTCGGCGTCCACAAATCTGGTAGATAGTGTTCTTTAGCAACTGCTTGTAGACTTCTTTGATCCTTCCCATAGCAATGTGGGCTGCCATGCTCCTACCTAGGCTCCATGTAGGCGCATTAAAGGAAAATGCTATGAGTGAGGTGACGGGTGCGAACGTCCTTCCTGGAACTTGGGCTTGAATCAACCAACGCTCCTCCTCAGGTAGAGTGGCATTGTAGGTTCCGGTGAAACTTGGTAGTCCAATGTTTAGATATCTGGTGACTTCCTTCAGGTGTCGTCCAAATGGCGTATCATCATCCGGTTGCATGAACTTGTGTTTTGCTTCCACCATCCTAAAGAGTAGAAAAGATGAGGAGTCAGAAAAGAGAAGAGTGAATTGTGCTCTAGGGCTTGTCTTAGTGGTCGTGTCCTACAGTCAGCGTGTGCTCTGATACCATCTTGTAGCGACCAGACCTCAAACAGTCTGATCTTTGTGCATCAGTGTCAACCCTGGATCAGTAATGCTGACACGCACAGTACTTGAAGGATTTATAACAGAGTAGCAATCACACACTTATTACATCGATAGTCCAGCGATGAATTTATTACAAATAATATGGCTGAAGGCCATCTAACACGATAACAGCGAAAGGCTTGGAAGATAAGTGAGTCCATCAACTCCAGCGGCATCACTGTGTATAGAACCACGACCTAAAAGGGCATCTTACTCGTCGTCTGAAAAGTCTGCAACATGAAACGTTGCAGCCCGAAAACAGGTCAGCACATGGAATATGCTGGCAAGGTAACACAAGAGAGTGCAATGAAAGTAAGCTATTCTATATGCAATATGGCTGGTGGAAAGCTCTATGGTTAAGTTTTTGCATAAAGCCAATTCTTTCCCTACTTCAAAGGAATAGATTTTAATTAACTATCATGGTAGTTGAAACATCGTTGAGAAGATAGACATCCTCTCAACCCCAATTAAAAATAATCATTAAACCCAACAATATTAAATTAGAGTAACATGATGAGATGCACATGAAAATCCAAGTACTAGATACTCAAGACGTCCATAACCGGGGACACGGCTAATCATGATCAGTTTGTACACTCTGCAGAGGTTTGTGCACTTTTCCCACAAGACTCGATCTCCTCCGTTTGGTTTCTCGCACTGCATGGTGTTTGAGAAACGGATGACCGAGACATAGTCTTTCAGAAGCGCTAGCACCTTACGATCGAGCGGACCATACCAACCTACATCCCCTACATCTGCTAGTCCACCACTGTAAGAGTTCGCATGACTTACTCATACTATGCTAGAGCCCATAATAGCATTGTGGCTGCACACGGAAGTCTCTAGTATGAATAATCTCATGATCCCTTTGAGCCTGGGTGGCAGTCCAAAAGAAAAACAGGCAATCACTGGAATACCCAGGTGCCTCAATCCACCCAGATGTGTATTAATGTTGCCACCTTAAGTTGAACCATTAATCAACAAACTCACATCTGTCATGGATTTCACTCACCCAATCCACGTCTACGAGCATAGCATGTCCTAACAGCAAACGTAGAAGTAACTCCCAAAGGTTCGAATGTAATACAGGTAATAGGTACTACCTCAATCTACTTCCCAATCCCACAATTTAATTGATCCTATTCATGCAGTGTGTGAGGGTTGAACTAATGCAATGAAAACTGGATAATTGGAAAGCACGATCAAAGTGTTACTTGCCTTGCTCATGATCCGCAAAACCTAGAGACTCAAAGTAGCAAGCGGCACACTCCGGGTACTCTATCGCAATCAAACAAACATACAATAAGTACTTAACTAATGCACGGGTAAAACTCAAATAAGAGATCTAACCAGAAAGTTCAACTTAAGAACTCCGGTTTGCAAAAAGAATCAACTCGAAAGAAGCAACGAAACTTAAACTGCAAAAGAAACGAGCTCCGGTTACTAGTTGGCCTAAAGTCAAATTTTACAGTATCCAAAACTTTGTTCAAGTTGATTAAACGTAAAGAGGGCATTGAGACGAAGATCTGGGATTTTGAATCACCCAATTCCGACTCTCGAGCGAAAAGAAAAACGAAAAACAAGATCAGGGCAGAAATCGCGATCGGAATAACCGCGGATAAATACCCCGAAAAGAAAACGGACGAACAGGCTAACGAACGAACGTTCGTTGTCTGCTGCCAACTAACGAAAACCGTTCGTTAAAACGAACGTACGGACGAACGTCCGCTAAATAACTAAACCGACAAAAAACCGAACCGATCTAATCTAAATAAAAAAAACAGATCTAGGGTTTTCCTAAAAAAACGATCGGTCTTTTGGAGAAAACCGATGGCGGCGGCGGTTGCTACCTCGGCGGTGGCGGCGAAAGTCCAGCGGCTCCGGCGCGGCAGCGCGACGGCGCGGCGGTGAGGCGACGAGGCGGTGCGGCTCGGGGCGGCGGCGTCGCGTTGCGGCGCGGTGGCGGCGGCGGCTTAGGGTTTCGGGCGGGGCGCGGCGCTGGTGGGTTGGTCGGGCTGACGGCTGGCGCTTATAAAGCCGAGTGTCCCGACCCTATACGAGTCTAAGTCGGTTTACTTTTTTTTTAAATAGAGTCCCGGCGCAGAAAAACTAAACGAAAGAAATACCAAACGGATTCCAAAATTCCCGAAATAAATTTTCACCGTCCTCTAATAATATTTAGGAGAAAGTGAACATTTTTCCCGGACCTAAATGCAATTTTGAAAAACGCGCATTTTTCCTATGGAAATAAATCCGCAAATAAATCCAGAAAAATACCAAAAGTGATTTTAGCATTTTTCCTCCAATATTTCTGTTATTTTGGAGAAGTCATATTATCTCCGCTCATATAAGAAATATTTTTAGGAGAGAAAAATAATTAGAATCGCACTGTCCTCGTACCGGTATTCGAACGAACTCAAATACGAAAACGGTAAAATTCTCAACTCTCTCCATAGGTCCTTGAGTTGCTTAGAATTTCGAGGAACGCCACAACAAAATGCAAAAGAACATGCAACGCAATATGATCTATGTATAACATTCCAAATTGAAAATTTGGGATGTTACAATCCCGAAATGGAATTGATGAAGCCAAAGTTTATATATTGCCATATTGGGAAAGTGTTACATCTGGGGCATTACACAATGCCTTCCTCTAAGCCCAAACAATGGTGAAGTGTCATGTAGTCGACGTTCACATAACACCACTAGAGGAAAGACAACATACATCTCGTCAAAATATCGAACGAATACCAAATTCACATGACTACTTATTGCAAGACTTCTCCCATGTCCTGAGGAACAAACGTAACTACTCACAAATCATATTCATGTTCATAATCAGAGGGGTATTAATATGCATAATGGATCTTAACATATGATCTTCCACCGGATAAACCAACTAGCATCAACTACAAGGAGTAATCAGCACGCAACCCACAGGTACCAATCTGAGGTTTTGATACAAAGATTGGATACAAGAGATGAACTTGGGTTTGAGAGGAGATGGTGCTGGTGAAGATGTTGATGAAGATAACCCTCCCCAAGATGGGAGAGTTGTTGGTGATGATGATGGCGACGATTTCCCTCTCCCAGAGGGAAGTTTCCCCGGCAGAACAGCTCCGCCGAAGCCCTAGATTGGTTCCGCCAAGGTTCCGCCTTGAGACGGCGGCGCATTGTCCCGAAAGCCTCCTTATGATTTTTCCAGGTCAAAACACTTGATATAGCAGAAGATGGGCATCGGGGGGCTGCCAGGTGGCCCATGAGGCAGGGGGTGCGCCCCCACCCTCGTGGACGGTGGCTGCCCCCCTCCTGTACTTCTTTCGCCAAATATTTTTTATATTTTCCAAAACTGACTTTCGTGGAGTTTCAGGGCTTTTTGAGTTCTGCAGAATAGGTCTCCAATATTTGCTCCTTTTCTAGCCCAGAATTCTAACTGCCGACATTCTCCCTCTTCATGTAAACCTTGTAAAATAAGAGAGAAAAGGCATAAGTATTGTGACATAATGTGTAATAATAGCCCATAATGCAATAAGTATCAATATAAAAGCATGATGCAAAATGGACGTATCAACTCCCCAAAGCTTAGACCTCGCTTGTCCTCAAGCGGAAGCCGATATCGAAAAATATGACCACATGTTTAGAGATAGATGTGTCGATAAAATAAAATACGGACATGAGGGCATCATGATCATTCTTATAACAGCAACATATATATTTTGTCATAAGATTTCTTATGCTAAAGTAACAATCTATTCACAATGTCAAGTATGAATCAGAAACTTCATTGAAAACTAACAAACTATGATCTCGGTTATTGAAGCAATTGCAATTTATCATAACATCGGAAAGAGTCAATATAAGAGCTTTTCAGCAAGTCCACATACTCAACTATCATTTGGTCTTTTACAATTGCTATCACTCATGCAATACTTATGGGTATGGAGTTTTAATCAGACATAGAGAAAGATAGGGGCTTATAGTGTTGCCTCCCAACCTTTTACCTCAAGGATGATGTCAACAGTAATAGATCATGATAGCTTACATCCAAGTGGATATATATGTCAGGATCTTTCCAACACAATGTGCTTGCCAAAGGATAAAATGTAAAAAGGAAAGCTGAAGATCACCATGACTCTTGTAAGGTAAGAACAATAGATAGGCCCTTCGCAGAGGGAAGTAGAGGTTGTCATGTGCTTTTATGGTTGGATGTACAAAATCTTAGCGCAAAAGAACGTCACTTTATATTGCCACTTGTGATATGGACCTTTATTATGCAGTCCATCGCTTTTATTGCTTCCATATCTCAAGATCGTATAAAGCTTATTTTCTCCACACTAATAGATCATACATATATAGAGAGTTGCCATAATGACAACTTACCTGAAGGATCTTACTCAATCCATAGGTAGATATGGTGGACTCTCATGGCAAAACTAGGTTTAAGGATGTATGGAAGCACAAGTAGTATCTCTACTTGGTGCAAGGAGTTTGGCTAGCATGAGGGGGAAAGGCAAGCTCAACATGTTGGATGATCCATGGAAATATACTTTATTTCAGATATAAGAAGACATAACCCATTACGTTGTCTTCCTTGTCCAACATCAACTATTTAGCATGTCATATTTTAGTGAGTGCTCACATTCATAAAAGATGTCCAAGATAGTATATTTGTATGTGAAAACCTCTCTTTCTTTATTACTTCCTATAACTGCAACGATGACCAAAACTATATTTGTCAACTCTCAACAACTTTTATTCATCATACTCTTTATATGTGAAGTCATTACTTTCCATAAGATCAATATGATCTCTATTTTTTTTTTCTTTTATTCTCTCATGATCATAGTGAGATAATCAAGCCCTTGACTCAAAACTAATCTTTATTATACAACTCACGGACTTGATTACATAGATAAGGATCATAAAGCAAAGCTCACAACTAAATCATACTAAACTTTATTCTACTAGATCAAGATATAACTAAAAGGATCGAAGTAAGAAAAACGGTAAAGATAGGATTGTGATGGTGATACGATACCGGGGCACCTCCCCCAAGCTTAGCAGTTGCCAAGGGGAGTGCCCATACCCATATGATTATGTCTCTTTCTTTGGAGGTGGTAATGATGGGGTTGTTGATGAAGTAGGCTTGTCGTCCATCTTCGAAGGCATAGGCTCACCGTCGTAGAAGGATGATCGAGTCGCCAGGATCCTCAAATCTGCAGCCAAACTCATCTTCTTGAATCTATATTCATACTCACAGTTTTGGTTTTGCAGGTCATAGATCTAGGATTGGAGGTGCTCGATTTTCTCGTGAAGCCTGAAGATGGCCTTCCCAATGTTCTTGGCATTCAGCTTGTGGTTGTTGGTGAACTCCGCGATCATCATGTGGTTGCCGTTGAGTCCTCGTTCCACCATACCCTGGCACTTGAAAACTTTTTGCTCCATTGCTTCGAGTCTTGTCTCCACGCTTCCGGTCTTCCTTGGTCCCTCAACATCACGGATGTGCAGCACCCCCTCACGTACCTCAATGGTTTGAGGGTGTTGCAGCACCTCCGCGAGGTAGGGGTTGATGACGTTCTCGAAAAACTTGTCCTTGGGGGCACTTGAAGACGTCATGGTGATCTAGATCTGTCAGAAACATACCTCGAAACAAAAGCAGAGGATTTTGGCGTGATACGGTGGTCAAAACCTGCGGGAGGTTATATAATAAATTTTTACCGACCAAAAGAAGTATCGTGCAAGAAAACGGAGTCCGGAAGGCACACGAGGTGCCCACGAGGTAGGGGGGCATGCCCAAGGGGGTAGGGCGCGCCCTCCACCCTGATGGACGCATCGTGTCCCGTTCGGACTACTTCTTATTTTCCTATTTTATTAAATATTCCAAAACGGAGAAAAATTGCCATTAGAACTGTTTTGGAGTCGGTTTACTTACCGTACCACATACCTCTTCCTTTTCGGAGTCTGAATCATTCTGGAAAGTGTCCCTTATGTATTCCTCCGGGGTTACGGTTTCAATAACATTGGTTTCAACATTTATGGGATTACCTGAGATATAATGTTTGATTCTTTGGCCGTTCACCATCTTCGGATTTGTGCCTTCGAAGTTATTGATTTTTATGGCACCAGATCGGTAGACCTCCTCGATAACGTAAGGACCTTCCCATTTAGAAAGAAGTTTTCCTACAAAAAATCTTAAACGAGAGTTGTATAGCAAGACATAATCACCTACGTTAAACTCACGATTTTGTATCCTTTTGTCATGCCATCTTTTAACTTTTTCTTTAAACAGTTTGGCATTTTCATGCCCGGGTTCTCCATTCATCAAGCGAGCTAATGTCAAATAACCTCTTCTCATCGGCAAGTTTGAAATCATAATTGAGCTCTTTAATAGCCCAATATGCCTTATGCTCTAGTTCGAGAGGTAAGTGACATGCTTTTCCATAAACCATTTTATATGGAGACATACCCATAGGATTTTTATATGAAGTTCTATAGGACCATAATGCATCATCAAGTTTCTTGGACCAATTCTTTCTGGATCTATTAACAGTCTTTTGCAAAATTAATTTCAGCTCTCTGTTACTTAGTTCTACTTGACCACTAGACTGTGGGTGGTAAGGGGATGCAATTCTATGATTAACATCATACTTAGCAAGCATTTTACGGAAAGCACCATGAATAAAGTGTGAACCACCAACAGTCATTAAGTATCAGTGAACTCCAAACCTCAGAAAAATAACTTCTCTAAGCATCTTAATAGAAGTGTTGTGATCAGCACTACTAGTTGGAATAGCTTCTACCAACTTAGTAACGTAATCAACATCAACCAGAATATGTGTATACCCATTAGAGGAAGGAAACGGTCCCATATAATCAAATCCCCAAACATCAAATGGTTCAATAACAAGTGAATAGTTCATAGGAATTTCTTGATGTCTACTAATATTACCGATTCTTTGACATTCATCACAAGACAAGACAAACTTACGGGCATCCTTGAAGAGAGTAGGCCAATAAAAACTATATTGCAATACCTTATGTGCAGTTCTATCTCCAGTGTGGTGTCCTCCATAAGCCTCGGAGTGACACTTGCGTAGGATCTGTTCTTGTTCATGCTCAGGCACACAACGTCTTATAATACCATCTACTCCTTCTTTATAAAGGTGTGGGTCATCCCAAAAGTAATGTCTTAAATCATAGAAAACTTTTTCTTTTGCTGGTATGTGAAACTAGGTGGTATGAAGTTAGCAACAATATAATTAGCATAATAAGCATACCATGGAGCAGTACGAGAAGCATTTATGACAACTAATTGTTCATCAGGAAAGCTATCATCAATTGGTAGTGGGTCATCAAGAATATTCTCTAACCTAGACAAGTTGTCTGCAACGGGGTTCTCAGCTCCCTTTCTATCAGTAATATGCAAATCAAATTCTTTAACAGGAGAATCCATCTAATAAGTCTAGGTTTAGCATCTTTATTTTCCATAAGATATTTGATAGTAGCATGATTAGTGTGAACAGTTACTTTAGAATCAATAATATAAGGCCTGAACTTATCACAAGCAAATAGAACTGCTAAAAATTCTTTTTCAGTCGTAGCATAATTTCGGTGGGCACTGTCTAGAGTTTTACTAGCATATTGGATAACATTTAATTTATTATCAACTCTTTGTCCTAGAACAGCACCTACAACATAATCACTAGCATCGCACATAATTTCAAAGGGTAAATTCCAGTCAGGAGGCTGGACAATAGGTGCAGAGATCAAAGCTTTCTTAAGTATTTCAAATGCTTCTACACAATCATCATCAAAAACAAAAGGAACATCTTTTTGTAAGAGGTTAGTCAGAGGCCTAGAGATTTTTGAGAATTCCTTAATGAACCTCCTATAAAACCCGACATGACCAAGGAAACTTCTTATACATTTGATGTCCTTGGGACCCGGCATCTTTTCAATAGCATCAACTTTAGCTTTATCAACTTCAATACCTCTTTCAGAAATTTTATGCCCCAAGACAATACCTTCATTAACCATAAAGTGACACTTTTCCCAATTCAAGACAAGATTAGTTTCTTCACATCTCTGCAAAACTCGATCAAGGTTGCTTAAGAAATCATCAAAAGAAGTTCCATAAATGGAGAAATCATCCATGAAAATCTCAACAATCTTTTCATAGAAATCAGATAATATAGCCATCATGCATCTTTGAAAGGTAGCAGGTGCATTACATAAACCAAAAGGCATACGTCTGTAAGCAAAAGTACCGAAAGGGCAAGTAAAAGTGGTCTTTTCTTAGTCCTCTTTTGACACAGGTATTTGAGAGAAACCAGAATAGCCATCTAGAAAGCAAAAATGAGTATGTTTGGATAACTTTCTAGTATTTGATCAATAAAAGGTAGAGGGCAATGATCCTTCTTAGTAGCTTTATTTAATTTGCGGAAATCAATTACCATTCTATAGCATGTAACAATTCTTTGAGGGATCAATTCATCTTTATCATTAGGAACAACAGTAATGCCTCCCTTCTTAGGGACACAATGGACATGACTTACCCACTGACTATCAACAACTGGATAAATTATACCTGCCTCTAGAAGCTTTAGTATTTCTTTCCTTACCACTTCTTTCATCTTAGGATTTAACCATCGTTGATGATCAACAACCGGTTTAGCGTCCTTCTCCAATTTTATTTTGTGTTGGCATAGAGTGGGACTAATGCCCTTAATATCATCAAGAGTATATCCAATAGCAGCACGGTGCTTCTTCAGAGTTTTCAATAATTTATCTTCTTCCTACTCTGAAAGGTTAGCACTAATAATAACATGATATATTTTCTTTTCATCGAGATAAGCATACTTAAGAGTTAAGAGTATCAGGTAATGGTTTGAGTTCAAACACTGGGTCACCCTTGGGTGGGGGATGATCCCCTAGAATTTCAACAGGCAAGTTGTGTTTCAATAAGGGTCCCTGTTTAAAGAATATTTCATCTATTTCCCTTCTCTCATTCATAAACATATCATTTTCATGGTCTAGCAAATATTGTTCTAAAGGATCATTTGGAGGCACAACAATAGAAGCAAGACCAATAAGTTCATCCTTACTAGGCAATTCTTTATCATGGGGTTGTCTATGAAATTTAGCAAAGTTAAAATCATGAGACATATCCCCTAAACCAATAGTAACAACATCCTTTTCGCAGTCTATACAGTATTCAAGAAGGGTCTACCAAATATAATGGGGAAAAATCATCTTGTGGGGAACCAAGAACAAGAAAATCAGCAGGGTATTTAACTTACCCACACAAGACTTCAACATCTCTAACAATCCCAACTGGTGAAATAGTGTCTCTATTGGCAAGCTTAATAGTAACATCAATACCTTCTAGCTCAGCAGGTGCAATATCGTGCATAATTTCTTCATATAAGGAATGAGGTATTGCACTAGCACTAGCACCCATATCACATAAGCCATGATAGCAGTGATCTCCTATTTTAACAGAAATAATAGGCATGCCTACATTAGGTCTATGTTTATTCTTAGTATCGGGTCTAGCAATTCTAGCAGCTTCATCACAAAGGTAAATAACATGCCCATCAATATCATCGACCAAGAGATCCTTAACCATAGCAACACTAGGTTCTACTTTAATTTGCTTAGAGGGTGTAGGTGTTCTAGTATTACTCTTACGAACCACAGTTGAAGCTTTAGCATGATCCTTTATTCTAGTGGGGAAGGGTGGTTTCTTAATGTAAGCAGTAGGAACAATAGGATCAACATTATAAGTGATAGTCTTTTCTTCAACTTTAACAGGTTCAACTATTTTTACTTCAATGGGAGGATGAAATTTAAACCACTTTTCCTTAGGGAGATCAACACGAGTAGCAAATGATTCATAGAAAGAAGCTACTATCCCAGAGTCAAGTCCATATTTAGTGCTAAATCCATGGAAAACATCGGTATCCATAAAAGATTTAACACAATCAAACATAGGTGTTATACCTGACTCCTTACCTTCGTTGAGATCCCAATCTTCAAAGTTGCGTTTAATTCTTTCCAATAAATCCCATTTTAATTCAATAGTCTTCATCATAAAAGAACCAGTGCAAGAAGTACTGAGCATGGAGCGATTATTGAGAGAAAGCCGAGCATATTTTTTGAATAATCATTTCTCTTGAGAGTTCATGATTAGGGCATGAATATAACATTGACGTAAGCCTCCCCCAAGCTTGAGCGATACTTTCTCATTCGCGGGGCCAAAAATTATATATATAATTACGATCACGATGAACCTGGTGCATTGGACAGAACTTCTGATGAAATTCCAATTTCAACCGGTTGTAGTTCCCGGATCCAATATCATCGCATAGCCTAAACCATGTCAATGCCTCTCCCTTCAAAGATAAAGGGAAGACTTTCTTCTTGATCACATCCTCGGTCATACCTGCAAGCTTAAATAATCCACAAACTTCATCCACATAGATTAGGTTCAAGTCGGGATGCAATGTTCCATCTCCTGTAAAGGGATTAGCTAGCAATTTCTCTATCATACCCGAAGGAATTTCAAAGTAAAAATTTTCAGTAGGTTCATTAGGTTGAGGAGAAACTCTTTGCTCTACTGGTCGGGGTGAAGATACCCTGAGCAAGCCCCTCAAACGATTATGTTCTATAGTAACAAGTGACAGTAAATTTCAGCACAATATATAAATTTTTTCCTTACCAAATTACACTTACAAAAGGCGCTTCACTCCCCGGCAACGGCGCTAGAAAAGAGTCTTGATGATCCACAAGTTTAGGGGATGTATTGTAGTCCTTTTGATAAGTAAAAGTGTCGAACCCAACGAGGAGCAGAAGGAAATGATAGGCAGTTTTCAGTAAGGTATTCTCTGCAAGCACTGAAATTATCGGTAACAAATAGTTTTGTGATAATGTAATTGGCAACAAGTAACAAGTAGTAAAAGTAAATAAGGTGCAGCAATATGGCCCAATCCTTTTTGTAGCAAAGGACAAGCCTGGACAAACTCTTATATAAAGGAAAGTGCTCCCGAGGACACATGGGAATTATCGTCAAGCTAGTTTTCATCACGCTCATATGATTCACGTTCGTTACTTTGATAATTTGGTATGTGGGTGGACCGGTGCTTGGGTGCTGCCTGCTACTTCTCGAGCTTGCGTTGTATTCCCTCGAAGAGGAAAGGGTGATGCAACACAGTAGCGTAAGTATTTCCCTTAGTTTTTGAGAAACAAGGTATCAATCCAGTAGGAGACCACGCGCGAGTCCCTCACACCTGCACAAACAAATAATAACTTCGCAGCCAACGCGATAAGGGGTTGTCAATCCCTTTACGGTCACTTACGAAAGTGAGATCTGATAGAGATGATAGTTTGATATTTTTGGTATTTTTGATTTTAAGAACATAAAGTAAAAGCGGAAAAGTAAAGTAGATTGTAGATTGATATGTTGAGAATAGACCCGGGGGCCATAGTGTTCTCTAGTGGCTTCTCTCATGATAGCGATATTCTACGGCGGGTAAACAAATTACTGTCGAGCAATTGATAGAAAAGCGAATAATTATGAGACTATCTAGGCATGATCATTGTATATAGGCATCACGTCCGAGACGAGTAGACCAAAATGATTCTGCATCTACTACTATTACTCCACACATCGACCGCTATCCAGCATGCATCTAGTGTATTGAGTTCATAAGAACAGAGTAACGCCTTAAGCAAGATGACATGATGTAGAGGGATAAACTCAAACTTAGTGATATAAACCCCATCTTTTTATCCTTAATGACGACAATATAATACGTGCCTTGTTGCCCCTACTGTCACTGGGAAAGGACACCGCAAGATTGAACTCAAAGCCAAGCACTTCTCCCATTGCAAGAACTATAGATCTAGTAGGCCAAACCAAACCAATAATTCGAAGAGACTTGCAAGGATATTATAATCATGCATAAAGAGTTCAGAGAAGAACCAAATATTTCTCATAGATAATCTTGATCATAAACCCACAATTCATCGGATCTCGACAAACACACCGCAAAAATAGATTACATCGAATAGATCTCCTCGAAGACCGAGGAGAACTTTGTATTGAGATCCAAAGAGAGAGAAGAAGCCATCTAGATACTAGCTATGGACCCGAAGGTCTGTGGTAAACTACTCACAACTCATGGTGATGCGATGATGATGATGTAGAAGCACTCCGTGGTAGATTCCCCCTCCGGCGGAGCTCCGGAACAGGCCCCAAGATGGGATCTCACGGGAACAGAAGGTTACAGCGGTGGAACTAGGGTTTTCTCTCCTCTTCTGATGGTTTCGGGGTACGTAGGCATATATAGGAGGAAGGAGGGCATCGGGGGCCAAACATGGGGCCCACGAGGCAGGGGGGCGCGCCCTATAGGGGGGGCGCCCCCACCCTCGTGGGCACCACGTATGCCCTACTCCGTGGTTCTCAAGTCTCCCATGCGTGATTTTCTCCAAAAATATCTCTCCCGAAGGTTTCATTCTGTTGGGACTCCGTTTGATATTCCTTTTCTGCAAAACCGTGAAACAGGAAAAAAACTACAATCTGGACTGGGCCTTTGGGTTAGTAGGTTAGTCCCAAAAATAATATAGAAGTGTATGACAAAGCCCATTAAACATCCAAAACATCATAAATAATAGCATGGAACAATAAAAAATTATAGATACGTTGGAGACGTATCAAGCATCCCCAAGCTTAATTCGTGCTCGTCCTCGAGTAGGTAAATGATAAATATATAGTGGGTTTACGGTACCGGCGAAAGTTGCGCGGTACAAGAGAGGCTAGCAATGGTGGAAGGGTGAGAGTGCGTATAATCATGGACTCAAAATTAGTCATAAGAACTCATATACTTATTGCAAAAATCTATGAGTCATCAAAACAAAGCAATCAACGCATGCTCCTAGGGGGGAGGTTGGTAGGAGTTAACCATCGTGCGCCCCCGAACTCCACACAAAGGTTGACACTTTACAAATACCTCATGCTCTAACTTCGTCACATAGCGGTTCACCATACGTGCATGCTACGGGAATCACTAACCTTAACACAAGTATTTCTCAATTTCATTATAACTCCACTAGCATGACTCTAATATCACTATCCTCATATCTCAAAACAATTATCAAGCATCCAACTTCTCATCATATTCAATGCACTAAGTGTAAAAGTTTTTACTACATTGATATTGGATGTCTATTATGTGAAGACTAGTTTTATAGCCTAAGCACATTACCATGTTGTTTTAATAGACTCTCAAATGGATATAAGTGAAGTATGAGAGTTCAACAATTTCTTTAAAATATTATCACCACCGTGCTCTAAAAGATATAAGTGAAGCACTAGAGCAAAAACTATTCAACTCAAAAGATATAAGTGAAGCACATAGAGTGTTCTATCAATTCCTAGGCCATATTTAACTCTCTCAAATAGGTGTGTCCAGCAAGGATAATTGTGGCAAACTAACAAGAAAAGACTCAAATTATACAAGACGCTCCAAGTATAGTTACCGATGGATGAAGACGAAAGAGGGGATGCCTTCCCGGGGCATCCCCAAGCTTAGGCTTTTGGTTGTCCTTGAATTTTACTTGGGGTGCCTTGCGCATCCCCAAGCTTAGGCCCTTGCTACTCTTTGTTCCATAGTCCATCAAAGCAATACTCAAAACTTGAAAACTTCACAACACAAAACTTAGACAAAAATTTCGTGAGCTCCGTTAGTATAAGAAAACAAACCACTATTCAAAGGTACTGCAATGAATTGATTCTTTGTTTATATTGGTGTTAAACCTACTGCATTCCAACTTCTCTATGGTTCATACATCCCAATACTACTCATAGATGCATTGAAATAAGCAAACAACACACGATAAACAGAATCTATCAAAAACCAAACAGTCTGTAGTAATCTACAGGTTTAGCATACTTCTGTAACTCCAAAAAATTCAAACTAAATTGGTAAACGTGAGGAATTTGTCTATTAATCATCTACAAAAAGAATCAACTAAATAGCATGCTCCAGTAAAATCTGAGGACCATTCTAGCCAGTGCTAACGATTCTGTTTTTCACAGCAAGATCACATAAACTTCACACAAGTCTTCCCAAAGGTTCTACTTGGCACAAACACTAAACAAAACACAAAACCACATCTAAACAGAAGCTAGATGCAATATTTATTCCTAAACAGAAGCAAAACAAAAAATATAAAATTGGGTTGCCTCCCAACAAGCGCTATCGTTTTACGCCCCTAACTAGGCACGATACATGGATAGATCTAGGGAATGCCATAATGATACGATATATCGCGAAAACTCATCTCATATTCCCTATGTTCAGTAGCAAGTTTCCTTTGTGGCAAGCAAAAGTAATAAAAAGGGCTAAATTTAATGGGACAAAAGTCCCCCACATCAATCTCAGGAGGAATAGGTTCCTCTTTTGGCCCTTTGTAATGAACAACCAATTCATCATTATAGGCATTCTTTTGGCAGAAGGTCATAAGCCTTCACTCAAGGGAGAAGCCTAACCAACTGTTTTGAACAGCAAAATCGTCATTCATCTCAGAAATTCTATCAACCAAGATATCGGTAGGAACCTTTTTTCTAAGGTTTTTTCTAAGGTTTTCATTAAAAGCAACATGATCAGGAGATCGCAACCGCATTATGTCTTCTTGATTAAATAAGATAGCCTCTATGGGAGGTCGGCCGACATCTACCCCGTAATGAGCAAAGATTTCTTTGGCCTCTTTCATGATAAATCTAAATTCATGAGCCAAAAAGATAGTAGCTACACGCTTAACAGAAGAATGCTCAATATTGGAAAACTCCAAAAAGATTCTCTGAATACAGGGATGCATATGGATAAATTGCCTTTCAATTTCAACTATAAGCATAGATACAACATCCGCAAGGCTACTAGTTCTGTGGAGAATAGAGCCACCCATAGTGGACAAAGCACCGGCACAAGTAAAGAAGTCTTGAAGAACTCCTTTTCCAATGATATTACCGCTACCAACCCAGAACTTCTTAATATGTAAAGTGGTAGTTTCATCCGGGGGGTCAACATAGACGTTGCCCTCGACATTACTACCCTTATCGATAAAATCGTCCCCCATCTCAGACATGAGGGCAAGAAAGCAAGCAACACACAAGCAAACAAGAGGCAAGCGAACGGTAAACACACGACAGAAGAAGGGCAAATAAAACGAGAAGGGTGAAGTGGGGGAGAGGAAAATGAGAGGCAAAAAATGTAATGCGAAGGATAAGGGTTTGTGATAGGTACTTGGTATATGAATTTTGAGTAAGCCTCCCCGGCAATGGCGCCAGAAATTCTTCTTGCTACTTCTCGAGCTTGCGTTGTATTCCCTCGAAGAGGAAAGGGTGATGCAGCACCGCAGTGTAAGTATTTCCCTCAGTTTTAGAGAACCAAGGTATCAATCCAGTAGGAGACCACGCGCGAGTCCCTCGCACCTGCACAAACAAATAAGAACTTCGCAACCAATGCGATAAGGGGTTGTCAATCCCTTTACGGTCACTTACGAAAGTGAGATCTGATAGAGATGATAGTTTGGTATTTTTGGTATTTTTTATTATAAGAACAGAAAGTAAAAGCGTAAAAGTAAAGTAGATTGTAGATTGATATGTTGAGAATAGACCCGGGGGGCCATAGTATTCTCTAGTGTCTTCTCTCATGATAGCGATATTCTACGCCAGGTAAACAAATTACTATCGAGCAATTGATAGAAAAGCAAATAATTATGAGACTATCTAGGCATGATCATTGTATATAGGCATCACGTCCGAGACAAGTAGACCGAAATGATTCTGCATCTACTACTATTACTCCACACATCGACCGCTATCCAGCATGCATCTAGTGTATTGAGTTCATAAGAACAGAGTAACGCCTTAAGCAAGATGACATGATGTAGAGGGATAAACTGCAACTTAGTGATATAAACCCCATCTTTTTATCCTCGATGGTAACAATACAATACGTGCCTTGCTGCCCCTACTGTCACTGAGAAAGGACACCGCAAGATTGAACCCAAAGCCAAGCACTTCTCCCATTGCAAGAACTATAGATCTAGTAGGCCAAACCAAACCAATAATTCGAAGAGACTTGCAAGGATATTATAATCATACATAAAGAGTTTAGAGAAGAACCAAATATTTCTCATAGATAATCTTGATCATAAACCCACAATTCATCGGATCTCGACAAGCACACCGCAAAAAGAGATTACATCGAATAGATCTCCTCGAAGACCGAGGAGAACTTTGTATTGCGATCCAAAGAGAGAGAAGAAACCATCTAGATACTAGCTATGGACCTGAAGGTCTGTGGTAAACTACTCACAACTCATGGTGAGGCGATGATGATGATGTAGAAGCACTCCGTGGTAGATCCCCCCTCCGGCGGAGCTCCGGAACAGGCCCCAAGATGGGATCTCACGGGAACCGAAGGTTACAGCGGTGGAACTAGGGTTTTCTCTCCTTTTCTGATGGTTTCGGGGTACGTAGGCATATATAGGAGGAAGGAGGGCACTAGGGGCCAAACATGGGGCCCACGAGACAGGGGGCGTGCCCTATAGGGGGGGCCCACCCTCGTGGGCACCACGTATGCCCTACTCTGTGGTTCTCAAGTCTCCCGTGCGTGATTTTCTCCAAAAATATCTCTCCCGAAGGTTTCATTCCGTTTGGACTCCGTTTGATATTCCTTTTCTGCAAAACCCTGAAACAGGCAAAAAAAACAGCAATCTGGACTGGGCCTTTGGGTTAGTAGTCCCAAAAATAATATAAAAGTGTATGACAAAGTCCATTAAACATCCAAAACATCATAAATAATAGCATGGAACAATAAAAAATTATAGATATGTTGGAGACGTATCACTGCCCTTACTTGGACAAGCATCCCACTTATGATTAACCTCCATGGCAAGCATCCGCAACTACAAAAGAAGTATTAAGGTAAACCTAACCATAGCATGAAACATATGGAGCCAAATCAGCCCCTTACGAAGCAACGCATAAACTAGGGTTTAAGCTTCTGTCACTCTAGCAACCCATCATCTACTTATTGCTTCCCAATGCCTTCCTCTAGGCCCAAACAATGGTGAAGTGTCATGTATTCGACGTTCACATAACACCACTAGAGGAAAGACAACATACATCTCATCAAAATATCGAACGAATTCCAAATTCACATGACTACTTATAGCAAGATTTCTCCCATGTCCTCAGGAACAAACGTAACTACTCACAAATCATATGCATGTTCATAATCAAAGGGGTATTAATATGCATAATGGATATGAACATATGGTCTTCCACCGGATAAACCAACTAGCATCATCTACAAGGAGTAATCAACACTACTAGCAACCCAGAGGTACCAATCTGAGGTTTTGATACAAAGATTGGATACAAGAGATGAACTAGGGTTTGAGAGGAGATGGTGCTGGTGAAGATGTTGATGAAGATAACCCTCCCCAAGATGGAAGAGTTGCTGGTGATGATGATGGCGACGATTTGCCCCTCCCGGAGGGAAGATTCCCCGACAGAACAGCTCCGTCGGAGCCCTAGATTGGTTCCGCCAAGGTTTGGCCTCGAGACGGCGACGCTTTGTCCCGAAAGCCTTCTTATGATTTTTTCCAGGTCAAAACACTTGATATAGCAGAAGATGGGCATTGGGGGGCTGCCAGGTGGCCCACGAGGCAGGGGGCGCGCCCAGGGGGGTAGGGCGCGCCCCCACCCTCGTGGATGGTGGGTGGCCCCCCTCCTGTACTTCTTTCGCCAGATATTTTTTATATTTTCCAAAACTGACTTTCGTGGAGTTTCAGGGCTTTTTGAGTTGTGTAGAATATGTCTCCAATATTTTCTCCTTTTCCAGCCCAGAATTCCAGCTGCCGGCATTCTCCCTCTTCATGTAAACCTAGTAAAATAAGAGAGAAAAGGCATAAATATTGTGACATAATGCGTAATAACAGCCCATAATGCAATAAGTATCAATATAAAAGCATGATACAAAATGGACATATCAGAGGGCACAATATGGGAATTCTGCTTCACCTTGTTGAGCAATCAGAAAGTATTTCGCCTCTTTCTTTACGGTCTTTAACAGTACAAGCATACAATTGTGGTTCTTTTTTATTTGGTGCTTATGTAATTCTTGAACATATGTACCTATGAATCGAATAATGCATTGGTTGTTTGAACCTGGTGGATATGAATGAAGCTATAACATACTTTGAAATTCAAATCGTGTACAATTTGAAATAGCAGCAATTAAATTATGGTGAAATTATGCTATGCAGTTTGTTACGGCGCACATGGTCGGTAAAACACAAACGTTTGTGATATACACCATAATTTGACACAGTTCATAGAGAGGAAACGTGTGCGAGAATGCACACAGTTGCCGTTTGCATACCATGTGTGATGTCACACAATATCACAAACGATGCGGGCAAACTAAACGTTTGTGATAGTTGCCTTATTGTACAACCATGAACTGTTTCTGATGTGGTACACATCGTAAACATTGCGCCATAGAATAGCATGTGCGATACTTATCATGTACGACGATGTTACGACGGTACAACATTTCGTAATCCTATCTGACACTCGTACAATGATTAGCTAATCTTCTTAATTAGTTATCGCATACGGTTCGGCAAATGTGAATGTGTTCGATTGTCTGCTTATCATACATGTTTTATAATTGTGAACCGTTTGTGATGGGCCGCGCATCATAAACGTAGCACCAGAGAATACCGACTGCGATGGCAATGCGAGCACAAACGAGTAGCAAGGATAAGGCATTTCGGATATTCGAGATATCAGAAGCAGTTTTATAGGGACAACTGTATGCATCAAGGCTCCCTATCCCCGACGGTTTCTGGGTCGTGTGGGAAGGACCCCCCTATCACAGTCACTCACTTGGCGATAGATTAAAACACCGTCGTGGAAAGGGGTAAAAAATCGTTTGTATAGCACCTCGATGTACCAGTGTATTACATAGTTGTTGGTGCACATTGGTGAGAATAGTTGTTGTAGGTTTTGTGCTTGAAAAATTAACCGCTAGGTCTATCCCGTATTTGTTCAAGCCTAAACCGTAATTATTTTAAAGCGCCTATTCACCCCCATTTTAAGCGACACCCACGATCTATCAACTGCCGCCCAACCAGACACGAGAAGTCGAGTCCACAGAAGCAACGGTAGTAGCAGCAGAACTGGACAGCGGTATGATACGTCTCCAACGTATCTATAATTTTTGATTGTTCCATGCTATTATTTATGAAGTCTTGGATGTTTAATGGGCTTTATCATTCACTTTTATATCATTTTGGGACTAACCTACTAACCCAAAGGCCCAGTCCAGATTGCTATTTTTTTGCCTATTTCAGGGTTTTGCAGAAAAGGAATATCAAACGGAGTCCAAACGGAATGAAACCTTCGCAGGAGATATTTTTGGAGGAAATCACGCACGAAAGACTTCGGGGCCAAGCTAGAGGACGGAGGGCCCACCCTCGAGGGTGGGGGGCGCGCCCCCCTTCCCAGGGCACGCCCCCTGCCTCGAGGGCAGCCCATGTGGCCCCGGTGCCCCTCTTCTTCCTATATATACCTACATACCCCAGAAACTCCATACGCAGAGAGAAAACCCTAATTCCACCGCCGTAGCTGCTGTTCCCATGGAGATCCCATCTTGGAGCCTGTTCCGGGAGGGGGATCCATCACGGAGGCCTTCATCATCATCATCATCGCCCTCACCATGAGTTGTGAGTAGTTTACCACAGACCTTCGGGTCCATAGCTAGTATCTAGATGGCTTCTTCTCTCTCTCTGGATCTCAATACAAAGTTCTCCTCGGTCTTCGAGGAGATCTATTCGATGTAATCTCTTTTTGCGGTGTGTTTGTCGAGATCCGATGAATTGTGAGTTTATGATCAAGGTTATCTATGAAAGATATTTGGTTCTTCTCTGAACTTTTTATGTGTGCTCATAATATCCTTGCAAGTCTCTTCGAATTATTGGTTTGGTTTGGCCTACTAGATGTATAGTTCTTGCAATGGGAGAAGTGCTTGGATTTGGGTTCAATCTTGCGATGCCCTTTCCCAGTGATAGTAGGGGCAGCAAGGAACGTATTGTATTGTTGCCATCGAGGATAAAAAGATGGGGTTTTCATCATATTGCTTGAGTTTATCCCTCTACATCATGTCATCTTTCTTAAGGTGTTACTATGTTCGTATGAACTCAATACACTAGATGCATGCTGGATAGCGGTCGATGTGTGGAGTAATAGTAGTAGATGCAGGCAGGAGTCGGTCTACTTGTCTCGGGCGTGATGCCTATATACAATGATCATGCCTAGATAGTCTCATAATTATTCGCTTTTCTAGCAATTGCTCGACAGTAATTTTTTTACCCGCCATAGAATACCGCTATCATGAGAGAAGCCACTAGAGAAAACTATGGCCCCCGGGTCTATCTTTATCATATTACTTTCCCGTCAATTTATATCTCTGTTGTTTATTTGCTGTTTTATTAAACTAAAAAATACCAAAAATATTATCTTATCATCTCTATCAGATCTCACTATCGTAAGTGACCGTAAGGGGATTGACAACCCCTTATCGCGTTGGCTGCGAAGTTCTTATTTGTTTGTTTAGGTGCGAGGGACTGGCGCGTGGTCTTCTACTGGATTGATACCTTGGTCCTCAAAAACTGAGGGAAATACTTACGCTACTGTGCTGCATCTCCCTTTCCTCTTCGAGGGAATACAACGCAAGCTCAAGAGGTAGCAAGAAGAATTTCTGGTGCCATTGCCGGGGAGGCTTACGCAAAAGTCATATACCAAGTACCTATCACAAACCCTTATCCTTCGCATTACATTTATTTGCCTCTCGTTTTCCTCTCCCCCACTTCACCTTTGCCATTTTATTCGCCCTTCTTCCGCCGTGTGTTTATCGTTCCCTTGCTTCTTGATTGCTTGTGTGTTGCTATGTGCCCTCAATTAGCTTGCATCTTCGCTTGTTAAAGTATGGGTCCTCATCCACTTGCTAATCTCTTTAAGAGATCCAATTATGTTGAACCTATTGCTAGTGAGCCGCGTGCACTAGATTATCTTTATGGGGTTTTGCTTGAAATTCATGAATCTGGAAATTGTGAGGAATGATTCATGATAGATTCTTAAATAAAAAGCATGATTGCAATGATGTTACTATAAATTCTATTGATATCAATTGTGCTAATGATATGCAAAACCCTAAGCTTGGGGATGCTAGTATTGATATGTCTTCTACTTGTTGCAATGACCATGATTGGGGTGATTCTTCTTAAGATCTTGGTACTTTATTTAACTCCCATGATGAATATGAGATTGATAATAATGTTTGCAATAATATTGAAAGTGGGTTTGGAGAGGTCATGACTTTAGTTAATGTTGATCCCACTATTTTGGAAGAGTGCCAACTTCGTATACATGTGGATCGTATCGAGAATATGTTTTGTGATAGCTATATTGTTGAATTTGATCATGATCCTACATGCAATTATTATGAGAGAGGGAAATATGGTTGTAGAAATTTTCATGTTACTAAATTACCTCTCTTCATGTTGAGATTGATTTTGTTTCTATCTTCTTCCTTGCATATGCTAGTTCTTGCTTGTCTTGCCAATTTGTTTGCTTATAAAATGCCTATGCATAGGAAGTATGTTAGACTTAGATATGTTTGTCACATGTTTTATGATGCTCTCTTTGTGCTTCAATTCTTATCTTTCATGTGAGCATCGTTGAATTCTCAAGCCTATCTTAATGGCTATAAAGAAAGAGCTTATTGGGAGGCAACCCAATTTTTTTTTGTTGCTGTTAGGGAATAATTATTGCATCTAGCCTCTGATTAGATGTGTTTTCATGTTTTGTTTAGTGTTTGTGCCAAGTAGAACCTTTGGTAGGGCTTGTGTGAAGTTTATACGATCTTGCTGTGAAAAACAGAATCGTTAGCGCTCGCTAAAATAGTATTCAGATTTTACTGGAGCGTGCTTTTTAGTTGATTCTTTTTGCTGATGATTGATAGACAAATTGCGCAAATTTACCAATTTAGTTTTAATTTTTTGGAGTTCCAGAAGTAGGCGAACCCAGCAGATTACTAAAGACTGTTCTGTTTTTGACAGATTCTGTTTTTCGTGTGTTGTTTGCTTATTCCGATGCATCTATGAGTAATATTGGAGGATATGAACCATATAGAACTTGGAGTAAAGTAGGTTTAACACCAATATAAACAATGAATGAATTCCTTGTTGTACCTTTGAGTGGTGGTTTGCTTTCTCTTACTAACGAAGCTCGCGAGAATTTTTGTCTAAGTTTTGTGTTGTGAAGTTTTCAAGTTTTGAGTATTGCTTTGATGGACTATGGAACAAGGAGTGGCAAAGGCCCAAGCTTGGGTATGCCCATGGCACCCCAATTAAATTCATTATAATCAGAAGCCTAAGCTTGGGGATTCTCCGGGAAGGCATCCCCTCTTTCGTCATCATCCATCGGTAACTATACTTGGAGCTATATTTTTATTCGCAAAATGCTATGTGTTTTGCTTGGAGCGTCTTGTATAATTTGAGTCTTTGCTTGTTAGTTTGCCACAATAATCCTTGCTGGACATACCTATTTGAGAGAGTTAAATATGGCCTAGAAATTGTTAGAACACTCTATGTGCTTCACTTATATCTTTTGAGTTGAATAGTTTTTGCTCTAGTGCTTCACTTATATCTTTTAGAGCATGGTGGTGGTAATATTTTGTAGAAATTGTTGAACTCTCATGCTTCACTTGGATCTATTTGAGAGTCTATTAAAACAGCATGGTAAAGTGTTTAGGCTAAAGAAACTAGTCTTCACATGATAAACATCCAATGTCAATGTAGTAAAAAAATTCACATCAAGTGCATTGAATAGAAAGAGATGTTGGATGCTTGATAATTGTTTTGAGACATGAGGATAGTGATATTAGAGTCATGCTAGTGGAGTAATTATGAAATTGAGAAATATTTTATTTAAGGTTGGTGATTCCCGTAGCATGCACGTATGGTGAACCATTATGTGACTAAGTTAAAGCATGCGGTATTTGTAGAGTGTCAACCTTAGTGTGGAGGTTGGGGGAGCGCGATGGTTAACTCCTACCAACCTCCCCCCTAGGGGCATGCGTTGATTGCTTTGTTTTGATGGCTCTTAGATTTTTGCAATAAGTATATGAGTTCTTATGACTAATGTTGAGTCCATGGATTATACGCACTCTCACCCTTCCACCATTGCTAGCCTCTCTTGTACCGCACAACTTTCGCCGGTGCCATAAACCCACTATATATCCTTCCTCAAAACAGCCACCATATTGTTCCTCAAAACAGCCACCATACCTACCTATCATGGCATTTCCATAGCCATTCCGAGATATATTGCCATGCAACTTTCCACCGTTCCGTTTATATGACACGCATCATATTGTCATATTGCCAATCATGTAGTTGACATCGTATTCGTGGCAAGGCCACCATGCATAATTCTTTCATACATGCCACTCTTGTTTCATTGCACATATCGGTACACCACCGGAGGCATTCATATAGAGTCATACTTTATTGTTGTAGTATCGAGTTGTAATCTTGTGTTGTAATGAAAGTGTGATGATCATTATTTTTAGAGCATTGTCCCATGGGAGGAAAGGCTGAATCTATAAAGCCCCTCCGCAAAAAAAAGGCCAAAAAAAAGAAAGGCCCAAAAAAAGGGAAAAAAGAAAAAGAAAAAGGGACAATTGCTACTATCTTTTTCCACACTTGTGCTTCAAAGTAGCACCACGTTCTTCATTGTAGAGAGTCTCATGCTTAGTGACTTTCATATACTAGTGGGAATTCTCGTTGTAGAACTTGGCTTGTATATTCCAACGATGGGCTTCCTCAAATGCCCTACGTCTTCGTGAGCAAGCAAGTTGGATGCACACCCACTAGTTTGTTTTGTTGAGCTTTCATCCATATTTAGCTCTAGTGCATCCGTTGCATGGCAATCCCTACTCACTCAAATTGATATCTATTGATGGGCATCTCCATAGCCCGTTGATACGCCTAGTTGATGTGAGACTATCTCCCTCTTTTTGTCTTCTCCACAACCACCTCTATTCCACCCATAGTGCTATATCCATGGCTCACGCTCATGTATTGCGTGAAAGATGAAAGGTTTGAAAAGATAGAGCATGAAAACAAATGATTGGCTGAAATCGGGGTTGTGCATGATATGAATATTTCGTGTGATAACAAGGGAGCATAGACAACACTATATGATTTTGTAGGGATAACTTTCTTTAGCCATAGTATTTTTAGAAGACGTGATAGCTTTGTTAGTATTGCTTGAAGTATTGTTATTTCTTATGTCAATATAGACTTTTATCTTGAATGTTTCAGATCTGAACATTCATGCCACAATTAAGAGAATTACAATGAAAAACTATATTGGTTAGCATTAAACATCAAAAATTCTTTCTTTATCATTTACCTACTCGAGGACGAGCAGGAATTAAGCTTGGGGATGCTTGATACGTCTCCAACGTATCTATAATTTTTGATTGTTCCATGTTATTATTTAGGAAGTCTTGGATGTTTAATGGGCTTTATCATTCACTTTTATATCATTTTTGGGACTAACCTACTAACCCAAAGGCCCAGTCCAGATTGCTGTTTTTTGCCTATTTCAGGGTTTTCAGAAAAGGAATATCAAACGGAGTCCAAACGGAATGAAACCTTCGCATGAGATATTTTTGGAGGAAATCACGCACGAAAGTCTTCGGGGCCAAGCCAGAGGATAGAGGGCCCACTCTCAAGGGTGGGGGGCGCGCCCCCTTCCCAGGGCTGCCCCCCTGCCTCGAGGGCAGCCCCTGTGGCCCCCGGTGCCCCTCTTCTTCCTATATATACCTACGTACCCCAGAAACTCCATACGTAGAGAGAAAACCCTAATTTCACCGCCGTAGTTGTTGTTCCCGTGGAGATCCCACCTTGGAGCCTGTTCCGGGAGGGGGATCCATCACGAAGGCCTTCATCATCATCATCATCGCCCTCACCATGAGTTGTGAGTAGTTTACCACAGACTTTCGGGTCCATAGCTAGTATCTAGATGGCTTCTTCTCTTTCTCTGGATCTCAATACAAAGTTCTCCTCGGTCTTTGAGGAGATCTATTCGATGTTATCTCTTTTTGCAGTGTGTTTGTAGAGATCCGATGAATTGTGAGTTTATGATCAAGGTTATCTATGAAAGATATTTGGTTCTTCTCTGAACTTTTTATGTGTGCTCATAATATCCTTGCAAGTCTCTTCGAATTATTGGTTTGGTTTGGCCTACTAGATCTATAGTTCTTGCAATGGGAGAAGTGCTTGGCTTTGGGTTCAATCTTGCAGTGTCCTTTCCTAGTGACAGTAGGGGCAGCAAGGCACGTATTGTATTGTTGCCATCGAGGATAAACAGATGGGGTTTTCATCATATTGCTTGAGTTTATCCCTCTACATCATGTCATCTTTCTTAAGGCGTTACTCTGTTCGTATGAACTCAATACACTAGATGCATGCTGGATAGCGGTCGATGTGTGGAGTAATAGTAGTAGATGCAGGCAGGAGTCGGTCTACTTGTCTCGGACGTGATGCCTATATACAATGATCATGCCTAGATAGTCTCATAATTATTCGCTTTTCTATCAATTGCTCGATAGTAATTTGTTTACCCGTTGTAGAATACCGCTATCATGAGAGAAGCCACTAGAGAAAACTATGGCCCCCGGGTCTATCTTTATCATATTACTTTCCCGTCAATTTATATCTCCGTTGTTTATTTGTTGTTTTATTAAACTAAAAAATACCAAAAATAGTATCTTATCATCTCTATCAGATCTCACTATCGTAAGTGACCGTAAAGGGATTGACAACCCCTTATCGCGTTGGCTGCAAAGTTCTTATTTGTTTGTGCAGGTGCGAGGGATTGGCACGTGGTCTCCAACTAGATTGATACCTTGGTTCTCAAAAACTGAGGGAAATACTTACGCTACTGTGCTGCATCTCCCTTTCCTCTTCGAGGGAATACAACGCAAGCTCAAGAGGTAGCACGGTACTAGTGCTATCCAGAGCGGTACTATCGCTGATCGCCTTCAGGACACACGCACAGAAAAACAATGGATACAATAAAGCTTGAACTGCCATAACATCTGCAAATGAGCTCTGAATTGAGCAAACTCAAGCTTGTTGGATAGTTGACGACAAATACTAACCAACGACGACAAGGGGAGTATGCGTATGATATAGAGATGTGAAACCTCTATGAACAAAGAACCAACAATAACTCCATTATCGAAAATATCATAGAAGAAGCATATGAACGCCGTTTTCGATGAGCTCGAGCTTTTCATGAAGATGACCATAAGCTCTAAAACTCACAAAGAGAAATACCAAACAAGAACCAAGAAAGATGATGCAATGGTTTGAGCTCTCGACGAATGACATGATCAAACTACTCACTTGACATGCCCCCTTGATAGTACGATAATCGATCCTATAACCCGAGATCCCAACTACCACCATGATACCCGTAAAATAGAAAACCTATCAAGGACAAACCTTTGCCTTGCACATAGTCCACTTGAGCTAGATGATGATGGTCCTAACTTCTGATACGTCTCCAACGTATCTATAATTTTTGATTGTTCCATGCTATTATATTATCCTTCTAGGATGTTTTAAGGGCTTTATTATATACTTTTATATTATTTTTGGGACTAACCTATTAACCCAGAGCCCAGTGCCAGTTTCTGTTTTTTCCTGTTTTAGGGTTTCGCAGAAAAGGAATATCAAATGGAGCCCAATTGACCTAAAAATCAACGAAGATCATTTTTGAACCAGAAGAAGCCCACAGAGTGCCGGAGGGGGACGAGAGGACCCACGGGCTTCCCACGAGGGTGGGGGCGTGCCCCCCCTACTGGGCGCGCCCCCTGCCTCGTGGACAAACCGTAGCCCCCCTTTGCTTGGCCCCGACTCCAAAACCTCCTATATATACTGAAACCTCCAGAAAATAACCTATATCGGGAGTTTCGCCGTCGAAAGCCTCTGTAGCCACCGAAAACCAATCTAGACCCCGTTCCGGCACCCTGCCGGAGGGCGGAATCCCTCTCCGGTGGCTATCTTCATCATCCTGGCACTCTCCATGACGAGGAGGGAGTAGTCCACCCTCAGGGCTGAGGGTATGTATCAGTAGCTATGTGTTTGATCTCTCTCTCTCTCTCTGTCGTGTTCTTGAGATGGCACGATCTTGATGCATCACGAGCTTCGCTATTCTAGTTGGATCTTATAATGCTTCTCCCCCTCTACTCTCTTGTAATGGATTGAGTTTTCCCTTTGAAGTTATATTATCGCATTGAGTCTTTAAGGATTTGAGAACACTTGATGTATGTCTTGCATGTGCTTATCTGTGGTGACAATGGGATATCACGTGATCCACTTGATGTATGTTTTGGTGATCAACTTGCGGGTTCCGTGACCTTGGGGATCTATGCATAGGGGTTGGCACATGTTTTCGTCTTGACTTTCCGGTAGAAACTTTGGGGCACTCTTTGAAGTTCTATGTGTTGGTTGAATAGATGTTTCTGAGATTGTGTGATGCATATCGTATAATCATGCCCACGGATACTTGAGGTGACAATGGAGTATCTAGGTGACATCAGGGTTTTGGTTGATTTGTGTCTTAAGGTGTTATTCTAGTACGAACTCTATGATAGATTGAACGTTACTGCAGACTATTGAATAGATCGATCAGAAAGAATAACTTTGAGGTGGTTTCATACCCTACCATAATCTCTTCGTTTGTTCTCCGCTATTAGTGACTTTGGAGTGACTCTTTGTTGCATGTTGAGGGCTAGTAATATGATCCAATTATGTTATCCTTGTTGAGAGAACTTGCACTAGTGAAAGTATGAACCCTAGGCCTTGTTTCCTATCATTGCAACGCCGTTTATGCTCACGTTTACCACTTGCTATCTTGCTATTTTTATATTTTCTTATTACAAAAACCTATATCTACCATCCATATTGCACTTGTATCACCATCTCTTCGCCGAACTAGTGCACCTATACAATTTACCATTGTATTGGGTGTGTTGGGGACACAAGAGACTCTTTGTTATTTGGTTGTAGGGTTGCTTGAGAGATACCATCTTCATCCTACGCCTTTCGCGGATTGATAAACCTTAAGTCATCCACTTGAGGGAAATTTGCTACTTTCCTACAAACCTCCGCACTTGGAGGCCCAACAACGTCTACAAGAAGAAGGTTGTGTAGTAGATATCAAGCTCATTTCTGGTGTCGTTGCCGGAGAGGTGAGTGCTTGAAGGTATATCTTTAGGTCATGCAATCGAATATTTTAGTTTCTTGTTTTATCACTAGTTTAGTTTATAAAAGAAAACTACAAATAAAATGGAATTAAGGTTACCTCATATGCTTCATCTTTTTAATATCTTTGGTGAAAATGATGGGACGGAAAATTGTGCTCAGGTACTAGAAGAAGAATTACATATAATGCTTGGCATAAAATATGTGCATGATGAGCATGATTGCAATGTTGTTAGTATGAATTCTTTGAATACCCATTATGCTAATGATATGCAAAGCCACAAGCTTGGGGATGCTATGTTTGATGAAGATGATATGTTTAGTCCCCCAAGTTTTGATGAGCAAATTTATTATGATGAAAGCATGCCTCCTATTTATGATGATTATATTGATGAAAGTGGATTTGTAGAGGTCATGACTTTATTTAGTGATGAATCCACTATTTCGGAAGAGGTCCCAATTGATTATGAGAACAAAGTTGCTATCTATGATGATTATTGTGATGACTTGTATGCTATTAAGAATAATGATAACCATGAAACTTGTCATCATGATTTTAGTTTTCAATTGGATTATGCTTCACATGATAGTTATTTTGTTGAGTTTGCTCCCACTACTATTGATGAGAATAAACTTGCTTATGTGGAGAGTAGTAAAATTTCTATGCAAGTAGATCATGAAAAGAATGCTTTATGTGCTGGTTATATTGTTGAATTCATTCATGATGCTACTGAAAATTATTATGAGAGAGGATCATATGCTTCTACATATTGCAATAATATCAAGTTTCCTCTCTATGTGCTTAAAGTTTTGAAGTTATGCTTGTTTTCCCTTCCTATGCTAGTTGACTATCGTTCCCATAAGTTGTTTGCTCACAAAATCCCTATGCATAGGAAGTGGGTTAGACTTAAATGTGCTATTCATATGCTTCATGATGCTCCCGTTATGTTTCAATTCTTATCTTTTATGTGAGCATCATTATGCCTAGCTAGGGGCGTTAAACGATAGCGCTTGTTGGGAGGCAACCCAATTTTATATTTTTTGTTTTTGCTTCTGTTTAGGACTAAATATTGCATCTAGCTTCTGTTTAGATGTGGTTTTGTGTTTTAATTAGTGTTTGTGCCAAGTAGAACCTTTGGGAAGACTTGTGTGAATTTTATACGATCTTGCTGTGAAAAACAGAATCGCTAGCGCTAGCTAGAATGGTCACCACATTTTACTGGAGTGTGTTATTTAGTTGATTCTTTTTACAGATCATTAGTAGACAAATTCCTCACGTTTATCAATTTATTTCAATTTTTTTGAGTTACAGAAGTATGCGAAAGCTGCATATTACTACAGACTATTCTGTTTTTGACAGATTCTGTTTTTCGTGTGTTGTTTCCTTATTTCAATGCATCTATGAGTAGTATTGGGAAGTATGAATCATAGAGAAGTTGGAATACAGTAGGTTTAACACCAATATAAACAAAGAATGAATTCATTGCAGTACCTTTGAGTAGTGGTTTGTTTTCTTATACTAACGGAGCTCACGAGATTTTTGTCTAAGTTTTGTGTTGTGAAGTTTTCAAGTTTTGAGTATTGCTTTGATGGACTATGGAACAAAGAGTGGAAAGAGCCTAAGCTTGGGGATGCCCATGGCACCCCAAGGTAAAATTCAAGAAAAACCAAAAGCCTAAGCTTGGGGATGCCCCGGAAAGGCATCCCCTCTTTCGTCTTCATCCATCGGTAACTATACTCGGAGCTATATTTTTATTCACCACATGATATGTGTTTTACTTGGAGCGTCTTGTATAATTTGAGTCTTTGCTTGTTAGTTTACCACAATTATCCTTGATGGACACTCCTATTTGAGAGAGTTAAATATGGCCTAGGAATTGATAGAACACTCTATGGGCTTCACTTATATCTTTTGAGTTGAATAGTTTTGCTCTAGTGCTTCACTTATATCTTTTAGAGCACGGCGGTGGTTTTATTTTGAAGAAATTGTTGATCTCTCATGCTTCACTAATATCCTTTTGAGAGTCTATTAAAACAGCATGGTAATGTGTTTAGGCTATAAAACTAGTCTTCACATGATAGGCATCCAATATCAATGTAGTAAAAACTTTCACACTAAGTGCATTGAATATGATGAGAAGTTGGATGCTTAACAATTGTTTTGAGATATGAGGATAGTGATATTAGAGTCATGCTAATGGAGTATTTATGAAATTGAGAAATGCTTGTGTTAAGGTTATTAATTCCCGTAGCATGCACGTATGGTGAACCGCTATGTGACGAAGTTAGAGCATGAGGTATTTGTAAAGTGTCAACCTTTGTGTGGAGGTCGGGGCGCATGATGGTTAACTCCTACCAATCTCCCGCTAGGAGCATGCGTTGATTGCTTTGTTTTGATGACTCGTAGATTTTTGCAATAAGTATATGAGTTCTTATGTCTAATGTTGAGTCCATGGATTATACGCACTCTCATCCTTCCACCATTGCTAGCCTCTCTTGTACCGCGCAACTTTTGCCGGTACCATACACCCACTATATATCCTTCCTCAAAACAGCCACCATATATATTCCTCAAAACAGCCATGATAGGTAGGTATGGTGACTGTTTTTTTCCCGCAAAAAAGAAACAGCCACCATATATATTCCTGAAAACAGCCACCATACCTACCTATCATGGCATTTCCATAGCCATTCCGAGATATATTGCCATGCAAATTTCCACCGTTCCGTTCATATGGCACGCATCATATTGTCATATTGCCATGCATGATCATGTAGTTGACATCATATTTGTGGCAAAGCCACCATGCATAATTTTTCATACATGTCACTCTTGATTCATTGCACATCCCGGTACACCGCCGGAGGCATTCATATAGAGTCATACTTTGTTCTAGCATCGAGTTGTAATTCAATGAAAGTGTGATGATAATCATTATTAGAGCATTGTCCCATGTGAGGAAAGGCTAAATCAATAAAGCCCCTCCGAAAAAAATAAAGGCGCAAGAAAAAAAGAAAGGCCAAAAAAAGAAGAAAAAAGAAGAAAAGAAAAGAAAAAGGGACAATTGCTACTATCTTTTTCCACACTTGTGCTTCAAAGTAGCACCATGTTCTTCATGATAGAGAGTCTCATGTTTAGTCACTTTCATATACTAGTGGGAATTTTCATTATAGAACTTGGCTTGTATATTCCTACGACGGGCTTCCTCAAATGCCCTAGGTCTTCGTGAGCAAGCAAGTTGGATGCACATCCACTAGTTTCTTCTGTTGAGCTTTCATACATTTTTAGCTCTAGTGCATCTGTTGCATGGCAATCCCTACTCACTCACATTGATATCTATTGATGGGCATCTCCATAGCCCGTTGATACGCCTAGTCGATGTGAGACTATCTCCCTCCTTTTTGTCTTCTCCACAACCACCTCTCTATTCCACCCATAGTGCCATGTCCATGGCTCACGCTCATGTATTGCGTGAAAGTTGAAAGGTTTGAAAGAATAGAGTATGAAAACAAGTGCTTGGCTGAAACCGGGGTTGTGCATGATATGAATATTTTGTGTGATGAAGTGGGAGCATAGCCAGACTATATGATTTTGTAGGGATAACTTTCTTTAGCCATAGTATTTTGAGAAGACATGATTGCTTTGTTAGTATGCTTGAAGTATTATTATTTCTTATGTCAATATAGACTTTCGTCTTGAATCTTTCAGATCTGAACATTCATGCCACAATAAAGAGAAATACATTGAGAAGTATGTTAGGTAGCATTCCACATCAAAAAAAATTGTTTTTATCATTTACCTACTCGAGAACGAGCAGGAATTAAGCTTGGGGATGCTGATACGTCTCCAACGTATCTATAATTTTTTATTGTTCCATGCTATTATATTATCCTTCGAGGATGTTTTATGGGCTTTATTATACACTTTTATATTATTTTGGGACTAACCTATTAACCCAGAGCCCAGTGCCAGTTTCTGTTTTTCTCCTATTTTAGGATTTCGTAGAAAAGGAATATCAAACGGAGCCCAATTGACCTGAAAATCAACGGAGATAATTTTCGGACCAGAAGAAGCCCACGGAGTGCCGGAGGGGGACGAGAGGACCCACGGGCTGCCCACGAGGGTGGGGGGCGCGCCCCCCTACTGGGCGCGCCCCCTGCCTCGTGGACAGCCCGTAGCCCCCCTTTGCTTGGCCCCGACTCCAACACCTCCTATATATACTGAAACCTCCGGAAAATAAACTAGATCGGGTGTTCCGCCGCCGAAAGCCTCTGTAGCCACCGAAAACCAATCTAGACCCCGTTCCGGCACCCTGCCGGAGGGGGAAATCCCTCTCCGGTGGCTATCTTCATCATCCCGGCTCTCTCCATGACGAGGAGGGAGTAGTCCACCCTCGGGGCTGAGGGTATGCATCAGTAGTTATGTGTTTGATCTATCTCTCTCTCGTGTTCTTGAGATGGCACGCTCTTGATGTATCGCGAGCTTTGCTGTTCTAGTTGGATCTTATAATGCTTCTCCCCTATACTCTCTTGTAATGGATTGAGTTTTCCCTTTGAAGTTATCTTATCGGATTGAGTCTTTAAGGATTTGAGAACACTTGATGTATGTCTTGCATGTGCTTATCTGTGGTGACAATGGGATATCACGTGATCCACTTGATGTATGTTTTGGTGTTCAACTTGCGGGTTCCGTGACCTTGGGGATCTATGCATAGGGGTTGGCACACGTTTTTGTCTTGACTTTCCGGTAGAAACTTTGGGGCACTCTTTGAAGTTCTATGTGTTGGTTGAATATATGTTTCTAAGATTGTGTGATGCATATCGTATAATCATGCCCACAGATACTTGAGGTGACAATGGAGTATCTAGGTGACATTAGGGTTTTGGTTGATTTGTGTCTTAAGGTGTTATTCTAGTACGAACTCTATGATAATTGAACGTTAATACGAACTCTTGAATAGATCGATCAGAAATAATAACTTTGAGGTGGTTTCGTACCCTACCATAATCTCTTCATTTGTTCTCCGCTATTAGTGACTTTGGAGTGACTCTTTGTTGCATGTTGAGGGCTAGTAATATGATCCAATTATGTTATCCTTGTTGAGAGAACTTGCACTAGTGAAAGTATGAACCCTAGGCCTTGTTTCCTATCATTGCAACATCGTTTATGCTCACGTTTACCACTTGCTACCTTGCTGTTTTTATATTTTCTTCTTACACAAACCTATATCTACCATCCATATTGCACTTGTATCACCATCTCTTCGCCGAACTAGTGCACCTATACAATTTACCATTGTATTGGGTGTGTTGGGGACACAAGAGACTCTTTGTTATTTGGTTGCACGGTTGCTTGAGAGAGACCATCTTCATCCTACGCCTCCCGCGGATTGATGAACCTTAGGTCATCCACTTGAGAGAAATTTGCTACTGTCCTACAAACCTCTGCACTTGGAGGCCCAACAATGTCTACAAGAAGAAGGTTGTGTAGTAGACATCAACTTCCTCAAGTTGGAACACCTTTCTTGCTTGCGTTGGCTCGATGAAGACTAGTTGATTGCTCCCCATACTCCACTATGGGTGAGCCACTCTTTGGAACATCTTCACAAGTCCATTGTCACCACAATGGACGACAAGCTTCAAGGACGTGATATCTTCGTGATACTCCACTTGGACTTGCACAACGCAGCCTAACCCCACATAGAACTCTCACGTAGACCATGGGTTAGCACACAAAGCGTAATGGGCGATGCTTACCATACCACAGGATCACTTGATCCCTTTAGGTACATCTTCTACGATTTGCGTGTTGATCCACTTGATTCACCTTTTGACTTAGTCTTGATCATCCTTGTATCATGACTTCTACATGACCAATCTTTGGATTATTCCTCGAATAGCACCTTGGTAATCTCATAAACTCCTTTAAACCAACACATGGACTTCAAGAAACCAACACATGGACAAACCCTTCAAATATAACCCAAGACAACCATTAGTCCATAGAGATTGTCATTAATTACCAAAACCAAACATGGGGGCACCGCATGTTCTTTCAGAAGGTATGGACCCCTGGCAAGATCGAGATTTTCTCCTGGCTACTTCACTTGGATATATTGTGGTGCAATGATCGGCTGCAGCGGCGAGGATGGCCAAACTCATACTTCTGTCAGCCCTGTCTAAGAAACTTGGAGTCCTCTGCCCATCTGTTCTGGAATTGACCTTCTCACGCGCAATCTAGAATGAGGTGGCGACATGGAGAGGCTGCAGCTCGCTCTCGGTACCACCCGAAGACCAAGCCAGCACATTTTTGGTGGTCATGAGCATGTTATCAAAGATGGAAAGAGAAGAAAGGAGGGTTACAAAGACCATGATCATGGCTACCACCTGGGAAATCTAGTGCGAGCGAAACAACTGCACGTTCAGAGGAAAACAAGCAAATTCACTTGATGTTATCGCAGTGATACGACGTATCATGGAGCAATGGTGCCTAGCAGGAGCCAAAGCAATAGAGCCCCCATTCGGGGACTGTGACATGAGATAAAACCCTAGACTTTGGGAGGTGGTGCGCCTCCTTGTTTTTCTTTTTTCTCTTTTCGCTCAGATTACCTCCACCGATCACTTGATCTCCACTTTTTCTTCTGTTTGCTCCCTTCTAAATCAAATGAAGCTAGCCAAGCTGGATCTTTCAAATAAAAAGCATTCATGCACTGGCAATGAAGTTCGTGCTGTTCAAACAGTTGTTGTTCGCCTCACCTTGTCCCTTGTGGAATTTTCATTTTTTTTTTGTATTGCTTGTGTGCATTCTAGTCTTGTACGTATACTTGTTGTGTTTGCATCCAGAAATCACCACTCAATAAAGAGTGTTAATCTCTGAATCAAAGCATTCATGTTAACTAACAGAGCATTTCTCGATCTCCAAATCAGAAGATTTTTCTGCTGCTAGAAACTCAAGTTCTATATGACAGTGATGATTTCTCAACTTGCATGATGTTGTAGGGCTACCGCTTTTGTAAAATTCGATTGTTGATTTTGCTGGCAATTCCATGCGTAATGTTTCATTTGTTCCTATTTCATACACATAAATGTAAAGTATAAACTTACTGCATTACTTGTCATATCGAACTGGTTTTAGCCTTTTGCGCGTCACTGTTTCACTGATTAAAGAAATGGTTTGTAATGTTCAATATCATTCAATGGTCTTGTAATGTTCGCATATCTCTACTCCTATAAAAGACTTAGTTGATGATGATGATGTGTTTGCCATCCACCATTTCTGTTTATCAAATCTGCATCTAACGAATGTGATGTAAGCTATGATATTTTTGCAACAAGACCCCACTTCTCTGCTCCAATTTGCAGAAACCGTTTAGTATCTTGAAACCAACCGCATCCCTCCCCCACCTCATCAAAACAACCAGGAGAAATATATTTTAAGAGAAACCTAATACGAGTATATTTTTAGTGACATATATACCGCGAAATTAGAGTGTTTTTCTTTTAAATTAGTACATATATACGTACCAACAAGGCCCCTGTTCTCTGCTCCAATTTCGTCCGCTTGTAGCACGATGTAGGCACTGTTCCGGCGTAGGTGGAGGGCGTCGCTCACCGGAGCTGAGGACGCGGTTTAGAGCGGCTGCTCGCCGGAGCTGCGTGGTGCAGGTGGAGAGCGTACGTTCGTCGGAGTAGCACGGGGGCAGGTAGAGGGCGGCGCTGGCCACCGTTGGCCGTGTTCGATTTGGGGGAAAAGAGATGCTTGTGTGCGTTGAGCCATTGACTGGGCAAAGGACATAAGGAAGAGGCTAGCGAGCGGTTTCTAGGACCCACGAGGGACGCGTGGGGGAGGGCGTGTAGAAATTACAGCCAGGAGATCAGACGCAATTGGACGCTTCATGCGCGGCAGGCCGAAAGTTCCGCCAGCACTCCGGCTCGAACAGTTTCCCTTAAAAGAAACCTAATATGAGTATATTTTTAGTGACATATATACCAAAATTAGAGTGTTTTCTTTTAAATTTGTGAACATGTATTATTCTACTTTGAATCCACTGCAACACACGGTAACAGTGCACCATTGCTAAACAACTTTAATCCAGCTTCTTCTATTTCTTCAGAAACCTGTCCCCAGACGGTTCATCAAGTGGAAACAGAGAGCACGCTCTGGACAAACTCCCAGGGCCGGCAGACAGTCGCCAACGGCATCGCCATTGGCATTGTCAGCCCGCCACCTTCGGCCATGTCGATGGCGTTGCCTTCACCAACATCCCATTCAAAGCATTGCACGAGTGCTGCCACAGTCAAGCTGACAAGGCGCATCGCCAGCGCCTCCCCGGGGCATCGCCTGCGGCCAAGCCCGAACGGCAGCATGGGCGTGGTGACCGTGTCTCTGTCCAAGAACCGCTCCGGCCTGAACTCCTCTGGCGCATCCCAGATATTGACGTCTCGGTGGATCGCCCATGCGTTCACGAGGATCATCGTGCCGCGCTGGACATGAAAGCCACCCACCTTGCAGTCCTCCATGGCCTCGTGCGCAGGAATGACTGGACCGACCGGGCAGAGCCGAAGAGTCTCCTTGACAATGCACTGCAGGTATGGTAGATTGGTGATGTCCGACTCCTCTACAAGTCCGCCCATGCCGACTTTGGCGTCTATCTCAGCCCTCGCCTTCCGCATCACCTCTGGGTGCTTCACAAGCAGCGCCATCGCCCACTCCGTGGTCAGCGCCGATGTGTCGGTGCCGGCGGTGAGCAGTACCTGAATGTCAGCATAGGCATAGCAACTATGTTGTCAGAGTCTCACTCTCACAGATCGCCAAAATGGCACACATCGTGGTGCTGGTGTCACGCATGCAGCTTGCAAAATATATGCTATAGTACTCACCAAGACGATGCCTTTGACGACGGTGTCAGTGTAATACCCGGGATTGGCTTCTTGGTGCTCCAAGAGCACGTCGATTACGCCCTTCTTCTCCACGTCTCGGCCACCGGCATTGCGCGTTCGCCGATGGTCATCGATGAGGGCACCGACGAACGCGTCCCGCCTTGTCTGCAGGCTTACAAGCGCCGCCTCCACGCCGCGGAGACGGTCGACCCAGCGAAGCGCCGGGAAGAAGTCCCCGATACTGGGCGCGCCGCTCACCGCAAACGTCTCCTCGACGATCTCCTGGATCCTGCGCACGTCGCCGGCAAGCCGACGCGCGGTGAGCGCGCGCAGCATCACGTTAAGCACCAGCTCGAAGAGCCTGGGCCGGAGGGTAACAATCCCACCCCCGGCGCTAGCGCTGGCATCGTGGAGCAGGTTCTGCACGAGGGACGCGACCTCGGCGCGGCGGTCACCGGCGAGCGCGGCGAGGCGGGACGTCGAGAAGAGCTCGACGGCGAGGAACCGGCGCAGGCCGCGCCAGTGGCCCCCGTGGGAGGCCCACACGACGGTGGTGCGCCCGTACCCTAGGTGCACCGCGGCGAGCATCCGCGGCCGGCCCGCCAGCGCGGCGTCGTGCGCCGTGAAGCACTCCTCGGCCGCCGCGTAGGTGGACACGACCAGCGCCCGACGCGCGCCCAGACGCAGCGACAGGAGCGGCGCCGCCCCGGCGAGCGCGGCCAGCGAGCGGTGCAGCGGCTTCTTGAGCAGGTGCAGGTGGCCGAGCAGCGGGAGCGACGGAGGGCTCGGCGCGCTGCTGCTCCCATCCCCCCACCGCCGCCTCAGCCGAACGAATACGGCGACGACACCGGCAACGAGGAGGAGTAGGAGCACGAAGACGCCGCCGCTGGCCGGAACCTCCGTGGTGGCGTCCATGGCTCGTGGCGTCCCTACTACCGGCTGGAAAAGTCCGAGGCAAGCAAACGCATGGCCCTTGCCACGGCACGTAGTAGTGCTAGGCAGTCAGAGACACAGTGAGTGCTATCGTAGAGACTTGTAGTAGCCCTTGTAGCAGTATGTGGATTGGGGAGGATCCCACGCCCGCGGGAAGGGAATCGTCTGCACATGCGTGGACAAAACAGCTGCTATTTCACTTTCATGGCTCCGTAATGCGCTAGGATTACTAGTCTGATTGGATAGACGTATCTTTTTCTTTGTAAGATATAAGGTCTCTTTCTCGGTGCTATTTCACTTTCATGGCTCCGTAATGCGCTAGGATTACTAGTCTGATTGGATAGACGTATCTTTTTCTTTGTAGTAAGATATAAGGTCTCTTTCTCGGCGTAATTCGCTGTAGAATCACGTTTTCTTTTCTTTCGAGATGCCGTAGAGCAAAACGTCTTGGACTCATCTGATTGGATTGACCGCTAGAGTTAACCTCCGTCGGGCTAACTAGCTAGGGGCCATCTCAAAGAAAGAAAGAAAACTAGACAAGGTAATATCACCGGGAGTCATGGAATTACGCTCAATGTTTAGTTTAGTATTAAAACTTTAAGAATATGCATTTGTGATCATCCAACTTACGTTCTCCCGTGTAAATAAAGTCACTTTGCCGACCTACCCTGAGTTTATGTACCACACCAGTCTGGCTATGACCCACTGTCGGTAACTGGAAAAGTTCAGGCAATTCGCGAGTGTTGTTGTTGTTGTTGTTGTTGTTGTTGTTTCTTTTGCCAAAGCACACCACATTCTATATTTAATCAAGCAAAGGCCCCTCAATAGTTAACACGTGTGGGCACGAGCTGCTGCGGGAAATGGGAATAAAAAACATCGGGGAGGTTTTTTTTTTGCGGGATAAAATTCCGATCTATTCATCTTCAGCCCATTTTTCATCGGTTAGGGTCGAATTTTACGTCGGCCGATCCAGGCCGAACCAGGCGCCCTGGGGCGCCGGGCGAAGCGATTTTGGCGCAAAAACAACTAGGCCCGCCGAGTCAGCGACTCGGCGCCTTCGTCGTCCTCATCGCCTCGGTTCCCGCCAGAATCAATGCAAGGATGCCGCGCCAGTCAGCCTTCCATTGATACTTCACAGGCGGCGCGGTGAAGGCGCGGCGACGCGCGTCCCACCCGCTTCTGCCACGCGTACACACTGCGGCCATGCGCTCGTCGCCCGCCCGCGGCTATAAAACCCGTCCCTCTCTCGCTGGTGTACGCACAGAAACTCACCCACCGAAATCAGCTCCTCTCATCGCCGACAACCGACGCCCTTCCCCCCCTCAACTCCGAGGGGCGTCGCCGATGTTGGGGCGTCCCCGGCCGCAACCTCGAAGCTGTCCCCGAGCACATCGAGGGGTGCAACCACGCCGCGCTTGGACTACCCCGCGGTGCCCTCCTTCTCTCGCCGCCGCGGCAGCTCCTGGACGCCGCGTGTGACACCCCGAGACCGATGCGCCAGGTGTCAGCCAGTTGTTCGTCACCGTTGCCATGTCATTTACTTGCGTGTTGCATCTTGCCATGCCATCGTGTGCATTGCATCAGCATGTTTTCAAAATTTGCATCCGTCCGAGTCCCCTCGTCCTTTCCGTTTTCCGTTCTGAGCCCAGACACACTTGCACGCGCCCACGGCACCTCCGTATATTTATTTTATGAGTGGCCGGAGAATGTTCTCTGAATGTGTTAAAACTTGGCGTGTGGCCTTATTATAGTGTAGACAGGTCGCCTGCCAAATTTCATCGCATTCGGAGTTCGTTTGATAGCCCAACGGTTAACCGTGTTAACCGCTGGAAGCCTTTCTCTTTTGGCCCAGCACCCCTTTCACAACAGCCCCCCAAGCCCATTATACCCCCCTTCATGCTCCCGGTCGTTGGATCGTGATCGCGTGGCCGAAAACCGCTCCTCTTTTGGACACTCCTAGCTCCCTCTACCTATAAAAGAGTCCCCCCCGTCCAAATCCCGGGTCCAAACCCTAGCAATCGCCCCACTCCGCCGTCGGACATGTCCGCATCCCACCGGACGAGTCGCCGCCACCGCCCGCAGCCAGTGGCGTGCTGCCACGTGGCACCGCGCCCACTTCGCCGCTCCGGCCCGCCGGGGCCCGAGCCAGGCCCGCTCGGACCCGAGCCCCGCGCCCGTCGCTCCGCCTCCGAGCGCCCGCAACCGCTCCCGCTCGTCCCGCCGGACCTCCGCCTCCTCCCGCCGGAACTCTGCGCCGCCTCCGTCCCGGGGCGCCGTCGGCGAGCAGCTCCCCACCGCCGTCGGGCCTCGCGCCGCCAAGCTCGCCGCCGCCCTGGAGGTCCGCTCCCGCCGCCGCAGGGGACCCGTCCCGGTCAGATCCGGCGAGGAGCCGCCAGATCTGGTCGGTCCCAGCCCTCTCCGACCTTCCCAGCCGCCGACCGTCGTCGTCGTTCGCCGGCGCCGTCGCGCCTTGCCTGCCTCGTTCGTCTCCTCGGGCGAGGGGGAGATGACGCCTCGGCCCCGCAGGCCGCGTCCCACGCGTGGGCCGCAACCCCGCTCGGCCCAGCTCCAGCTCCAGCCGTCGTCGTGGGCCCCGAGGCCCATCGCCTCGCATCGGCCCAGCGCGCCACCCAGGCCGGTCGGCCCACCTCCTCCTCGACCTGGGCCGAAGCCCACCTGGTGAGCGAGCCCGCCAGCCCTATCCCTCGCCCCGTGCGTATTATAGCGTCGTGCGCTCGCTTGTTTTTTTTCCTGTGGAAATGACTAAGTCCCTGGTATATGTAATTTTGATGCATACTTTGGGTGGCTGTAACTTTTTGTGTGATGGTCCGATTTGAGCATATAATATGTCGAAATGTTCGTTGTGATATGCTCTTCATTTTGTTCCACTGTGGCATGATTGTTTGAGCTCATCTTGATGCCTAATCATCGTTGCAAGAGTGCTACATGTTTAAAACTGCTGTTAACTGTAATTTTGTTGCATGCTTGTGGTGATGATAACTTTGTGCATGTTGGTCCAAATGAAGCATGTGATATGTCAAAATGTTCATTGTGAAGTGCTCTACATGATGGTTGTTGTAGCATTCATGTTAGGTGCCATATTGCCATGTTAATATTTGTTGCAAAAGTGCATGTGGCTGTTAAGTGCTGAAACTTGTTATGAGATGTTGTTTTGTCTTGTTGATAGCTATTGATGTGTTTGTCTTTCGTGCCACATGTCAATATGTTTTAGAAGCACAATCATGCCATCTTTGCTGTGGCGCAATCCATTTTTCATGATATGCCTTGAGGTGTTTGCAACAAGCTTGTAAAGTAGCCTACTCGCTGATGTTGTTTTCTGACACTTGTTGAAAACTGGTAAGTCTGAAACTGATAAACCTGATGCCATGTTTGTTTGATGCCCCACTCAAATCCATGCATGTTTTAGTATGTCAAATGATCATGTCTTGTTGTCCATGTTATGTTCTATCCATCCATGCCCTTGTTGGCATATATGGCCTGCTTTAGCTTATTTATTTCTTGCTCTGAAGTTGCTATAAATGTATCTGTCAGATTGTTATCAGCATGATCAATTTGGTGAAGCTTGTTGTTATTGATCCATGCCTCCTATGGAGTTGCTCCAATGGAGTTGTTTGATGTATGCTATGTCTATTACATGTCCATGCTCTTTATATGCTTAATAGAGTTGATATGATTGTTGTTTTGTGCCTCCGAAGGCAGCATCGTGATGATGTTTTTGCCTTCCCAGATTTTGGCTAAGTCTGGATAAATTTATTGCAACTTGCCATGCTTGTTTAATTGTGTTCCAGCAAGTTTTTGGGTGTGCTATAAGTTCATGCTTGTTGAGTATCATGTCTGTTTCACATCCATGCCTCTGGTTATCATGTTTGAGGGCTGTAGCATATATCTACCTTGATCCAAAGTTGCTATGTTGCTGATTTTGGACAGCTTGTTGTTATATCTTGTTTCATGTGTATGTGTTGAACCGTTGCTCCGTTTTGAGCGTGTCCTATATGAATCTTGTGTGTTTTTGCATGTAGAAGCATAATATCATGTTGAATACCTGTTTGGAGTGTGTTTGCTTGTTGTTTGGATGCATCTTGCATAATTGTCATGCTTGACTTGTTTTGCTCATATCTTACAGGCCGTAGCTCCGAATTAAGTAAACTTTATATGAAACTTGACTAGAATTTTAAGTAGATCATCATGGTGTATGTTAACTTGATGTTTAACAACTTCAACTTAAGGTTTGTTCAGATCTGGACCCATTTCGAAACGTGCATATGAGGACTTACCGGAATGGTTATATGTTGTTTCCGGCCTCATTGAAACTTGTTGTTTTGTGTTGTTCTTGTGTGCTTCATCCCTTGCCATGTATTGCATCATATAGACTTGTCTTGCATCATACTTGGTTGAGCTTCGTGTCTTGTTCTTGTGTTGTGTGTTTACCTTGTTGTGTGCTTCTTCTCGCTAGTTCTTTTCCGTTGCGATCGTGAGGATTCGTTCGACTACACGTGCTTCGTCTTCAAGGCTTCTTCTTCGTCCTCTTCATGGACTCATTCTTCTTCCTTGCGGGATCTCAGGCAAGATGACCATCCCCTTGGATACCTTTACTATCATTGCCATGCTAGTTGTCTCGATGCTAACGTTATATGTCGCGCTACCCATCATTTATTGTCAGCCTCTCCTTGTTGCCATGAAACCTCTAACCTTTGACACCTTCCCAGCAAACCGTTGTTTGGCTATGTTACCCGCTTGCTCAGCCCCTCTTATAGTGTTCTTAGTTGCAGGTGAAGATGAAGATTGCTTCATGTTGGAGCTTGGCTTGTTGTTGGAATATCACAATATATCTTATATATATTAACACACCTATATACTTGGCATGGGTGGAAGGCTTGGCCTTTTGCTCGGTGTTTTGTTCCACTCATGCCGCCTTAAGAACCGATAAACCGGTGTTATGTTCCTTGATTTTGCGTCCCTAGCGCGGTTGGGTACATGGGGACCCCTTGACAGTTCGTCTTTGAATAAAACTCCTCCAACAAGGCCCAACATTGGTTTTAATTTGCAACATAATAATAAATTAATTAAATTGCATAGGGGGTCGCGTCCCCGAGGATTCTTTCTACATACAGGGAGGGGCCAGTGCTGATGGTGTTGGTCCCAAATAGAGCAGCTTGCGGCGCCGCCCCTTGGCAACTTGGGGTATCTGGTCGCTGTAACCACAGCTCATCCGGACGTGGCCTGAGACGAGATACGCGCGGCTACTATCAGGGTGTCGGCACGCCGGGAGGTCTTGCTGGACTTGTTACCATTGTCGAAATGTCTAGTGCACCGGGATGCCGAGCCTGATCAGATTGTCCCTAAGATAAGGGGTAATATTATTATTATCTCTGCTGATCGTGAGAGCTTGTGATGGGCTAAGTTGGGACACCCCAGCAGGGTTATGATCTTTCGAAAGCTGTGCCCGCGGTTATGTGGCAGATTGGAATTTGTTAATGTCCGGTTGTAGAAAACTTGACAGAGGATCCGAAATAAAACACACAATCGTGTGAGTAACCGTGACTGTCTCTTTTCACGTTGAGAAGAGAACACGGTGTGGTTATGTTTGACTCGTAGGTAGTTCGGGATCTTTAGCGATCATTACTAGTTTGCAACCGTTTGCGTAGATGCTCGTCTTATTCTTGTACTCGTAAGTTAGCCACCATACTTATTGCTTAGACGCTGCTGCAACCTCACCACTAAACCTCTTCCTACCCATTAAGCTTTGCTAGTCTTGTTACCCATGGTTATGGGATTGTTGAGTCCTCGTGGCTCACAGATACTACAACAACAGTTGCAGGTGCATGTTTCCGATGACTTGACGCGAGAGCGATGTCTTTTGTGTTGGAGTTCTTTCTTCTTCGGCTTTGTCAGTCTTGGGTTAGGTTCCGGGTCGACAGCCTAGGATAGCAGATGGACGTTGTTGTATTCATGTGACTTGTATGTAATGTTGTATCCTCATGTATTTATGTAATGGAACGATGTAATGATATCCATCTTGCTAAGTGCATGAGATGCGGTTGTGCCCCAATCACGTATGAGTCACGTGGTCGGGATAAAATCACATCTTGGGCCTGACACCGCGTCGGATGGAGACGGCCTCCTCGTCGTCGTAGGGCTCCCTATCCTCCTGCTCGCCCGCGCTCCGCCCCGTCAAGCTGGAGACCCAGGAGACGCCGCTCGGACGGTGCAACCGCGGCGGTGGCGCCGTCGTCATCAACAAGCCCTCCCCACCTCGTCAGGCCGAAGAGGGAGCCGAGGCTCACCGCCATGAAGACGGAGCCGGTGCTCCTCGCCGTGAAGAAGGAGCACGAGGCGATGGCTGATAACCCACAAGTGTAGGAGATCCGTTGTAGCCTCTTTCGATAAGTAGGAGTGTCGAACCCAACAAGGAGCTAAAGGCAGAACAAATATTCCCTCAAGTTCTATCGAACACCGCTACAACTCTACGCACGCTTGACGTTTACTTTACCTAGAACAAGTATGAAACTAGAAGTACTTTGTAGTTTTTGTGGGATAGGTTTGCAAGAATATAAAGAGCACATAAATATAAACTAGGGGTTGTTAAGATAAAGAAGCAATAAAGTTAATATAGCGATTGTGGAAAATTGGTGGTAGGAGTTGCAAAATTGCCCCTAAGCAATTGACTACGTTACTAGACCGATAGCAAGTTTTATGTGGGAGAGGCCACTACTAAAATGTCATCCCTTACTTGGAATTCTATGCACTTATGATTGGAACTATTAGCAAGCATCCGCAACTACTAATGTTCATTAAGGTAAAACCCAACCATAGCATTAAGATATATTGGTCCCCCTTCAATCCCGTATGCATCAATTTCTACGCTAGGTAGAAGCTTCTGTCACTCTTGCCCACTAATACGTAGTCATATCAACATACAACTAACCCTATGGTGTGATACACGCGCGCGCTCATATGATGGGCCCAAAGGATAGCAACATAACCACAAGCAATTTAAATCAGTCATAGCAATTCACCAATCATTGATAGGACAATGAAAATCTACTCAGACATCATAGGATGGCAACACATCATTGAATAATAATATGAAGCATAAAGCACCATGTTCAAGTAGAGGGTACATCGGGTTGCGGGAGAGTGGACCGCTGTAGATAGATAGGGGAAGGTGATTGAGATGTTGGTGAAGATGACGGAGGTGTTGGTGTAGATCGCCATCACACGATGATGGCCCCGGTGGCACTCCGGTGCCACCGGGAGAGAGGGGTAGAGAGCCCCCTCCTTCTTCTTCTTCCTTGACCTTCTCCTTAGATGGGAGAAGGGTTTCCCCTCTGGTCCATGGCCTCCATGGCGGCGGAGGGGCGAGAGCCCCTCCGAGATTGGATCTGTCTATCTATCTCTCTCTGTTTCTGCGTTCCCAGATTCTGGCCATTCACCGTTTCTTATATTCCCGGAGATCCGTAACTTCGATTGGGCTGATTTTTTGACACAATTTTTATCCGGATATTAGCTTTCTTGCGGCGAAAGAAGGGCATCAACCACCTTATGGTGTGGCCACGAGAGCCCAGGGCGCGCCTGCCCCTGGTGGGCGCGACCCCCTGCCTCGTGGCCCACTCGGGCATTGTCTCATGTTGGTTCCGCTTCCCAAAATGCCCATATATTCCAAAAAAAATCTCCGTCCGTTTTTTTCCGTTTGGACTCTGTTTGATATGGATATTCTGCGAAACAAAAAACATGCAACAAATAGGAATTGGCACTAGGCACTGGATCATTATGTTAGTCCCAAAAATTAGTATAAAAAGTTGCCAAAAGTATATGAAAGTTGTAGAATATTGGCATGGAACAATAAAAAATTATAGATACGACGGAGACGTATCAGCATCCCCAAGCTTAATTCCTGCTCGTCCTCGAGTAGGTAAATGATAAAAAGATAATTTTTGATGTGGAATGCTACCTAGCATAATCTTGATCATGTAATCTAATCATGATATGAATATTAAGACACGAGTGATTCAAAGAAATAGTCTATCATTTGACATAAAAGAATTTAATACTCGGGCATCCCAACAAACAATCAAGTCTTCCAAAATATCAATGCTAAAGAACGTTATCCCTACAAAATCATATAGTCTTTTATGCTCTCTTTTCTTAACACAAGGTACCCCTCATGCCCATCCCGGTGTCAGCCAATCAATTGTTTTCATACTTTAATTTTCCGAACTTTTTCAACTCTTCACGCAATACATGAGCGTGAGCCATGGATATAGCACTATGGGTGGAATAGAAGGTGGAAGTAGACAAAAGTAGGGAGAAAGTCTCACATCGACTAGGCGTATAAATGGGCTATGGAGATGCCCATCAATAGATATCAATGTTAGTGAGTAGGGATTGCCATGTAACGGATGCACTAGAGCTATAAGTGTATGAAAGCTCAAAAGAAAACTAGTGGGTGTGCATCAACTTGTTTGCTCATGAAGGCCTAGGGCATTTGAGGAAGCCCATCGTTGCAATATACAAGCCAAGTTCTATAATGAAAATTCCCATTAGTATACGGAAGTAACAACATAGGAGACTCTTTATCATGAAGAACATGGTGCTACTTTTAAGCACAAGTGTGGAAAAAGATAGTAGCATTGTCCCATTTTTTTTCTTTTTTTCTTTTTTTGTGGACCTTCCTTTTTTTATTTGGCATTTCTCCTTTTTTATTTGGCCTTTATTTTTATTTTATTTTATTTGGCCTTTCTTTTTTTTTCTTTTTTCCGACACAATGCTCTAATAATGATGATCATCACACTTTTATTTACTTACAACTCGATACTAGAACAAAAATATGACTCTATGTGAATGCCTCCGGCGGTGTACGGGGATGTGCAATGATCTAGCGTAGCAATGACATCAAAAAACGGGCAAGCCATGGAAACATCATGCTAGCTATCTTAAGGTCATGCAAGGCAATATGACAATGATGGTGCGTGTCATAATAAACGGAACGGTGGAGTTACATGGCAATATATCTCGAAATGGCTATGGAAATGCCATAATAGGTAGGTATGGTGGCTGTTTTGAGGAAGGTATATGGTGGGTGTATGGTACCGGCGAAAGTTGTGCGGTACAAGAGAGGCTAGATATGGTGGAAGGGTGAGAGTGCGTATAATCCATGGACTCAACATTAGTCATAAAGAACTCACATACTTATTGCGAAAAATCTATTAGCCCTCGAAGCAAAAATACTACGACGCATGCTCCTAGGGGGGAGGTTGGTAGGAGTTAACCATCGCGCGCCCCCGACCTTCACGCAAAGATAAACAATCAAAATACAATGCGCCAATTTGGTTACATAGTTAGGAAACCATATGTGCATGCTTTAGGAATCACAAACCTTCACACCAATATTTTTACTAGACCACAATCATTCACTAGTACCTCCCACATATTAGCTTCTCTATATCGCAAACCTATTGCAAGGAATCAAACATATCATATTCAGCGATCTACAAGTTTATGTAGGATTTGATGACTAACCATGTGAATGACCAATTCATGTCAACTCTCTAAATAGATATAAGTGAAGCAAGAGAGTTTTAATTATTTCTACAAAAGATATGCCCACGCTCTAACAATTATAAGTGAAGCAAAAGAGCATTCTACAAATGGCGGTTTTCTATGTGAAGAGAAACGGGCAATCCAAACTTCAAATGATATAAGTGAAGCACATGAAGCATTCTATAAAGCCACACCCAAAAGATATAAGTGAAGTGTAAAGAGCATTCTATAAATCAACCAAGAACTACCTCATACCAGCATGGTGCATTTATTAAAAGAAAAATAAAAAGCACACGACGCTCCAAGAGTTTACGCATATCATGTGAATGAAACGAATCCGAAAACATACCGATACTTGTTGAAGAAAGATGGATGCCTTCCGAGGCATCCACAAGCTTAGACGCTTGAGTCTCCTTGAATATTTACTTGGGGTGCCTTGTGCATCCCCAAGATTGAGCTCTTGCCTCTCCTCCTTCTTCTCACATCGAGACCTCCTCGATCTTCGAACACTTCATCCACACAAAACTTAACCGAACTTTTAGTGGCGGGGTTAGTGCATATGATCAATAAAATCCCATCATGTACTTATCTAACATTGTTTTGTAATTATAAACAAACATTACCTAATGTATGCTATCACAATTCTATGGCCCCAAGTCAAGGAGGCTTCAACAAGAATTCAAACATATGCAAATAATGAAGCTATAACAGCAACCTGTGAAAACAGGACAGTCTGTAGTAATCTGAACATTAACCATACTTCTGTAACCCTAAAAATTATGGAACAATTAGAAAAAATCAACAATTTGTATAGCAAGACTTCGCAAAAAGTTTTAGATCCTTTCGACGTTCCAGTAAAAAAAGTAAAATCGTGCACTACAGCCAAAGTTTCTGTTTTGCACAGCACAAACCAACAAGCAGTTTAATCATCCTAAAGGAAACTCTTGGCACATTATTTTTATAATACAATGGAATTGTACAGGGGGATTATTATTTTTGTTGAAAAGTTTTTGTAATTCAAGATTTGCAAAGTTTCCATGGGCATGAACAAAGTTCAAGGCTAGCTCCTACTTTAACAATGCTCGTCTTTCTCACTTTCGCTTTTCTTTTTGAAAAAGTTTTAGGTTCCCCTATTTAAAAAAAAAAACTTTATAAAAGCACTCAACAGAAAGAAATGACTCTCTAAAACTTTCGGGTTGTCTCCCTGGCAGCGCTTTCTTTAAAGCCATTAAGGTAGGCATATAGTGCTCAAGTAATGGATCCACCCGGATTCCAAGGTATATCAAAGCCAAATTTAATTAACAATGATTTGGCATTTAGTGGTGAACACAAAGTGATATGTGTCATGAAAAAGTGAAGTCTAACTCTCTTCCTATGCATAGGCATGTCATACAAGAACAATTCCTGCACATCAAGTAAAGGTCAATGCATAGTATAAGCAGTTTCTTGCAATTTTATCATGTTGGAAACATAGAGAGGCGTAGATGTAGTTCCTCTCTCATAATAATTGCAAGTAGGAGCAGAAAGCACATGCATATTATATTCATCAAAAACATCATGTGCAACGGAAAAAGGCAACCCATCAATATAATCCTTAATAAGTGCAAACTTCTCCAATATAGTGTAGTTTGGAGAATTCAAAAAGCTAATAGGACTATCATGTGTGGATGCAATAGCAACTATCTCATGTTTAACATAAGGAACTATAGCAAGTTCATCTCCATATGCATAATTCATATTGGCATCTTGGCCACAAGCATAGCAAGCATCATCAAAAAGCGATATTTCAAAAGAATCAACGGGATCATAGCAATCATCCTTCGGTAAGCACGAAGGGAAATTAAACAATGTATGAGTCAAAGAGTTACTCTCATTAGAAGGTGGGCACGGGTAGCTAATCCGCTCTTCCTCCTTTTGTTCTTCGCTCTCCTCGTCATCTTTTTCATCTAATGAGCTCACAGTGTCATCAATTTCCTCTTCCGTAGACTCCTGCAAAATATTAGTCTCTTCTTGGACAGCGGAGGAGTCCTCAATATATAGTTTAACATAGGCATTAGAAGCATAATTATCATAACAATATTTAAATATGGCAAAATTTTCAGATTGGTAAAGAGTAGCATCATACTTTTCAATCAAAGAAGCAATTTCATAAGCACCCTTAAAAGCAACAAATTCTTCAATTTGTTGAATATCATAGTAACTATAAACACCCTTAGCATACGAAGATACGATTCCATTATCACTAAACTCACATTGGTAGGGAAGGTGTTTTGTAGGGTCTTCAGAACAACAAGTAAAATCATAAATTTCACATAAATTCCAAGCATAGCATTGCAAACGATGAATTTGATCTAGTAAAAGTTTCATTTCTTCAGATATGCGGTGTCGCACATAACAAGCATGTGCATCTAAAGATTTTCCCTCAACTAAGCTAGTTGGGGTTTCAGCCCGAGCACATAGGGATCGAAGATGATCCAAATAATAAGCCTCAATGGTGTGATAGATTTTGAGTGATTCTTCAACCATTGGTTCAGTAGGTACCACTATTTTTTTTTGGTATTTTGCGTTTCCTACCCATAACTAAAGATATAAAACAACTTAGAACATCAAATAAAATCTACTTAGTGATAAAGCAAACAAGCACACACGAGAATATTCACCCCATGCTATTACTCCCCGGCAACGGTGCCAGAAAAAGGTCTTGATAACCCACAAGTGTAGGAGATCAGTTGTAGCCTCTTTCGACAAGTAAGAGTGTCGAACCCAACGAGGAGCTAAAGGCAGAACACATATTCCCTCAAGTTCTATCGACCACCGATACAACTCTACGCACGCTTGACGTTTACTTTACCTAGAACAAGTATGAAACTAGAAGTACTTTATAGTTTTTGTGGGATAGGTTTGAAAGAATATAAAGAGCACGTAAATATAAACTAGGGGCTGTTAAGATAAAGAAGAAATAAAGTTAATATAGCGAGTATGGAAAAGTGGTGGTAGGAGTTGCGAAATTGCCCCTAAGCAATTGACTACGTTACTAGACCGATAGAAAGCTTTATGTGGGAGAGGCCACTGCTAGCATGTCATCCCTTACTTGGAATTCTATGCACTTATGATTGGAACTATTAGCAAGCATCTGCAACTACTAACGTTCATTAAGGTAAAACCCAACCTTAGCATTAAGATATATTGGTCCCCCTTCAATCCCGTATGCATCAGTTTCTACGCTAGGTTGAAGCTTCTGTCACTCTTGCCCACCAATACGTAGTCCTATCAACATACAACTAACCCTATGGTGTGATCCACGCGCGCGCTCATATGATGGGCACCAAAGGACAACAACATAACCACAAGCAATTTAAATCAATCATAGTAATTCACCAATCACCCATAGAATAATGAAAATCTACTCAGACATCATAGGATGGCAACACATCATTGGATAATAATATGAAGCATAAAGCACCATGTTCAAGTAGAGGGTACAACGGTTTGCGGGAGAGTGGACCGTTGTAGATAGATGGGGGAAGGTGATGGAGATGTTGGTGAAGATGACAGAGGTGTTGGTGTAGATTGCCGTCACACGATGATGGCCCCGGTGGCACTCCGGTGCCACCGGGAGAGAGGGGTAGAGAGCCCCCCTCCCTCTTCTTCTTCCTTGACCTTCTCCCTAGATGGGAGAAGGATTTCCCCTCTGGTCCATGGCCTCCATGGCGGCGGAGGGGCGAGAGCCCCTTCGAGATTGGATCTGTCTCTCTTTGTTTCTACGTTCCCAGATTCTTGCCCTTCACCATTTCTTATATTCCCGGAGATCCGTAACTCGATTGGGCTGATTTTTTGACACGATTTTATCCGGATATTAGCTTTCTTGCGGCGAAATAAGGGCATCAACCGCTTTACGGTGTGGCCACGAGGGCCCAGGGCGTGCCCCCTGCCTCGTGGCCCACTCTGCCATCGTCTCATGTTGGTTCCGCTTCCCAAAATTCACATATATTCCAAAAAAATCTTCCTCCGTTTTTATTCCGTTTGGACTCCGTTTGATATGGATATTCTGCGAAACAAAAAACATGCAACAAACAGGAACTGGCACCGGGCACTGGATCAATATGTTAGTCTCAAAAAATAGTATAAAAAGTTGCCAAAAGTATATGAAAATTGTAGAATATTGGCATGGAACAATCAAAAATTATAGATACGACGGAGACGTATCAATGGCTGCCGATGACGAGGCCGCCCTGAAATGGGCGCAGGAGGACTACATCCGCGAGGAAATGGCCCGCCAGCGTCGCGCCCTCGAGGAGATAGTCGCTCGCCGCCGTGGACGCGAGGTGGGCGGCGTCGACTTCCTCGAAGACATCGACGAGGAAGCGCCCGGGCCCTCCAACCCCCACGCATCGGCGACGCCGGTCAGGGGAGCAGCAGGGACGGCGGCGGCGGCGACAAGGACGACGACGACGGGGACTACACGAACTTCTACAAGCTCCTCGGCATGTAGAAGTACCGTGGCGGCACGGTGGCGGCGACGGCGGGCGCAGTAGTTTCAAGTTTAGTTTTTTATGTTTGTTTTTAAATTTTTGTACAAATATCAATTAACCAACCTAGTTTGGCTGAAAATGGTGTCGTGTTTCGCCGAATTGTGCCCAAGTTTGCTTTTTTTTAACGGCATCTGTGGCGGTCTTGGGTCGGCGGTTGGAAAACCGACCGTCGCCACGCCCACTTTTTCGCCGGCTCGCCTCCAGACGCCGTTTATTTCGAGCCCGGGGGAGGGGGGGCAAACGAGTGGAGATGCTCTTATGCCAACAAGGAGATACACTTAGCTTTATATTGGACGCAATTTTTTTTCTTCTAGATTTCTATTTTTCTCGGGTTCAGCAAGATAACCAGTTTCCGGAAAATATTGGCTATTTTCGCCAAAAGCATTTCAAATGAAATTCAAATTACAAAAGTCATGTCAAAATGTATAATGTTTACATCATAACGTACAAAAAAAATCCTCGAGTGAGATTTTTTTAATTTCCCTTTTTACAAGGGGCTTCCTATTATAGTAGTCAGCTCGACTTCTCTCTTACAGAAGGTTGCAAGTTCAATTCATTGTTGCAGTGCCAAGACCATTTTTTTTAATGAGCATGAATAACGTCAAAAAAAAATCACAATACAGGGAATAGAACCACAGATCCTACCACTAAGCTAACTGTGTCGTTCTGATATTGTATGCATACGCAATATATTGTAATTGACATAGTTTATGTAGTTTAAATTCATAATTTTCGAGTGATAACAAAATTTTACACGGATCACTGAAATTTCTGAAAACCGATCTGTTATTTGAAATTTGGATTGGGAGAAAAAAAAACCTGAATATGAGTAGCTGTCGTGATCTGAATACCTCAAAAAAATTCTTTCAACTGCCAGGCGGGGGGTGGTTCCGCCCCGGAAAAATAGGATCGCACGAGGCGATTAAGGGAGGCTACGAGGGTTCCCTTGCGCGTCGCCGGTGGCACCGCCGGTTCCCCATCTCTCCGTCGGCCGCTCCGGCGGCGGGAGGGAGGGGAAACCTCGGTTATGTTCGCTAGGTGGGTGTGTGGTAGGGTTAGGGTTGAGGGAGACGCTGCCGAGGCTGTTGCGGTGGTGTCGCGTCGGAATAAGTTTCTCCGGGCTCTATTCACGGTCAGGCAAGGCTTTTGCCTTCGTCTAGAAGCCAGCAGGGTGGGGGGTCCCCGAATCTCGTCGAGGTCGCGGGCTATGCTGGCTGGAGGTCCATCGGCACTGTCCGTTTGGGTCCTTAGATGGGCGATGGATGCAGGGAGACGAAGACTCTTCTTCTTCCTTGTCGGTATGATTTGCTGCTGTTGTTCTTCTCCTTCCTCTGCGCTGATACTGCTGCGAGATCATGCTTTGTCCGGGCGGATGGCCCGGCCACGGTGCTGGACCGGTCGGATGACTCGAGTTCTCTTCCATTCAGAAGGGACACTTCTCGCGGTACTCAAAGCCAAAGATGACGACGGCTGTTGCAGGTGTGTTGGATTGTTGTCCATGCCCTCTCAGCGCTGGTGTCAAAAATGGAGGAAGCAGTGTGGCAAAAATTGTACCGTGGTCGAAGATGATGACCTGCTTGCGCCTGGTTGCAGATCCTTCTGCTGCAGGGGTCTTCTCTCAAGATTTAGGGATAATGACACAGGGCTTCTGAGATCTTCTTGTGTTATGATTGTCTTAGGATACTCTAGGTGTTCATGGTACTTTGTGTTTGTGTTTCAGTGTACTTGTAAAAGTTAACTACTTTGTACTATTCCGTGATTTGAATGAAAAATTCTAAAAAAAAAGTGTTTCTATTTGCAGACACTAACAAGTGGCTGGTGTAGCAGCTACCTCGTGCGCTTCGTTGCTCGTGGTCGAGAGATCGATTCGGGCCTTTTTTTTCTGCAAAATTATTCTTGCGCAAGGGTTGTGAATCCATGCGCCCGGGTTACAAACTTCTGGTTGATCCACCGACGGATGGGACATGTGTAAATCAGCATAATTACCTAGTTGGCCGGGACAAGCTTTTGTATGTAATTAAATAAATTTTAGTTGTGCACGTTCAGCGTGAACCGACACTAGTGGGATGGATGTACATCTGAGTGTTTAATTAATTGACAGGTCATGTGTTGGAACCCCATCTGCCCCAGCTATTTTTCATTATATTTGAGGGTTTTATGCATAGGTAAATATATTGCGATGAAGTTTTTTTAAAAAAATTGGCGTGCTAGTGCCACCCAATGCCTTCTGCTTCTACACACTGATTGGTGGGCCTCCCATGCTGGCCTGCCACATGAGCAGGCCATACGGCTATATACAAGAGAAGTGATTGTATTTTGGGAAACGTTTCGAACCGAAGGACTGGCCGAAGCTTCGGCCGGACGCCTCGCTCGCAACACGCACCGACACACGACCGCTGTCCAACGCACACCTTTCTGCCCCTCAACCTTATCTTTTCAGGAGGAAGCTCATCCACTCATTTCGTGCTTCACTCGTTTCGTCCTCCTCCATCCTTTCTCTGCTTCTTCTTTCTCAAACCACTCCATTTGGCATCTCATGCTCCACACAGAGACAGCGACCATGCTCAGCCCAACCTCTTCCTCGTCGCATAGTAGGCCATGCTCGATCCCAGCCAAGTGCTACAACCACGGCCGCGAGATGCTGGACCAGCACGCAAATTTGGTACAACCAATGTTTTTGGTTGTCCCAATTTTACTGGCTTTGCTACCACCGCTTTGAGGTTTGCTGGAACTAGCATAAATTTTTGCTACCACCGGCGTTTTTTATTTTGCTGGAACCGACGTCAATTTTTGCAATTTGCTACCACCGGCATTTTGATTTGCTGGAACTAATACTTTTTTTGCTACAACCGAACATTTTGCATTTGCTGGAACAACGTCCAATTTTTTTGCATTTTTATTTCCAATGGCGTTTGGTTTTGCTGGAACCACTTCAATTTTTTGCTACCACTGGTCTTTCGGCTTGTTGGAACATTGCCCAATTTTTTCATTTTTGCTTCCATTATATTTGATTTTTGCTGGTACCAGCTTCAAATTTGCTACCACCATATTTTCTTTTTGCTTCAACCGAGAACTGTAGTTTTATGTTGCCTCTGTTTTTTTTGCTGGATGTGGCCTTTTCATTTGCTACAACCGGCTATGCGGATGCTGGAACCTTTTTGGTGAAGCTGCAATGCCGTGTGACCACTGATGAAGAAGCTGCCAGTGCGCTTTGGTGTGGCAACCATGGGTGGCGGAGCAGTTTTCTCAGAAATCTATCGAGTTGCAAACCGCCCACCATGGTTTTGCGACAGCTTCTTCGAAGATTTTGCGTGGGCCATGGCCACCACGGCACCGGTGAGAGGGAAGGGGAGAGGAAAGCTGCAACCGGCGGCGAAGGCGGACAACTGCAACCGGCGGCAAGGGCCGCGTGGTTCGTCCTGCGGTGAAGGAGAGGATGGCCGGAGAGGGCGGCGACCGGGAGCTACGGTGGGTGCGCATGGCGAATGGATTGATGGGACCGAGGGGATTTTCTTCCCTACTTAGTTGGGAACGAAGCGGGATGGAGATCTCACGGCTATTTTCATCGGATCTGACGGTATGCGCTCGACCGGCCGAAACTAGTAGGTCGGCGCGCCGGCGCAGAGTGTCGGCATTGTATTTGCAGCAGAACGCAAGTTGAATGACAACAAATCCGTATTTTCAATATTTTAGCACTAAACTGAACATCGAGCGCAAGTTATGTGACTTCCGATGATATTACCATAAACTAGACCAACCCTATATGACGCCAGGCGCGGCTTTGCTGAGGCGACCACCAACATGGGCCAGTCCATACTTCCATTCGATGGTCATGCATTGTGTTCTGGCTTGGTTTATGCTTTTCCCTTTCTTCTGCGTGTTTTTCAGTTTTGGCTTTATCTTTGCTTTTACTATTTTACTTTTCTTATTAAAGATTTGGACTTTCCTTTTACTCCCTCCGTCCTAAATTTTTTGTCTTAGATTTGTGTAAATACGAATGTATCAACTATCAAGTCACGTTTTAGTATTAGATACATCCATATATAATAAAATCTAAGACAAAAATTTTGTGACTGAGGGAGTATAATATTACGTTTTCTTGATTTTATAGTAACACAATATACAATTAACATTTTTCTTCAAATACATGCTGAACTTTTTAGTATATGGTGAACATTTTCACAAATACTGACAAAACATTTTTAATATTCAATGAACAATTTTTATATACATTATATTTTTTTTAATATATGATGAACTTTTTAATTATATGATGCACTTTCTTGTTAGTCCACATATAATATTTTCAATATACGGCAATACTTTTTTATACACTGATTTGTTTATATATATAAACACTATAAACTTATAATTTTAATTTTTGAATAGGTCTTTAAATATCTAGCTAATAAGAACAACAATTTTTTTCCTGAAAAATTGAGGAAAACTAAAAGAAAGTTAATCGCGGGACAGATTGGATCAATCCAATTGTCCTGGCTTCAGCGAAGCCATCTCTATTTGACGCACGTGAGCAGCGGCTAGGAGCTCTCCTAGCTAGGCTAGGTTGTTGCTTCCTATTTAGGGCTGATAGGACCACTTCTAGTTACATCAGTGGAGGGCACACAATCCTTCGATCGTATTGGGCCAATCCATACGACACGTCTTCACAGGGAACTCTCCAAGTTATGGGAAGCTTCCCATCCCCCCAAAAAAATATGGGAAGCTCCCCAACGAGGTTTTGTGGAAGCTTCTACACTGGTGTTTCTTGTTTCTGAGTTTTCTGGACCGAGGTTTGTTCAATTTTTACCTTTTCTTTTCCAATTTTGAACTCTTGGAAAATTTAGGAATTTTTTAAATTTGTGTGAAATTTCTACAAAATCGTGAGTCTTTTCAAAACCCATGACCTTTGTTTGAATCCACATTTTTTTCAAAATTTGCAAACTTTTCTCAAATTCATAAACTTTATTTTTCAAAATCTATGATTCAAATCCGCATTTCTGTTTAAAATCCGTGAATTTTTCACTATTTTCAAACATTTTATATTCATGAAATGTTGTAAATGTTATGAATGTTTCCAAGTCATATTTATTAATTTTTCGTCTTTTAATGATTTTTTCTAGGTTCATTTTTCTCAAAAGTTAATGGTTGACTGGTTAACCATCGACCGAGTGACCGAACGAGACCTATGGCCGAGCGACCAGGTTATGTTGCCTTGTTGGACTAGGCCTAGGCGAGCAAGTGCGTTACGGCAGGTGGAGAATCGATATTAAAGGCAACGTATAGGAGCTCTCATCTAGGTTGGTGCAAGAAGAATTATCGGCACAACAATGTTTTGGGAAGGATGACATAAAGCCCATTAACAGACCCCATTATTGTTTTCAGTAAGATATCACTGGTGGCCAATCCTATTTGCCACCCGTAGGCGGCAACTAGTCGAGGCGTCACCAGCCGGTGGAGTGAGGTGAGCCGGCCCTATTTTAGGTTTTCTCTTCGCGGGTGGCAACTGTTTCTATTGTTCGTTTTTCTACCCTGAACTTTTTTAGTACAAGGTAAACTTTTTGAAAAATACTCACTAAACATTTTTGATATACAATGAAGAATTTTTTGTACACATTGAACATCTTTTAATGCATGAAGAACTTTTAAAATTATGCGATGCACATTTTTGTTAGAACACACTAGACATTTTTAAATATACGGTGACATTTTTTTAATACATTAATTTTATTTTATATAAACATATAATATATTTTCTAAAATACAATTTTTATTTGTTTAATCATAGGTTTTTAAATATCTACTCCCTCCGTTCCTAAATATTTGTCTTTCTAGGGATTTCAAATGGACTACCACATATGAATGTATATAGACATATTTTAGAGTGTAGATTCACTCATTTTACTCCATATATAGTCACCTATTGAAATCTCTAGAAAGACAAATATTTAGGAACGGAGGGAGTAGCTACTAACAAAAAATCAACCTTTCTTTGTGTGAAAAAAACGATGAAAAACCTAAATAATCGATTGCGGGGCAGATTGCGCCGATCCAATGGCCCTGGCTTCAGCAAAGCCGCATCTATTCAAGGCATGCAGGCGCTTACTAGGAGCTCTCCTAGCTATGGTAGATTGTTGTTTTCTACTCCTCCGTCCCAAAATCATTGTCTTAAATTTGTTTAGATACGGATGTATCTAGTCACGTTTTAGTCTTAGATGCATCCGTATCTAGACAAACCGAAGACAAATTTTTTGGGACGGAGGTAATACTATTTAGGACTTATAGCACCACTTCTAGTCATATCGATGCAGGGCGCACACCTTTTCAATCGTATTTAGCGAACCTATAAGGCACGAATTGGCGGGAAGCTCTCCTAATTATGGGAATCTTCCCAACCCAGTTTTGGGAAACTTCTAGGGTGAATTTTTGTTCTTTTGATTTTTATGGACCGGGTTTTGTTCAGATTTTTTTCTTTTTTCTTCATTTATTTTCTTTTATTTTATTAAATCAATATTTTTTCAAATACGTGGACTTTTCAAAATTTTGTGATTTTTTTTTCATATTCATGTTGTCAATACTTTTCAAAATCATAATTTGTATTGATTGCTAATTTATATACTCTTTGAATATTGTTGAACATTTTTAAAATGCGCGAACTTTCTAAAAATTAGCGATCCTTTTTTGTAAATCTGTGAACCTTTTTGAATCCAGGAACATTTTTCAAAATTCGCAGACTTTTCTCAAATTCACAGTTTTTTTTCAAACTTTCTATATTCGTGAACTCTTTTGAAATTTATAAACATTTTGCTCACATGCTCACTTTATTTTTATAGAGATAAGGCATAAAAAGGTATAAATCGGTGCTTTGGCCTCACAACGCTTGGCCGGTCGGCCGTATACTCTAGTATAAAGTTAGCGTATAATTGAGTTATCTATTTTGAAATGAAGGGAGTAGACAATATTAAGAAGCAAATCTCATTAAAAAGTGTAACTCTCCACCCACAACGTTTTGGACAAAGAGTTGATAGGCTGAAGTTGTGGAGTGGAGTAGTCCCAACACACCCTAATGAAAAAAGAGTTTCCCATGAAAACGAAGCATCAATCAAGGCTCAAGAGTGGTCCATGATTACATATACTCCTTAGATTCTAATAAGTGACTACATACGAAGCAAAATGAGTGAATCTATACTTTAAAATATATCTACATACGCTACATACGTTCGTATGTTGTAGTCTATTTGTAATGTCTAAAGAAACTTATATTTACGAACGGAAGGAGTATATAACGTCCGAAAATACTTGTCCGAGGAATGGATGTATGTAGATGTATTTTAGTTTCAGATGCATCCATTTGTATCTATTTTCGCGACAAGTATTTTCGGACGGAGGGAACGGAGGGCGTATATATATATATGGCCTTTAAGAAAACCAAGACATCGTTGAGCTCCTCCATGCAAAGCACCTGTACTTCACCAATGGAGATTTCGCTCACGCATGCCTTCCTTGTAGTTTCTCTTCTCATTCTCTTGTATTTCTTCTCCTCTCCTCGCAAGGACCTTAATGGACATGGTCACCTCAAGAGTATCCCAAGCCCGCCCGCCCTCCCCGTAATCGGCCACCTCCACCTCCTCAAGAAGCCGCTGCACCGCTCCCTCTCCGCGCTTGCTGCCCGCTACGGCGGTGGCCGCGACGGCGTCGGTCTCCTCAGCCTTCGGTTCGGCGCCCGGCCGGTCCTCCTCGTCTCCTCCGCGGCCATCGCCGAGGAGTGCTTCACCGTCCACGACGTCGCGCTGGCGGATCGCCCAGGGCTCGCGTCACGCCGGCTCCTCACGGACGAGTGCCCCAGCATCGCGTTGTCTAACTACGGCCCTCTCTGGCGCGACCTCCGCCGCATCGTCACCGTGCACGCGCTCTCCGCGCACCGCCTCTCGCTGACGTCTGCCGTGCGCGCGACCGAGATACGCGCCATGGTAAAGCGGCTCTACGAGCGTGCCGGAGCCGGCGCCGGCGCCACGCCGGTTAGCGTGAGGGCGACGGCGTACGAGTTTGTGGTCAACGTGATCATGGCCATGGTCTCCGGGAGGCGCATGGCGGAGGAGGACGTGCGCTGCTTCATGGCGTTGACGGAGGCTGGTTTAGCGGCGGCGGGATCGGCCAACCGCCAGGACTTCCTGCCGGTGCTGCGGTGGCTGGATTTCGGGAGGACGAGGAGAAGTCTCGCCGGCATCGCCAAGGAGCGCCGTGACTTCGGCCAGCGGCTAATCGACGAGTACAGGCGGCTCAACCCCCGTGGCGAGGAGACGTTGTCGGCGCCCAGGACGTTGCTCGGCGACGTGCTCCGGCAGCAGGAGCGGTCGCCGGAGTCGTACCCAGACGTGGTCATCCGCACCCTCTGCATGGTGAGTATTTTTTTTTGGAAGTTCCTCTGCATGGTGAGTTAATACGCCAAATCCGCATGCGTCAGGTAGTTGTTACACTGAATAGAAGATTTTTTGTCTTTGGAACATGACACGGCCGGCTGTGTAGTGTCCGTCAGCGTACCTGCTACCAGCCGCTGACTCGGGCTCGGACGGTGCGAAGTGTTACCTGATGCATGCATCTCATCGCTGGTGACAGTGATCCAGTACGTTTGTTTAAGCACGCTGAAACCAATCACTACAAGTTTTAAAAAGTGGGTGCAGTGCTAGTTCACAGAGTGTAATAATTTGTTAATGAGAACAAGTAATTAATCTGACGTGTACGGTGTATAACACTGCCCATTTGCTTGGCTAACGTCGAACGACAATAAGCTAGTGTATGGCTGTATGCTGTAGTGAGCAAGACATTGATAGCTATGATCCACTCAGTGGCGGAGCTTCATGTGGGTCAACTTGGGAGGTGGTCCCCCAGCCCAAACAAAAATTGCATACTACTCCCTCCGTTCCCAAATATAAGTCTTTTTAGACATTCCAACAAGTGACTACATACGAAGCAAAATGAGTTAATCTACAATCTAAAATATGTCTACATACATCCGTATGTTATAGTCCATTTGAAATGTCTAAAAAGACTTATATTTAGGAACGGAGGGAGTACTCCTTAGTTTTTTGCCTTTACTTTAGTAAAATCAGGTTGTTCCTCATAGTTTTGCCCCTCCTTAGCCCATTGCCCCTACAAAGATTTGGCCCAAGCTCCGCCACTGGATCCACTCATCTAGAAACTTTGCTAATACTAACTATTGTTACGCACAGGCCTATTTGCTAGTTAATTAGTATAGCACAACTATGGTCATTAACATATAAATTGCTAATTGATCTAGTTGAGTTGACGATATGTAACTAATTGCTTGATTAGATAAAAATATTAGCTCTGTAAAATTTGTGAAATTACTAATCTTATTTCAATTTGGGTGCACAAAGCATGCTACAAGCAGGAGCAGACACATCATCTAGCGCGATTGAGTGGGCGATGGCACTTCTGCTCTGTAACCCAGACGTGTTGGCCAAGGCGAAGGCCGAGATCGACGCCACCGTGGGCACGTCTCGCCTGATCCAGGAGAGTGACCTGGAAGTGCTCCCTTACCTCCGATGCATCATCACTGAGACCCTCCGGCTATACCCTCTCGCACCCAACCTCGTACCGCATGAGGCGTCGCGCGACTGCACCGTCACTAGTGGGCAATGCGTCATTGCACGTGGCACCATGGTGTTAGTCGATGTGTACTCCATACAACGGGACCCTGCCTCGTGGGATGATCCAAACATGTTCATGCCAGAGAGGTTCTTGGGTGGCAATGTTTGTGGACAAGGTGGAAAGCGAATGATGATGCCATTTGGGATGGGCCGGCGAAAGTGCCCCGGTGAGGGACTCGCTTGGAGGACGGTGGGAGTAGCGTTGGCAGGGATGTTGCAATGCTTCGAGTGGGGACACGTGGGAGAGAAGGTGGTGGACATGAGCGAGGGTTCTGGGCTCACCATGCACATGTCTGTGCCGCTAGTTGCAGTGTGTCGACCACGTCAAGATATGGATGCCATGCTCAAGAGCCTTTAGAAGTGCGCTCCTTAAGCGTTGTGAGTTGATACGCTTGCAAGGGTAGCGAAGCAACATCCCTCACTACTTTGTACTCTCTCCATATGAAAATAAGTGACCTTTTGAACATTGACACATTCTTCAAGATGTAACTTTACCACTAATTTCTACTACCGGTCCCGAGTATAGTGTCGGTCCCGGGGCGCGGCCTCCTCAACTAAACATACCAAGGTAAAACATTGCTAAGATGCCCCCGCAAGCTACTTGGTCGAAGCCTACTGTGGAGAGAGAAGGAGAGACGGGCTGGCTGGCTCACCTTATGGGCCCAAGGCCCAGTGAAAGATGTTGGAGTTGGGACAGCACTGCACCTGGTGCAGGAAGTTTGAGATGCAGCGATGGGCCGACAAAGAGTCGGGCTGCGATGATCTGGGCCACCAGGCTTGGCGAGGTAGCTGAGCGGATCCAGCCAGGTTGAATTTGTTTCACGCGGGTCAAATTCCTGACATCATCTCCGAGGACCAGTTGTAATGCCCAGGATGGGACTATATCTCCTACGTGTCGAGGCACGACTTAAAGATATAAGCCCATTCTGGAATGATCGGAAGTTTGGTACCTTTGCACATCTCATGTAAAAACAGGGATGAAAGCGGAAAAGATAGTTGGCTTACATTCGCCACGTCACACAATTCATTACATATCCAACTATCATTCAAATAAACATCACAACCCGTCTACGGGTGAAAATCCAAATGAAAGATACCAAACATAACTTAGAACCACAGGTGTGAATCGCCCCTAGTAGAAGCTCTACTGATCAACCTGATAGTTCACATAGTAACGGCTACGCTCCTCGTCGTACTCCCAGTCTAGCTCGGTGCCATCGCCTTTGTAGCTCACCATAGTACCTGCATCTGGTGTGGTGAAGTAACTGTGAGCCACAGAGGACTCAGCAATCCCGCTCCCGGGTAACACAACTATCCAAGCCTTGGGTGTGGAACAAGGCTGAAGAAAGAATAAGAGGTTGCAGCAGCACTAGCACTAGCTTACGTTAATGAGAGCGAGAAGAGAAGTGGCTCGGACGAAAGATGATCACGAAGTGATCCTAACTAAAGCAAGTCAAACATAACCCCACCGTGTTCACTTCCCGAATCCCTTTCGGAAAATGACTGTCACGGTACTCACGCTGGTAGTGTATTGGAACATGGTGTCAAGTTTTCTACAACCGGATATTAACAAATTCCCATCTGCCACATAACCGCGGGCACGACTTTCGAAAGTTCAAAACCCTGCAGGGGTGTTCCAACTTGGCCCATGACAAGCCCACGATCCGCGGAGTAGCAACTCCAAAGTGGGAAGGCCCGAGTATCCTCGGAATCCCGTGCTCAAGATACTCCGACTAAGGTAAGGCTAATCCAGCAAATCCTCCCGGCGTGTCGACACCCTGACAGTAGCCGCGCGTATCTAGTCTCAGGCCACGACCGGATGGGTGATCCCACAGGTTTTTACCAGACCTTGAGTTCCCTCGAGGTGGCCCCGCGTAACCCCCAGTTCGGACCAACACTCATGTGGAGCACTGGCCCGGGGTTGTTGCTTAAGAAGAGGGTTAATTACTCCCTATGCAAGTTTTAGTTATTAGGTAAATAGTACCAATGTTGGGACTTGCTGGAAAAGACTTAGCACTTAGCGGTTTATCGAGGGGGTCCCATAATCTCAACCGTGTGAGGAACGCAAAATCAAGGAACATAACACCGGTTTATACGGTTCCTAGGGCGGCATGAGTGGAACAAAACACCAAGCAAAAGGCTTAGCCTTCCACCCATTACCAATATATAGATGATTTCATTTAACAATTAATATAGTGTGATATCCCAACAAGCTTCAACAAGAAGCAAGAATCTTCAATTCTTCTCCTGCAACTAGCAATGCTATAAGAGGGGCTTAGCGAAGCCTACGTATAGCCAATCAATGGTTTGCATAGGTAGGGTGGTTAAACAGGTTCATGGTTACAATAGGAGGCTGACAGGAAAAACATGGGCATCGAGGCAAAACTATAGAGCGATACTTCTAGCAATAGGCAAAGATAGTAATGATATCCGGGTTCGGTCATCTTGCCTGAAGATTCGTCGATGGGGTCGTAAGGGAGCTCCTCGTTCTCAACCTCGGTAGTAACCTCGTTCTCGTACTCGTACTCAGCTCCCGGCTCTACTCAAAACAAAACACACAAGGAACGAAATCAACAAGATGCAATGCATAAAACTACTGGATGCATGGCTGATGCACTATGGAAGCACTGCAGATGCACTTAGGAAGCACAGAAAGTCTACATAGGAAGCACAGTGGTACAACACAAGGAGCATGACAATGTGCAACAAGCAAAATACTTCAAAACATGATAACATGAGGATATTATGAAACTACATGCAAAAACACACAAGTTACATATAGGACTTGCTCAAAACGGAGCAACGGGCTAAAAGTTACACCCGAAACAATAAACATGCACAAGCTGAAATTAACAGCCACATAGCAACTTCGGAGCAAGAGATAAATAGTCTACAACACTCAAACATCATGGCAATGAGCATGGACATAAAGTAGACATCTCCTACAGCAAACAATTCCACTGGAGCATCTCCATAGGAGCCATGGATCAATAGCAACAAGCTATGACATATTGAACTTGACAACAAAATCCTGACAACAGTATTTTATAGCAACTTGGGAGCAAGAGTTAAACATGCTACAGCCACCCAAATAAGCATGTGAGAGCACGAATGGATAGCCAACAACTTATACAACAAGGAGTCATCAAGAGTCACCCCAAAACTAGCATGGATTTGCCTAGAACAACAAGCAAACATGGCATCTGGAAATTACAGATTCTAGACTTAGTGAAATTTCACTAAGTGTTAAACCAGCAGTAATATCATGGCATCTTTGTGAGCAAGTTTAAGTCACCTCAAAGCATGGCATGGCTAGTGGTAAGCACCACAACAAGGTACACATGATGGGGAGTCCAAAACATCTAAGCATGCAACAAGAGGACAACCACATCAATAGCAACAAGCTCCTCAACTAGGCATCTCGTAACAAGTTTAACAACGTAACGACCACATGCACTTTTGCAAAGGAGATAAACATGGCAAGATGAAATCTATCATGCAAGATGAAGCAACCAACATGTAGAGCATATCATGATGAACATGTGGACATATCATTTGCTTCATTTGGATAAACATGCACCAAGTTATCACATTGCAAACATGGCATGAAAACAACTACTAACAGCAGTTTATAACAAGTAGCACTCTTCTCACGAAGATTAAGACATCTAGATGACCTCAAACATGCATGGCACAATGGAACAAAACATAGTACATGTCACCACGATCATTTTGACATATCATTTGCTCAAATCGGACATGCACACCAAAAGTTATCCACAAAACAAAATAGTATCAAAAACTAAAACTACCAGGGACTTGGTGGAATTTGAACAACCTTAGGGTCAGATCTGGTCAAACGCGGGCGGCGGTCAAACGGGCCCCGCGGGTCAACGGGCGCGATCCGGCCCGAAGCCGATCGCGGAGCGGGCTTGCGGGTCCTGGCCCGATAGGGTTCGGCCCACCCGGAAGGCCGGATCTGGATCGGCCTCGCCCTGGCCGATTGGATCGGGGGCGCGGCGGCGACCTTCGAGCGGGGGCTCGGGCCGGCGAGAGGTGGCGCGGCCCCGGCGGCGTCCTGCCCGGCGGCGGCGGGGACGGGAGGAGGCGGGGCCAGCGAAGGTGGCCGGCGGCGGCGGAGGCGTGCCGGAGGCCGAGGCGGCGGCGCGAGGTGGAGTAGGTGGCGGCGCGGTGGCTGGCCGGAGGGGCTTCGGCGGCGCGCGAAGAGCTCCGGCGGCGAGGAAGAGGGGGCTTCGTCGAGGTGAGGTTGAAGACGAAGGGCTCGGCTGTGACGCCCGAAGACCGACGTCCCAGAAGATTCCAGAAGATTCCCGAAGAACCAGATGTTCCGGGTTGCCCGTGTGTTTCTTTTGAGCTTGTGTTATTTATTTTCGCATTGCATCATGTCATCATGCCATCATGTCTTTAATTTTGCATCTCAACCCAAATAAATCGTGTGGACCTTCGGTCCATTTAAATCGAGGGAAGAATGTCTTCTCCTTAAAACATATAAAAGCCTCTCAATATTTTAGGGAGCTATATAATAATATTCCATTTCTTTGGAATTACCCGCAACACACTTGCAAATTTCCCCATGCCTATTTCACCTCGAGTTTCACCTTCAAAACCTTCCCTATATTCTTTTCTCAATTTTCGAGGCTCCTCCAAAATCTAGACTCCTTTTAAACTCCTTTAAGACAAGCTATTTATTTTAGTTTGTTTTTCCCTATTTTGTTGGAACTATTTCTGTGGGGTTGGTTTTATTCCCTAAAGCCTTACAAAACGTTCCATCATTTTTATTCTTATTCTTTGCCTCTTTTCTTATTATTTTTGGCTCTCTCCATTTTTTTTTTGCTAAGAAATAAAAAAAGAGGAGCAGCCAGCCTAGCTTTCTCCCTGGCCCAATTCCTCCTTTGGCCTCAAGCCTCCAGCCGCAGTGGGCTTCTCCTCCTGGCCCATTGGCCCGCTCCAACTCCCCTAACCCTAGCGCACTCATCTCTCCCTCTCCTCGACCCCCCCAGCCGCCGCATCGCTCCTTCTCTCGCAGCCCGATCGTAGCCCCGTTTCCCTCCTCCTCCTATCGAGCCTCCCCTCGCTCTCCTTTTTTTCCTCCGAGCATCGCAGCGCTGTGCCTCGCCCACTTGATCTCCTCCCCAAGCGCCCTGCCTCCAGCCTTCCCTCACCTCGAGCAGCCGTCCTCGTCCAGTGCGACCTCCGCCGCGGAGCGCTCCGTCCAGCGCGCAAGGCCTCCGTCCCGCATCCTCCAGCAAGGCGCCATATGAGCCCCGACTCCCGCGCCGCGCCGGGGCCTCGCCCGCGACCCCTCCTCGTCCGGCCCGCGACCGCGGCTCCTCCATCCCGAGCGCCTCGTCCCTCCCTCGTCCAGGCAGATCGCCTCCTCGCCTCTAGGTCCTCCAGGCCGCACGCCGGTCCGAGGCTGCAACAACACCAGGGCCAGCCAGCGCCATCGTCTCCGAGGCCTCAGCAGCGCCTCCCTCCGGCTCTCTGGCTCGCCGTGGCCTCCCTTCCCGTTCCAGGCTCCATCGCCTCGTCCCCATCTCTGCAGCGCCCCGTGCTGCTCCGGCCGGCCAGGAGCCCCGTCGCCCCGCATCCGTCTCCCTCCGTCCAGCGCGCGCGCCGGCGCCCGACCTCGCCTCTGCAGCGTCCAGCGCCGTTCCTTTTGGTTGTGTTTTTGCCTTCTGGCACGTGCCAAGACCTGCTGCTGTTTTTTTGTTTTCGTCAAGTGCACGAGGACCTCAAGTTTCGGCAAGTTCGACTACACGATGAAACGACAAGTACCCCTCCGATGCAAGTACGTCTACGAACCGGAACGACTACGCAAGATGACACGCCAAGTACCACGACGACCCGAACGACTACCGTCGCCGTGTACCACTACCGTCGCCGAGACCCTCAAGCACCTCTATGAACGAGAACAACTACTTCCCACTACGAACGTGTACCCTACGTCGACGACGATCCCGACAAGTACCACTACCGCCTCGTGAACGGCTACTTCCTCTCCGAACGTGAACGCCTTCTTCCTCTACGTCTCGAACCGCCCCGAAATGCATGCTTCAAAGGTATAACGAGACGACCCCGTGGATGACTCGTGGAATGTTTGCTCGTGTTGTATGAAATGTTTCCCGTGTGTGCTCCGTGTCGTTTCGTCTGTTTGTCATGTTCCTCGGTTGCCTCGTCACCGACTCGTGGGAACCCGGTAACGGGATCGCCCCACCTTTCATCTCGTTTGGCTCGCTCACGCCATCTTTCTTTTGCCCGGTCTCTCACCGAGTTACCGGAACCGAGATGTTGCCGTTGCATCATTTTCGGATCGTTGCCGTGGCACCTTTTCATTCCACCACGGTGACAATACTTCATATCTCTTTTAAGTCAACCTTTTTAATAAAACTTGCATAAAACTTGTTCATGTCATCCGCATCATGTTAACAACATTATATATGTGTGAATTGTTGTTGCTTTAATAATTATTAAACATGCTCATGGGGATTTTCCGGAATTGTTGTTGTTATTTTCTGGCCTTATTTAAAATGTCTTAATAGGTAGTTTATTAATGCGTCACCTCTTGCCATGTTAAAACTTTTAATCTTGTCTTGTAGATAACGAGAGTCAACTAAATAAATAATATTGTGGTGTTTTGTCAATATGCAACTCGTTGCATATTGAGCTCCACTTAACTTGTAGTTTTGTTTGTGCACTTTGCCATGCATGCATAATTAAACCGGACATGCATCATACTTGGATGTGCATCGTATGCCATGTTTATGCTTGTGTGTTTACCGAGTTGTTTGCTTCTTTCCGGTTGCTTCTCTTGATAGCTTCGGTTTCGTTCCGGAGTTGTGAGGATTCGCTCGACTGTGTTGCTTCGTCTACTTCATGGATCCGTTCTTCTCCCTTGTGGAATTCCAGGCAAGATGATCATACCCTTGGATACCTTTACTACCATTGCCATGCTTAGTTGTCTCGATGCTATCGTTACATGTCGCGCTACCCATCTTTTATGTCAGCCTCTCCTTGTTGCCATGAAACCTCTAACATTTGAAACCTTCCTAGCAAAACCACTGTTTGGCTATGTTACCCGCTTGCTCAGCCCCGCTTGCTCAGCCCCTCTTATAGCGTTGTTAGTTGCAGGTGAAGATGAAGTTCGTTCCAGGAGGGAACTTGTTGTTGGTTTTATCACAATATCTATAATTATTATTAACACACCTATATACTGGGCATGGGTGGAAGGCTTGGCCTTTTGCTCGGTGTTTTGTTCCACTCATGCCACCTTAGGCGCCGATAAACCGGCATTATGTTCCTTGATTTTGCGTTCCTTACACGATGGGTGAAATGGGGACCCCTTGACAGTTCGACTTTGAATAAAACTCCTCCAGCGAGGCCCAACATTGGTTTTAATTTGCCTCATAATAACAACTTAATTAATTAATTAAATTTGCATAGGGGGTCGCGTCCCCGAGGATTCTTAATTCTACATAGCAGGGGGGGGCAGTGCTGATGGTGTTGGTCCCAAACTAGAGTCGTGTGCGGGGCCCCCCTTGGCAACTTGGGTATTTCGGCCACTGTACGCTGTGCTCATCCGGTCGTGGCCCGAGACGAGATACGCGCGGCTACTATCAGGGTGTCGGCACGCCGGGAGGTCTTGCTGGACTTGTTTTACCATTGTCGAAATGACTTGTGCTACCGGGAAGCCGAGCCTGATCGGATTTTCCCTAAGTTAAGGGGTGATGATATTATATTTATCACTTCAGCTAATCGTGAGAGCTTGTGATGGGCTAAGTTGGAACACCCCTGCAGGGTTATGATCTTTCGAAAGCCGTGCCCGCGGTTATGTGGCAGATTGGAATTTGTTAATGTCCGGTTGTAGAAAACTTGACAGATGATCCGAAGTAAAACACAGAACTGTGTGAGTAACCGTGACTGTCTCTTTTCACTTTGAGAAGAGAACACGGTGGGGTTATGTTTGAACGTATGTAGTTAGGATCTTTAGCGATCACCTTTTGCGACCGTTTGCGTATATGCTCATCTTATTCTGGTACTCGTAAGTTAGCCAACATATATTGCTTAGCCGCTGCTGCAACCTCACCACTTTACCTCTTCCTACCCATAAAGCTTTGCTAATCTTGATACCCATGGTTATGGGATTGCTGAGTCCTCTGTGGCTCACAGTTACTTCACCACACCAGATGTAGGTTCAGCCGAGTTGATGCAGAAGCTGGTTCAAGTTCTACACTGGGAGCTCGATGAAGAGTTTGGCCGTATGCTTGTTACGTTTCGACGTTCAGTAGTGGTTTCTACTAGGATTCGATCTTGACCTGTGGCTTTATGTTGTTTTGGTATCTTTCTTTTGGATCTTCACCCGTAGTCGGATTGTGATGTTTTGAATGATGTATTGCTTATGTATTGTATTGTGTGAAGTGGCGAGTGTAAGCCAACTATCTCCTTTTGCAATTTAATCCCTCTTTTACATGAGTCGTGCAAAGATACCAAACTTGAGATCATTCTAGGATGGGCTTATACCTTTAAGTCGTGCCTCGACACGTAGGAGGTATAGTCCCATCCTGGGCATTACAAGTTGGTATTCAGAGCCTTCTCCGACCTAGAAGCCCCCACTGATTGATCGAATCGTTGACGGTTGAGTCTAGGCACACACTGAAAAATGTTTTGAGTCCTATATATATATCGGAGAGTAGGATTTCTGTTTGCTCCTCATCCCTTTCATTCTTGTGAGGACTCCTGACGATTACTCTTGCCTCTTCTACTTTCAAAAATTGCACCAATTTTTTTTTAGGATCTCGCGAGTATTGTTTGGATTGTTTCGATGTCTTTGTGACGAGAACATTGTTCTCGATGCCTCCTGTCATTAGGGGTTGTGGCAGTGTCCCGGGGAGTTGAGCTCCGAGGTGTTGTCGTCACAAATCCATCGCGGCAGTACTAGAATACTTAAGACGGCCGACATCGAAAACTCTCCTATGCGGTTAGTGGCAAGATAACCCCGACATCACCCAGTACTGGGGAGGTAGTTCGGGAGTATTTCTATAGCTTGTATAGTGGATGCGTTTCGAAGGTCCGAGGTAAACAGTTTCCGAGAAAGACTGGTTATGTGTTGAAGGATGGATACACCTGGATGTAGGTTTAGAGTTGATTGCGCGGTGCTTCCCGTGTATCCCCAACACCTGATTGCATAACTGGAAACTTTCGGAAATCTATAGGTGGGTTCATCTAGTAGTTCTAGGCATTCTTCCAACGGATGCACGATATGAAGTTCGGGGTTCTACATTGAGTGAAGTGGTTTTATGGACTTGTTCCGATCGGGAGTTGCATCTTAAAGGGTCCTTGGCTATGCTGATCCGGGGATTGCAAAACCCTTTTGTAACATGTTCCATGAGCTTTCAGCACGAATATGTCGAACGAAGCTTCTATCTTGTATTTGTTCTATCTGATCCTTGTTCCTTTTTATTTACTTTTGTTCTCCAAGTGGCTTCTCGTCAAGTTGATGTACCTGCGGAATTCATTCGTTCAATTCTCTGTTCGGATGATATTGTGAAGATCATGTTGCATATCTATCCTTGTTCTTGTTTTGATTCTGGTATTCGAGTTGCTTCAATGTCAAATGTTGATTCCATACCTTTCCTAATCGGTGTTCTCATATTTCTATGGGAGTGCTAGTCCTTCTTGATCATCAAGATGGTCATGTTAATCCTTTTCAACCGGTGTGCCTTCTCTTCAAGTTATTTCATACGGACGTCGTTGAGAAATCTGACGATTTGTCTGTTTCATTCATCCCAAGTTGTCTTTGTTTTCCCCACCCTCCCACCCTTTTTCTTCTTGGAGCCAGAAATTCTTAATGAAGTATCAATTTTATTCATGTGATGTTTCTTCAATCATTCCCTTCAATGTTCTTATCCGGTGATTTATCGTGAAGATGCTCAAGAGCTTCAAGTTCATCATTCTTTTGTTCTCAATTCTGCCGGTGGATGTAATTCAAGATTTGGTGTTGATCTTATCCTTTTCCTCATTTCACAATGTTTTCTTATTCCGGTGCACCAATTAAATCATTCTCCTCTTGCTATTCATATCCGGAGTGCTGAAGATTCATAATTCCATTCTTATCCGTTCAAATTATTTTGAGGATTGTTATCTTATTCAAGCCATTTAATTCAACCGGTGCAATATCTGTTAAGCAATCTTTTCCAACGGTGATTTCTTTGAGTGGGCCCTAACCCACAGGTCTTTTCCAGGATCTTACCCGACTCTTCTAATTTTTCTGGAGTTATACTCAAATTCTTTTCATAGTGTGACGTAAGTATGAATCCCATCAGTCACAATCCTTCTCCAGGACCGCTTTAAAATTCTTTTTCATCATTGATTCAACCTTTTAATTCTTCATTCCGGAGTACTCAACAATTCATGGTGGTGTATCTCGTCGTCTTCTCAGTTTTGAAGACCGGAGAAGTGTTTCTCTTAAATTTTGACACGTTCTCTTGAAGATTCGTGGTTCTAGCTTCTTGCCATCCTCATTATTGTTCTGATTGTGAGGAATTCTTTTATACCCTTCCGAAGCTTTTCATGAATTCTTTTCTTTGTGATCCTCCGAAGGCCATCATTTCGGAATATTTCTTCGTTCTCAGTTTTCAACTTCGTCCTCCAAATATTCTTCATTGATGCCTCTTCGTTCGTCTCCATATTTTTACGGTGGTTCGTTCAAGATTACCCTTCCGTTGTTATCGTTTTAATTCATTTGTTCTTTCATAATCCTACCGGTGGTTTGTTGAAGATTTACCCAAGCTTGTGCGAGATCTCTCTTAATTCTTTCCAACGAGAATAAGTAGTATACAAAATCCTTTGGTTGTCATCAATTTAAATTGGTGAAGGAGATGCATTACATAATTCTTATTCTTATTCCTTCAAGGTGATTTAATCTCTATTTTCCGGTGCTTGTTCATCATATCATATCCTTGGTTCCAAGCTGTTCATCTTGTTTTCCGGAGCTCCATGTTATTTCAATTATCATTTCAAAGCTCCATCTAATTCATCGCAGGCCTTGAATCTTATTCTTTTCATCTTTCACTTCTCATGCTTTCATTACCGGAGTTCTTCATGGTGGTCCATCATGTTTTAATTCATCCTCGAAGTCTTCTTCAAGATTCTTGTTGGAGCTCAAGCAGTCTTCATCTTGCTTTCCAATTGCAATTCTTTCTACCTTATCTTTTCAGATGGTGTTATGTCATTCTTGACAATTCCTTCATGTTTTATGATTCACGAGTTGTCAAGAATAAGATAATTAAAACCATCTTTTCTTTCTCTTTAGGAGATCCTTTCAACCCCTCATTTTATCTCTTGGAGTTATCTTGGGTTGTATTTCACCTAAAAGCTTTCCCTAAGAATTGTTGCTATTATGGTGCTTATAAATGACCCAAGTTCTTCATGTATCATTCCGGTGAAATAAGTTTATCGTCTCCTTGTTGATCTCAATCCAATTAAATGTTTTCGTCAGTGGCTGGTTGTCACCTCTTAATTTTGAGATGTTTTACATAAGCCCACATGAACCTCATTCGTTTCTTTGTTGATTTTCCATCAACTCTGTTCAACCCTTCTCCGTAAGGAGGATTTTCTAATTCATTCCTGGGAGGAGTTGTCATTTTCTTCTCCGTTCTTTTCTTTCCAACGATCTTGCATCTATTCTTTCATTCCGGAGGTATTGTTATGTTGCTCTCTCCAAACCATCATCTCGTTTTATCGAGATCATGTTCTTTTCTCTTCTAGTCCATTTAACCGGAATGTTGTATTCTTCATTCAATTTCCGTCATCTTATCTAGCCTTTCCTCTCTTTTCAACCGGAGTGCTGTCTAAATCCTTCTTACCCGTTGTGCCATTCTTTTAATTGTTTCGGAGACAATATGTTGTTGTTTTCATCAAGTATCATTCCATCTCCTCAAGTTCTTGTTAATTCCTTCCATTTTCAGACGGAGTGCTGCCCAAATTCTGTCATTCTTATTCCTTGGTTATACCCTTGAAGTTTGATATTCTTTTGGTTCGTAAGCTCTCGCCTAATGTCTTTCAACCTACAAGGTTCTCGTGGTGTTCCTTGTTCCTCATTTTACCGGAGTGCTCTTAACTTCATTCATCTCCGTTGCATTCTTTTCTTTCAACTTGTTTAACCTCTCAAGATTCCTGGTTTCACTCGTTTCTCGAAGAAGCAACTTTGTTTTACCTCTTCTTTTTTGTTTCTACCCGGTGATATCTCTAGGATCTCGGGTCGAGATCCTCTGTTAGTGTGGGAGAGTTGTGACGCCCGAAGACCGACGTCCCAGAAGATTCCAGAAGATTCCAGATGTTCCGGGTTGCCCGTGTGTTTCTTTTGAGCTTGTGTTATTTATTTTCGCATTGCATCATGTCATCATGCCATCATGTCTTTAATTTTGCATCTCAACCCAAATAAATCGTGTGGACCTTCGGTCCATTTAAATCGAGGGAAGAATGTCTTCTCTTTAAAACATATAAAAGCCTCTCAATATTTTAGGGAGCTATATAATAATATTCCATTTCTTTGGAATTACCCGCAACACACTTGCAAATTTCCCCATGCCTATTTCACCTCGAGTTTCACCTTCAAAACCTTCCCTATATTCTTTTCTCAATTTTCGAGGCTCCTCCAAAATCTAGACTCCTTTTAAACTCCTTTAAGACAAGCTATTTATTTTAGTTTGTTTTTCCCTATTTTGTTGGAACTATTTCTGTGGGGTTGGTTTTATTCCCTAAAGCCTTAAAAAACGTTCCATCATTTTTATTCTTATTCTTTGCCTCTTTTCTTATTATTTTTGGCTCTCTCCATTTATTTATTTTTCTGCTAAGAAATAAAAAAAAGAGGAGCAGCCAGCCCAGCTTTCTCCCTGGCCCAATTCCTCCTTTGGCCTCAAGCCTCCAGCCGCAGTGGGCTTCTCCTCCTGGCCCATTGGCCCGCTCCAACTCCCCTAACCCTAGCGCACTCATCTCTCCCTCTCCTCGACCCCCCCAGCCGCCGCATCGCTCCTTCTCTCGCAGCCCGACCACAACCCCGTTTCCCTCCTCCTCCTATCGAGCCTCCCCTCGCTCTCCTTTTTTTCCTCCGAGCATCGCAGCGCTGTGCCTCGCCCACTTGATCTCCTCCCCAAGCGCCCTGCCTCCAGCCTTCCCTCACCTCGAGCAGCCGTCCTCGTCCAGTGCGACCTCCGCCGCGGAGCGCTCCGTCCAGCGCGCAAGGCCTCCGCCCCGCATCCTCCAGCAAGGCGCCATAGGAGCCCCGACTCCCGCGCCGCGCCGGGGCCTCGCCCGCGACCCCTCCTCGTCTGGCCCGCGAACGCGGCTCCTCCATCCCGAGCGCCTCGTCCCTCCCTCGGCCAGGCAGATCGCCTCCTCGCCTCTAGGTCCTCCAGGCCGCACGCCGGTCCGAGGCTGCAGCAACACCAGGGCCAGCCAGCGCCATCGTCTCCGAGGCCTCAGCAGCGCCTCCCTCCGGCTCTCTGGCTCGCCGTGGCCTCCCTCCCCGTTCCAGGCTCCAGCGCCTCGTCCCCATCTCTGCAGCGCCCCGTGCTGCTCCGGCCGGCCAGGAGCCCCGTCGCCCCGCATCCGTCTCCCTCCGTCCAGCGCGCGCGCCGGCGCCCGACCTCGCCTCTGCAGCGTCCAGCGCCGTTCCTTTTGGTTGTGTTTTTTCCTTCTGGCATGTGCCAAGACCTGCTGCTGTTTTTTTGTTTTCGTCAAGTGCACGAGGACCTCAAGTTTCGGCAAGTTCGACTACACGATGAAACGACAAGTACCCCTCCGATGCAAGTACGTCTACGAACCGGAACGACTACGCAAGATGACACGCCAAGTACCACGACGACCCGAACGACTACCGTCGCCGTGTACCACTACCGTCGCCGAGACCCTCAAGCACCTCTATGAACGAGAACAACTACTTCCCACTAGGAACGCGTACCCCTACATCGACGACGATCCCGACAAGTACCACTACCGCCTCGTGAACGGCTACTTCCTCTCCGAACGTGAACGCCTTCTTCCTCTACGTTTCGAACCGCCCCGAAACGCACGCTTCAAAGGTATAACGAGACGACCCCGTGGATGACTCGTGGAATGTTTGCTCGTGTTGTATGAAATGTTTCCCGTGTGTGCTCCGTGTCGTTTCGTCCGTTTGTCATGTTCCTCGGTTGCCTCGTCACCGACTCGTGGGAACCCGGTAACGGGATCGCCCCACCTTTCATCTCGTTTGGCTCGCTCACGCCATCTTTCTTTTGCCCGGTCTCTCACCGAGTTACCGGAACCGAGATGTTGCCGTTGCATCATTTTCGGATCGTTGCCGTGGCACCTTTTCATTCCACCACGGTGACAATACTTCATATCTCTTTTAAGTCAACCTTTTTAATAAAACTTGCATAAAACTTGTTCATGTCATCCGCATCATGTTAACAACATTATATATATGTGAATTGTTGTTGCTTTAATAATTATTAAACATGCTCATGGGGATTTTCCAGAATTGTTGTTGTTATTTTCCGGCCTCATTTAAAATGTCTTAATAGGTAGTTTATTTATGCTTCACCTCTTGCCATGTTAAAACTTTTAATCTTGTCTTGTAGATAACGAGAGTCAACTAAATAAATAATATTGTGGTGTTTTGTCAATATGAAACTCGTTGCATATTGAGCTCCACTTAACTTGTAGTTTTGTTTGTGCACTTTGCCATGCCATGCATAATTAAACCGGACATGCATCATACTTGGATGTGCATCGTATGCCATGTTTATGCTTGTGTGTTTACCGAGTTGTTTGCTTCTTTCCGGTTGCTTCTCTTGATAGCTTCGGTTTCGTTCCGGAGTTGTGAGGATTCGCTCGACTGTGTTGCTTCGTCTACTTCATGGATCCGTTCTTCTCCCTTGTGGAATTCCAGGCAAGATGATCATACCCTTGGATACCTTTACTACCATTGCCATGCTTAGTTGTCTCGATGCTATCGTTACATGTCGCGCTACCCATCTTTTATGTCAGCCTCTCCTTGTTGCCATGAAACCTCTAACATTTGAAACCTTCCTAGCAAAACCACTGTTTGGCTATGTTACCCGCTTGCTCAGCCCCGCTTGCTCAGCCCCTCTTATAGCGTTGTTAGTTGCAGGTGAAGATGAAGTTCGTTCCAGGAGGGAACTTGTTGTTGGTTTTATCACAATATCTATAATTATTATTAACACAACTATATACTGGGCATGGGTGGAAGGCTTGGCCTTTTGCTCGGTGTTTTGTTCCACTCATGCCACCTTAGGCGCCGATAAACCGGCATTATGTTCCTTGATTTTGCGTTCCTTACACGATGGGTGAAATGGGGACCCCTTGACAGTTCGACTTTGAATAAAACTCCTCCAGCAAGGCCCAACATTGGTTTTAATTTGCCTCATAATAACAACTTAATTAATTAATTAAATTTGCATAGGGGGTCGCGTCCCCGAGGATTCTTAATTCTACATAGCAGGGGGGGCCAGTGCTGATGGTGTTGGTCCCAAACTAGAGTCGTGTGCGGGGCCTCCTTGGCAACTTGGGTATTTCGGCCACTGTACGCTGTGCTCATCCGGTCGTGGCCTGAGACGAGATACGCGCGGCTACTATCAGGGTGTCGGCACGCCGGGAGGTCTTGCTGGACTTGTTTTACCATTGTCGAAATGACTTGTGCTACCGGGAAGCCGAGCCTGATCGGATTTTCCCTAAGATAAGGGGTGATGATATTATATTTATCACTTCAGCTAATCGTGAGAGCTTGTGATGGGCTAAGTTGGAACACCCCTGCATGGTTATGATCTTTCGAAAGCCGTGCCCGCGGTTATGTGGCAGATTGGAATTTGTTAATGTCCGGTTGTAGAAAACTTGACAGATGATCCGAAGTAAAACACACAACTGTGTGAGTAACCGTGACTGTCTGTTTTCACTTTGAGAAGAGAACACGGTGGGGTTATGTTTGAACGTATGTAGTTAGGATCTTTAGCGATCACCTTTTGCGACCGTTTGCGTAGATGCTCATCTTATTCTGGTACTCGTAAGTTAGCCACCATATATTGCTTAGCCGCTGCTGCAACCTCACCACTTTACCTCTTCCTACCCATAAAGCTTTGCTAGTCTTGATACCCATGGTTATGGGATTGCTGAGTCCTCTGTGGCTCACAGTTACTTCACCACACCAGATGCAGGTTCAGCCGAGTTGATGCAGAAGCTGGTTCAAGTTCTACACTGCGAGCTCGATGAAGAGTTTGGCCGTATGCTTGTTACGTTTCGACGTTCAGTAGTGGTTTCTACTAGGATTCGATCTTGACCTGTGGCTTTATGTTGTTTTGGTATCTTTCTTTTGGATCTTCGCCCGTAGTCGGGTTGTGATGTTTTGAATGATGTATTGCTTATGTATTGTATTGTGTGAAGTGGCGAGTGTAAGCCAACTATCTCCTTTTGCAATTTAATCCCTCTTTTACATGAGTCGTGCAAAGATACCAAACTTGAGATCATTCTAGGATGGGCTTATACCTTTAAGTCGTGCCTCGACACGTAGGAGGTATAGTCCCATCCTGGGCATTACAAGTTGGTATTCAGAGCCTTCTCCGACCTAGAAGCCCCCACTGATTGATCGAATCGTTGACGGTTGAGTCTAGGCACACACTGAAAAATGTTTTTGAGTCCTATATATATATCGGAGAGTAGGATTTCTGTTTGCTCCTCATCCCTTTCATTCTTGTGAGGACTCCTGACGATTACTCTTGCCTCTTCTACTTTTAAAAATTGCACCAATTTTTTTTAGGATCTCGCGAGTATTGTTTGGATTGTTTCGATGTCTTTGTGACGAGAACATTGTTCTCGATGCCTCCTGTCATTAGGGGTTGTGGCAGTGTCCCGGGAGTTGAGCTCCGAGGTGTTGTCGTCACAAATCCATCACGGCAGTACTAGAATACTTAAGACGGCCGACATCGAAAACTCTCCTATGTGGTTAGTGGCAAGATAACCCCGACATCACCCAGTACTGGGGAGGTAGTTCGTGAGTATTGCCATAGCTTGTATAGTGGATGCGTTTCGAAGGTCCGAGGTAAACAGTTTCCGAGAAAGACTGGTTATATGTTGAAGGATGGATACACCTGGATGTAGGTTTAGAGTTGATTGCGCGGTGCTTCCCGTGTATCCCCAACACCTGATTGCATAACTGGAAACTTTCGGAAATCTATAGGTGGGTTCATCTAGTAGTTCTAGGCATTCTTCCAACGGATGCACGATATGAAGTTCGGGGTTCTACATTGAGTGAAGTGGTTTTATGGACTTGTTCCGATCGGGAGTTGCATCTTAAAGGGTCCTTGGCTATGCTGATCCGGGATTGCAAAACCCTTTTGTAACATGTTCCATGAGCTTTCAGCACGAATATGTCGGACGAAGCTTCTATCTTGTATTTGTTCTATCTGATCCTTGTTCCTTTTTATTTACTTTTGTTCTCCAAGTGGCTTCTCGTCAAGTTGATGTACCTGCGGAATTCATTCGTTCAATTCTCTGTTCAGATGATATTGTGAAGATCATGTTGCATATCTATCCTTGTTCTTGTTTTGATTCTGGTATTCGAGTTGCTTCAATGTCAAATGTTGATTCCATACCTTTCCTAATCGGTGTTCTCATATTTCTATGGGAGTGCTAGTCCTTCTTGATCATCAAGATGGTCATGTTAATCCTTTTCAACCGGTGTGCCTTCTCTTCAAGTTATTTCATACGGACGTCGTTGAGAAATCTGACGATTTGTCTGTTTCATTCATCCCAAGTTGTCTTTGTTTTCCCCACCCTCCCACCCTTTTTCTTCTTGGAGCCAGAAATTCTTAATGAAGTATCAATTTTATTCATGTGATGTTTCTTCATTCATTCCCTTCAATGTTCTTATCCGGTGATTTATCGTAAAGATGCTCAAGAGCTTCAAGTTCATCATTCTTTTGTTCTCAATTCTGCCGGTGGATGTAATTCAAGATTTTGGTGTTGATCTTATCCTTTTCCTCATTTCACAATGTTTTCTTATTCCGGTGCACCAATTAAATCATTCTCCTCTTGCTATTCATATCCGGAGTGCTGAAGATTCATAATTCCATTCTTATCCGTTCAAATTATTTTGAGGATTGTTATCTTACTCAAGCCATTTAATTCAACCGGTGCAATATCTGTTAAGCAATCTTTTCCAACGGTGATTTCTTTGAGTGGGCCCTAACCCACAGGTCTTTTCCAGGATCTTACCTGACTCTTCTAATTTTTCTGGAGTTATACTCAAATTCTTTTCATAGTGTGACGTAAGTATGATTCCCATCAGTCACAATCCTTCTCCAGGACCGCTTTAAAATTCTTTTTCATCATTGATTCAACCTTTTAATTCTTCATTCCGGAGTACTCAACAATTCATGGTGGTGTATCTCGTCGTCTTCTCAGTTTTGAAGACCGGAGAAGTGTTTCTCTTAAATTTTGACACGTTCTCTTAAAGATTCGTGGTTCTAGCTTCTTGCCATCCTCATTATTGTTCTGATTGTGAGGAATTCTTTTATACCCTTCCGAAGCTTTTCATGAATTCTTTTCTTTGTGATCCTCCGAAGGCCATCATTTCGGAATATTTCTTCGTTCTCAGTTTTCAACTTCGTCCTCCAAATATTCTTCATTGATGCCTCTTCGTTCGTCTCCATATTTTTACGGTGGTTCGTTCAAGATTACCCTTCCGTTGTTATCGTTTTAATTCATTTGTTCTTTCATAATCCTACCGGTGGTTTGTTGAAGATTTACCCAAGCTTGTGCGAGATCTCTCTTAATTCTTTCCAACGAGAATAAGTAGTATGCAAAATCTTTTGGTTGTCATCAATTTAAATTGGTGAAGGAGATGCATTACATAATTCTTATTCTTATTCCTTCAAGGTGATTTAATCTCTATTTTCCGGTGCTTGTTCATCATATCATATCCTTGGTTCCAAGCTGTTCATCTTGTTTTCCGGAGCTCCATGTTATTTCAATTATCATTTCAAAGCTCCATCTAATTCATCGCAGGCCTTGAATCTTATTCTTTTCATCTTTCACTTCTCATGCTTTCATTACCGGAGTTCTTCATGGTGGTCCATCATGTTTTAATTCATCCTCGAAGTCTTCTTCAAGATTCTTGTTGGAGCTCAAGCAGTCTTCATCTTGCTTTCCAATTGCAATTCTTTCTACCTTATCTTTTCAGATGGTGTTATGTCATTCTTGACAATTCCTTCATGTTTTATGATTCACGAGTTGTCAAGAATGAGATAATTAAAACCATCTTTTCTTTTTCTTTAGGAGATCCTTTCAACCCCTCATTTTATCTCTTGGAGTTATCTTGGGTTGTATTTCACCTAAAAGCTTTCCCTAAGAATTGTTGCTATTATGGTGCTTATAAATGACCCAAGTTCTTCATGTATCATTCCGGTGAAATAAGTTTATCGTCTCCTTGTTGATCTCAATCCAATTAAATGTTTTCGTCAGTGGCTGGTTGTCACCTCTTAATTTTGAGATGTTTTCCATAAACCCACATGAACCTCATTCGTTTCGTTGTTGATTTTCCATCAACTCTGTTCAACCCTTCTCCGTAAGGAGGATTTTCTAATTCATTCCTGGGAGGAGTTGTCATTTTCTTCTCCGTTCTTTTCTTTCCAACGATCTTGCATCTATTCTTTCATTCCGGAGGTATTGTTATGTTGCTCTCTCCAAACCATCATACCGAATCTTTGGGTGCCTTTCATAGGAGAAACACGGAGATAGACATGATCCCCAATGTTGAAGGCCAAATCACGATGCTTGCCGTCATAGTAGCTCTTCTGACGCGACTAAGCGGCCCAGAGATTCTCACGTATGTCTTTGCACATTTCTTCGGCTTCTGAGATCAAGTCATTGCCAAGAAGTTGACGTTCACCCGTCTCGGACCAGTTGAGAGGGGTACGACACTTTCTGCCATAGAGGATTTCAAACGGAGCTTTGCCGGCACTTGCTTGGAAGCTGTTGTTGTAAGAGAACTCGGCAAATGGAAGGCAATCTTCCCATTTCATGCCAAAAGATATGACACAGGCTCTGAGCATGTCTTCTATAATCTGATTCACTCTCTCGACTTGACCACTAGTCTGAGGGTGAAATGCGGTGCTGAAACGAATCTTAGTGCCCATGGCGGACTGAAAGGAGTCCCAGAACTTAGAAGTGAACAAACTTCCACGGTCCGAGGAGATAACTTGAGGAATGCCATGTAAGGACATAATTCTGGAAGTGTACAATTCTGCCAGTTGAGCTGCATTGATGGATTCTTTGACTGGAAGGAAGTGAGCGACTTTGGTAAGCCTGTCAATCACCACAAAGATAGAATCATTCCCTCTCTTGGACTTAGGAAAACCAGTGACGAAATCCATTTCAATGTGGTCGAATTTCCACTCGGGAATAGGAAGAGGTTGGAGAAGACCGGCTGGACGTTGATGCAGAGCCTTCACTCTTCTGCAGACATCACATTCATTCACGAATTGGGAAATCTCCCTTTACATGCGAGTCCACTAGTAAGATTGCTTGAGGTCTTGGTACATCTTGGAACTACCAGGATGAATCGAAAGGAGGGAATCATGTGCTTCGTTCATTATGAGCTTCCTGAGATCACCTTTGGGAACTGATAACCCTCAACCGTAAGGGATCGAGATAGTCTTCGCGGGTAAGAATAACCCAATTTATTGATTCGACACACGGGGAGCCAAAGAGTATTTATAAGCTTTGACAGTTGAGTTGTCAATTCAACCGCACCTGAAATATACTTACTTGCAACAAAAGATAAGTGGTAACAGTGATATGATAGTGATGATAGTGATAGTAAAAGTAAACAGCAAAAGTAAATAGCAAAAGTAGCAACTAGTAACCAGCAGGATTTAAAACACTGTAGGCTAGGGAGATGGATGGTTGGGCGCTGCATGGATGAGATATATCATGATTCTAACTTGGGGCAAGGCACACGGAAAAGTAATGATCATCTAGGCAAATATCAAACATTAGGCATGTATCTTGTAGGTAGTTGTATGTGCTTGCAATAAGAACTTGCACAACATCTTTTGTCCTACCATCCCGCTACGAACGGGGCCAAAAGGAACTTATGGAGATTAAGGTGCTCCTGTCAAAGAGCACCGGAACAAAGCAATAAACTCAATGGATACATGTAATCCTCAAACTACGGACCATCCCCTTTGGTGTCCCAAGCTGTCACTTTTGGGATCGCCGGTTCCGAACCGTAATAGGTGCAAACAACTCATAGATAGGATCAAGAACACAAATATATTCATGCAAACACATATGGTTCAGATCTGAAATCATGGCACTCGGGCCCTAAGTGACAAGCATTAAGAATAACAAGTTGAAGCAAAGATGATAAACACCATAGTAGATGATAGGCAACATGCCCCCAACGATCTGACAAACTATTACATGATCTAACTCATCCAATCCCTACCACCCCCTTCGCCTATAGCATGGGATTACTCACACATGGAAGGAGAAGTCATGGAGGGATGATGGAGTGGTGATGATGATGACAATGGCGACGATCTCCCCTCTCCGGAGGCCAAATCAGCCTCCAGATTAGCCCTCCCGAAGAAGAACAGAGGGTGGCGGCGGCTCCGCGACGAAAACTGGGAAAAGAACTTCTGATCTGGGATTTTTCCGTCACGAGCTAAAATACGGGTCAAAGTAGGGCACCAGGGGAGGTGGGGCCCACCCAGGCGACCTCCCGGCGCGGCCAGGGGGTGGGCCGCGCCACCAGGGCGCCTGGAGCCCCCCTGGCCCCCCTCTGGCCCCTCTTCTGGCTCCGGGTTCCTTCGGGTGCGTGGATTTTCTGTGATTTTTCGTGGAATTTTCTGAGATACCTAAAAATTCATTTTCCTGCGCACAATAAAACCATACAGGCAGCTATGCTGAAAACAACGTCAGTCCGGGTTAGTTTAGTTCAAATCATGCAAAAATGAGGTCAAAACAATATCAAAAGTGTTTGGAAAAGTAGATACGTTTGAGACGTATCAACTTCCCCAAGCTTAGCATATTGCTTGTCCTCAAGCAATTTAGTTCAACGAACTGGACGCGACAAAGAAAACTTTGACAAACTCTTTTGCTTCATTAGATGTATATAAGCATGTACTACGAAAATAGTCTAGCAAGTATTGAAACAATGCTATGAGGACAATGCACGGAGCAATCCTTCTTTCAAGTGACAAGCCACAAATACCCAAAAGTAAAGGGATATTCTCCCTCTTGCCCCACTTCGCTTAGCTTCTCTCCCTCTTGCCCCACTTTCTCAAAAAATCTCCTTCTTGCCCCACTTCGCTCTGTCCACTCTCGCTTCTCGCCAAACGGGGCGTTGCTGTCGGGTCAACCTCCTTTGACCGTTACTTGGCCTGATTGGTGGGGTCAACCTGGGGCATCTCATCGCGCTCACGAGTGGGGCTCGGCTGGGGCCGACCTGGGGCCTCATTTTGAATCGTGCCCAATTTTGAATCCACCCCACGCCCAATCCAGATCTGACCGCCGCTGCAGCCACTCACCGCAGGTGCCACCGCCGCCCCGCCACGCCCCGCCACTCCCTAGTAGTTCCGCTTGAGGGGAGTTGCGGCAGGTTGACAGGAGCTGCGACGAGGCATCAATGGCGAGCGCGGGGGCCCTATTGGATCGCAGCGAGGACTGGGCCCTCTCTCCGGAATCCGACAGCAGTTGGATTCCATCAAAGTACGTATTGAATCTCTCATTTGTGTGTTTTAGCTAGTAAATACGGGGAGAATTGACAATAGTATGCTTATTTTGGTTAAATAGGATCGACAAACTGCTTGCTTTTCATTTGAAGGTCCGAATGGAAAGTTCAGTGATCGGTTCGAATGCATCGCCCAATGCGTTTTGGTTTCCATTGGTGGTAGAGACGACTTATTCGTTGAAAGAATTGCTAAGTGCAATATGTAGGCTATATGGTTGGTTGCCAACTGATTCAGCGACGCTGAAATACTAGGAAATGATTGAGGATAAATTTGTCCCACTACAAAATGACGAGGATGTAGGCTGTATGTTTGCTCAGAACATGAGTGCCGGCTTTGGTAAAATTGAAGTCACAGTGCTTCGGAAACCAAAAATATTGCGAAAGGACAAGGGAAAGGCGGCTGTTGACAAATCGAAGTCTGCTAATTCTGATCTTCCACCCACACCTAGTAGGTCCAATCCATCTAAACCTACTGGCAATGCAAGTCAGACCACTGCAGGCAGTGCAGACGATGATTTGTTGCCTGATGAGGCCGTGCCTCGCCTCGATGATGAAGATGAGAAGATGTTCCCTGAACATGTGGATCATCCTAGCAAATCGGCCGTCGTTCAATTTGTAGAGACTGATTTTTAAGAGGAGGAGGAGAACGATGACATGCTGATAGACGAGGAATACGGCGGCGAAGAAGACATACCAGAGCTTGAATGGAACAGAGAGGAGCCGGATCTTAGTCCAGGTGCAATATACAAAAATATGAATGAACTTCGGAATGCACTTACAATGTTCTGTATTTTTTCCAATAATATGTATGCCACTGAGAAGAAAGAGAGGAGAAGGCTGACGATGCACTGCCCAAGTGAATGTTGTGCATGGAAGTTGCATGCCACTCGTATGCGTGGGAAGAAGACTGTAATGGTAATTGGTTAATCTCAGTGTCCTAATATTGTTCCATGTTTGCTTGATCTCAATCTCATTGTCTAACATATACTTTTCATTGTATTTCAGATAAGGTACAACAATAATCCTCACACTTGTCAAGCGAAGGTGGAGAAGCATAAATCAAAATTAGCGACCAAGAGTTGGCTCGCAGACGTAATGATGTCATATCTAAGAAAGGAACCAACACTTGGAGCAAAGGATCTCGGTACAAGAATATCAGAGAAATATAAATTTGAGAAGGATTTTAATTACCAGAGGTTATGGAAAGCTAGAGGGCTTGCTATACAGAGGATTAACGGTACTGAATGGGAGGGAAGTTTTGAGTGGTTATACACATACAAATCTGAGGTGGAGAAGGCAAGTCCAGGCAGTGTCGTAGAGATCGATTATCACAATGTGAGTTACAAAAGCAAAAAAAAGGGAGGGGAGATGCTCGAGAGAACATGCTTCAGGAGAGCTTTTGTCTCTTTCAAGGCTTGCCATGAGGGGTTTATAAATGGTTGCAGGCCCTATTTGGCTGTGGATGCAACTGCTCTTAATGGAGCATGGAAAGGACAGTTAGTAGCTGCTTGTGCAGTTGATGCACACAACTGGATTTTTCCAGTTTCTTTTGGTGTGGTGGAGGCTGAGTCAGAGGAAAGTTGGTGTTGGTTCTTGCAGCAGTTGCGCAATGTCATAAGGTGCCCAGAAGGATTGGCTATACACACAGATGCTTGCAAGGGTTTGGAGACCGCAGTTTCACTAGTGTTCCCTGAAGCAGAGCATAGGGAATGTATGCGACACCTTGCTGGTAATTTCGTCAAGAAATTCAAGGGGAAAGTTTTTGATGACAACCTGTGGCCAGCGTCATACACATGCAGCGAGAGGAAGCATAACCACCACTTGAGGACGATGTACGCTGCAAATCCCTCAATGCAGAGCTACTTGGAAGCACATCACGGCAAGTTGTGGTCAAGAAGCAAATTTGGTACTACATGCAAGGTGGACTATGTGACAAGTAACCTCGCTGAGAGTTTCAATGCAAAGATTAAGAAATTGAAATCTCTTTATGTGTGGGAAATATTTGACAACATAAGGCTGATGATAATGGAGAAGATGGTACTGCGAAATAGAATTGGGAATGTTGCATATGCTGGCCATCACATCATTCCACCTGTGATCAAGGCTTTGCATTTGAGAGGTAGACATTACCAGGGCACTATGTCTCATAAGAGACGGACGGAAGATGAGGCTGAGGTGATTTATGATAACGGGAAAGGAGATACTTGGAGGTACCCAGTAAATTTGAGGGAAGGTACATGTCAGTGTAAGCGATGGCATCTCACTGGCAAGCCATGCATACATGCCCTGTATTTCCTGAACGTCCTCGGAGGTGAGCAGGGCAAAGTTGATCCGTATGTGTCTAAATATTTCTCTGTTGAAATGTTTAAGAAAACATATGAGGACAACGTGCCTGCTTTGTTGGGAAAAGACCAATGGGAGAAGGTCGATCTAGGACTCATGCTATGCCCTCCACTTCTGACCAGACCAACTGGCAGGCCAAGGAAAAACAGAATTAGAGGTGCTGCCGAGGGTGGAAGCACTACTAGGCGACCGTGCAAAAGATGTGGAGCATTGGGCCATATAGGTAGGTATTGCAAAAATGAAGTGCCCGTGGGTTTTGGAGATACCGCCGAATATCAGGCCGAGGCCGCACAAAAATTGGCAAAGGCAGCAGCCGCCGAGGTTTCAGCTAAGTATGTGTGTCTTTGATTGTTTTGATTGTTTCATCTAGTTCTTTTATTTTCAATTTTTTGAAATCTTTGTTGCACTTCTGTCTCGAATGCAGCTCTAGGATAAGTAAGAAGGGTAAACCCAAAGAATTTTGGCAACCAAAGAAAACTAGAAGGCCAAGATATGAATTTGTGACATCAACAGAAGGAGAACCTTCTGTTCAAGACCAAGAAAGAGATGAATTTTTTGCGGCGGCTTGTGCTGGAGTGGGAGACGATACTGACGCTGAGGCATTTCAACCTCAAGAACATGAAGTTGTTCCTGACGCAGAGCCATTTCAACCTCAAGAACATGATTTTGTAGCTTCAGGTTGTGGAAGTAACTGAGGACCGCCACCTACGCCAGATACTCCAGTTCCTGAGATCATCCCGGCCAAGAACCCAGCAAAGAAGAAACAAGGCAAGAAGGTTGTGGTACCAATGAGTGTTCCAGCAAAGAACACCAGGAGCAAGGTCGTGGCCCCATCATCTAACACCAGGAGCAAGATAAGAGTGTGAACATTGAATTTGTAATACCCTATTTGTATTGGTACTTCTGTCGAACAACTGATGTGCACGCTCTGGACGCGCTCTGGGTCACGCAAATTTGAAAACTATTGTATTGCGATTTTATGATTTTTAACTGGTAGTAGTACACTTAATAGGAAGATTCCGTCAGGTTTTCCCTTTTTTTGAGTTTTCCTTGATCAATGGGAATTTTTCTTCGGTAAATGGTATTAAACTCAAATAATGAGTGGAATATAGTTAAAAAGCTCAAAAATTCAAGATATTCTGGGATTGTGCATCCCTTATGATATACTATGTGGCAAAACTGTGAGGGGTCACTTTTCCATCTTATTCGTGGTACCTGCTTCACAAAAAATTGCGATTTTGGCACTAAACAGATAATAAAAAATAGGATTTTTTTTATTTTTTTTTTCTTTGGCAAGGTTGTTTATAATGTCAAGACACATGTTTGTGCCGATTTTCGTGATCATAGCAAGAAGGTAGCCATGCATAAGGGCAACTCCTTGGTCTTTGTCTTGAAAGCCATGAAACTCCACACAAAGTTGTTGTTTTTGTGAACACTTGTTTTAAAAAAACGTGGTATTGCAGGTTTATGATTTTTCTCTGAAAGTATTACACTTAAATGGAAGATTCCCCCAGGATATACAATTTTTTGAGTTATTTTCCATTTATGTGATTTTTTTCAAAACAAGGCCAAAATTGCCGGTGTGACCATTCATATCTAATGGGTGCATTTTCCAACTTTTTTCGATGCAATTGCGTAGAATCATGGTAGACTACGTTTGCATGATTTTTGTATATTTTTGGGGCCAAACTATCACACACTTGTAGTTCAAATTTGGAATATTATCGGTAAATGCTATTAAACTCAAATAATGGATGGAATATAGTTAAAAAGCTCAAAAATTCAAGATATTCCGGGATTGTGCATTCCTTATGATATATTATGTGAGAAAATGGTGAGAGGCCAATTTGCAGTCTTATTTGTGGTACCTACTTCACAAAAATTAGGGATTTTGGCACTAAACAAAAATTAGGGAAATTCGCGGCCAGGCTGCGGGCCACATGATAGGTGGGTCCGTAAGCTCTTCCCTGGCTCGCTCACCATTGCCTACCCTTTCCCTCCGTTCCCCCAAAAAACAAAGCAGCCATTCTTCTTCTTCTCCCCGTGCTCGCTCACCATTGCCTACCCTTTCCCCCACCCATTCTTCTTCTTCCCCGGCTACGAAGTGCCCACGCGCCGGCCGTCGAGAGATGTCGAGCTGTAGCTCAGCCTCCCACCCCTCATGGCCACGGTATGGTGAAGTGTCGCTGATGCCATGTCCGAAGTGCCGACGCATCGCGCCACTGAGACGTCGTGTTACTAAGACCAGTCAGAATGGGAACGAGGGGCGCGAGTATGTGAAATGCATGAGCCTGCCAGAGGTGGGGAAGGTAAGATCTCTCCAGATTTCTCTAGATCTTTCCAGATCTTTCCAGATTTCTCCAGATTTGTTTTGTTTTTTGCTTAGATTTGGGATTTAGGGTTCATGTTTACGTTTTCAGAATCATTGCGACCATTTTGAGTGGATGGATGCATACATTGCGAGGCTTCAACTGGAGGGTGTAATTGATTCGACTGGGACAGCAAATTTGATGCTCGATCTGCCGCTGCCGCCTGCTCCGAAGAGGATGGAGGCTGCGCAGATTTTGCGTTCTGACAGCGTCGCTCCGACGATGGGGGATGCGGAACTCAAGGGGGAACTGAAGCAGTTGAACAAGCACTTAAGGGAGATGATTGCTCTGAATAAGTAGGCTAATCTGACAGCTGCAACATTTTATCTTTGTATAGTTGTTCTAGGATTTGTTTACTTGCTGATAATCAGTCATTAGAGCTTGTTATTACTGTGTAGCTTGATCCATGTAAGCTTAATGCGACATATGCTCTCTGTCTTAGCACTGATTAAAAGGTTTGGTTCTATTGCTCACCTAGCCTAGCTCAGCTCTAGCCCGCGAAATAATCTTGCTGTCGAAAGCGAGCCGAATTGGCTCTCCCAGCGGACCTTGCCCACCCAGGCCAGTTTGCCTTGAAAAGCCAGATTATTTCAACCATACCAAACGCACAGTCTTGCCCAGCGAGGTTACGTCGGCAATAGCTCTCTCTCTCTCTCTCTCTCTCTCTCTCTCTCAGTCCGAAATGAATGCAAATGCACGGCTAGTTTATAACTCCCGAATGTGCACCCTTTTTTCAACTTGTAAAATAATAGAAAATTTGTTTTCTAACAGCGAAAAAATTCTAAAAAAGGTCGTATGCACGTATCTTGATAAAGTTTCACATATAGACTACTTCATAGCACCGGAATTTTGTCTTTTTCATCGAGGCAAAGTCATCTATATTTTCTTCGTGAAATTTCGCATCTCATTTGCACGTCCTAAGTAAGAGGGTTCATATGTACCCGGTGTTCAAATTATTCACTTGTATCGACAAAATAAAAACAAATTAAAGTGCAACTAAACTAAAGTGCAATGAGTTCCCACAAATTATAGTAGACGATTCAAATATATATAGGGAGGCTACGATTTCAACTAAAATTCAAAACAAAATACAAATATATACAAAAGACGAACCCTATGCTAGGTTCGCCAGGCGAACCCTATACTAGGCTCGCCGCTGCGGCCGTCGCCGTCTTGCCTCGCCGCGGCCTACTCCTCGCCGCTGTCGGAGGAGAGCGGCGCCTCCTCCACCTCCTCCTCCTCCGGCAGTGGAGCCGCCTGCTCCTCTGCCGATGGATCCGGCTGTCCTTGCGCCGGTGGAGGCGGCGCTTCCTCCTCCTCCTCCTCCTCCGGCAATGGAGCCGCCTGCTCCTCTGCCGGTGGATCCGCCTGTCCTTGCACCGGTGGAGGCGGTGGAGGTGGTGGAGGCGGTGCAGGCAGGGATGGCCCGACGGACCCGAACCACATCCGGCGGCGTGCCTCAGGCACGACGCCGGGGATGAACCAGGTATCCCAGAGGGGGCTGGTTTCGGCGAAGGCCGGGTCATACCTGAGATCATCCAGCAGGATCTTGCGCCGCCGCCTGATCTCGCGCACCCGCTCGCGGCCTTCGGCCGGAATCTGCGGCACATGCACCCCGCTGTTGCTGAGGTTCCACCCCTCCGGCAGCACGTGGTTAGGCCACGGCACAGGCTGGTTGGTCTCCCAGAGGTGGCGCGCGTGGTCCTCGTTCACCGTCCGGCGCTTGCTAGGGCTGGTCGGTGCGAAGAAGCCTTCGCGGGCGTCGAGGTTGCGCTTGGGCGCCATAGGTTGCTCGGGGTCGCGGGGAGTGGGGTGGACGAGTGGGGCGAGTGGGGAAGAAGGTGGCGACGGGTGCTATTTAACGGGACCCGTCAAAGAAGCCGATGCGTCGCCGCTGTGGCTGCCCTGTGGGCCAGCAGGAGACGAGTCGTTCTCGCGTGGGCCAGGCAGTACGCTTCGAAAATGAGGCCTCAGGTCGGCCCCACTGGTCAGCACGATGAGGTGCCCAGGCCGACCCCACTAGTCAGGCGAGTCGTTCCAGCTTCAAAATGGCCCCACCCGAGCGCCGCTCATGACCGTGATGAGGTGCCCCAGGCGGACCCCACTAGTCAGGCGACCCCACTAGTCAGGCGAGTCGTTCCAGCTTCAAAATGGCCCCAACAGAGCCCCGCTTGTGAGCGCGATGAGGTGCCCCGGGTTGACCCCACCAGTCAGGCCAAGTAACGGTCAAAGGAGGTTGACCCGACGGCAACTCCCCGTTTGGCGATAAGCGAGAGTGGACAAAGCAAAGTGGGGCAAGAAGGAGATTTTTTGAGAAAGTGGGGCAAGAGGGAGAGAAGCTAAGCGTAGTGGGGCACGTAGGAGAATATCCCAAAAGTAAATAATATACTACTAAAAATCAAGACAAGATTACATTGCACATAGCTTGAGCATATTAGGGTGGTATCTCGCTAGCCTCCATGAGTGAAGCAAAACATAAATGCAGAAACTCCTCCAGAGTTTTAAAGGAGACTAGAACTAAAAATTTCAGAATAAATAATATCACAAGCATGCAGAAGACAATGTAATACTTTGGGACAATGCACATTACACTCAGAATGACAATTATGCTCTCCTAGTTGGTGCTTTGAAGAAAGAAGGTGGAGACTCTCGAACCGTGGCTTTTGTTGGCAAGGTTGAAAACCCGTGGTCGGAAACAAAAACTAAATAATGTACCAGAGCTCCTGGTTTTAAAAACATAAGTAAAAATGTTTTTGAGAGGTGCATATTTCGTCAACGAATGCTAGCAGATAACTCAATCACTTCTTGATCTGGACAAGTTTCGAGGAACTGCTCCCGCATGAGGACGATCACATCCTCTTAATCTCCTTTGTTTATCACTGCCAAAGTTTTCTGATTTCTCATGAACAAAGCGTGAAGGACGGTTTGTTTGTTGTATAACTTTTAATGAGCCGGGCGCACTCAATGCCAGTTCCTTCTCGTATTATGGGTTTGCAGATTAGACATGCAATCCCGGGGTGAAACTTGTTCAATTCAAAAAGATCCCGGATTAACTACTACTTCCTCATGAGCTAAAACAGAGGCACAAAAAGAGAAATGCTTTTGATTAATTTCGAGATGGTACACGAAAGTCTTCGTTAGGAATGGCAGGTAAGTACCATGTATAGGAAGGTATGGTGGACTCATATGGCATAACTGGTTTTAAGGATTTTGGATGCACAAGCAGTCAGTCCGCTTAGTACAGGTGGAGGTTAGCAAAAGACTGGGAAGCGACCAACTAGAGAGCAATAACGTCATAATCATGCAGAGCGACAAAGCAACATTGAATCGGGCATGAAAGTGATATAACTATTCTAAAACTCAAAGATCATCAAGGCATAGCAGACTTTTTAGTCTTAAACATGTGTAAACATGTGCCAAGTCAACCCAAAAATTCTCCAAAGGGAAATACCACCTTAGTATACCGAACTATGAACAGTGCAATGCATGTAAATCATTTCAATAGCACATTATATACTCTAGCTATTTGAGACTAGCCACAAGGAAAGCATGAACCACTGGAAGAGCATTGTAAACATAGTACTATGTCGCTACAAGCTGGTCTCTACATCATAAGTACAAGCATATGTACAAAAGTAGAAACAAGCAGAGTTCATACCGGTCTTCCTTGTTGCTTCCCTTCAGTCGATCGTCATTACTGCCTCGTCACTTGCACGATCGAACGTAGGAAATATAATTAAATGCCATCACGGACTCGAGCTGAACTCTGAAAATAAAGCAAACTAAAGAGAGAAAGGAAATCTTTTTGGATTATTTCAAAGGTTGAACGAAAGCAAAAGAAAGAGAAAATCTTTTTGTTGTTTTTGCAAAGAGAGAAATAAAGAGGAACGGGCAAAAACTTTGAAAAGATCAAAGCGAATAAAACGGATAATACAATGGAAAGGTGAGAGGGGCACGTACTCCCCCAAGCTTAGGCTTTTGGCCTAAGTTGGTAGCAGCTACTGCCCCCAGGAGCCTCCTGCTCCGGGGGTATGGTAGTGAGTCCAAGGGTTGTAGAAGGATGCTGGTGCGTACACCGAACTCCTCGGAGTCTCCCACGAGGAAGAGTCCGTGCGCCAAGCAGAGGAAGACCCTTCACCAAACTCTGTGGCGGTTTCTTCCTGAAAAGGTGGTAACTCACCGTGCTCCTCCTCGTGCACAACCCCCTCCATGGGTTTATGAAACTGATGCTGGGCCATGAACTCATCGAACTGGATAACATCAAAGGACCATCCGTTCCTGCGAGAAAAATCAAACAAAATAGGTGCAGGTAGACGGATCTCGCGTTCCGCGGTAGTTCCGAAACGCAAGATATAAACAAGATTATCAAGCTCAGAAGCCATGGTAACAAACTTATGCCTTTTCATAGCAGCAAGATCAAAGCTTAAATAAGTAAAAGGATTATCATCAGGGTGTGGGGTGCCTCCAAGATGTTCTAAGATAAGTGTGGCATAAACACCACCATATAAGTCTCCCTTGTTACCGTTCATAGCAAGGCGTCGAGCAATTAAGGCACCCAGATTATAATCAGACCTCCCTGAGAGGGCTGCTGCCAGGATAGCAATATCCGGCGCAGAAGTGTTGCTCGTGTTGTCACGAGCTAACACCCCTCTAGCAACATAATATGCAAAATACCTGAGGTGAGGAAATAAGATGCTGGAGATCTTTGACCGATGAATATCCCTCGTACCCATGCTGCAGAGAGAGTTGAAGACGGTTTTCAGCTCGGAGGGCTGAGAGGTCATCCTAGCCGTCCGCCCAACGTTTGGCACACCTATTATTTCACAAAACTTTCCCAAAGGCATGGTGATAAGATCATTGTAAATTTTAAACTCAATAGCACCTGAATCAGGATTATATCTAAAACTGTTAATAAAACTGGAGGTGAGTTTTTGATACTGAGTAACACGGCACGTGACGAGCCGTGTCAGCCTGCATTAGCACAAAGATTATAAAACTCATCCTTGATTCCCGCAGCTTCAAGGAATTCATCACATGGAAACGTCATAGCACGTGCTGGACTTGTGTCTTCCAACAACTCTAGGGGCACATGATCTTCATTGTAGCTCACCCTAGCATTCGAGGGTGAAGCTGCGGCTCTAGTAACTCGATCGGAGTGCGTGGGCCTCCTCTTCTCAAGCCACCCCTTTGCCCTTCCTAACAAACTCATTTCTGAAATTTTTGGCAAATTACAAAAACAAGGATTAAAACAAGGTGAGTTAAGGCAAACTACTCAACTCACTTGCCCAAGGCATAAACTTGCATCAAAACTTGGAAAATAACTTTCTACACATGCATGCAAGCTCATCTATACAGCACCAAGAACTACTAAATACTCACAAATGAAGCCACCAATCAGAAATCTAATTGGAGGGGTGGAGGAGTCACATACCAGGGAGTATTTGCTCAAAATCTCAGCTCAAATGATAGGCTGTAGAGAGAGATCGAAGAATCGCCTCCAAGAGCAGCAAGAACGCAAGAACAAGTGCAGAACTCACGTTTTTGGAGAGAAAGAGAGAGGGAGGAAGAAGACTTACCTGGAGGGGGGCCTTGTGGGCCCCAGGCGCCCTGTGGGCGCGGCCAGGGGGCAGGCCGCGCCAGCTGGCCGCCTGGGCCACTGGTGGGTCCCCCCGGCTGGCCCCAGGCACCTCTGGGTCACTCCCGGCGTGGAAATTTTTATTTTTATTTTTCTGGAATTTTTCTGAAAACTTCACTGTTGAAATTTTTTCGAAGTTCAAAAAGCTGCAAGACTTTCTGAAAACTTAAAGCAGTGATTAGTATTGTGAAGCTTCAAAACATATACACTTGGTACAACAAAGAGAACAAAAACTAAAACAAATGAAAACATAACAAGCTCAACTTTTTATCTATATAAAACATGTTTATTAGTAAGGTTGATCAAGTCTTACCAACAAACAAGCGATATATAGAGCAAAAAGTCTCACCTCTTACGAAGTAATCACTGAACCTTTACTTTGATGGACATTGTCCCCACCATAATAGTTTTGTATTTGTGATGAACATGTAGTGGACAATCCCATTCTCCAATCTTCACAGCCTCGATATTTTCTATAGAGTTGAGGCCATGTCTCCTGTCAGTCTTCTTTGGAAAATACACCGTGTGTTCTTTATCATTCACATTGAAGGTAACCTTCCCTTTATTGCAATCAATAATAGCACCTGCGGTGTTAAGAAAAGGTCTACCAAGAATAATGGACATGCTCCCATCCTCGGGCATGTCAAGCACAACAAAATCAGTAAGAATCAAACAATTAGCAACTTCTACTGGAACATCCTCACAAATACCTATCGGAACGGCGGTTGACTTGTCAGCCATCTGAAGAGAGATATCTGTTGGAATTACTTTCTCTAAACAAAGCCTCTTGTAAAGAGAGAGAGGCATAACACTCACTCCTGCTCCAAGATCACATAAAGCAGTTTTGACATAATTATTCTTTATGGAGCAAGGAATGGTGGGTATACCTGGATCACCAAGCTTCTCTGGAATCTTGCCACTGAAAGAGTAGTTAGCAAGCATAGTAGATGATAGGCAACATGCCCCCAACGATCTGACAAACTATTACATGATCTAACTCATCCAATCCCTACCACCCCTTCGCCTAGATCAGGGGATTACTCACACATGGAAGGAGAAGTCATGGAGGGATGATGGAGTGGTGATGATGATGACGATGGCGACGATCTCCCCTCTCCGGAGGCCAAATCAGCCTCCAGATTAGCCCTCCCGAAGAAGAACAGAGGGTGGCGGCGGCTCCGCGACGAAAACTGGGAAAAGAACTTCTGATCTGGGATTTTTCCGTCATGAGCTAAAATACGGGTCAAAGTAGGGCACCAGGGGAGGTGGGGCCCACCCAGGCAACCTCCCGGCGCGCCCAGGGGGTGGGCCGCGCCACCCGGGCGCCTGGAGCCCCCCTGGCCCCCCTCTGGCCCCTCTTTTGGCTCCGGGTTCCTTCGGGTGCGTGGATTTTCTGTGATTTTTCGTGGAATTTTCTGAGATACCTAAAAATTCGTTTTCCTGCGCACAATAAAACCATACAGGCAGCTCTGCTGAAAACAGCGTCAGTCCGGGTTAGTTTAGTTCAAATCATGCAAAAATGAGGTCAAAACAATATCAAAAGTGTTTGGAAAAGTAGATACGTTTGATGCGTATCAGGAACCACAAGTCTGTCCTCAAAGAACAAGGTATCTCTCTCATCAACGCGATAGCACTTGTATTTGGGAGTGCCCTTTGCAATACCATGTTTCACTTTCTGCACCATAGCATCACTGAGTTGGGCCTCACGGATCTGATCTTCCAAAGTAGGAGCAACTTGAAGATTTGCAAGAAAGCCTTGCGGAACAACTTGGAGGTTGAGCTTCCTGAATGCTTCACAAAGCTTAGGATGAAACGGCTTGATAAGGAGGTTGTTGCAATATGCCTTTCTGCTCAAAGCATCTGCAATCACATTCGCCTTGCCAGGTGTGTATTCGATGCTGGGATCATACTCTTGGATCATTTCGACCCAACGAGTCTGGCGGAGGTTCAGATTCGGCTGTGTGAAGATGCACTTCAAGCTCTTGTGATCGGTGAAGATGTCGACTTTTCTGCCCAACAGAAGGTGTCTCCACGTAATCAAAGCATGTACCATAGCTGCTAGTTCAAGATCATGTGTGGGGTAGTTCTTCTCACTTGGCTTCAGTTGACGAGAAGTGTATGCCACAATCTTCTTGTCCTGCATTAGCACACCACCAAGTCCTTGAAGAGAAGCATCACAGAATACTTCGTAGGGCTTGGACTCATCTGGAGGAGTAAGAACTGGAGCAGAGACGAGCTTTTATTTGAGAGTTTTGAATGCCACTTCACAATCTGGAGACCAGTAGTACTTGACATTCTTCTGCAGCAAGTTGGAGAGAGGCTTGGCAATCTTGGAGAAGTTCTCAACGAACCCTCTGCAATAGCTAGCAAGACCAAGGAAGCTTCGGAGTTGCTTGACGTTCTGAGGAGGTTCCCAGTTGACAATTGCTTCAACTTTCTCGGGGTTTACCGCAATACCGTCAGCGGAGATGATATGGCCCAGATACAAGACCTTATCGAGCCAGAATTCACACATGGAGAACTTGGCATAGAACTTATGTTCACGGAGTCTGTCGAGAACCAGACGGAGGTGCTTTTCGTGATCTTCTTCATTCTTGGAAAATACCAAAATGTCATCCAGATACACAAGCACAAACTCGCCGGTGTAGGGGTTGAAAATGTAGTGCATCATTCTCGAGAAGGTAGGTGGAGCATTAGCGAGACCAAAAGACATGACTGTATATTCATAGGAGCCATAGCTCGTTCTGAAGGCAGTCTTGTGGATATCTTCTTCACGAATGCAAATTTGGTGATAGCCCATTCGGAGATCGAGCTTTGAGAACACTTTAGCTCCTTTGAGCTGCTCGAACAATTCATTGATGTTGGGGAGCGGATACTTGTTCTTTATTGTCTTCTTTTTCAATGGCCGGTAATCGACGCAAAGGCGCTCCGTGTCATCCTTCTTCTTGACAAATAAGACACCACAGCCCCAAGGAGACGTACTAGTCCTGATTAGACCCAAACGTTCTTGTTCATCAAGCTGCTTCTTCAACTCCTTCAATTCTCCAGGAGATAGCTTGTACGGACGCCGGCATGCTGGCTCAGTACCAGGCTCGAGTTCAATGACGAATTCCACTTGACGGTGTGGAGGCATGCCTGGAAGTTCTTCAGGAAAGACGTCTTCGTATTCGTTTACCACCGGAATTTGAGAGATGGCATTAATCTCGCCCTTGTCATTGAGAGAGAAAAGCCTGATTGTGTTATCCCGAGAGGCGAAGATAATCACGTCTTCATCAGGATGAGTAATCTTGACTTCCTTATTTGCACAATCAATGTGAGCATCATGCTGAGAAAGCCAATCCATCCCGAGGATGAGGTCGATGCCAGAGTTGCCGAGAACCACCGGATTAGCCAGAAAGCGATAATCACCCATGCGAATAGATACATCCGGAGCAAATATTTTTGAATGCATTAGTTTACCCGGAGAAACAACTGATAATTCCCTTGGCAAACTTTTGATGTCAACATTGTGCTTGGATGCAAATGGTTGAGACATGAAAGAACATGAAGCACCCGAATCAAACAAAACTTTAGCAGGAAAAGAGTTAACTGGAAGGTTTCCCAATATCACATCAGAAGAATTCTCCGCTTGCGCTGTATTCATCAGATTCACCCTTGCAGACTTTGGATTATGCTTGACAATAGCTGTGCTGACAGGTGGAGGAGGTGGAAGGCGCCTTGGGTTGGGGCACTTGTTAGCATAATGACCCTTCTGAGTGCACTTGTTGCAGACCACTTCTGAGAGAGGACGGTAATGAGGAGCACTTGACTTGGAGCCTTGAGACTGATGCTTTGACTGGTTTCTTGGGTTGGGTGGGTGGGAGAAACCACGGCCACCAGAGTTCTTGTTGTTGTTGTAGGGAGCTCGGATCACCGGAGGAGGTGGAAGCCAAAACTTGTGTTGCTTCGCGACCACTTGAGAAGATGAGGAGTGAACAGCGTCTCTGATCCTCTTTTTGGAAGCTTCCATCTTGAGCTGGGCTGCCTCTTGCTTAAGCACCATGTTATAGAATTTGTCAAACTCATCAGGCTCGAACAAGGTGAGAGCAAGTTGAAGTTCATCCTTCAGACCACCACGGAACTGATAGATCTTGCTCTTGGCATCTGGGATGTCTTGCTTAGCATAGCGGGCAAGGTTCTGGAACTTGACATTATACTGGTAGACAGTCATTGAGCCTTGCTTCAGGTTGCGGAATTGCTCACGCATACCCTCGATGACACTTGTTGGAATATGGTGAGAGCGAAAGTCCTTGCAGAAATCATCCCAAGAGATCACACGCCCTTCTCTGGAGTCTTTGTACTGCTGCCACCAATCAGCTGCTTGGTCCTTGAGTTGGAAGGCTGCAAACTTCACATAGTCCTCAGGCCTTACGTTGCTGCACTCAAAATGCTTCTTGATATTAGTAATCCAATCTTCAGCATTGAGAGGGTCAACACAGTAACTGAAAGCCTTTGGTTGATTAGCCAAGAATTGGTTGAGCGTAGCATGGTGCTGTTGGTTGAAGAAATTGCCTTGGTTCCCTGGAGCACCCTGATTTGCTTGATTTGCTTGCATCTGCGGCATCATCTGCATAAGCATCTGGGTGCTCTGGTTTGTAGTCTGCATAATCGCTCTCCAGGCCTCAGACGGAGGAGGAGGGGAAGGAGGACGATCTGGAACCTCTTCACCCTCTGGGTTAGCGTTGGGAACCCGTTTCGGAGCCATCCTGAAAGAGATGACCACCAATCAGCATTTGATTGAAAGAAGGTATAAGCTGAAACAACGGATAGAAATGCAACATAGTCTTCACAAGAATCATTCGAACAAGAGGAACGAATGAAATTCTCAGCTTAATGATAACAACAATCTTCACGAGAAGCCACTGGGAGACAAAAGGTAAATAAGAAAAAAACAACAAGGTACAGATGGAACAAACACAAGATAGGAGCTTCGTTCGACATCTTTGTGCTGAAAGCTTATGGAACGTGTTAAGAAAGGGTTTTGCAATCCCCGGATCAGCATAGCCAAGGACCCTTTAAGATGCAACTCCCGATCGGAACATCGGCCATAAAACTACTTCACTCAATGTAGAACCCCGAACTCCATAACCTGCATTTGTTGGAAGAATTCTTACGATCTACTAGATGAACCCACCTATGAATTTCCGAAAGTTTCCAGTTATGCAATCAGGTGTTGGGGATACAGGGGAAGCATCGCGCACACAACTCTAATCCTACATCCAGCTGTATCCATCCTTCAACACATGACCAGTTGTTCTCGGAAACCGTCTACCTCGGACCTTCGAAACGCATCTACTATACAAGCTATGGCAATACTCCCGAACTACCTCCTGAGTACTGGATGATGTCGGGGTTATCTTGCCACCAACCGTATAGGAGAGTTTTCGATGTCGGTCGTCTTAAGTACTCTAGAACTGCCGCGATATGTTTGTGACGACAATACCTCGGAGCTCAACTCCCCGGGACACTGCCACAACCCCTAATGTCAGGAGGCATCGAGAACACTATTCTCGTCACAAAGACATCGAAACAATCCAAACAATACTCGCGAGATTCCTAAAAAAAAATTGGTGCAATTTTTGAGAGTAGAAGAGGCAAGAGTAATCGTCAGGAGTCCTCACCAGAGTGAAAAGAGATGAGGAGCAAAGAAATCCTACTCTCCGATATAAATATAGGACTCAAAACATTTTTAGTGTGTGCCTAGCCTCAACTGTCAACGATTTGATCAAACAGTGGGGGCTTCTAGGTCGGAGAAGGCTCTGATACCAACTTGTAATGCCCAGGATGGGACTATATCTCCTACGTGTCGAGGCACGACTTAAAGATATATGCCCATTCTGGAATGATCGCAAGTTTGGTACCTTTGCACATCTCATGTAAAAACAGGGATGAAAGCGGAAAAGATAGTTAGCTTACACTCGCCATGTCACACAATTCATTACATATCCAACTATCATTCAAATAAACATCACAACCCGTCTACGGGTGAAAATCCAAATGAAAGATACCAAACATAACTTAGAACCACAGGTCTGAATCGCCCCTAGTAGAAGCTCTACTGATCAACCGGATAGTTCACATAGTAACGGCTACGCTCCTCGTCGTACTCCCAGTCTAGCTCGGTTCCATCGCCTGTGTAGCTCACCATAGTACCTGCATCTGGTGTGGTGAAGTAACTGTGAGCCACAGAGGACTCAGCAATCCCGCTCCCGGGTAACACAACTATCCAAGCCTTGGGTGTGGAACAAGGCTGAAGAAAGAATAAGAGGTTGCAACAGCACTAGCACTAGCTTACGTTAAAGAGAGCAAGAAGAGAAGTGCCTCGGACGAAAGATGATGATGAAGTGATCCTAACTAAAGCAAGTCAAACATAACCCCACCGTGTTCACTTCCCGAATCCCTTTCGGAAAATGACCGTCACGGTACTCACGCTGGTAGTGTATTGGAACATGGTGTCAAGTTTTCTACAACCGGATATTAACAAATTCCCATCTGCCACATAACCGCGGGCACGGCTTTCGAAAGTTCAAAACCCTACAGGGGTGTTCCAACTTGGCCCATGACAAGCCCACGATCCGCGGAGTCGCAACTCCAAAGTGGGAAGGCCCGAGTATCCTCGGAATCCCGTGCTCAAGATACTCCGACTAAGGTAAGGTAATCCTACAAATCCTCCCGGCGTGCCGACACCCTGACAGTAGCCGCGCGTATCTAGTCTCAGGCCACGACCGGATGGGTGATCCCACAGATTTTTACCAGACCTTGAATTCCCTCGAGGTGGCCCCGCGTAACCCCCAGTTCGGACCAACACTCATGTGGAGCATTGGCCCGGGGTTGTTGATTAAGAAGAGGGTTAATTACTCCCTATGCAAGTTCTAGTTATTAGGCAAATAGTACCAATGTTGGGACTTGCTGGAAAAGACTTAGCACTTAGCGGTTTATCGAGGGGGTCCCATAAACCCAACCGTGTGAGGAACGCAAAATCAAGGAACATAACACCGGTTTATACGGTTCCTAGGGCGGCATGAGTGGAACAAAACACCAAGCAAAAGGCTTAGCCTTCCACCCATTACCAATATATAGATGATTTCATTTAACTTAATATAGTGTGATATCCCAACAAGCTTCAACAAGAAGCAAGAATCTTCAATTCTTCTCCTGCAACTAGCAATGCTATAAGAGGGGCTTAGCGAAGCCTACGTATAGCCAATCAATGGTTTGCATAGGTAGGGTGGTTAAACAGGTTCATGGTTACAATAGGAGGCTGACATGAAAAACATGGGCATCGAGGCAAAACTATAGAGCGATACTTCTAGCAATAGGCAAAGATAGTAATGATATCCGGGTTCGGTCATCTTGCCTGAAGATTCGTCGATGGGGTCGTAAGAGAGCTCCTCGTTCTCAACCTCGGTAGTAACCTCGTTCTCGTACTCGTACTCAGCTCCCGGCTCTACTCAAAACAAAACACACAAGGCACGAAATCAACAAGATGCAATGCACAAAACTACTGGATGCATGGCTGATGCACTATGGAAGCACTGCAGATGCACTTAGGAAGCACAGAAAGTCTACATAGGAAGCACAGTGGTACAGCACAAGGAGCATGACAATGTGCAACAAGCAAAATACTTCAAAACATGATAACATGTGGATATTATGAAACTACATGCAAAAACACACAAGTTACATATAGGACTTGCTCAAAACGGAGCAACGGGCTAAAAGTTACACCCGAAACAATAAACATGCACAAGCTGAAATTAACAGCCACATAGCAACTTCGGAGCAAGAGATAAATAGTCTACATCACTCAAACATCATGGCAATGAGCATGGACATAAAGTAGACATCTCCTACAGCAAACAATTCCATTGGAGCATCTCCATAGGAGCCATGGATCAATAGCAACAAGCTATGACATATTGAACTTGACAACAAAATCCTGACAGCAGTATTTTATAGAAACTCGGGAGCAAGAGTTAAACATGCTACAACCACCCAAATAAGCATGTGAGAGCATGAATGGATAGCCAACAACTTATACAACAAGGAGTCATCAAGAGTCACCCCAAAACTAGCATGGATTTGCCTAGAACAACAAGCAAACATGGCATCTGGAAATTACACATTCCAGACTTAGTGAAATTTCACCAAGTGTTAAAACAGCAGTGATATCATGGCATCTTTGTGAGCAAGTTTAAGTCACCTCAAAGCATGGCATGGCTAGTGGTAAGCACCACAGCAAGGTACACATGATGGGGAGTCCAAAACATCTAAGCATGCAACAAGAGGACAACCACATCAATAGCAACAAGCTCCTCAACTAGGCATCTCGTAACAAGTTTAACAATGTAACAGCCACATGCACCTTTGCAAAGGAGATAAACATGGCAAGATGAAATCTATCATGCAAGATGAAGCAACCAACATGTAGAGCATATCATGATGAACATGTGGACATATCATTTTCTTCATTTGGATAAACATGCACCAAGTTATCACATTGCAAACATGGCATGAAAACAACTACTAACAGCAGTTTATAACAAGTAGCACTCTTCTCACGAGGATTAAGACATCTAGATGACCTCAAACATGCATGGCACAATGGAACAAAACATAGTACATGTCACCACGATCATTTTGACATATCATTTGCTCAAATCGGACATGCACACAAAAAGTTATCCACAAATCAAAACAGCATCAGAAACTAAAACTGCCAGGGACTTAGTGGAATTTGAACAACCTCAGGGTCAGATCTGGTCAAACGCGGGCGACGGTCAAACGGGCCTCGCGGGTCAACGGGCGCGATCCGGCCCGAAGCGGATCGCGGAGCGGGCTTGCGGGTCCTGGCCCGATAGGGTTCGGCCCACCCGGAAGGCCGGATCTGGATCGGCCTCGCCCTGGCCGATTTGATTGGGGGCGCGGCGGCGACCTTCGAGCGGGGGCTCGGGCCGGCGAGAGGTGGCGCGGCCCCGGCGGCGTCCTGCCCGGCGGCGGTGGGGACGGGAGGAGGCGGGGCCGGCGAAGGTGGCCGGCGGCGGCGGAGGCGCGCCTGAGGCCGAGGCGGCGGCGCGAGGTGGAGTAGGTGGCGGCGCGGTGGCTGGCCGGAGGGGCTCCGGCAGCGCACGAAGAGCTCCGGCGGCGAGGAAGAGGGGGCTCCAACGAGGTGAGGTTGAAGACGAAGGGCTCGGCGCGGGCCCACGCGCGGTGGAAGCACGGCGAGTGCCCGGTGGAAGCATGGCTCGCTGGGACGTCGGAAGCACGACGGCTCAATGGTGGAAGCACCGCGGGTCAACGGTGGAAGCACCGGCGGCAAACTGTGGAAGCATTAGGGTTTCAGGACGCAAAATTGGGGAAGATGGACGTTTATATAGGCACAAGGAGCTAGGGTTGTCCAAATGAGGGGAGGTTTTCGGCCACAAGATCACAATTGGATGGCCTAGATGAAGGGAGGGGTTTGAGTTGGGTTGGTGGGCTTTTGGAGGGGTTTCTTGGGCCTCAAATAGGAGGTACTTTCAGCCCACGAGAATAACTGTTGGAGTAGCAAACGAACTCCAAACGCGACGAGATTTGACAGGCGGGTTACACACACCAAAACAACATCGCACGACAAGTCTCACGCCAAACCGGAAACGTTACACGGCCAAACACCAAAGTAGGCCTCGGGGATGCCACGGACACGTGAGAGAGCTCCGGAACTCGAAACGGACAACGGGAAGGAACGAGTGGGACCGAATGCAAACGACAACACAAATGCAATGCGATGCACATGACAACATGACATGGATGAATGCACACGCACACGACAAAACGACGAAAACCCGAAAAGACGAAGAACCCGGAATGGAATTGATGAAGCCAAAGATATATATATTGCCCAAAAGGGAAAGTATTACATCCGGGGCATTACACCAGTCTACTTTTGTTCCTGGTTAACGGATAATAGTGTATGTGCATATGAGTGCTTACATTTTATGAAGAGGCGTAAACCCAAGTCAAACATCTCAGGTGCTCTAAATCTCGATTGGAATGGCCGTACTTGCTTGCTATATATCATGACCAAGTCGGGAGTTGCACCTACTTGGATGTCCATAGTGATGGGCATGGTAACATCAACATTATTCTCAGTTTTTTTGTGAAAAACTTGAGAAATTTAAACCAACTAGAGGCATTCGACAGGGAGATCTAATTTCTCCTTACCTCTTTTTGATTGCAGCAGAGGGCCTTTAGTGCTTCTTAAAATACAGCCCACAATCATTGGTACTCGGGGGTATAGAGGTGGCACCTTCAGCTCCGGTTGTTAACCATCTTTTATTTGCAGATGATAGCCTGTTGCTTTTCAGAGTGAGTGTTGAGGGAGCGAACGCACTATCAAACCTGTTGAATGTATATTGCAATGCTTTGAGATAATGAGTTAATAATGAAAAATCATGTATTTTCTTCAGTAGGGGCTGCCCACAGATGATACATGATAGGTGTAAAAAACAGATGATACATGATTGTGTTAGGGATGTCCTGAATATACAGAGTGATTCCCTCACTGATAGATATGTCGGGATGCCTACCCAGGTGGGACAGTCAAAGAATGGGACATTCAAGTATCTTAGGGACTGTGTAAGGGAAAATATTAAAGGATGGATGGAGAAACTAATTTCAACAACAGGGAAAGTGGTGTTGAGAAAAAGCAATGGCACAATCTATACGTGTTTATTCCATGGCTTGTTTCCGGCTACCCCGATTGAGGTCTATGTGAACACCATTAGGCAGTTTTGGTGGGGTATCAAAGATGGGAGGAGTAACCAACATGAGTTTCATTGGATGTACTAACACGCCCGAAGCATTTGGGTGGCCTTAGTTTTCGCGATTTGGAAATTTTCAACTTGGCTTTGCTATCCGGAAAAGCTTGGAGGTTGTTGCATCACCCATAGTCTCTCAATGCAAGGATATTAAAAGTAGCTTATGTTCCTAACAATTTGATTTTGGAAGCAGTTTTGGAGTCGCGCCGCTCATAGATTTGGAGGTCAATTCTGGATGGGACAGATGTGTTGGTGCAAGGTGTCATGAGACTAATTCGTAAGGAGAAACTACAAGGATATGGTCAGGCAACTGGCTCCCAAGGCATGATTTTATGCTGCCTCTGACTTCTCTGGTGATCGACCCGCCAACACCGGTCTTAGAGTTGATCTACACATCCTCAGCGACCCGACGAACAGAGCTAGTTCACTAGGTTTTCATACCAATCAATGCAGAAGAAATATTAAAATCTCACTTTGTACGCGAAGGGTCGACGACTTTTGGGCATGGAGTAAGGACAATCGATACTAAGAAAGAGTAGAGAGAATTGGCTAGAACAAATATGGAGGAGGCTCAAATCTTGATAGTGAAAACAATGGCTGGATGACTCATTAGAAAATTGGATTCCTAATTTCGTGCCCCTGGTTCCTTAGTTTTCCTTAGTTTTTCGCCACCACCTTGACGTTCCTCACTTTTCGCCTCCTCCCTTGACCCAACCTCTCAAATGCCCAAATGAAGCATTTTATTGGGTCAAAGCCCATCATTGACCGTTACTTGGATGACGTCCTGACAAGTGGGACCGCAAAAGTGCGCCATCGATGTCGCATCCCGGCTCATGGGCTGAGCCAGTGCGATACGTGGGTCAGCCATTTTCTTAACAAAAAAAGAGTCTCGATCGGCCTGTTCAACCTGCGTGAACAGTCACGAATACCTTTTTCCATTTCTAGTCAAACTTAGATATTCATAGAACATTCATTTCAAATCCTGTTAAATTGATTCAAGTTCCTAAATTCATCTTATCTATAGGTCAATGTAATAGCTAATTTTCATAATTATACACAAAGCTTTTCCATGTATTTTTGATTTAAATCTATATTTAATATATATAGGACTTCATTAGAAATTCCTAATCAATTCCCTGTTGGTCCAACTCCATTACGAAAATTTCTATAAATCCTTATTTGACCTCATTAATTTGCATCATGATTTCCAGAGAATTGTATTTAAAAATTAACTCTAAAAAGATAGCTCCAAAAAGCGGTAGTTCCCAATTTTTTATACAATAAAAATCATTTCTCAACTGCCAAAAAGAGGGGGTTTTGTGTGAAGTGAGTGGAACAAATAAGATGCAAAAAATGTACTTGTGCAATTTTATCATATTTCTGTTACTCGCTTCATAGAAAACCCTACAAATAGTGAAGTATTTGGCAATAAAATACAACACACTTGCAGTTTAAATTTGAATTACTTTGTATAAATCTCTAGAAATAGTGAATGATTTGGCACAAGTTCAAATTGGCCATCTACTGGGCTGCCAGGTGTGTAGATTGTTCTTTTCCTTTCTGTTTTTTTCCTTTTCTAATATTTTTTGCAACATTTAACTTTTATGGTTCAATTGAACGCCAAATATTCTTAAAAACTAAGTTTTAATTTATTTCAAATGGATTGAGCTCATATTTTGGTTACTGGATTGGTTTGGTTTGATGAAAACAAATAGATCTCAAACCCTTTTTGTTCAAGACAATAATGGAGACGCTCGAGCAGCCGCTATCCTAATGTTTGCAATGGTCAGCACTAATCTCATTCACATGAATGACTACTTGCAAGC
>LR738713.1:109149605-109207352 GCA_902687465.1 Secale cereale
ATTACGGGGTCGCAGCTAAGCATCCGAGCGAGAGGGTTGCTCTTCACTCGGAGTAGTTTTTGTAACTTAGGCGAATCGGGTTCGCAGCTAAGCCCCCGAGTGAGAGGGTTGCTCTTCACTCGGGGTAGTTTTCGCAACTTAGGTGATTCCAAGCTACGTTGTACTTGTGGCAGAGCTCGGAGGACAGAGCCACGTTGTACTTATGACATAGCTCGGAGGACCGCAGCTAAGCCACCGAGTGAGAGGGTTGCTCTTCACTCGGAGTAGTTTTCGTAACTTAGGCGATTACTAGGTCGCAGCTAAGCCTCCGAGCGAGAGGGTTTCTCTTCACTCGGAGTAGTTTTTGTAACTTAGGCGAATCGGGTTCGCAGCTAAGCCCCCGAGTGAGAGGGTTGCTCTTCACTCAGGGTAGTTTTTGTAACTTAGGCGAATCGGGTTCGCGGCTAAGCACCCACTGGGGGATTTTGAAGACCAGCATCTTAGAAACCAACAATCATTAAGGGATCGTTGCAAACTTGTCTTTGAAATGAACTGGAAAATCTTTATTACAACTCGATTGTGCGAGTGTTTCAAGTGTAGAAGCGGTGGGGCAGGTCCGCGTTCCATGAACGAGGTTCATCTTTATTCTTAGCGACGTTGTAGAGGTGATACGCTCCATTGTGCAGCACCTTGGTGATGATGAAGGGGTCTTCCCAGGTCGGGGCGAGCTTGTGTGGTCATTTCTGATGCACTCGAAAAACCAGGTCTCCTTCCCGAAATGCTCGGCTTCGGGCATTGCGAGCATGGAATCGACGCAGGTCTTGTTGATAGATGGTCGACCGGATCAAGGCCATCTCACGCTCCTCCTCCAAGAGGTCGACTGCGTCCTGACGAGCTTGCTCTACCTCGGCTTCGGAGAAGAATTCCAGTCGGGGGGCATTATGTAACAAATCACTCGGCAGCACGGCTTCAGCTCCGTAGACCATGAAGAAAGGGGTACGGCCAGTCGACCGGTTTGGAGTTGTCCTCAGACCCCATAAGACAGACGGTAGTTCGGTTACCCAAGCTCCGGCGGCATGCTTAAGGTTACGCATGAGCCGTGGCTTCAGGCCTGGGAGAATCAAACCGTTTGCCCTTTCTGCCTGTCCATTCGACTGCGGATGTGCTACGGAGGCATAGTCGACTTGTGTTCCTTGAGAAGAACAAAAAGCTCTGAATTCATCCGAGTCAAAGTTGGAGCCGTTGTCCGTGACGATGCTATGGGGGACTCCATATCTGAATATCAATTCCCCGATGAAGCTGATGGCGGTGCTCGACTCGAGGTTCTTGATGGGCTTAGCCTCAATCCATTTGGTGAACTTGTCAACTGCCACGAGCAGGTGACTGAATCCGCTTCTGCCTATTTTTAAGGGGCCGACCATGTCTAAGCCCCACATGACAAAGGGCCAGACTAGTGGAATGGTCTTCAGAGCAGACGCTGGCTTGTGGGACATGTTGGAGTAGAACTGGCAGCCTTTGCACTTATCCACTATATCTTTGGCCATCTCGTTGGCTCAGGGCCAGTAAAACCCGGCTCGGTATGCTTTGGCCACTATAGTCCGAGAGGAAGCATGGTGGCCACAAGTACCCGAGTGAATCTCATTTAGAATCAGTCGACCCTCCTCTGGGGTGATGCAGCGCTGAGCGACTCCGGTGACACTTTCTCTGTAGAGTTGACCCTGAATGACGGTGAATGCCTTGGATCCATGGATGATCTGGCGCACTTCTTCTTCATCTACTGGGAGTTCTTGCCTGAGAAGATATGCTATGTATGGCACAGTCCAGTCGGGCGTAATCACTAAAACCTCCATGATCAGGTCGACCACTGCAGGCACTTCGACTTCAGTCGGATCTGACGCGCTGACTGGCTGTGGGGGTTCCTCCGTGAAGGGGTCTTCTTTGACATAAGGGGTGTGCAGATGTTCCAGAAACACATTCTTGGGTATAGGCTTCCGAGTCGACCCAATTTTCGTGAGGTCATCGGCAAGCTGATTCTTGGCTCTAGGCACGTGATGGAGCTCTAAACCTTCGAACTTCTTTTCAAGCTTCCGTACTGCACTGCAATAACTGGTCATTGCCGGGCTCCTGACGTCCCATTCCTTCATCACCTGGTTCACCACTAAGTCTGAGTCGCCGTAGACCATCAGGCGACGGACGCCGAGTGAAATGGCCATGCGCAATTCATACAAAAGTGCTTCGTACTCAGAACTCGTTGTTCGATGAGTCAAAGTGGATTTGAAGGACGTAACTGAGCTTGTCGCCCCTAGGAGATACCAGGACCACGCCTACTTCGGATCCGTTCAACATCTTGGATCCATCAAAGAACATAGTCGAGTGATCCGACTGAACCTGAGTCGGCAGCTCTTGTTCTATCCACTCGGCCACGAAATCTGCTATTGCCTAAGATTTGATGGCTTTCTTCGCTTCAAACTTGATATCTAACGGAAGAAGTTCAATCGCCCATTTTGCCACTCGACCGTTTGCGTCTCGGTTGTTCAGAATCTTTGGCAGAGGGGCGTCGCTGACGACTGAGATTGTATGATCCGAGAAGTAGTGGGCAACCTTCTTTGCAGTCAAGTAAATCCCGTACACAAGCTTCTGGTAATGTGGGTACCTTTGCTTGGAGGGGGTCAGAACTTCGGATATGTAATAGATTGGGCGCTGAACTTTGTAGGCCTTGCCTTCTTCTTCCCACTCGACCGTGAGTACAGTGCTGACAACTTGTCCGGTGGCCGCAATGTATAGTAAGAGAGGCTCTTTGCTGACTGGGGCAGCAAGCACCGGCTGGGTGGACAACAGGGCTTTGAGCTCTTCAAACGCTGCTTCGGCTTCGAAATTCCACTTGAACTTTTCTGATTTCTTCATCAGTCGGTAAAGTGGTAATGCCTTCTCACCGAGATGAGAAATGAATCGACTCAATGCGGCCAAACAACTAGTAAGCTTCTGGACGTCGTGTACACGCTGGGGGCGTTTCATTCGGAGGATGGTGCCGACCTTTTCTGGGTTGGCGTCGATTGCTCATTTGGAAACGAGAAAACCGAGTAACTTGCCGCCCGGAACTCCAAACGTACACTTCGATGGATTGAGCTTGATATCATAGCTTCTCAAATTTGCGAATGTCTCAGCGAGGTCAGTCAACAGGTCGGAACCTTTCCGCGACTTGACCACAATGTCATCCATGTATGCTTTGACTTTCCGACTAATTTGCTTCAGCGGGCACTTCTGGATCATGCGCATGAAGGTAGCGCCGGCATTCTTGAGACCGAAAGGCATGGTGACATAACAGAAACACCCGAACGGGGTGATGAAAGCTATCTTGATTTCATCGGGTCCAAACAGTCGGATTTGATGGTACCCGGAATACGCGTCCAGAAAGGACAAACACTCGCATCCCGCAGTCGAGTCGACTATCTGATCGATGCGGGGGAGAGGAAAATGATCCTTCGGGCAGGCCCGATTGATATGCTTGAAATCGATGCACATGCGGAGAGACTTGTCCTTTTTGGGGACCATCACGACATTGGCGAGCCACTCGGAGTGGTAGATCTCGCGGATAAACTCAGCTGCTAGAAGCCTGGCCACTTCCTCGCCAATTGCCTTCCTCTTCTCCGCAGCGGACCGATGGAGATGTTCCTTCATAGGCTTCACTTTAGGGTCGACTCGCAAATGGTGCTCAGCCAGTCCCCTAAGTACACCTGTCATGTCTGATGGTTTCCATGCGAAGATGTCCCAGTTCTCACGGAGGAACTGGATGAGCGCTTCTTCCTATTTGTTGTCGAGTGTAGTGGAAATGTGGGTCGGTGCTGCATTGGGGTCGGTGGGGTGAATGTGTACGGGCTTCATCTCCCCAGCCGACTGGAAAGCTGACTCGGAAGCCGGCTTCTTGGCCCGCAGCAAGTCACTCGAATCCACGCTTTTCTGGTACTCCTCCATCTCTACTGCTGCCATCTGCTCGCCAGCGATCTTCGAGCCTTTCTGGAAGCACTCTTCCGCTTTCTGACGGTTCCCCGTGACAGTTATAACGCCGTTGGGTCCCGGCATCTTCAGCTTGAGGTATACGTAACACGGTCGAGCCATGAACCTGGCATAGGCGGGCCTACCCAGAATGGCATGATAAGTGCTGTTGAAGGCCTACCCATTTTGAACTTCTCGCGCGGGTGCGACTGCCGCGGCTGTCGACTGGACTCAGGGACCAGTCGGTGGGCCCGTTCGTCGAGTGCACGCTGGATATTCTCCAAGCGCGCGCGCTCCGCCACGGTGGCCAAGCGTGTGGCCTCCAGGGATAGAGCCTCCGGAGTATCCCCCACGATGGGGGTGAAGAGCGCGTCTTCGTTGCGGCGGCAGAGCTCGTCCCTCTGTTCGGCAGTGAGGGGTTGAGGAATGTATCCATCGTTGTCGTATGAATGGCCTCCACCGCTGCCGCCGTCGCCACCGCGAGGAAAACCTGGCGGGCTGCAGCGCGAGTCGACCATGAGGACTTCCGCTGCGAGATCGCTGCTCCCGCACTCGGAAACTGAATCCACGAGCTCGACCGACGGATCGGACGGCCCATAGAGGTAATCGTCGGGCTCGATGGCCGCGACCTGACGGGTGGCCGCCTGGCGAGTCACCGCGTGTTTTACCCACCGCTGGAGCCGTGAGCGACCAGATCGCTTGCGACAGCGCCCGACGGGGATGGAGGACGATGTAGGAATTGGCAGGTACTGAGTCGACGGCTGCCGAAGAAGGACGCCACAGGCGCTGGCGCGGAAGTGCGCAGTGCCGCAGACGGGCAACGCCTCAACGTCGAGAGGAGCCTCCTGGAGCCAAGCGGAGTCGTCGGCGATGAAGACGAGCGCGACGAGTCGGATCTCGCGGCCCAACGCCAGACCACCACCGGACACCATGATTAAGGAGGTCGGAGAAAAGTTTGCAACCTTACCAGAAGTCGCTAAGACGCCTTGCCCCATGGTGGGCGCCAACTATCGTGGTTCTAAGTCTGATAGTATGAGTAGGGGGTACGAATGAGGAGGCAAGGCCCTAGGTATGGTGAAGTTGTACACAAGGTGTTTTACGAGTTCAGGCCCTTCTCGGAGGAAGTAACAACCCTACGTCTCGGTGCCCGGAGGCGGTCGGCTGAAGTATGTATAGGTGTGTGTTACAGGGATGCAAACCCTTGTACTGGAGGAGGGGAGTGGCTTATATAGTGCACTAGGACCCCAGCCATGCCCCACGTTACTAAGGGTTCAATGTACATAAAGGAGGACGTTACTGATAACGTCCGCAGTAAAGAGTAATAAAGGCATTCACTGCAGCGAGTAAACTCCAGACTGTTGTTGTCCTAAGGGACCTTTGACCTTCGAGGGTCGAGTGCCTTGGATGGGTCGAGTGAAGTTGAGTCGTCTGGTATGTGATGTTCAGTCGAGTGGGATGTCCTCTTGGGCCGTCTCAGTCGACTGTCTTTATCACCGTAGGTTTTGTCTTTTGATCTTCTGGGGTAGTGACCTTGGGTGGGGTACCTTGGTCAGGCCTATGACCCTACCCTAGGTCTATAACCTCGTCAACACGCCTGAGGGGACCTAGGGTTACAAGGGTGACTTGAGGAGGAAGCAATTAATACATTCGGACTCTACACCGGCCTTTCTACGTTCATAGGAGTCCTGATCGAATGCGGGGGAGGGCCTTCTGCTTCTTCTTCATGCGGCCCATCAATGCGGCCTAGCTTCAATGACCCGGATGACTGAGGACCCCTGAATACAGGACTCCCTCAGTAGCCCCCAGACTTGGCTTCAAGGATGAGATTGTATCCGTCTTCATGTCTTCGGTCTTGCAAGGTGAGTCCTCATGGATGATAGTTCGGCTTCTTTAAATATTATAATATGCCGATTCCTCGCCGCCGTCGCCTTGGCTTCCATGCGTCCAATGAATGTGAACTGTCTAGGCATCTCTTACAAATACCCCCTTGACCGTTCAGAGAAGGTGCCTATATAAGAGAATAGATCTAGCCACTTCTCCATCTCATTCCACGCGGAAGAAACCCTAGTGCCTGCAAAAAATCTTCAAACATGGCCGATGCCCCGAGCTCCTCTTCGCGCCCTCATGGCCCTCGTGCAGGAGATTGGAAAAGTTGCTCCGTGTCCCACACGCATCCGCGGACACTACAAGCGCAGGGGTATCTCCCCCCAGAGGATCTAGTCCCCGTCCGAGCCGGACTAACGTCTGTTGACAACCAAGCCCTGGCGGAGAGCTTTCCCAACCCCTCCGATGGAGAGCGGGTATGTTTCGTCCCCTACCTTCTAAGAGGCGTCGGATTCCTTGTCCATCCCTTTATTAGTGGGCTCTTGGAGTTCTACGGCCTCCAACTGCACAATCTTACTCCAGGGTCAATCCTACACATTGCGGGTTTTGTCGCTTTATGCGAATTGTTCTTGGGCTGCGGGCCTCACTTTGAGCTGTGGAGAAGGTATTTCTGCCTCGTCCCTCGATCGGAAGAAGGATCCATATTTGAAGTTGGGAGCGCCGAAGTATGGCGCATAGCCGGAATAGGCTATCTGCCCGGTACTCCGAGGAAGGTATCCGAAGAGTGGCCTTCGGAGTGGTTTTACATTGAAGATGTCGCTTTGCCGGATCCAGTTCGGCGTGGACTCCCCACGTATTCCAGTGCTCCACCAAAGAAGCTTTTCAACTGGCGTCCCCGCGGTCCCTCGGAAGAAGAGAGAGCGGAGGTTAGCCGACTGGCCGACAAGATCAAATTGCTTGCCAGTTTGGGATTAACTATAATCGAAGTGATGGCCATTTCAATGAAGTGACGTGTGCAGCCGCTCCAAGCCAGAGGACTTACGATGTGGCATTACAATGGTCAGAATGATGCCTCGCGCTGCCTATGCCTGGATCTAGATGACCCTGCCATTCCAGGCGCTGTCCTGGAAGGCCTCTATAAAGGAGAGAAGCATGACTTTATCCGTCTAACATGCCGGGAGGGATTTTCTATGTACAATCTTCCCGACTGGGTGAGTCCCTCTCTTTGACCGCTCTTCTTCGTTACGATGTATTGAACGAACTGTATTCGGTTTCTCCAGGAGTGGAGGAAGGTAGTCAAGGGGATTAACAATCCCGCCCCGCAGCCAGAGGACCCGTTCCAAAAAACGGACCCCAGATATGAAGAAGATCCGGATATAGGCATAGAGTGAGAAGAGGGAGTCTTCTATCAGGCCTGTCGTGGGGGCACCTTGGTGGCTATAGTAGCCGATTACCCAGGCCTCATTCCTTCTTCCCGTGTAAGTAATTTAAGGCATATCTCACCAACGAGAAGATTTCCAGTGCGCATTTACCCACTGTATTCTATCATACTTAAACAGGGACGGCGCTCCTCACGCCAAACTGCGCATAGACCGCCAACCCAGAGGGCGGCGCCCGCGTTGGGCGAGGCCTTGAAGCGGAAAAGGACCACAAACACCAGCGGACCATTAAAGAAGTATGTTTGTTTTATCATGTGCTGGGTGGTGAAATTGTTATTATAACCTTCCGCATTGTTTCTTCTTTTTAGGAGGAATACAAGCCGGACTGTCTCCGGAGGCGACACACGACAAACTCCAGCCAATTCGGCATCGGACCCGTCAAGGGTGAATGATAATTCGGTGCCAGATTGTCCCCTACAGGAGGATTCAGATGAAGTATCAGCTACCAATTCTGAAGTGGAGGTCGCGATGATTCATCGGCGGCGGAAAGCGGCCATGCGTGACCCTGCTTTTTCTGATGAGGCGTTTAACGCCCTCAATTCTGCAGATGCGTATATCCGAGCCGCTCAAGACGGACTCGCCGGAGCCACTCATCAGCTTTCAAAAGATATGAGAGTAAGTTTTTAGTTTGAGTATTCCCATGCCAGTAGCCCTTGAGACTTAAAGCAGTTGGTACAACTAATTTGAGGATCGTTGTATTTTTATAGGTCATCCGAGAAAAGAATAACTCTTTATCCAAGGAACTTGAAGAGTGCCGGACTCAGCTCGCCGAATTGAAAAATTCGAAGGAATCCAGAAAGGATGCTGTTGGTAAGAATAAATGTGTCTGGAAGCTATGACAGTTCTGCCGATTACTATGATATATATACTAATGTGTAATACAGCACCAGGATCGACCGACCAACTAGAGAGGCAGATAAGAGCTGCCCTAGCGGACAAGAAATTTGCCGAAGAGGGAAAAGCCGCTGGCGAGCCTGCACTAACGCAAGCTATGGAGAAAAGGAATCAAGCGCAGGATGGAAATATTAGGCTCGAACAAGAGCTAAATGGCGTAAAGGCCCAACTCTCAAGCGCCTTGGAAGAGAACCGGAGGCTAAAAAGCGGCATGTTTAGTATGTCTCTTATACCTAGCTCTCCTTATAGTCTCTTAGTTTGAAAGTTTCTTATGAAAACTTTTCCTGCAGGTTTATTGACTGGTCAGCTTGAAGGCGGAGTGTCGGGTTTTGAGGGCGATGTGCTGCAAGAGCTTTCTAGGGTCCATGAATGGGCTCAGAAGGCTATGAAGAGTATGGACAGAGCTCTATGGCCTGGCGACTCTCCTCCAGAAACTATGGAGGATTTGGCGGACCTGTTCAAAGGGGCTCGACACCGCTTTGAACTATGGAAAGCATCAGCATGCCGTATGGGTGCTCGAGAAGCATGGGCTATGGTGAAGACGCGCTACACTCGTCTTGATCCAAAACATATGGCCCGCATGGGACCTCGAGGATCCGATGGACAGGAAATTCCTCCACATTTGGTTTATAGCCAAGTAGAGATAGCTGCCAAGCTTTCCCAATAGGACTGTAAGCTAGACAACCTCATAGAGGGAATAGAAAATGAGTAGTCGTTTGATTCTATGTATTAATGTACTTTTACCATCAAACTTATCTCCGGCCAAATTTATATAAAGTTTGTCATGGCCGACCATCTACTTTGACCTCCATAAACCCAAAGGTTGGAGTGCCTCCGAACAGTATATCTGTGGTAAAGCACGTGATATGTTCGGAAACCAGGCAATCCGATCATAATTGCTTGAACAGACAAACTGAGTTTGGGGAGTTATGTTGAAGGAAATATGCCCTAGAGGCAATAATAAAGATGTTATTTGTATTTCCTTATATCATGATAAATGTCTTTTATTCATGCTAGAATTGTATTAACCGGAAACTTAGTACATGTGTGAATACATAGACAAAACAGTATGTCCCTAGTATGCCTCTACTAGACTAGCTCATTGATCAAAGATGGTTATGTTTCCTGGCCATAGACATGAGTTGTCATTTGATCAACGGGATCACATCATTAGGAGAATGATGTGATGGACAAGACCCATCCGTTAGCATAGCACTATGATCGTTTAGTTTAACTGCTATTGCTTTCTTCATGACTTATACATGTTCCAATGACTATGATATTATGCAACTCCCGAATACCGTAGGAACACCTTGTGTGCTATCAAACGTCACAACGTAACTGGGTGATCATAAAGATGCTCTACAGGCGTCTCCGAAAGTATTCGGGGTGTTGGCATAGATCAAGATTAGGATTTGTCACTCCGAGTGTCGGAGAGGTATCTCTGGGCCCTCTCGGTAACACACATCACAATAAGCCTTGCAAGCAAAAGACTAATGAGTTAGTCACGAGATGATGTGTTACGGAACGAGTAAAGAGACTTGCCGGTAACGAGATTGAACTAGGTATAGAGATACCGACGATCGAATCTCGGGCAAGTAACATACCGTTTGACAAAAGGAACAACGTATGTTGTTATGCGGTTCTGACCGATAAAAGATCTTCGTAGAATATGTAGGAGCCAATATGAACATCCAGGTTCCGCTATTGGTTATTGACCGGAGATGAGTCTCGGTCATGTCTACATAGTTCTCGAACCCGTAGGGTCCGCACGCTTAACGTTTGATGACGATCGATATTATGAGTTTATGAGTATTGATGTACCGAAGGTAGTTCGGAGTCCCGGATGAGATCACGGACATGACGAGGAGTCTCGAAATGTCCGAGACATAAAGATTGATATATTGGACGACTATATTCGGACACCGGAAGTGTTCCGGAAAAGTTTCGGATTTATCGGGAATGCCGGAGGGGGTTACCGGAACCCCCTACGAGAGGGGATGGTCCATAGTGGGCCTAAAGGGAAAGAGAGAGGCAGCCCATAGGGCTGGCCGGCGCCCCCACCTAGGGTTCCTAGTTGGACTAGGATTGGGGGGGGGGCGCCACCTCTCCTATTCCTTTCCCTCTTCCTTCTTTTGGTGAATCCTACTAGGAATAGGATTGCAATCCTATTCCTAGTAGGAGTCCACTCCCTAGCCGCACCAGGAAGGGCCGGCCGGCCTCCCTCCCTTGCTCCTTTATATACGGGGGCAGGGGCACCCAAAGACACACAAGTTGAATTGTTTTAGCCGTGTGCGGTGCCCCCCTCCACAGAATCACACCTCGGTCATACCGTCGCGGAGCTTAGGCGAAGCCCTGCGCCGGTGAACACATCATATCCGTCACCACGCCGTCGTGCTGACGAAACTCTCCCGTGAAGCTCAACTGGATCAAGAGCTCGTGGGACGTCATCAAGCTGAACGTGTGCTGAACGCGGAGGTGCCGTACGTTCGGTGCTTGATCGGTTGGATCGCGAAGATGTTCGACAACATCAACCACGTCACTTGACGCTTCCGCTCCCGGTCTACGAGGGTACGTAGACACACTCTTCCCTCTCGTTGCTATGCATCTGGTAGATAGATCTTGCGTGATCGTAGGAAAATTTTAAAATACTACGTTCCCCAACAGTGGCATCATGAGCCAGGTCTATGCGTAGATGATATGCACGAGTAGAACACAATGAGTTGTGGGCGATACTAGTCATACTGCTTACCAGCATGTCATACTTTGCTTCGGCGGTATTGTGAGATGAAGTGGCCCGGACCGACATTACGCGTACGCTTACGCGAGACTGGTTTCACCGTTACGAGCACTCGTTGCTTAAAGGTGACTGGCGGGTGTCTGTCTCTCTCACTTTAGCTGAATCAAGTGTGGCTACGCCCGGTCCTTGTGAAGGTTAAAACAACACATACTTGACGAAACATCGTTGTGGTTTTGTATGCGTAGGTAAGAACGGTTCTTGCAAAAGCCCGTAGCAGCCACGTAAAACTTGCAACAACAAAGTAGAGGACGTCTAACTTGTTTTTGCAAGGCATGTTGTGATGTGATATGGCCAAGACATGATGAGTTATACGGTTTTTGTATGAGATGATCATGTTTTGTGAGGGTGATCATGACGGTGCATTGGAGATGGAGATCAAAAGCACAAGATGATGATGGCCATATCATGTCACATATTTTGATTGCATGTGATGTTTATCTTATTATGCTTCTTATTTTGCTTAGAACGACGATAGCATTATAAGATGATCCCTTACTAAATTTCAAGGTATAAGTGTTCTCCCTGAGTATGCACCGTTGCGAAAGTTCGTCGTGCCGAGACACCACGTGATGATCGGGTGTGATAAGCTCTACGTTCAAATACAACGGGTGTAAGCCAGTTTTGCACACGCAGAATACTCGGGTTAAACTTGACGAGCCTAGCATATACAGATATGGCCTCGGAACACTGGAGACCGAAAGGTCGAGCGTGAATCATATAGTAGATATGATCAACATAAGATGTTCACCATTGAAACTACTCCATCTCACGTGATGATCGGACATGGTTTAGTTGATTTGGATCACGTGATCATTTAGATGACCGGAGGGATGTCTATCTAAGTGGGAGTTCTTAAGTAATATGATTAATTGAACTTTAATTTATCATGAACTTAGTCCTGGTAGTATTAGCATATCTATGTTGTAGATCAATAGCTCGCGATGTTGCTCCCCGTTTATTTTTCATATGTTCCTAGAGAAAACCAAGTTGAAAGATGTTAGTAGCAATGATACGGAATTGTTCCGTGATCTGAGGATTATCCTCATTGCTGCACAGAAGAATTATGTCCTTGATGCACCGCTAGGTGACAGACCTATTGCAGGAGCAGATGTAGACGTTATGAACGTTTTGACAAAAGCTCGATATGATGACTACTTGATAGTTTAGTGCACCATACTTTACAGCTTATAACCGGGACTTCAAAAACGTTTTGAACGCCATGGAGCATATAAGATGTTCCAAGAGTTGAAATTAGTATTTCATACTCATGCCCGTGTCAAGAGGTATAAGACCTCTGACAGTACTTTGCCTACAAGATGGAGGAGAATAGCTCAACCAGTGAGCATGTGCTCAGATTGTCTGGGTACTACAATTACTTGAAACAAGTGGGAGTTAATCTTCCAGATAAGAAAGTAATTGACAAAGTTCTCTAGTCACTATCACCAAGTTAGTAGAACTTCGTGATGAACTATAATATGCAAGGGTTGACGAAGGTAATTCCCGAGCTCTTCGCAATGCTGAAATCGGCGAAGGTAGAAATCAAGAAAGAACATCAAGTGTTGATGGTTAATAAGACCACTTGTTTCAAGTAAAGGGCAAAAGGGATAGAAGGGGAACTTCAAGAAGAATGACAAGCAAGTTGTCACTCCCATGAAGAAAACCAAAGCTAAACTCAAGCCTGAAACTAAGTGCTTCTACTGCAAAGGAAATGGTCACTGGAAGTGGAACTGCCCTAGATACTTGGCGGATAAGAAGGATGGCAAAGTGAACAAAGGTATATTTGATATACAGATTATTGATGTGTATTTTACTAGTGTTCATAGCAACCCCTCGGTATTTGATACTGATTTAGTTGCTAAAAGGTAGTAACTCGAAATGGGAGTTGCATAATGAACAGAAACTAGTTAAAGGATGAAGTGACGATGTGTATTGGAAATAGTTCCAAGATTGATATGATCATCATCGCATACTCCCTATACTTTCGGGATTAGTGTTGAACCTAAATAAGTGTTATTTGGTGTTTGTGTTGAGCATGAATATGATTTGATCATGTTTATTGCAATACGATTATTCATGTAAGTTAGAGAATAATTGTTGTTCTGTTTACATGAATAAAACCTTCTATGGTCATACACCCAATGAAAATAGTTTGTTGGATCTCGATCGTGTGATACACATATTCATAATATTGAAGCCAAAAGATGCAAGGTTAATAATGATAGTGCAACTTATTTGTGGCACTGCCGTTTAGGTCATATTGGTGTAAAACGCATGAAGAAACTCCATAATGATGGACTTTTGGAATCACTTGATTATGAATCACTTGGTGCTTGCGAACCATGCCTCATGGGCAAGATGACTAAAAACTCCGTTCTCCGGAACTATGGAGCGAGCAACATATTTGTTGGAAATCATACATACTGATGTATGCGGACCAATGAGTGTTGAAGCACGCGGCGGGTATCGTTATTTTCTGACCTTCACTGATGATTTAAGCAGATATGGGTATATCTACTTAATAAAGCACAAGTCTGAAACATTTGAAAAGTTCAAAGAATTTCAGAGTGAAGTAGAGAATCATCGTAACAAGAAAATAAAGTTTCTACGATCTGATCGTGGAGGAGAATATTTGAGTTACGAGTTTGGTCTTCATTTGAAACAATGTGGAATAGTTTCATAACTCACGCCACCTGGAACACCACAGCGTAATGGTGTGTCCGAACGTCGTAACCGTACTTTATTAGATATGGTGCGATCTATGATGTCTCTTACCGATTTACCACTATCGTTTTGGGGTTATGCTTTAGAGACAGCTGCATTCACGTTAAATAGGGCACCATCTAAATCCGTTGATACGACACCTTATGAACTATGGTTTGGCAAGAAACCAAAGTTGTCGTTTCTTAAAATTTGGGACTGCGATGCTTATGTGAAAAAAGCTTCAACCTGATAAGCTCGAACCCAAGTCGGAGAAATGTGTCTTCATAGGATACCCAAAAGAGACTGTTGGGTACTCCTTCTATCACAGATCCGAAGGCAAAATATTTGTTGCTAAGAACGGATCCTTTCTAGAAAAAGAGTTTCTCTCGAAAGAAGTGAGTGGGAGGAAAGTAGAACTTGATGAGGTAATTGTACCTTCTCCCGGATTGGAAAGCAGTACATCACAGGAAATTGTTCCAGTGATTCCTATACCAATTAGTGAGGAAGTTAATGATAATGATCATGAAACTTCGGATCAAGTTTCTGCTGAACGTCGTAGATCAACCAGAGTACGTTCCGCACCAGAGTGGTACGGCAACCCAGTTCTGGAAATCATGTTACTAGACCATGATGAACCTACGAACTATGAGGAAGCGATGATGAGCCCAGATTCCGCAAAATGGCTTGAAGCCATGAAATCTGAGATGGGATCCATGTATGAGAACAAAGTGTGGACTTTGGTTGACTTGCCCGATGATCGGCAAGCCATCGAAAATAAATGGATCTTCAAGAGGAAGACCGACGCAGACGGTAATATTACTGTTTACAAAGCTCGACTTGTTGCGAAAGGTTTTCGACAAGTTCAAGGAGTTGACTACGATGAGACTTTCTCACCTGTAGCGATGCTTAAGTCTGTCCGAATCATGTTAGCAATTGCCGCATTTTATGATTATGAAATCTGGCAAATGGATGTCAAAACTGCATTCCTAAATGGATATCTCAAAGAAGAGTTGTATATGATGCAACCAGAAGGTTTTGTCGATCCAAAAGGTGCTAACAAATTATGCAAGCTCCAGCGATCCATCTATGGACTGGTGCAAGCATCTCGGAGTTGGAATATACGCTTTGATGAGGTGATCAAAGCATATGGTTTTATACAGACTTTTGGAGAAGCCTGTATTTACAAGAAGTGACTGGAAGCACTACAACCTTTCTGATAAGTATATGTGAATGACATATTGTCGATCGGAAATGATGTAGAATTTTTTGAAAAGCATAAAGGAGTGTTTGAAAGGAGTTTTTCAAAGAAAGACCTCAGTGAAGCTGCTTACATATTGAGCATCAAGATCTATATAGATAGATCAAGATGCTTGATAAGACTTTTGATGAGTACATACCTTGATAAGATTTTGAAGTAGTTCAAAATGGATCAGTCAAAGAAGAAGTTCTTGCCTGACTTGTAAGGTGTGAAGTTGAGTAAGACTCAAAGCCAGACCACGGCAGAAAAATATAGAGAGAATGAAAGTCATTCCCTATGCCTCAGCCATAGGTTCTATAAAGTATGCCATGCTGTGTACAAAACACGTTGTGTACCTTGCCAAGAGTTTGACATGGAGGTACAATAGTGATCCAGGAGTAGATCACTGTACATCGGTCAAAATTATCCTTGGTAATTGGATGACTAAGGAAATATTTCTCGATTATGGAGGTGATAAAGAGTTCATCGTAAAGGGTTACGTCGATGCAAGTTTTGACACTAAATCCAGATGACTCTAAGTATCAATCTGGATGCGTATTGAAAGTGGGAGCAATTAGCTAGAGTAGCTCCATGCAGAGCATTGTAGACATAGAAATTTGCGAAATACATAGGGATCTGTATATGACAGACCCGTTGACTAAACTTCTCTCACAAGCAAAACATGATCACACCTCATTACTCTTGGGTATTAATCACATAGCGATGTGAACTAGACTATTGACTCTAGTAAACCCTTTGGGTGTTGGTCACATGGTTATGTGAACTATGGGTGTTATTCACATAACGATGTGAACTATCGGTATTAAATCACATGGCGATGTGAGCTAGATTATTGACTCTAGTTCAAGTGGGAGACTGAAGGAAATATGCCCTAGAGGCAATAATAAAGATGTTATTTGTATTTCCTTATATCATGATAAATGTCTTTTATTCATGCTAGAATTGTATTAACCGGAAACTTAGTACATGTGTGAATACATAGACAAAACAGTATGTCCCTAGTATGCCTCTACTAGACTAGCTCATTGATCAAAGATGGTTATGTTTCCTGGCCATAGACATGAGTTGTCATTTGATCAACGGGATCACATCATTAGGAGAATGATGTGATGGACAAGACCCATCCGTTAGCATAGCACTATGATCGTTTAGTTTAACTACTATTGCTTTCTTCATGACTTATACATGTTCCTATGACTATGAGATTATGCAACTCCCGAATACCGTAGGAACACCTTGTGTGCTATCAAACGTCACAACGTAACTGGGTGATCATAAAGATGCTCTACAGGCGTCTCCGAAAGTATTCGTGGTGTTGGCATAGATCAAGATTAGGATTTGTCACTCCGAGTGTCGGAGAGGTATCTCTGGGCCCTCTCGGTAACACACATCACAATAAGCCTTGCAAGCAAAAGACTAATGAGTTAGTCACGAGATGATGTGTTACGGAACGAGTAAAGAGACTTGCCGGTAACGAGATTGAACTAGGTATAGAGATACCGACGATCGAATCTCGGGCAAGTAACATACCGTTTGACAAAAGGAACAACATAAGTTGTTATGCGGTTCTGACCGATAAAAGATCTTCGTAGAATATGTAGGAGCCAATATGAACATCCAGGTTCCGCTATTGGTTATTGACCGGAGATGAGTCTCGGTCATGTCTACATAGTTCTCGAACCCGTAGGGTCCGCACGCTTAACGTTTGATGACGATCGATATTATGAGTTTATGAGTATTGATGTACCGAAGGTAGTTCGGAGTCCCGGATGAGATCACGGACATGACGAGGAGTCTCGGAATGTCCGAGACATAAAGATTGATATATTGGACGACTATATTCGGACACCGGAAGTGTTCCGGAAAAGTTTCGGATTTATCGGGAATACCGGAGGGGGTTACCGGAACCCCCTACGAGAGGGGATGGTCCATAGTGGGCCTAAAGGGAAAGAGAGAGGCAGCCCATAGGGCTGACCGGCGCCCCCACCTAGGGTTCCTAGTTGGACTAGGATTGGGGGGGGGGGGCGCCACCTCTCCTATTCCTTTCCCTCTTCCTTCTTTTGGTGAATCCTACTAGGAATAGGATTGCAATCCTATTCCTAGTAGGAGTCCACTCCCTAGCCGCACCAGGAAGGGCCGGCCGGCCTCCCTCCCTTGCTCCTTTATATCCGGGGGCAGGGGGGCACCCAAAGACACACAAGTTGAATTGTTTTAGCCGTGTGCGGTGCCCCCCTTCACAGAATCACACCTCGGTCATACCGTCGCGGAGCTTAGGCGAAGCCCTGCGCCGGTGAACACATCATATCCGTCACCACGCCGTCGTGCTGACGAAACTCTCCCGTGAAGCTCAACTGGATCAAGAGCTCGTGGGACGTCATCAAGCTGAACGTGTGCTGAACGCGGAGGTGCCGTACGTTCGGTGCTTGATCGGTTGGATCGCGAAGAAGTTCGACAACATCAACCACATCAATTGACGCTTTCACTCCCGGTCTACGAGGGTACGTAGACACACTGTTCCCTCTCGTTGCTATGCATCTGGTAGATAGATCTTGCGTGATCGTAGGAAAATTTTAAAATACTACGTTCCCCAACATATGTTATATTACTATTTAACGTAAGAAACATCTTCCAGAGAGAATAGTTCCGTTAGGGGTTCCTTTCCCTCGATCGGCATGCATAAAGATGCGGGCCTAGGCTTTCGATCCTATGAGAAGGATAGTAGGAAGCCATCTCCTGTGATAGTTAAGCTACGCTTTAGAATGCGGTATGTCGTTTGTCCGCCGACCAATTATTCCCTTAAGAGCGCTAGTTTTCGGCTTCACCCAGTCTAAGATACATATCTGGATTACCCGGTTGTAACAATCGCAGGGTGCTCCCTTTACACCCTAGCCGAACAATCGGAAACGTAGGGGTAAGAATAGGAGCCAGGCAACCCAGCTTGGCCAGAACGTAAGTCATACCGGTGCATATAATGGCAAGGATGAAATGTAAAACATGCGACATTTTTAAGCAAGAAGCTTTATTGGTAATGGGCTTCGTTAAAGAAGCCCCCAGGTATATTTGAGGTAGGTACATTTGAGGACGTACTCGTCATGTGGCAGTTTGGGTGAGCCGAATACTTGCCAATTGAAGAAAATGTAAAGAGAAAAAGGGAGAGAAAAAGGTAAAAGAAAAGACCTAACTTATAAGGAGGAAGAAATTTCTACTGAACTATCCATAAATCGTCGGAGCCTCGCAACGTTCCATGGGTTCGGCTCAAGGTGGTTGTCCTGTGCATTGCAAAGGCGATAAGCTCCACCAGTGAGTACTTCGTCAATAATGAAGGGGCCCTCCCATTTTGGTTTGAGCTTGTCCTTTTTCTTCTCCGGGAGGCGTAAAACAAGTTCGTCGATGTTGTATGTCTTGGCCCGCACTTCTCTGCTCTAGTATCGCCTAGCCTGCTGTTGATAAAATGCGGAACGTGCTAGGGCTGTATCGCGCTCCTCTTCAAGTCCATCTTGGTCGTCCTGCCGATCTAACTCGGCCTCCCTCTCCTCGTACATGCGCACTCTGGGTGAGTCATGAATAATGTCGCAGGACAGGACGGCCTCTGCGCCGTACACCATGAAAAAAGGTGTATATCCGGTCGTACGATTGGGATTGGTCGGCAGCCCCCAGAGTACGGAGTCAAGCTCTTCGTCCCAGTGTTTATTAGACTCCCATAGGGAGCGCACTAGTCGGGGTTTAATGCCGCTCATTATCAGACCATTGGCCCTTTCGACCTGACCATTTGTTTGAGTATGGTATATGGAAGCATAGTCGAGTTTTATACCCAACTTCGCGCACCAATTTTTTACCCCGTCAGTGTTGGGGAATGTAGTATTTCAAAAATTTCCTACGATCACGCAAGATCTATCTACTAGAAGCATATCAACAAGATGGGAGAGTGTGTCCACGTACCCTCGTAGACCGGGAGCGGAAGCGTCTAGTGACGCGGTTGATGTAGTCGAACTTCTTCGCGATCCAACCGATCAAGCACCGAACGTACATAGCCTGCACGTTCAGCACACGTTCAGATTGATGACGTCCCACGAGCTCTTGATCCAGTAGAACCTCGCGGGAGAGTTTCTTCAGCACGACGGCTTGGTGACGGAGATGATGATGTTACCGTCGCAGGGCTTCGCCTAAGCGCTGCAACGATATGACCGAGGTGTGTTTCTATGGAGGGGGGCACCGCACACGGTTGGGAGAGATCAACTGATCAACTTGTGTGTCTAGAGGTGCCCCCTGCCCCCGTATATAAAGGAGCAAGGGGGGAGGCCGACCAACCCCCTATGGTGCGCCCTAGAGAGGCAATCCTACTAGGAATAGGATTCCAATCCTATTCCTAGTAGGAGTCCACCAAGAAGGAGAGAGGGGGAAGGAAGGAGAGGGAGAGGGAGAGGGAAAGAGTGGGCCGCGTCCCCCTCCCCTAGTCCAATTCGGACTCCCCTTTGGGAGGGGGCACGCCACCTCCTGGCTGCTGCCCTCTCTCTCCCCTAAAGCCCACTAGGGCCCAATACTTCCCCGGGGGGTTCCGCTAAACCCCCCCGGCACTCCGGTTTTATCCGAAACCTTTCGGAACACTTCCGGTGTCCGAATATAGTCGTCCAATATATCAATCTTTACGCCTCGGACATTCCGAGACTCCTTGTCATGTCCGTGATCTCATTCGGGACTCCGAACTACCTTCGATACATCAAAACTCATAAACTCATAATACCGATCGTCATCAAACATTAATCGTGTGGACCCTACGGGTTCGAGAACTATGTAGACATGACCGAGAGTCATCTCCGGTCAATAACCAATAGAGGAACCTAGATGCTCATATTGGCTCCTACATATTCTATGAAGATCTTTCTCGGTCAAACCGCATAACAACATACATTGTTCCTTTTGTCGTCGGTATGTTACTTGCCCGAGATACGATCGTCGGTATCTCAATACCGAGCTCAATCTCGTTACCGGCAAGTCTCTTTACTCATTACATAATACATCATCTCGTGACTAACTCATTAGTCATTTGCTTGCAAGGCTTATTATGATGTGTATTACCGAGAGGGCTCGGAGATACCTCTCCGACACTCGGAGTGACAAATCCTATTCTTGATCTATGCCAACACCACGAACACTTTCGGAAACACCTGTAGAGCATGTTTATAATCACCCAGTTACGTTGTGACGTTTGATAGCACACAAGGTGTTCCTCCGGTATTCGGGAGTTGCATATTCTCATAGTCATAGGAACATGTATAAGTCATGAAGAAAGCAATAGCAGTAAAACTAAACGATCACAGTGCTAAGCTAACGGATGGGTCTTGTCCATCACATCATTCTCCTAACGATGTGATCTCATTGATCAAATGACAACTCATGTCTATGGTTAGGATACATAACCATCTTTGATCAGTGAGCTAGTCTAGTAGAGGCATACTAGGGACATACTGTTTTGTCTATGTATTCACACATGTACTAAGTTTCCGGTTAATACAATTCTAGCATGAATAAAAGACATTTATCATGATATAAGGAAATACAAATAACATCTTTATTATTGCCTCTAGGGCATATTTCCTTCAGTCAGCTGTTAAATTGGAGCAATTATCTGTGATAATACTATGCGGGACACCGTATCGATGTACTACGCTGGATATAAAATCTATCACATGCCCTGCTTCAGCTGTTTTTACTGGCTTGGCTTCTATCCATTTAGTGAACTTATCTACCATCACCAGTAAGTATTTTCGTTTATGACTTCCCCCTTTAAGGGGTCCGACCATATCAAGCCCCTAGACCGCAAAAGGCCAAGTAATGGGGATTGTTCTTAGTGCGGTGGGAGGCATGTGACTTTGATTTGCAAAGGCTGGCAGCCAACACAGTGTTGGACTAAGGTTTGGGCATCTGCTCGGGCAGTAGGCTAGTAAAAACCAGCGCGAAAAGCTTTGCCTACGAGCGCCCTTGCTGCGGCATGGTGACCGCCCATTCCAACGTGTATTTCAGTGAGAATTCGCCTTCCCTCCTCTTCGGAGATGCACCTTTGGAGAATCCCAGTTGTGCTTTTCTTGTATAGTTCACCTTCGTGAACTTTGTAGGCTTTAGAGCGCCGGACTATGCGGCGGGCCTCATTTTGATCATCGGGGAGTTCCTGCCTATTAAGGTAAGCTAGGAAAGGCTCTATCCAGGGGGCTATGATAGCCATGATTTCGTGAGCCGAATGAGCTATCTCCATGCTTGGATCTCCGATGACATCGTGATTGAGTGTGGCTGGGGGTGTGTTCAGATCCAAATTTGTATCGCCGCTCGTGTCCTGCCATGTTACTGATGGCTTAAACAACCGTTCTACAAATGTGTTCGGTGGGACGGGGTCGCGTTTAGCTCCCATGCGTGCGAGTACATCAGCGGCCTGGTTATTATCCCGGACTACGTGATGGAATTCCAACCCCTCAAATCGAGCCGATATTTTCAATATGGCATTGAGATAAGCTGCCATTTTTGAATCCTTCGCATCAAAATCCCCATTAATTTGGGAGATGGTGAGGTTTGAGTCTCCGTATACCTCGAGGCATTGTATGCCCATGGATACAGCTAGTCGGAGACCATGCAATAGGGCCTCGTATTCGGCCGCATTGTTCGAGTCTGTATACATAATCTGTAAAACGTACCGAACTGTATCCCCTGTTGGAGATGTCAATATTACGCCGGCCCCCAGCCCGGCTAGCATTTTAGAACCGTCGAAGTACATTGTCCAGTGGGAATATGGGCCGTACTCTTTAGGGAGTTCGGCTTCGGTCCATTCTACGACAAAGTTGGCCAACACCTGGGATTTAATAGTCCGGCGCAGCCTATAGGATATTTCAAACGACAAGAGCTCAATGGCCCATTTGGCTATGCGTCCCGTGGCGTCTTTATTGTTGATAATATCATTGAGTGGTACCTCGGATGCCACTGTGATCGAACACTCTTGAAAGTAGTGTCGGATTTTTCGAGATGACATGAAGACCGCATAGACAATTTCTAATAGTGGGGGTACCGTGACTTACACGGTGTTAGAACCTTGAATACATAGTATACGGGCTTTCGGACGGGGAATTTATGTCCCTCTTCGGCTCGTTCGACGATGAGCACGGCACTCACCACCTGGTGAGTGGCTGATATGTACACAGGCATTGGTTCGCCAACACCGGGGGGCCGCTAGGATTTGGTTGCTTGCCAGTAGAGCCTTTATTTCTTCCAATCCGGCTGTGGTCGCATTTATCCATTCGAAATTGTTAGTGCGCCGTAGCAATCTGTAAAGTGGCAATGATTTTTCTCCTAACCTGGATATGAAGCGGCTTAAAGCCGCTACGCAGCCTGCTAGTTTTTGGACTTGCTTGAGATCGGTTGGTATTTTGAGTTCTGACAAGGCCCGGATTTTGGCTGGGTTAGCTTCGATTCCTCTATGGGATATGATGAACCCTAATAGCTTTCCGGCTGGAACGCCGAAGACGCATTTTTCTGGATTGAGCCTTATGTCATATTCTCGGAAGTTGGTGAATGTAAGGCGAAGATCATCCACCAAGGTCTCGACGTGTTTAGTCTTTACGACTACATCATCAACATATGCCTCCACTGTATTGCCAATTTGTTTTTCTAAGCATGTTTGAATCATGCTTTGATATGTGGCGCCAGCGTTTTTGAGTCCAAAGGGCATGATGTTGAAACAAAAGGGGCCGTACGGGGTGATAAATGCCGTTGCGGCCTGATCGGATTCCTTCATCTTTATCTGATGGTATCCGGAATAAGCATCAAGGAAGCACAGTGAGTCGTGTCCGGCCGTTGCATCGATAATTTGATCCATGCGGGGCAAAGGAAAGGGATCCTTTGGGCAAGCCTTATTCTGGTCTGTGAAATCGACACAGAGGCGCCTGGATTTATCCTTCTTCGGTACCATGACTAGGTTGGCTAGCCAATCCAGAAGTTTAATTTCTCTGATGAATACGGCTTACAATAGTTTGGCTAACTCTTCTCCCATTGCTTGTCTTTTGGGTTCGGAAAATCATCGCAGTGACTGCTTGACTGGTTTAAACCCTTTGATAATATTGAGGCTGTGTTCGGCCAGCCTACGTGGGATTCCTGGCATGTCTGAAGGGTGCCAGGCGAATATATCCCAATTTTCCCGAAGGAAGGCGCGTAACACGCTGTCTACCGCTATATCCAGTTGTGCCTCGATAGATGCCGTCTTATTAGGGTCTGTTGGGTGCACTTGGAATTTGATGATTTCATCAGCTGGGTTGAAGGAGGTTGACTTTGATCTTTTGGCGAGGATGACATCGCCGACATCCACCTTTGATCGTAGGGTGGTTAGTTCTTCAGCCGTGAGAGCTTCGGATGATGCCTCTAAGGCTAAGGATGCCATTTTGTTTCCAGCGCGGAGTGATCTATCCGGATCACTTATTATTGTGATCACCCCATTGGGCCCTGGCATTTTAAGCTTCATGTACCCGTAATGGGGTATAGCTTGAAAGCGTCCCGTCCTAGAAGGGCGTGGTATCCGCTATGAAAGGGCACAATGTGAAAGAGTAGTTCCTCCAATCTGTAGTTGTCGGGTGAGCCGAACACTACATCAAGCTTAATGCTTCCCGAACACTTGGCCTCGCGGCTTGGCATAATTCCTCTAATGGTTGTGCTGGTGTGCTTAATGCGGGATTTCTTGACCTTCATTTTTGCAAGTGTTTCCTCATATATGAGGTTTAGTCCGCTTCCTCCATCCATAAGTACTTTAGTGAGGCGGAAGCCATCTACTATTGGTTCTAGTACAAGAGCTGCTGATGCTCGGATCGGTCGGACTCGAGGTGCATCTTCGTCGGAAAAACTAATTGCCGTGTCGCTCCATGGGCTTGCAGAGCTAATTTGGTAAACCTCGGCAAGTTCGCGATTTGCTCTCTTGCGATGGTTATTTGAGGAGAATGTCTCAAAGACAATGAAGACATCGATGTCTTTCTCCCCTGGTGCGGTGGTGGCAAGAATTGCTGTACCGCTCTTTGCTACCTGCCGGAGTACCCAACATGCTCTAAGGCGATGGTTTGGGACATTATCCGGGGTTGCGTGTATTTGGCAAGGTGTATCGAGTAGTTCGTCCAGTACGGACCTGTGTCGTAAAAGAGGCTTGTTCTTCTTGCTAATAGGAATGCTATCGGATGACCAACTAGGATAAGTCTGTTTCGCTTTGTTAACGTACTGTCCAGATATGGACTGTTCTAGAGGTGTATTATGGGCTTTCCAAGTATTTTCCATTGCGCAGTACTTCCATACTAACTGCGATAATTCTCAGAAACTTAGAACACGACGTCGGTTGAGGGCGTTCAAGACTCCCTCGTCCGTGCAATTGCGGTAAAATAGAGAGACCGCTTTGTCGTCGCAGCGGTCCTTGACCTTGTGTTTAACAAGTAGGAATCTGGCCCAGAAGTGGTTGACCATTTCCTCGGGCTGCTGTTGTATGTTCGCGAGGTCATCTATGTCCGGGATTCCGGATTTACTTGAAGAGTTTTTCCAGGGTGGGTGGGCGTTGGAAATTTTGAATCCCGACCCAGAGTGATATTCGGAGTTTTAGCAACCTCTGATGGTGACAATCTAGATTCTATGGGGTCTAATTGCCCTTCGGGTCCCGCGTCGGTCCCAGAGCTCGAAGAACATAGTGCGTCTCCTGACTGGGAGGTGTTCGGCTCGATGGGTTCATAGGTCTGAACTGTTGTGGTCTCCGTCTGGAGAGGAGAAGTCTCTATGACTCCTGTGACGCCCGAAGACCGACGTCCCAGAAGATTCCAGAAGATTCCAGATGTTCCGGGTTGCCCGTGTGTTTCTTTTGCTTGTGTTATTTATTTTTGCATTGCATCATGCATCATGCCATCATCTCTTTAATTTTTTGCATCTCAACTTAAATAAATTGTGTGGGCCTCCGGTCCATTTAAATCGAGGGAAGAATGTCTTCTCTTTATAACATATAAAAGTCTCTCAATATTTAGGGAGCTATATTTATTAATTATTCCATTGCTTCGGAATCACCATAACACACTTGCATAATTTCCCCATTGTCTTTTCACTTCGAGTTTCACCTTCAAAATCTTGCCAATAATTCTTTTCCGTTGTTTCGAGGTTCCTCCAAAAATTTGAACATTTTTGGACACTTCTATAATCACGTCTTAGTTCAAACCTATTTGAATTAAATTCAAATGCGTTTGAATTATATCTCGTTCATGCCTTTTCTATTTTTCTCGGAACGTGCTCTTTTCTTGATGCCCGAGAAAAATATTCCCTTGTGCAATTATGCTCATAACCCCCCTCTATCTTTTCTTTCTTTGTCTTTTTTTTCCTTTCTTTTCTCTCTTTTATTAAGAGCAGCAGCCCACCAGCCTCATAGCCATCTGGGCCTCCTCCTTTCCCTCTATTCGGCCCAGCAGCTCGGTCTCCAGGCCCAGCCGAGCGCCCCTCCTCCCCGCGGCCCAGGGCTCCCTCGCCCGAACCCTAGCAGCGACCGCAGCCATCGCTCGCTCGCTCCCAATTCCCTCGTGCCGCCGCCGCACTCTTTCCCTCTCCCCGACCCGCATCGCTCGCTCACTCCTTTCCCCTCTGGTCTCCCTTCCCTCGATCCTCCCTGTCGACCCCGCACCTCGCGCCCGATCCCCGAGCTTTCCCTCGCTCCCCTCGAACCCTCTCCCTCGTCGCCCCGAGGCCCTCCTTCATCGCCAGAGGCAGGGCGCCGCCTTCGCCCCGCGGTCCACCGTCGGGCGCCTCGCCCCTGGCGCCCCGCAAGAGGGCCGCGCCCAGCGAGCCGACGGGCCGGTCGGGAGCCCTCGAGCGCCCCCGTCTCCAGAAGCCAAGCGCCGCTCGGGCCTCCTCCTCAACGCCGCGTCGCCTCCAAGGCCGCAGCGGCCGGATCCCGCAGCGCCGAGGGCGCCTCGCCCCGTCGACCTTCCTCAGGTCTTCTCCAGCGCCGGCCTCCTCCGGCCAGGCATCGCCTCCCTTCGAGCCTCTGCAGCCCCGTCCGGCGCCCCGCCTCCGTACGCCGCAGCTCCTCAAGTCCGGCCACCAGCGCCCTGCGCCCGTGCCCTCCTCCTCGCCTTGGTCGCCCTCGTCGGCCACTGTGTCCTCTCCTTGCTGCTGCTCCAAGAACGTGTCCGTGCCGCGCCTCTTTTGCTGCTGCCGCTGCCACGAACACGTCGCCCCGTGCTGCCTTGTTGGAAGTTTTGTTGCTGTAGTTTTTGTTTTGTATTGTGTTGCTTGTGTTGTTGAATTGTCAGATGACCCGAACGAGTACACGGCGAAACGACAAGTACCTCTACGTGTGCACCCGAACATCTACGGAAAAACGACCAAGTTCCACTACTTCCCACGACGACCACGTGTACAACTACGATGCCGAGGCCACAACCTTTTGACAAGTACCACGACGACCGAACGAGACGATGACAAGTACATCTACGAACGGGAACGCCTACACGACGACCGACTCGACAAGTACCACTACTTCCACTACCGTCGCTCGACGACCGCGAGTACCACTACCGTCGCCCGGAAACGAGGAATTCGCCAAGTACCACGACACGATGACGTGAACAACTACTTCCTCTTCGGAAACGTGAACGGCTACTTCCTCTCCGAACGTGAACGACCCCTTCCTCTACGATCTCGAACCGTCCCGAAACGAGTGTTTCGAAGGTATAATCCGAGACGATGACCCGTGAATGCTTGTTGTGGTCGTATGAAATGTTTCCCGTGTGTGCTTCGTGTCTGTTTCGTCCGTTGTCATGTTCCTCGGTTGCCTCGTCGCCGACCCGTGGGAACCCGGTGACGGGATCGCCCCACCTTTCATCTCGTTTGACTCGCTCACGCCGTCTTACCTTTTGCACCGGTCTCGCAACGAGTTACCGGCACCGATATGATGCCGTTGCATCATTTTCGGTTCGTTGCCGTGGCACCCTTTCGTTCCACCACGGTGACAAATGCTTCTTATCATCTTCTTGTCAACTTTTAATAAATTGCTTAAACTTGATCATGTCATCCGCATCATATTAACAACATTAATATGTTGAATTGTTGTTTGCTTAATAATTACTAAACATGCTCATGGGGATTTTCCGGAATGTGTTGTTGTTATTCTCCGGCCTCATTTAAAATGTCTTAATAGGTAGTTTATTTTTTCTTCACCTCTTGCCATGTTAACAAACATTTAATCTTGTCTTGTAAATAAACGAGAGTCAACTAAATAATTAAATGTGGTGTTTCGTCAATATGCAACTCGTTGCATATTGATCTCCACTTAACTTGTAGTATTTGTTTGTGCACTTTGCCATGCCATGCATATTTAAACCGGACATGCATCATACTTGTTTGTGCATCGTATGCCATGTTAATGCTTGCGTGTTTACCATGTTGTTTTCTTCTTTCCGGTTGCTTCTCTTGTTAGCTTCGGTTTCGTTCCGGAGTAGTGAGGATTCGCTCGACTGTTGCTCCGTCTACTTCATGGATCCGTTCTTCTCCCTCGTGGATTCCAGGCAAGATGATCATACCCTTGGATACCTTTACTACCATTGCCATGCTTAGTTGTCTCGATGCTATCGTTACATGTCGCGCTACCCATCTTTTGTGTCAGCCTCTCCTTGTTGCCATGAAACCTCTAACCTTGACACCTTCCTAGCAAAACCACTGTTTGGCTATGTTACCCGCTTGCTCAGCCTCGCTTGCTCAGTCCCTCTTATAGCGTTGTTAGTTGCAGGTGAAGATGAAGTCCGTTCCAGGAGGGAACTTGTTGTTGGTATATCAATATCACAATATCTATAATTATTATTAACACACCTATATACTGGGCATGGGTGGAAGGCTTGGCCTTTTGCTCGGTGTTTTGTTCCACTCATGCCACCTTAGGCGCCAATAAACCGGCATTATGTTCCTTGATTTTGCGTTCCTTACACGATGGGTGGATGGGGACCCCTTGACAGTTCGACTTTGAATAAAACTCTTCCAGCAAGGCCCAACATTGGTTTTAATTTGCTCATAATAACAACTTAATTAATTAATTAAATTGCATAGGGAGTTAGCGCTACCCGAGGATTCTTAATTCTACATAACAGGGGGGGCCAGTGCTGATGGTGTTGGTCCCAAACTAGAGCCACTTGCGGATACCACCCAGTTCGCTGGGATCTTCGGTATCTGTACGTACTGCTCATCCGGACGTGGCCTGAGACGAGATACGCGCGGCTACTATCAGGGTGTCGGCACGCAGGGAGGTCTTGCTGGACTTGTTTTACCATTGTCGAAATGACTTGTGCTACCGGGATGCCGAGCCTGATCGGATTTTCCCTAAGATAAGGAGTGGTGATATTATATTTATCACTTCAGCTAATCGTGAGAGCTTGTGATGGGCTAAGTTGGAACACCCCTGCAGGGTTATGAACTTTCGAAAGCCGTGCCCGCGGTTATGTGGCAGATTGGAATTTGTTAATGTCCGGTTGTAGAAAACTTGAAAGATGCTCCGAAGTAAAACACACAACTGTGTGAGTAACCGTGACTGTCTCTTTTCATTTTGAGAAGAGAACACGGTGGGGTTATGTTTGACCGTATGTAGTTAGGATCTTTAGCGATCACCACTTTTGCGACCGTTTGCGTAGCTTCTCATCTTATTCTGGTACTCGTAAGTTAGCCACCATATTATGCTTAGCCGCTGCTGCAACCTCAGCACCTTACCTCTTCCTACCCATAAAGCTTTGCTAGTCTTGTTACCCATGGTTATGGGATTGCTGAGTCCTCGTGGCTCACAGTTACTACAACACCAGATGCAGGTTCAGCCGAGTTCGAAGCAGCAGCTGGTTCAAGTGCTTCACTGGGAGCTCGATGAAGAGTGTGGCCGTTTTCTTGTTACGTTTCGACGATCAGTAGTGGTTTCTACTAGGATTCGATCCTGACCTATGGCTTTATGTTGTTTTGGTATCTTTCTTTGGATCTTCACCCGTAGTCGGGTTGTGATGTTTTGTATGATGATTTGTTTATTTATTGTATTGTGTGAAGTGGCGAGTGTAAGCCAACTATCTCCTTTTGCAATTTAACCCCTCTTTTACATGAGTCGTGCAAAGATACCAAACTTGAGATCATTCTAGGATGGGCTTATACCTTTAAGTCGTGCCTCGACACGTAGGAGGTATAGTCCCATCCTGGGCATTACAGGTTGGTATTCAGAGCCTTCTCCGACCTAGAAGCCCCCACTGATTGATCGAATCATTGACGGTTGAGTCTAGGCACACACTAAAAATGTTTTGAGTCCTATATATATATCGGAGAGTAGGATTTCTTTGCTTCTCATCCCCTTTCTCTCTGGTGAGGACTCCTGATGACTACTCTTGTCTCTCCTACTTTCAAAAATTGCACCAAATTTTTTTAGGATCCCGCGAGTATTCTGGGATTGTTTCGATGTTCTTGTGACAAGGATATTGTTCTCGATGCCTCCTGTTCCCGAGGAGTTGAGCTTCGGGGTATCATTGTAACAAGCATATCGCGGCAGTACTAAATACTTAAGACGGCCGACATCGAAAATCTCTCCTATACGGCCAGTGGCAAGATAACCCTGACATCACCCAGTACTGGGGAGGTAGTTCGAGAGTATTGCCATAGCTTGTATAGTGGATGCGTTTTGAAGGTCTGAGGTAAATAGTTTCCGAGAAAGACTGGTTATGTGTTGAAGGATGGATACACCTGGATGTAGGTTTAGAGTTGATTGCGCGGTGCTTCCCGTGTATCCCCAACACCTGATTGCATAACTGGAAACTTTCGGAAATCTATAGGTGGGTTTATCTAGTAGTTCTAGGCATTCTTCCAACGGATGCTCGATATGAAGTTCGGGGTTCTACATTGAGTGAAGTGGTTTTATGGACTTGTTCTGATCAGGAGTTGCATCTTAAAGGGTCCTTGGCTATGCTGATCCGGGGATTGCAAAACCCTTTTGTAACATGTTCCATGAGCTTTCAGCACGAAGATGTCGAACGAAGCTTCTATCTTGTATTTGTTCTATCTGATCCTTGTTCCTTTTTATTTATTTACCTTTTCCTTCTCCTAAGTGGCTTTTCGTCAAGTTGATGTACCTGCTGAATTCATTCGTTCAATTCTCTGTTCGGATGATATTGTGAAGATCATGTTACACATCTACCCCTTGTTTTGTTTTGATTCTGGTATTCGAGTTGCTTCGATGTCAAATGTTGATTCCATACCTTTCTTAATCGGTGTTCTCATATTTCTATGAGAGTGCTGGTCCTTCTTGATCATCAAGATGGTCATGTTAAATTCTTTTCCAACCGGTGTGCCTTCTCTTCAAGTTACTCCATACGGACGTCGTTGAGAAATCTGACGATTTGTCTGTTTCATTCATACCAAGTTGTCTTTGTTTTCCCCACCCTCCCACCCTTTTTCTTCTTGTAGCCTGAAAATCTCAGATGAAGTATCCATTTTATTCATGTGATGGTTCTTCATTATTTCCTTCAATGTTCTTATCCGGTGACTTATCGTGAAGATGCTCAAGAGCTTCTAGTTCATCATTCTTTTGTTCTCAATTCTGTCGGTGGATGTAATTCAAGATTTCGGTGTTGATCTTATCCTTTTCCTCATTTCACAATGCTTTCTTATTCCGGTGCCCCAATTAATCATTCTCCTCTTGCTATTCATATCCGGAGTGCTGAAGATTCATAATTCCATTCTTAATCCGTTCAAGCTTTTTTTTGAGGATTGTTATCTTACTCAAGCCATTAATTCAACTGGTACTATATCTTTTAAGCAATCTTTTTCAACGGTGATTCCTTTTGAGTGGGCCCTAACCCACAGGTCTTTTGACAGGATCTTACCTGACTCTTCTTTTTCCGGAGAATTCTTTTCAAGTGTGACGTAAGAATGATTTCCATCAGTCACATGCCTTCTCCAAGATCGCTTTCAAATTCTTGTTCATCATTGGTTCAACCTTCTAATTCTTCATTCCGGAGTGCTCAACAATTCTTATGGCATCTCTCGTCTTCATTCTCAGCATTTGCAGACCGGAGAAGTGTTTCTCTTAAACCTTGGCCCGTTCTCTTGATGAGTTGTGATTCTAGCTTCATGCCATCCTCATAATTGTTTTCGATTGTGGGAATTGTTTTCATGCCCCTTCAGAGCAATTCTTGAGTTCTTGTCATTGTGATCCTCCGAAGGCCATCATTTCAGAATATTTCTTCGTTCTCAGTTTGCAACTTCGTCCTACAAATATTCTTCATTGATGTCTCTTCGTTCGTCTCCATATTCTTATGGTGGTTCATTCAAGATTACTCTTCCGTTGTTATCATTTTAATTCATTTGTTCTTTTCATAATCCTACCGGTGGTTCGTTGAAGATTTATCCAAGCTTGTGCGAGATCTCTCTTTAATTCTTTCCAACGAGAATAAGTAGTGTGCCAAATCCTTTGGTTGTCATCAATTAAATTGGTGAAGGATATGCATGACATAATTCTTATTCTTGTTCCTTCAGGTGATTTAATTCTTTCGTCTGGATCTTGTTCATCATATCATATCCTTGGTTCTAAATTCTTCATCTTGTTTTCCGGAGCTCCAAGTTATTTCAATTATCATTTCAAGCTCCATCTAATTCATCGCAGGTCTTGAACCTTGTTCTTTTCATTTTTCACTTCTCATGCTTTCGTTACCGGAGTTCTCATGGTGGTTCATCATCATTTAATTCATCCTCGAATTCTTCATCAAGATTCTTGTTGGAGCTCAAGCATTCTTCATCATGCATTCCAATTGCATTCTTTCTACCTTATCTTTTCAGGTGGTGTTATGTCATTCTTGACAATTCCTTCAGGTTTCATGATTCACGAGTTGTCAGAATGAGATATTTAAACCCATCATTTTCCTTGTTCAGGAGATCTTTTCAACCCTTCAATTATTCGTTGGAGTTATCTTGGGTTCTATTTCACCTAAAAGCTTTCCCTAAGAATTGTTGCTATCATGGTGCTTATAATGACCCAAGTTCTTCATTTTATCCTCCCGGTGAGATAAGTTTATCGTCCCCTTGTTGATCTCAATTCAATCAATCGTTTCCGTTAGTGGCTGGTTGTCACCTCTTAATTTTGAGATGTTTTCCATAAGCCCACATCAAGCTTATTCTTTCGTTGTTGAATTTCCAACAACTCCGTTCAACCCTTCTCGTAAGGAGGCTCTTTCAAATGCATTCCTGGGAGAAGTTGTCTTTTTCTTCTCCGTTCTTTTCTTTCCAACGACCTAGCATATATTCTTTCATTCCGGAGGCATTGTGATGTTGCTCTCTTTAACCATCATCTCGTTTTTTTATTGAGATCATGTTCTTTCCCTTGCTTATCATTTAACTGGAGTGTTGTGACTCCATTCTATTCTCTCATCTCATCAAGTTTTGCCTCTCTTGTTAACCGGAGTGCTGTCTGAATCCTTTTTACCCCTTGTGCCATTCTTTAATTGTTCCGGAGGCTATATGTTGCTGTTTTCATCAAGTATCATTCCATCTCCTCAGTTCTTGTCCAATTCCTTCCATTTTCAGACGGAGTGCTGCCCAAATTCTGTCATTCTTATTCCTTGGCTATAACAATGCGGTTCCTTATTCTTTTGGTTCATAAGCTCTTGTTTCATGTCTTTCAACCTGCAAGGCTCTTGTAATGTTCCTTGTTACTCTTTTCTAACGGAGTTTTCATCTTCGTTCATCTCCGTTGCATTCTTTCTTTCAACTTGTTTAACCTCTCAGGTTCGTGGTTTCACTCGTTTGTCGAAGAAGCAACTTTGTTTTACCTCTTCCTCTTCCGTTTTTACCCGGTGCTATCTCTAGGATCTCGGGTCGAGATCCTCTGTTAGTGTGGGAGAGTTGTGACGCCCGAAGACCGACGTCCCAGAAGAATCCAGAAGATTCCAGATGTTCCGGGTTGCCCGTGTGTTTCTTTTGCTTGTGTTATTTATTTTTGCATTGCATCATGCATCATGCCATCATCTCTTTAATTTTTTGCATCTCAACTTAAATAAATTGTGTGGGCCTCCGGTCCATTTAAATCGAGGGAAGAATGTCTTCTCTTTATAACATATAAAAGTCTCTCAATATTTAGGGAGCTATATTATTAATTATTCCATTGCTTCGGAATCACCATAACACACTTGCATAATTTCCCCATTGTCTTTTCACTTCGAGTTTCACCTTCAAAATCTTGCCAATAATTCTTTTCCGTTGTTTCGAGGTTCCTCCAAAAATTTGAACATTTTTGGACACTTCTATAATCACGTCTTAGTTCAAACCTATTTGAATTAAATTCAAATGCGTTTGAATTATATCTCGTTCATGCCTTTTCTATTTTTCTCGGAACGTGCTCTTTTCTTGATGCCCGAGAAAAATATTCCCTTGTGCAATTATGCTCATAACCCCCCTCTATCTTTTCTTTCTTTGTCTTTTTTTTTTCCTTTCTTTTCTCTCTTTTATTAAGAGCAGCAGCCCACCAGCCTCATAGCCATCTGGGCCTCCTCCTTTCCCTCTATTCGGCCCAGCAGCTCGGTCTCTAGGCCCAGCCGAGCGCCCCTCCTCCCCGCGGCCCAGGGCTCCCTCGCCCGAACCCTAGCAGCGACCGCAGCCATCGCTCGCTCGCTCCCAATTCCCTCGTGCCGCCGCCGCACTCTTTCCCTCTCCCCGACCCGCATCGCTCGCTCACTCCTTTCCCCTCTGGTCTCCCTTCCCTCGATCCTCCCTGTCGACCCCGCACCTCGCGCCCGATCCCCGAGCTTTCCCTCGCTCCCCTCGAACCCTCTCCCTCGTCGCCCCGAGGCCCTCCTTCATCGCCAGAGGCAGGGCGCCGCCTTCGCCCCGCGGTCCACCGTCGGGCGCCTCGCCCCTGGCGCCCCGCAAGAGGGCCGCGCCCAGCGAGCCGACGGGCCGGTCGGGAGCCCTCGAGCGCCCCCGTCTCCAGAAGCCAAGCGCCGCTCGGGCCTCCTCCTCGACGCCGCGTCGCCTCCAAAGCCGCAGCGGCTGAATGACGCAGCGCCGAGGGCGCCTCGCCCCGTCGACCTTCCTCAGGTCTTCTCCAGCGCCGGCCTCCTCCGGCCAGGCATCGCCTCCCTCCGAGCCTCTGCAGCCCCGTCCGGCGCCCCGCCTCCGTACGCCGCAGCTCCTCAAGTCCGGCCACCAGCGCCCTGCGCCCGTGCCCTCCTCCTCGCCTTGGTCGCCCTCGTCGGCCACTGTGTCCTCTCCTTGCTGCTGCTCCAAGAACGTGTCCGTGCCGCGCCTCTTTTGCTGCTGCCGCTGCCACGAACACGTCGCCCCGTGCTGCCTTGCTGGAAGTTTTGTTGCTGTAGTTTTTGTTTTGTATTGTGTTGCTTGTGTTGTTGAATTTTCAGATGACCCGAACGAGTACACGGCGAAACGACAAGTACCTCTACGTATGCACCCGAACATCTACGGAAAAACGACCAAGTTACACTACTTCCCACGACGACCACGTGTACAACTACGATGCCGAGGCCACAACCTTTTGACAAGTACCACGACGACCGAACGAGACGATGACAAGTACATCTACGAACGGGAACGCCTACACGACGACCGACTCGACAAGTACCACTACTTCCACTACCGTCGCTCGACGACCGCGAGTACCACTACCGTCGCCCGGAAACGAGGAATTCGCCAAGTACCACGACACGATGACGTGAACAACTACTTCCTCTTCGGAAACGTGAACAGCTACTTCCTCTCCGAACGTGAACGACCCCTTCCTCTACGATCTTGAACCGTCCCGAAACGAGTGTTTCGAAGGTATAATCCGAGACGATGACCCGTGAATGCTTGTTGTGGCCGTATGAAATGTTTCCCGTGTGTGCTTCATGTCCGTTTCGTCCGTTGTCATGTTCCTCGGTTGCCTCGTCGCCGACCCGTGGGAACCCGGTGACGGGATCGCCTCACCTTTCATCTCGTTTGACTCGCTCACGCCGTCTTACCTTTTGCACCGGTCTCGCAACGAGTTACCGGCACCGATATGATGCCGTTGCATCATTTTCGGTTCGTTGCCGTGGCACCCTTTCGTTCCACCACGGTGACAAATGCTTCTTATCATCTTCTTGTCAACTTTTAATAAATTGCTTAAACTTGATCATGTCATCCGCATCATATTAACAACATAAATATGTTGAATTGTTGTTTGCTTAATAATTACTAAACATGCTCATGGGGATTTTCCGGAATGTGTTGTTGTTATTCTCCGGCCTCATTTAAAATGTCTTAATAGGTAGTTTATTTTTGCTTCACCTCTTGCGATGTTAACAAACATTTAATCTTGTCTTGTAAATAAACGAGAGTCCACTAAATAATTAAATGTGGTGTTTCGTCAATATGCAACTCGTTGCATATTGATCTCCACTTAACTTGTAGTATTTGGTTGTGCACTTTGCCATGCCATGCATATTTAAACCGGACATGCATCATACTTGTTTGTGCATCGTATGCCATGTTAATGCTTGCGTGTTTACCGTGTTGTTTTCTTCTTTTCGGTTGCTTCTCTTGTTAGCTTCGGTTTCGTTCCGGAGTAGTGAGGATTCGCTCGACTGTTGCTCCGTCTACTTCATGGATCCGTTCTTCTCCCTCGTGGATTCCAGGCAAGATGATCATACCCTTGGATACCTTTACTACCATTGCCATGCTTAGTTGTCTCGATGCTATCGTTACATGTCGCGCTACCCATCTTTTGTGTCAGCCTCTCCTTGTTGCCATGAAACCTCTAACCTTGACACCTTCCTAGCAAAACCACTGTTTGGCTATGTTACCCGCTTGCTCAGCCTCGCTTGCTCAGTCCCTCTTATAGCGTTGTTACTTGCAGGTGAAGATGAAGTCCGTTCTAGGAGGGAACTTGTTGTTGGTATATCAATATCACAATATCTATAATTATTATTAACACACCTATATACTGGGCATGGGTGGAAGGCTTGGCCTTTTGCTCGGTGTTTTGTTCCACTCATGCCACCTTAGGCGCCAATAAACCGGCATTATGTTCCTTGATTTTGCGTTCCTTACACGATGGGTGGATGGGGACCCCTTGACAGTTCGACTTTGAATAAAACTCTTCCAGCAAGGCCCAACATTGGTTTTAATTTGCTCATAATAACAACTTAATTAATTAATTAAATTGCATAGGGAGTTAGCGCTACCCGAGGATTCTTAATTCTACATAACAGGGGGGCCAGTGCTGATGGTGTTGGTCCCAAACTAGAGCCACTTGCGGATACCACCCAGTTCGCTGGGATCTTCGGTATCTGTACGTACTGCTCATCCGGACGTGGCCTGAGACGAGATACGCGCGGCTACTATCAGGGTGTCGGCACGCCGGGAGGTCTTGCTGGACTTGTTTTACCATTGTCGAAATGACTTGTGCTACCGGGATGCCGAGCCTGATCGGATTTTCCCTAAGATAAGGAGTGGTGATATTATATTTATCACTTCAGCTAATCGTGAGAGCTTGTGATGGGCTAAGTTGGAACACCCCTGCAGGGTTATGAACTTTCAAAAGCCGTGCCCGCGGTTATGTGGCAGATTGGAATTTGTTAATGTCCGGTTGTAGAAAACTTGAAAGATGCTCCGAAGTAAAACACACAACTGTGTGAGTAACCGTGACTGTCTCTTTTCATTTTGAGAAGAGAACACGGTGGGGTTATGTTTGACCGTATGTAGTTAGGATCTTTAGCGATCACCACTTTTGCGACCGTTTGCGTAGCTTCTCATCTTATTCTGGTACTCGTAAGTTAGCCACCATATTATGCTTAGCCGCTGCTGCAACCTCACCACCTTACCTCTTCCTACCCATAAAGCTTTGCTAGTCTTGTTACCCATGGTTATGGGATTGCTGAGTCCTCGTGGCTCACAGTTACTACAACACCAGATGCAGGTTCAGCCGAGTTCGAAGCAGGAGCTGGTTCAAGTGCTTCACTGGGAGCTCGATGAAGAGTGTGGCCGTTTGCTTGTTACGTTTCGACGATCAGTAGTGGTTTCTACTAGGATTCGATCCTGACCTGTGGCTTTATGTTGTTTTGGTATCTTTCTTTGGATCTTCACCCGTAGTCGGGTTGTGATGTTTTGTATGATGATTTGTTTATTTATTGTATTGTGTGAAGTGGCGAGTGTAAGCCAACTATCTCCTTTTGCAATTCAACCCCTCTTTTACATGAGTCGTGCAAAGATACCAAACTTGAGATCATTCTAGGATGGGCTTATACCTTTAAGTCGTGCCTCGACACGTAGGAGGTATAGTCCCATCCTGGGCATTACAGGTTGGTATTCAGAGCCTTCTCCGACCTAGAAGCCCCCACTGATTGATCGAATCGTTGACGGTTGAGTCTAGGCACACACTAAAAATGTTTTGAGTCCTATATATATATCGGAGAGTAGGATTTCTTTGCTTCTCATCCCCTTTCTCTCTGGTGAGGACTCCTGACGACTACTCTTGTCTCTCCTACTTTCAAAAATTGCACCAAATTTTTTTAGGATCCCGCGAGTATTCTGGGATTGTTTCGATGTTCTTGTGACAAGGATATTGTTCTCGATGCCTCCTGTTCCCGAGGAGTTGAGCTTCGGGGTATCATTGTAACAAGCATATCGCGGCAGTACTAAATACTTAAGACGGCCGACATCGAAAATCTCTCCTATACGGCCAGTGGCAAGATAACCCCGACATCACCCAGTACTGGGGAGGTAGTTCGAGAGTATTGCCATAGCTTGTATAGTGGATGCGTTTCGAAGGTCCGAGGTAAACAGTTTCCGAGAAAGACTGGTTATGTGTTGAAGGATGGATACACCTGGATGTAGGTTTAGAGTTGATTGCGCGGTGCTTCCCGTGTATCCCCAACACCTGATTGCATAACTGGAAACTTTCGGAAATCTATAGGTGGGTTTATCTAGTAGTTCTAGGCATTCTTCCAACGGATGCTCGATATGAAGTTCGGGGTTCTACATTGAGTGAAGTGGTTTTATGGACTTGTTCTGATCGGGAGTTGCATCTTAAAGGGTCCTTGGCTATGCTGATCCGGGGATTGCAAAACCCTTTTGTAACACGTTCCATGAGCTTTCAGCACGAAGATGTCGAACGAAGCTTCTATCTTGTATTTGTTCTATCTGATCCTTGTTCCTTTTTATTTATTTACCTTTTCCTTCTCCTAAGTGGCTTTTCGTCAAGTTGATGTACCTGCAGAATTCATTCGTTCAATTCTCTGTTCGGATGATATTGTGAAGATCATGTTACACATCTACCCCTTGTTTTGTTTTGATTCTGGTATTCGAGTTGCTTCGATGTCAAATGTTGATTCCATACCTTTCTTAATCGGTGTTCTCATATTTCTATGAGAGTGCTGGTCCTTCTTGATCATCAAGATGGTCATGTTAAATTCTTTTCCAACCGGTGTGCCTTCTCTTCAAGTTACTCCATACGGACGTCGTTGAGAAATCTGACGATTTGTCTGTTTCATTCATACCAAGTTGTCTTTGTTTTCCCCACCCTCCCACCCTTTTTCTTCTTGGAGCCAGAAAATCTCAGATGAAGTATCCATTTTATTCATGTGATGGTTCTTCATTCTTTCCTTCAATGTTCTTATCCGGTGACTTATCGTGAAGATGCTCAAGAGCTTCTAGTTCATCATTCTTTTGTTCTCAATTCTATCGGTGGATGTAATTCAAGATTTCGGTGTTGATCTTATCCTTTTCCTCATTTCACAATGCTTTCTTATTCCGGTGCCCCAATTAATCATTCTCCTCTTGCTATTCATATCCGGAGTGCTGAAGATTCATAATTCCATTCTTAATCCGTTCAAGCTTTTTTTTGAGGATTGTTATCTTACTCAAGCCATTAATTCAACTGGTACTATATCTTTTAAGCAATCTTTTTCAACGGTGATTCCTTTTGAGTGGGCCCTAACCCACAGGTCTTTTTCCAGGATCTTACCTGACTCTTCTTTTTCCGGAGAATTCTTTTCAAGTGTGACGTAAGAATGATTTCCATCAGTCACATGCCCTAACCCACAGGTCATTATTATGAGACTATCTAGGCATGATCATTATATGTAGGCATCACGTCCGAGACAAGTAGACCGAAATGATTCTGCATCTACTACTATTACTCCAGACATCGACCATTATCCAGCATGCATCTAGAGTATTAAGCTCATAAGAACGGAGTAACGCCTTAAGCAAGATGACATGATATAGAGGGATAAACTCAAACATAGTGATATAAACCCCATATTTTTATCCTCGATGGCAACAATACAATACGTGCCTTGCTGCCCCTACTGTCACTGGGTAAGGACAACGCAAGATTGAACACAGAGCCAAGCACTTCTCCCATTGCAAGAACTATAGATCTAGTAGGCCAAACCAAACCAATAATTCGAAGAGACTTGCAAGGATATTATAATCATACATAAAGAGTTCAGAAAAGAACCAAATATTTCTCATAGATAATCTTGATCATAAACCCACAATTCATCGAATCTCGACAAACACACTGCAAAAAGAGATTACATCGAATAGATCTCCTCGAAGACCGAGGAGAACTTGGTATTGAGATCCAAAGAGAGAGAGAGAAGAAGCCATCTAGATACTAGCTATGGAACTACTCACAACTCATGGTGAGGCGATGATGATGATGATGTAGAAGCACTCCGTAGTAGATCCCCCCCTCCGGCGGAGCTCCGGAAGAGGCCCCATGATGGGATCTCATGGGAACAGAAGGTTGCGGCGGTGGAACTAGGGTTTTCTCTGTTGTTCTGATAGTTTCGGAGTACGTAGCTATATATAGGAGGAAGGAGGGCACCGGGGCCAGACGGGGTGCCCACGAGGCATGGGGCACACCCTATAGGGGGGCGCCCCCACCCTCGTGGACGCCACATCAGCCCTACTCCGTGGTTCTCAAGTCTCCCGTGCGTATTTTGCTCCAAAAATATCTCTACCGAAGGTTTCATTCTGTTTGGACTCCGTTTGATATTCCTTTTCTGTAAAACCCTAAAATAGGCAAACAAAATAGCAATCTGGACTGGGCCTTTGGGTTATTAGGTTAGTCCCAAAAATAATATAAAAGTGTATAACAAAGCCAATTAAACATCCAAAACATCATAAATAATAGCATGGAACAATAAAAAATTATAGATACGTTGGAGATGTATCAAGCATCCCCAAGGTTAATTCCTGCTCGTCCTCGAGTAGGTAAATGATAAAAACAGAATTTTTGATGTGGAATGTTAACCAACATAGTTTTTCAATGTAATTCTCTTAATTGTGGAATGAATGTTCAGATCTGAAAGATTCAAGACAAAAGTCTATATTGACATAAGAAATAATAATACTTCAAGCATACTAACAAAGCAATCATGTCTTCTCAAAATACTATGGCTAAAGAAAGTTATCCCTACAAAATCATATAGTCTGGCTATGCTCCCTCTTCATCACACAAATATTCATATCATGGACAACCCCGATTTCAGCCAAGCACTTGTTTTCATACTCTATTCTTTCAAACCTTTCAACTTTCACGCAATACATGAGCGTGAGCCATGGACATAGCACTATGTGGAATAGAGAGGTGGTTGTGGAGAAGACAAAAAGGAGGGAGATAGTCTCACATCAACTAGGTGTATCAATGGGATACGGAGATGCCCATCAATAGATACCAATGTGAGTGAGTAAGGATTGCCATGCAACGGATGCACTAAAGCTAAATATGTACGAAAGCTCAACAAAAGAAACTAGTGGGTGTGCATCCAACTTGCTTGCTCACGAAGACCTAGGGCATTTGAGGAAGCCCATCGTTGGAATATACAAGCCAAGTTCTATAATGAAAATTCCCACTAGTATATAAAAGTGACTAAATATGAGACTCTCTATCATGAAGAACATGGTGCTACTTTGAAGCACAAGTGTGGAAAGAGATAGTAGCAATTGTCCCTTCTCTATTTTCTCTCATTTTTTTGGAGGTGCTTTCTCTCTTTTTTAAAATTTATTTATTTAGCCCCTCTCTATTTTTTCGGGCATCTTTTTTTATTGGCCTTTCCTCACATGGGACAATGCTCTAATAATGATGATCATCACACTTTATATTGAATTACAACTCAATACTAGAACAAGTATGACTCTATATGAATGCCTCCGGCGGTGTACCGGGATATGCTATGAATCAAGAGTGACATGTATGAAAAATTATGCATGGTGGCTTTGCCACAAATACGATGTCAACTACATGATCATGCATGGCAATATGACAATATGAAGCGTGTCATATGAACGGAACGGTGGAAAGTTGCATGGCAATATATCTCGGAATGGCTATGGAAATGTCATGATAGGTAGGTATGGTGGCTGTTTTGAGGAAAATATATGGTGGCTGTTTTGACGAAGGATATATAGTGGGTGTATGGTACCGGCGAAAGTTGCGCGGTACAAGAGAGGCTAGCAATAGTGGAAGGGTGAGAGTGCGTAATATCCATGGACTGAACATTAGTCATAAGAACTCATATACTTATTGCAAAAATTTGCGAGTCATCAAAACAAAGCAATCAACACATGCTCATAGGGGGGAGGTTGGTAGGAGTTAACCATCGCACGTCCCCGACCTCCACACAAAGGTTGACACTTTACAAATACCTCATGCTCTAACTTCGTCGCATAGCGGTTCACCATACGTGCATGCTACGTGAATCACTAACCTTAACACAAGCATTTCTCAATTCCATAATAACTCCACTAGCATGACTTTAATATCACTATCCTCATATCTCAAACAATTATCAAGCATCCAACTTCTCATCATATTCAATGCACTTAGTGTGAAAGTTTTTACTACATTGATATTGGATGTCTATCATGCGAAGGCTAGTTTTATAGCCAAAGCACATTACCATGCTGTTTTAATAGACTCTCAAAAGGATATAAGTGAAGCATGAGAGATCAACAATTTCTACAAAATATAATCACCACCGTGCTCTAAAAGATATAAGTGAAGCACTAGAGCAAAAACTATTCAACTCAAAAGATATAAGTGAAGCACATAGATTGTTCTATCAATTCCTAGGCCATATTTAACTCTCTCAAATAGGTGTGTCCAGCAAGGATGATTGTGGAAAACTAACAAGCAAATACTCAAATTATAGAAGACGCTCCAAGTAAAACACATATCATGTGGTGAATAAAAATATAGCTCCGAGTATAGTTACCGTTGGATGAAGACGAAAGAGGGGATGCCTTCCCGGGGCATCCCCAAGCTTAGGCTTTTTGTTGTCCTTGAATTTTACCTTGGGGTGCCTTGGGAATCCCCAAGCTTAGGCTCTTGCCACTCTTTGCTCCATAGTCCATCAAATCAATACTCAAATCTTGAAAACTTCACAACACAAAACTTAGACAAAAATCTCGTGAGCTCCGTTAGTATAAGAAAACAAACCACTAGTCAAAGGTACTGCAATGAATTCATTCTTTGTTTATATTGGTGTTAAACCTACTGTATTACAACTTCTCTATAATTCATACTTCCCACTACTACTCATAGATGCATTGAAATAAGCAAACAACACACGAAAAACAGAATCTATCAAAACCAGAACACTCTGTAGTAATCTGCAGTTTTCGCATATTTCTGTAACTCCAAAAAAATTGATTTAAATTGGTAAACGTGAGGAATTTGTCTATTAATCATCTGCAAAAAGAATCAACTAAATAGCACGCTCCAGCAAAATCTGGCGACCATTCTAGCTAGCGCTAACGATTCTGTTTTTCACAGCAAGATCATATAAACTTCACACAAGTCTTCCCAAATGTTCTACTTGGCACAAACACTAATTAAAACACAAAACCACATCTAAACAGAATCTAGATGCAATATTTATTCCTAAACAGAATCAAAAACAAAAAATATAAAATTGGGTTGCCTCCCAACAAGCGATATTGTTTTACGCCCCTAGCTAGGCACGATACATGGATAGATCTAGGGAATGCCATAATGATACGATATATCGCAAAAACTCATCTCATATTCCCTACGTTCAGCAGCAAGTTTCCTTTGTGGCAAGCAAAGGTAATCAAAAGTGCTAAATTTAATGGGACAAAAGTCCCCCATATCAAGCTCAGGAGGAATAGGTTCCTCTTTTGCCCCTTTATAGTGAACAACCAATTCATCATTATAGGCATTCTTTTGGTAGAAGGTCACGAGCCTTCGCTCAAGGGAGAAGCCTAACCCATTGTTTTGAATAGCAAAATCATCTTTCAACTCATAAATTCTATCAACCAAGACATCGGTAGGAACCTTTTTTCTAAGGTTTTCATTAAAAGCAACATGATCAGGAGATCACAACCGCATTATGTCTTCTTGATTAAATAAGATAGCTTCTATGGGAGGTCGGCCAGCATCTACCCCGTAATGAGCGAAGATTTATTTGGCCTCTTTCATGATAAATCTAAATTCATGAGCTAAAAAGATAGTAGTTGCACGCTTAATAGAAGAATGTTAAATGTTGGAAAATTCCAGAAAGATTCTCTGAATACAGGGATGCATATGGATAAATTGCCTTTCAATTTCAACTACAAGCATAGATATGGCACCCGCAAGGCTACTAGTTCTGTGAAGAATAGAGCCACCCATACTGGGCAAAGCACCGGCACAAGTAAAGAAGTCTTGAAGAACTCCTTTTCCTATAATATTACCACTACCAACCCGGAACTTCTTAATATGTAAAGTGGTAGTTTCATCCGGAGGATCAACATAGACGTTGCCCTCAACATTACTACCCTTCACGATAAAATCTTCCCCCATCTCAGACATTAGGGCAAGCGAATGATAAACACACGGCAGAAGAAGGGCAAATAAAACGGCAAGGGTGAAGTGGGGGAGAGGAAAACGAGAGGCAAATAAATGTAATGTGAAGGATAAGGGTTTGTGATAGGTACTTGGTATATGACTTCTGCGTAAGCCTCCCCAGCAAAGGTGCTAGAAATTCCTTCTTGCTACTTCTCGAGCTTGCGTTGTATTCCCTCAAAGAGGAAAGGGTGATGCAGCACAGTAGCGTAAGTATTTCCCTCAGTTTTGTAGAACCAAGGTATCAATCCAGTAGGAGACCACGCGCGAGTCCCTCGCACCTGCACAAACAAATAAGAACTTCGCAGCCAACGCGATAAGGGGTTGTCAATCCCTTTACGGTCACTTACGAAAGTGAGATCTGATAGAGATGATAGTTTGATATTTTTGGTATTTTTGGATATAAGAACAGAAAGTAAAAGTGGAAAAGTAAAGTAGATTGTAGACTGATATGCTGAGAATAGAAACGGGGGGCATGGTGTTCTCTAGTGGCTTCTCTCATGATAGTGATATTCTACGGCGGGTAAACAAATTATAGTCGAGCAATTGATAGAAAAACAAATAATTATGAGACTATCTAGGCATGATCATTATATATAGGCATCACGTCCGATACAAGTAGACCGAAATGATTCTGCATCTACTACTATTACTCCACACATCGATCGCTATCCAGCATGCATCTGGAGTATTAAGTTCATAAGAACGGAGTAACGCCTTAAGCAGGATGACATGATGTAGAGGGATAAACTCAAACATAGTGATATAAACCCCATCCTTTTATCCTCGATGGCAACAATACAATACGTGCCTTGCTGCCCCAACTGTCACTGGGAAAGGACACCGCAAAATTGAACCCAAAGCCAAGCACTTCTCCCATTGCAAGAACTATAGATCTAGTAGGCCAAACCAAACCAATAATTTGAAGAGACTTGCAAGGATATTATAATCATACATAAAGAGTTCAGAAAAGAACCAAATATTTCTCATAGATAATCTTGATCATAAACCCACAATTCATCGGATCTCGACAAACACACCGCAAAAAGAGATTACATCGAATAGATCTCCTCGAAGACCGAGGAGAACTTGGTATTGAGATCCAAAGAGAGAGAAGAAGTCATCTAGATACTAGCTATGGACCCGAAGGTCTGTGGTAAACTTCTCACAACTCACGGTGAGGCGATGATGATGATGTAGAAGCACTCCATAGTAGATCCCCCCCCTCCGGCGAAGCTCCGGAACTGGCCCCAAGATGGGATCTCACGGGAACAGAAGGTTGCGGCGGTGGAACTAGGGTTTTCTCTATTGTTATGATAGTTTCGGGGTACGTAGGTATATATAGGAGGAAGGAGGGCACCGGGGGCCAGATGGGGTGCCCACGAGGCAGGGGGCGCGCCCTATATGGGGGCGCCCCCCCACCTCGTGGACGCCACGTCAGCCCTACTCCGTGGTTCTCAAGTCTCCCGTGCGTATTTTGCTCCAAAAATATCTCTCCCGAAGGTTTCATTCCATTTGGACTCCGTTTGATATTCCTTTTTCTGTAAAACCCTAAAACAGGCAAAAAACAACAATCTGGACTGGGCCTTTGGGTTAGTAGGTTAGTCCCAAAAATAATATAAAAGTGTATAACAAAGCCCATTAAACATCCAAAACATCATAGATAATAGCATTTAACAATAAAAAAAATTATAGATACGTTGGAGACGTATCAGGGGCAGGGGGCCCCGCTCGACCTGGCGCCTCTGGGGGCGCCTCGTCTGGAGATGCCCCGGTTGTGCCTGATGTCGCCAATCGCTTCCGGGGCTTCGGCCGGCTCCGGCCGAACTTCGAAGCTCTACGCAAGAGGAGGTGGTCCCCCAGCTATGGCGACGTTGCCTTCCGACCGCTGAAGTTGAGGAAGTACATCACCATAGACGAGTGAGTAGCTTATCTTTGTAAATTCTTGTGCGTTGCCTTCCTTCCTGACCATGATTCCTCAGGGCCCCTCCTGCCAAGGCGACGACGCCTACCGGGAAACCGACCCCTGCGGCCCCGAGTTCTTTGTCAGCCCAGAGCGCCCTCGGTCGATGTGCCACCTCTGGTGTGAGGCCATCCGCGAGGTCGGATGCGCCGGCCTGGTGCCTTGACCCCGCGTTATGGCCGCTCCTTCTTCACGGCTCTGCCCGGGGACTAGGGGGTGTGCCAAGGGCTCCCCCCATAGCCGTTGAACATAGCAGGGCTGCCTTGGCCCTGGCGTCTTCTTCAAGTGGTCGGTCCCAGCCCCTCCGGGCCCTGGCCGGGGCCCGAGAGACGACTGAGGCGGAGGAGACCCAGGCCCCGCCTTTGGGGGAAGACGAGTCTCATCAGGCCTCTTCAACTGTTCTTGGCGCCGAGGATGGCCCTGGCCTTCTGTTTGAGTCAGCGCGCAGGCGCGGAGCCGCCCGCCGTGAGCTTCTCCGGGAGGCGATGGAATGCATTGGGCCGACTCGAGGAAGAGCTTGAGGGAGTTGACGCCTGTCTTGAGGCCGAGGGTCTCCAACTGTTGGACGAGTGGCACTGACTGGGGGTGGCCATTAACCTCGGGCGCCTTTAGCACGAGCACGCCAATGCGAAGGCAGACGCGTCCCTCGCGGCCTCGTGAGAAGCCTGCGCCCAAGCCCTGGAGGAGGCCAAGAAAGCCAACACCCGTCGCGAGGCTGCAGAGAGGCGCCTGCTGGAGCTTCAGGCCCTGAATGCTGACTTGGAAGAGCGAGCTATGGCTCACAGGGCCGCCCTAGCGTCGATGAGGGGAATGCCCTCTGAAGAGGCGGAGATCTTGAGGCGCGAGGAGGCGCTGATGCTTGAAGCCGCGGAGCACAGCCTTGAGCTTGCGTAGCTCGAGGCGAGGGAGCGCGATGTGACCCAGGCCGAGGATGCCGTCTCTGCTCGCGAGGCCATGGTCCAGGAGGAAATCGACCGGAGGGTGGCGGAGGCCCGCGCGGACCTCGCCGAGGGGTATAACTTGAAGTTGGAGCTCCAGCGAGCGGAGGCCGACGGGAGGACTGCTGCCCTCAGGACGAGGCTGAGAGAAGGAGAGCTGCATGACAGGGCCGCCGCGGCAACTCAGTCTTCCGTCTAGGTTGAGTTGGCCTCCGCGTAGGCAGACTTGGCCTTGCTCCGGCAACAAGTTGATGACGCCGCAGTTCTTGTGCAACAGAGTGAGGACGAGGCCGGTCGTCGACTACTGTTGCAGCACGAGCATGTCCCCATGCTATGGACTCTTCAGGCGAAGGCCAATCGGGCGTTGGGGGCCATCTGTGAGGAGAACGCCCCCGATCCCCACGTGGAGGATTACGCTGCTCATCCTGTCTTCTTCACCAAGGGTGTGACGCGTCAAGAGAACCAGGCCGTGAGGGCCCGTCGCCTTGTCGAAGAGAAGAGCTAGAGCCTCCTGGGGCGTGCATTATCCCGGGTCTTCAGCTACCTCCAGAGCATTGATCTTGACTTTGACTTCAACGCTGCCATCGCCCCCGTGCCTGGGGCTGTCCGAGACAACTTGGCACACTTGGTGGACGACCACGTGGATGCTTTGGTGCAGGCCTTCACCAACGACGATGATGAGGCCATGGTCGGGGCAGATGAAGGTGACGTGGTTGAAGATGATGGAGATGTGTCTAGCGATAGCGCTGGCAGCGCGCACGAGAGCGACTCGGACGGTGCGGCGAGCGATGTGTCCGGTTGAGCTTGTGTTCTTTTACTCTGACCCTGCACGCATAGACTCGCAAGAGGCCCTGTAGGGTGTGAGAGCGTTTTGATGGGGGGAGCCCCCTATGTGTGTAAACTGGTATTCCACTTTCCTTCCTCGGGTGCTTGAATCCAAACCTAGGACGTGCGTCCTCGAGCTTCCCGAGCTTAGTTACCATCGTACTTCACTTTGATCTTACCTGTCTTCGCACAGGTTACAAAGCTGTGGGTTCGCCTCCATCCTAGAGTGGATTGCTCGCGGTCCGCGGCCCTGATCCTCATGAGCAATGCGTGGCCCTGCTCCGGGGAACAGGGCCAGGGGTGTTCCGCTGGCCGCGGCAGGATGCCTACGTGGCAAAATTGCGGCACGTAGGATCTTGCCTCGTGGGAGTCCTGCCATGGTTACAACGGAACGCCAAATGAGATTGGCCTTCCAATCCCCGAGCCGGAGGGCCCGGGGTAAAATCTTCACGACAGCCAGAGGCGGTAAAATTCACCAGAAATCAACGAAAACTCCCCCCCCCCCATTTCGGCAACAAGCAAGACTTCAAGTTCAATTCGGAAGACACGACGAATCCAATTACAAAAAGGAAGGCGGGGAAAGCAAATAGCCGCGTCCGGCACCTATCTAGTCTTCAATCTTCTCACCAACGCGGAGCTAAGTACTGCCACTAGGACGTGGGAGGGAGCTCCCGAGGCCCGAGGGCGGCTCTCCTGAGACCCCGGGGCATGTACAGCCCCACTCATTATTAAGTGAGAGTGTCATGGGTGGATATCTTCATAGGCGCAAGCCTTACTTCATATCGCCAGATGAGGGCCGCGCCTTGCGCCACCCATGTCCTCCGTTGGGGCGACCAGAAACCAGGACATGACCAAGGAGGCAAAGGGGTACTCGCCCCGACAGAGGACCTACTTTCGCATACTTCCCTGCTCCTCGTGTCGCTGGGGAAGCCGCGCCTCTAGGCCTTCTACACGCAGCCCCCAGCATACTGCTCCGGTTGAGGGCGGAGCGGCCGCTCTCAGATCTTCGACCATCGCAGTGGTCTGATTCACCTGCAGTCCATTATTAGTGTACACATGCTGCTGTGATACCGGATGTGCTCTGTCGTTGTCGCTGAAGGGGTCCACGGTGTCCCCGGGCGACTGGTGGTAATCTTCTTCCTCGAGTGCCTCGCCATTCCATCTCGGCCCAAGGAAGGCATTGGGGCCTTCCCCGAACACGTATGCCAGGTCCACCATACGGGGCACGTAGGCTTCATCGGCAGCCCCACCAAGGGCACCGCCTACGTGCCCGCGCCTTGAGCCCACGGCTGCAGCATCTGGCCTTGGCGGCCGCTGGGTTGAACCCCGGCGTACCCTCGCGAGAGGCCACCGGCGCTTGTTCCTGCTGGTGACGAAGTCGCTGCAGTTGTGAGGATGGTGCCAGCGCTCCTGTTGGTGTCGTCGGGTGTTCCAATCGCTCCAGAGGACGACCGTGCCTGTCGGGGCCTCACAAGCGCCCCACCTGCGACCTGGGACGGGGGTGAGGAGCAGAACGGCTGCGCGCCTCTGCAAGTGCAACCAGTAATTCAGCGACGCGTTCCAGCAGCATGTTACGGCCGCCCTCGTCCAGCCTACATCGTAACAGTTCCCGCGCCACAATGAGCGCATCCCTCATGTTCGCCTGCTCCCGTCGGGTGTCGGGTGCTGTCGCCGCGACATGGTTTGCGGAGCGCGCCCCAGAGCACGCACACCGGAACGCCGAGGCGGTGGTCACCGACCCGCGCCGCCCGCGGCTGGCGGTGTCGGGCAGTGTGGGGGTGCCTGAAGCGTGAGGTTGAGGTCTCCATGGGTGGATGGTGCCGCCGCGTAGGCTGGGTCGCCCAGCTGTTGGCATGAGCGCATTGATCGTCGTCCATAGGGATTGCGGAGTGGTGACGACACGAACAACAGAAGAAAATATCCGGCACACCCCTACCTCGCGCGCCAAATGTCAGATCTCGGGTTCTGGCAAAACACTTAAGGTTCGAACTCTGGGGTGCGCACGAAGATCTCTCCTTCCGTCCTAGCTCGTCTCCTCACCCATCCCTAAGCCTATATCGTTAGATCCGAAGAACAAGGGACACAAAGTTTATACTAGTTCAGGCCACCGTTGTGGTGTAATACCCTAATCCGGTGTGGTGTGGTAGATTTCCTTGCAGGGTGATGAAGAACTAGTACATGAACGAACTGCCTCCTGAGGAGAGGGGTTCTTGTGCTTGGGTGAGCTTGTGGTGTGTGGCCTTCTATCTGATCAGCTCCAGATGAGATGTGTAAGGGCATATTTCTCCCTAAGTAGTTTTGGTGACTGATGACAATGCATTTGCGGACTAATCGTGTGCTCTAAGCTCTTTCAGATATATCTCACCTAGGCACAAGACGATTGTGTGCCCCTCGGAATTTATGGAAGACGGTGTTTCCTTTTGCTTCTTTTTCGGTGGATTTGAGTAATATGAAAGCCGTACTATTAAGAGGGGGGGCGCTTCGGAAAGGTTTGGGTGGAATCAACACGTACACGTCTATACTCTCGCACCACCTTTCCTTTGCTTCTCTGGAGCTCCGGCTGTTCTCCTCATAAGTACAAACCATGGCTTCCTACGAGTACAACTGCCTGGCAGGCGGTAGTACCGCTCATCGTAAGCGGTAGTACCGCACAGCCACACGGTAGTACCGCCTCAGGGCACGGTAGTACCGCACCAAGCGGTAGTACCGCATCATGAGCACGGTAGTACCGTGTAGCTGGCCCGGCACAGTACCTAGTACGGTAGTAGGTGCGGAAGTAATTTTTTACTTCTGCATCCTACGCGGTAGTACTGCTTGGATCAAGCGGTAGTACTGTGTCGTGTTTTTGCTACTATCGTATTTCTGCGGATGTAGCTACAGATGTATTTTATTTCATCCGTGCTTGTCCTCAGCCTGCTTATCTCTGCCTTGCGATAGTACCGCAGGGACGAGCAGTAGTACCGCTGAGGCAGTACTACCGCCCGTGTGTCAATGCATGAAGAACTCCATAACTTTGAGCGCAACAAAGTGTGGCGTCTGGTGCCGAGGCCAAAGGAGAACCATAATGTCATTGGAACCAAGTGGATCTTTCAGAACAAGCAAGATGCTCACGGCATTGTCATCCGCAACAAGGCGCGTCTGGTGGCTCAAGGCTACTCCCAAGTCGAGGGTATCGACTACGGTGAAACCTTTGCCCCCGTTGCTCGCCTTGAATCTATTCGTTTGTTGCTTGCCTATGCTTCTCATCATAATTTTAAATTGCAACAAATGGATGTGAAAAGTGCATTTCTTAATGGTCCTATTAATGAGTTGGTGTATGTCAAACAACCCCCGGGGTTTGAGGATCCTAAGTTCCCCAATCACGTGTATCGAATCGATAAGGCACTCTATGGCCTTAAACAAGCCCCACGTGCGTGGTATGAGCATCTTACCGAGTTGTTACAAGAATGTGGGTTTGAAATTGGGAAAATCGACCCCACTCTTTTTACTAAGAAGGTCAAAGGGGAATTGTTTGTCTGCCAACTATATGTTGATGATATTATCTTCGGTTCTCCTAACAAAGCTTTCAATGATGAGTTCGCCACACTCATGACCACACATTTTGAGATGTCTATGATGGGAGAATTGAAGTACTTCCTTGGGTTTGAGATCAAGCAAAGAAGAGAAGGAATCTTCATCAAACAATCCAAGTATACTCAAGACATGCTCAAGAGGTTCAATCTAAGTGATGTCAAGCCGGCTACTACTCCAATGCCAACCAAGTGCCAACTTAACATTGATCCCAATGGTAAAGCGGTGGATCAAAAGGTATATCGTTCTATGATTGGATCCTTGCTTTACCTTTGTGCATCTAGACCGGATATTATGTTGAGTGTGGGAATCTGTGCACGGTTTCAAGCCTCACCTAAGGAAAGTCACTTTGTGGCAGTCAAGCGAATCTTTCGATATTTGGCTCATACCCCAAACTTTGGCTTATGGTACCCAGGAGGAGCAAACTTCAACCTTGTAGGTTTCTCTGATTCGGACTGGGCGGGAGACAAAGTGGATAGGAAGTCCACTTCCGGAAGGTGCCAATTCCTTGGTTGCTCTCTGGTTAGTTGGTCTTCCAAAAATCAAAGTTGTGTATCTCTCTCATCCACCGAAGCTGAGTATGTGGCAGCTGGCAGTTGTTGTGCTCAGCTCCTATGGATGAGGCAAACTTTAAAGGATTATGGTGTCACTTGTGACAAAGTGCCTCTTTGGTGTGACAATGAAAGTGCCATCAAGATTTCTCTCAACCCAGTGCAACACTTCAAGATGAAGCATATAGAGATTCGGTATCACTACATCCGGGATCATATACGGCAAGGAGAGATCGAGCTTCACTATGTCAACACTCATGATAACCTTGCAGATATCTTCACGAAGACGTTGGATGAAGCAAGATTTCACGAGTTAAGGCATGAGGTAAATATCATCGATTTGAGCAATGTGGCTTGAGACTTTGCACACACACCTCCCACTCAATATAGTTATCTTGTATAGATGTAGGCATGGACATAGGGGGAGTATTGTTCTCTCAATGAACTATTCCTCCCCCCATTATGCATAAATCGATCAAGTCTTTGTCATTTGCCATGTTAGATGGTATAAGTGGTTCAAGACGAGTGTTGGTCATGGGCCCAAGGATAGTTCTTTGCGGTGCCATACCAAATAACTCAAACATAGGTGGCTTCGGCCACCGACCTCCTCCTTGGAGAGGTGTCTTGTGTGCTGTTTTTAGTGTGTGTTGTCTCTCTTCCCGTTTGCCTTGCGTGTGCGTTTTTCCCTTGCTAAAAGCCTCTTGTCGAAACTTGCAATTTCTTGGAGGGACGGTACTACCGTGAGTAGTCACGGTACTACCGCAAAGAGAGTACGGTACTGCCGCAACCAGCACGGCAGTAATTTTTTACTGCCGCTGGTCGAGCGGTACTACCGCTCTAGGCGCGGTACTTCCGCCCGAGCGGTACTACCGCGATGACCGCGGAACTACCGCACTTATCCGAACGGCTGGGGGTTATAAGCAGGCAGGGGGATTTCTAACTCCCCCATACCCATTCATCTCATATCCCCACATCGTCTCTCTCTCTCCCTCTCAAGAATGCCGCTGGAGGACCTCGCCGGATCTCCTCCCCCGGCCACTCTCCTCGCATTCCGACCGGTGGGATCATTCCCCACCTCGTCCTCTTGCCATGGATGAAGGTTTCTCCCCAAATCCCCTCTTCTTTTTGCCCGGTTGTTGTTTTTAGGTTTGTTGTTCTACCGTTCTTCTTGTTCTTATCCATGGAAGATTAGGATCTAGGAGAGTGGTTTTTGCAATAGAAATGCTAGTAAGTATGTTGCTACTAAGTTACTATGATCAGGCGTAGTACCGTCCGTCGTTCTACGCGTTCTAGTCTAGATCCGTTCTTTTCAGATCTGACCCGAGCTGTACTACCGCTAGCCAACCGCGGTACTACCGCTCTGTCGCGTAACGGTACTACCGCTCTGCTAGGTGGTACTATCGTAACTACGCGGAAGTAAATTTTTATTACCACATTCTGGGCGGTACTACCGCAACTTCCAGGCGGTACTACCACTCCCTAAGCGGTACTAAATTTTTACTTCCGTGTTCGTCAAGCAGTACTACCGCCTGGTTCATATTGTCTTCGTAGCACATGCATATTATCCTTTCTACCTGTTTTGTTTACCTTTTTGTGGCTTTTGCATTGATTCTCTTTGTGTTTTCGTCATGTTCTTGTGTGTGTCTTAGGTGGTGGCTCCGGTTTAGATGTTTGTCGCACCAATCCCATCCGTGACACCGGGTCCAAGCGTCTGCGCACCCCCAGTGATGTGCCAGAGGGCTCCAATCCCCAACGCAAGTTCAAGACCGCCGCCAACAAGCACAAGGAATCATCTATGACCATGGAGGAAATGCCTGCTAATGAGTTCATGGCAAGAAGGAAGAACAATCCGTATGGAGAACCCCGGGCTCACTTTCATGGAGATGAACTATTTTGGACAAAGCAGCAGTATCGCATCTATACAGAGGTACTCAAGAGCAAGCACAACCTGTATGTGGATGCTCATTGGATTGATATGGTCCACATGCGGAGGGATGATAACCGGGAATACTTTGCCGAGGCTCTGGATCTGGTAGAGCAGTTTGGGCTTGAGCATATCATGACTTTTCAGAATGATTTTGATCCAGAAATCGTGGCTCAGTTCTATGCTTCGGTGCACTTCCATACCAAGGAAGACCGTGCCATGACTTGGATGACCAACAGTCACAAGATGAATGCTACTTGGAAGGACTTCATGGATCTGATTCAGGTTGCTGACGAGGGACTCCACAACCCTATTGGAGCTCGGCCTCATGCCAACCCAGAAGCTGCCAACAAAGACCGTCTGCTACCTTTCTATGTGGAGTAGACACTTGTGAGTGGCAAGAAGACATGGGTGTTGAATCCCTTCCTGGACATTATGCATAGGATATTCCGCAACACCTTGTTTCCTCGAGTTGGGGACAATGACAAGATACATGCATACCTCATTGACATGCTGCTGATGTGTGAGGAGGCTCGCACTGCTCAGACTCCTCCACTTGACATATCCTATATCGTGTGGTGTGAGCTTCACTTTGCGATCTATACTCGCAAGGTGCCCATCTACGGTCCGTTCCTGTTTCTGCTCATCTCCAAGACTTGGGAGCACCTTTACCCCGATGAGGAGTTCGAGGCCCAGTATATTCGCCATGACCCCATCCGTCATCGCATCAAGACTCGTTGGGCCAACACTGCTACTCGCGCACAAGCTGCTGCAGCACAGATGGGTACTGACGAGGAGCCTGTGGAGGAGGAGCCAGCTGAGAATAGTTCTGGAGGATATGCTCCACCCTCGTCTGAGCCCTCTTGGGATAAGAAGCTGAAGAGGAAGATGAAGGCCCTCTTCTTTATGCAAGCTCAGGGTCAGTACAAGGCACATGTCACTCACAAACAATATCGCCAGTGTGACAAGAAGATCATGAGGATCTTTGGTGAGCATGTGTCCAGTGGGTCAGAGGAGATCATCACTCCAGAGGCGGAGTGGATTGCCCAACAGGGGTACAAGTGGTCTGAGTCTGACGAGGAGCAGCAGCAGGAGCAGCAGGAGTCTGATGGAGAGCATGACGACTGAGATCTTCTGCTAGAGCTACCACCTCTCTTAGTTGTCCTCTTTCCCTTTGTGGTGTCTCGATGCCAAAGGGGGAGAGAGTGGGATTTGCGTCTTGTGCCGTTCTATTTGCTTTTCGTTGGTCGAACTCTATTTGCTTGTTTGCATTTGTGTCGTGTGCGTGAGACTATCGTATGGTGTAAGACATATGCTCTCCTCTATCGTTAAACTCATTATTATGTCTTTGCTATATTATGTTGTGAGCAATTAATTTACTTACCCTTTATATGTGCTCACCTTATCCTCCTTACTATTGTGCGTAGACTCTTATTCTTTATATGCAAGGTGTATATTATCTCTAGAATATAGAGGGAGCATTGATCCTAGTATGTGTGTTGTGCAGTCCAAAGCACTCTCTATTGTATGCACACATCTAGGGGGAGCTTGCCTATATTATAGTGTTTATTCGGATTGCATACTTTCTTATATATCCTCATGCAAATTCCGTATTGTCATCAATCCACCCAAAAGGGGGAGATTGTAAGGGCATATTTCTCCCTCAGTAGTTTTGGTGATTGATGACAATGCATTTGCGGACTAACCGTGTGCTCTAAGCTCTTTCAGATATATCTCACCTAGGCACAAGACGATTGTGTGCCCCTCGGAATCTATGGAAGACGTTGTTTCCTTTTGCTTCTTTTTCGGTGGATTTGAGTAATAGGAAAGCCGTACTATTAAGAGGGGGTCCGCTTCGGAAAGGTTTGGGTGGAATCAACACGTACACGTCTATACTCTCGCACCACCTTTCCTTTGCTTCTCTGGAGCTCCGGCTGTTCTCCTCGTAAGTACAAACCATGGCTTCCTACGAGTACAACTATCTAGCAGGCGGTAGTACCGCTCATCGTAAGCGGTAGTACCGCACAGCCACACGGTAGTACTGCCTCAGGGCACGGTAGTACTGCACCAAGCGGTAGTACCGCATCATGAGCACGGTAGTACCGTGTAGCTGGCCCGGCACAGTACCTAGTACGGTAGTAGGTGCGGAAGTAATTTTTTACTTCCGCATCCCACGCGGTAGTACCGCTTGGATCAAGCAGTAGTACCGTGTCGTGTTTTTGCTACTACCGTATTTCTGCGGATGTAGCTACAGATGTATTTTATTTCATCCGTGCTTGTCCTCAGCCTGCTTATCTCTGCCTTGCGGTAGTACCATAGGGACGAGCGGTAGTACCGCTCAGGCAGTACTACCGCCCGTGTGTCAACGCAATAGAGTTAAGTCTAGGCTAGTACTGCTCCAGCGTTAGTACCACACCCAAAGCGGTAGTACCGCTGGCCAAGCGGTAGTACCGTAACTTACGTGCGGTAGTACCGCGCTCTGCAGACAGAAATGTGGGATAACGGTTGGATTTGTTCTCCCACTATATATAGGGAGTCTTCTTCTCCAAGAAGACTCACCTCTTCCTCCCCAAAGCTCCATTGTTGCTCAAAGCTCCATTTCCGCCCGATCTCTCTCCCTAGCCAATCAAACTTGTTGATTTCCTCGGGATTGCTTGAGAAGGCATCGATCTACACTTCCACCAAGAGATATTTGATTCCCCCCACTAATCCTTGCGGATCTTGTTACTCTTGGGTGTTTGAGCACCCTAGACGGTTGAGGTCACCTCGGAGCCATATTCCATTGTGGTGAAGCTTCGTGGTGTCGTTGGGAGCCTCCAATTCGGTTGTGGAGATAGCCCCAACCTTGTTTGTAAAGGTTCGGTTGCCGCCTTCAAGGGCACCACTAGTGGAATCACGGCACCTTGCATTGTGTGAGGGCGTGAGGAGAATACGGTGGCCCTAGTGGCTTCTTGGGGAGCACTGTGCCTCCACACCGCTCCAACGGAGACGTACTTCCCCTCAAAGGGAAGGAACTTCGGTAACACATCCTCGTCTTCACCGGTTCCACTTGCGGTTATTTCTCCCCTTTACTTGTGCAAGCTTTACTTGTTTATCTTATATAGCTTGCTTGTGAGGTTGTTATCTTTCATTCCTATAAGTTGTCATCATAGTAGCATTTCTAGACAACTTACTTTGACGCTTAATTTAAAGTGGTTAAGAAAAGCTAAAAATTGTTAGTTGCCTATTCACCCCCCTCTAGTCAAGCATATCGATCCTTTCAAGATGATCCCAATGGTGGTGGCTAGTCCTATTTATAGTGGCCTGGGTCCTCTTCCCAAATATTGAGCGGGAAGGGATCCCACAACGGCCAAATTTGAAGGGGGACAACTAGTACAAGCTATCCTGACAAAAGGTGGTCTTCGCCTGCCAAAGGCTCTAGTAGTGACGCCGTCGTGGGCTCCGCGATGACCACTGTTCTGCCGTCGTGCTGGCCTTGGTCTTGTTGCACCGATATGGAAACCTTTGCCTGATCCCTCGGGACTCCGCGCCTGCATCTGCTCCTTTAGCACCATAGGGGGAAGTAGCACTCTGCGCCCGCTGGCACCCGCCTGGCCTTGGTCGTCACTGCTCACGTCACGATGACCTCGCAAGGTGTCCCTCGCCTCGATGTCTCTGATCCTCATGAACCGGCGTAGTGAGGCCGCCCCAGGGGATGCCTTGCATCATCCGCCTCGTGAGGCTTGGACCCTCGCGAGGGTCTTGAGTGGTTGCTGAAGATGTTGGGCCGTACCAGGCCGCCAAATGAGCCACGCCCTGGACCGTAGGTAGGCAAGTCTGGGTACCCCCGTTCCTAGAACGCCGACACATATATATTAATATTAAGCAAATTGCATGAACATAACATCTCTTGGTATATTCCCTTATATATAGGGAAGACACACATTACATAGATAGATATTAATAGTAGGGCTTATAGCAGCGCCCTTACAGATAGCCTAGCCCTACATCAGGCAAAACTTAACATCTCCTGCCTACGCCACCATGTTCACTCCTTGTCCTCGGTGTTGTAGGGGAGAGTGTGCATGCCATTGGCATTGGGGAAGATGTGGTCGAAATTGGTGAAGATGTTGTAGGTTGTGAAGGCGTTGAACTCGCATCCACACTAGAAGAACTTGTCGAGGGGGCGCGGATGGATGTGAGATCGAGTTGAGAGGAAGATGTAGAT
>LR738713.1:109207595-109275041 GCA_902687465.1 Secale cereale
GTTAATGCATTCATCGGAGCACTGACTCAGCTGATAATGGCAATAATAGCCCACCGGAGCCCTAGGCATTTTTCACACTGAATCGAGGCGCGTGGATCGGTGAAGCTACGTCCTCAGGCTCCACTAATTGCCCTGATGCGATGAAGCAGCATCGGGTGGCTGCGCACACATGCATGCCAACGGGGTGGATGTGCATACGCATGGTAGGCTGAGACTTTGGCCTTTCTACGACGACCCATCGGTCCGATGATAACCCACAAGTGTAGGGGATTGCAATAGTTTTCGAGGGTAAAGTATTCAACCCAAATTTATTGATTCGACACAAGGGGAGTGATACGTCTCCGTGGTATCAATATTTTTTGATTGTTCCATGTCAATATTCTACAACTTTCATATACTTTTGGCAACTTTTTATACTATTTTTTGGCACTAACATATTGATCTAGTGCCCAGTGTCAGTTCCTGTTTGTTGCATGTTTTTTGTTTTGCAGAATATCCATATCAAACGGAGTCCAGACGGAATAAAAACGGACGGCGATTTTTTTGGAATATATGTGAATTTTGGGAAGCGGAACCAACATGAGACGATGCCCGAGTGGGCCACGAGGGAGGGGGGCGCCCACCAGGGGCAGGCACGCCCTGGGCCCTCGTGGCCACATCGTAAGGCGGTTAATTCCCTTCTTTCACCGCAAGAAAGATAATATCCGGATAAAAATTGTGTCAAAAATCAGCCCAATCGGAGTTACGGATCTCCGGGAATATAAGAAACGGTGAAGGGCCAGAATCTGGGAACGCAGAAACAGAGAGAGACAGAGAGACAGATCCAATCTCGGAGGGGCTCTCTCCCCTCCGCCGCCATGGAGGCCATGGACCAGAGAGGAAACCCTTCTCCCATCTAGGGAAAAGGTCAAGGAAGAAGAAGAAGAAGGGGGGCTCTCTCCCCCTCGCTTCCGGTGGCGCCGGAGTGCCACCGGGGCCATCATCGTGTGACGGCGATCTAAACCAACACCTCCGTCATCTTCACCAACATCTCCACCACCTTCCCCCATCTATCTACAGCGGTCCACTCTCCCGCAACTCGCTGTACCCTCTACTTGAACATGGTGCTTTATGCTTCATATTATTATCCAATGATGTGTTGCCATCCTATGATGTCTGAGTAGATTATCATTGTCCTATCGGTGATTGGTGAATTGCTATGATTGGTTTAAATTGCTTGTGGTTATGTTGTTGTCCTTTGGTGCCCATCATATGAGCGCGCGCGTGGATCACACCATAGGGTTAGTTGTATGTTGATAGCACTACGTATTGGAAGGCAAGAGTGACAGAAGCTTCAACCTAGCGTAGAAATTGATGCATACGGGATTGAAGGGGGGCCAATATTTCTTAATGCTATGGTTGGGTTTTACCTTAATGAACGTTAGTAGTTGCGGATGCTTGCTAATAGTTCCAATCGTAAGTGCATAGAATTCCAAGTAAGGGATGACATGCTAGCAGTGGCCTCTCCCACATAAAACTTGCTATCGGTCTAGTAATGTAGTCAATTGCTTAGGGGCAGTTTCGCAACTCCTATCACCACTTTTCCACACTCGCTATATTAACTTTAGTTGTGTCTTTATCTTAACAGCCCCTAGTCTTTATTTGCGTGCTCTTTATATTCTTGCAAACCTATCCCACAAAAACCACAAAGTACCTCTAGTTTCATACTTGTTCTAGGTAAAGTAAACGTCAAGCATGCGTAGAGTTGTATCGGTGGTCGATAGAACTTGAGGGAATATTTGTTCTGCCTTTAGCTCCTCATTGGGTTTGACAATCTTACTTATCAAAAGAGGATACAACTGATCCCCTACACTTGTGGGTTATCAAGACATTTTTGTGGCGCCGTTGCCGGGGAGCAATAGCGTGGGGTGAATATTCTCGTGTGTGCTTGTTTGCTTTATCACTAAGTAGATTTTATTTGCTGTTCTAAGTTGTTTTCTATCTTTAGTTATGGGTAGCAAACGCAAAATACCAAAAAAATAGTGGTACCTACTGAACCAACGGTTGAAGAACCACTCAAAATCTATCACACTACTGAAGCTTATTACTTGGATCATCTTTGATCCCTATGTGCTCGGGCTGAAACCCCAACTAACTTAGTTGACGGAAAATATTTAGATGAGCATGCTTGTTATGTCCGACACCGCATATCTGAAAAAGGGAAACTTTTACTGGATCAAATTCATCGTTTGCAATGCTATGCTTGGAATTTATGTGAAATTTATGATTTTACTTGTTGTTCTGAAGACCCTACGAAACACCTTCCCTACCAATGTGAGTTTAGTGATAATGGAATTGTATCTTCGTATGCTAAGGGTGTTTATAGTTACTATGATGTACAACAAATTGAAGAATTTGTTGCTTTTAAGGGTGCTTATCAAATTGCTTCTTTGATTGAAAAGTATGATGCTACTCTTTACAAATATGAAAATTTTGCCATATTTAAATATTGTTATGATAATTATGCTTCTAATGCCTATGTTAAACCATATATTGAGGCCTACTCCGCTGTCCAAGAAGAGACTACTATTTTGCAGGAGTCTATGGAAGAAGAAATTAATGACATTGTGAGCTCATCGGATGAAAAAGATGAGGAGGAGAGCGAAGAACAAAAGGAGGAAGAGCGGATTAGCTACCCGTGCCCACCTTCTAATGAGAGTAACTCTTCAACTCATACATTGTTTAATTTCCCTTCGTGCTTACCGAAGGATGACTGCTATGATGATTGCTATGATCCCGTTGATTCTTTTGAAATATCCCTTTTTGATGATGCTTGCTATGCTTGTGGCCAAGATGCCAATATGAATTATGCTTATGGAGATGAACTTGCTATAGTTCCATATGTAAAACATGAGATTGTTGTTATTCCACCCACACATGATAGTCCTATTATCTTTTTGAATTCTCCAAACTACACTATATTGGAGAAGTTTGCACTTATTAAGGATTATATTGATGGGTTGCCTTTTTCCGTTACACACGATGATTTTGATGAATATAATATGCATGTGCTTGCTGCTCCTACTTGCAATTATTATGATAGAGGAACTACATCTCTGCCTCTCCATGTTTCCAATACAATAAAATTGCAAGAAACTGCCTATACTATGCATTGGCGTTTACTTGATGTGCATGAATTGTTCTTGTATGACATGCGTATGCATAGGAAGAGAGATAGACTTCGTTGTTTCATGACACATAACACTTTGTGCTCACTTCTAAATGCCAAATCATTGCTAACTAAAATTGGCTTTGATATACCTTGGGATCTGGGTGGATCCATTACTTGAGCACTATATGCCTAGCTTAATGACTTTAAAGAAAGTGCTGCCAGGGAGACAACCCGGAAGTTTTAGAGATTCATTTATTTCTGTCGTGTGATTTTATAAAGTTTAAAAACAAAAAAATAAAGAGGGGAACCCAAAACTTTTCAAAAAAGAAAAGTGAAAGTGATATAGACGAGCATTGTGAAAGTGGAGGACGTCCTTGAACTTTGTTCATGCCCATGGAAACTTTGTGAATCTTAATTACAGAAACTTTTCAACAAAAATAACTATCCCCTTGTATAATTCCATTGTATTATAAAAATAATGTGCCAAGGTTTGCCTTTAGGATGTTTCCAATGCTTGCTGGTTTGTGCAGTGCAGGACAGAAACTTTGGCTGTAGTGCGTGATTTTACATTTTTTTGTTGGAACGTCAAATGGTTCTGAAACTTTTTGCACTGTCTTTCTATTTTTTTTTCCTAATTTGGCAGAATTTTTCAAGTATCAAAAGTATGGTGAATGTTCAGATTATTACAGACTATTCTGTTTTAGACAGATTCTGTTTTTGATGCATAGTTTGCTTGTTTTGATGAAACTATCAATTTCTATCAGTGGATTAAGCCATGGAAAAGTTATATTGCAGTCGCTACAATGAAAAAACAAAATATAAATATTGTTTGCAATAGTACTTGGAGTAGTGATTTGCTTTATTGTACTAACGGATCTTACCGAGTTTTTTGTTGAAGTTTTGTGTGGATGAAGTGTTCGAAGATCGAGGAGGTCTCGATGTGAGGAGAAGAAGGAGAGGCAAGAGCTCAAGCTTGGGGATGCCCAAAGCACCCCAAGTAAATATTCAAGGAGACTCAAGCGTCTAAGCTTGGGGATGCCCCGGAAGGCATCCCATCTTTCTTCAACAAGTATCGATATGTTTTCGGATTCGTTTCGTTACATGATATGCGTAAATTCTTGGAGCATCGTGTGCTATTTCTTTTTCTTTTAATAAATGCACCATGGTGGTATGAGATAGTCCTTGGTTGAATTATATAATGCTCTTTGCACTTCATTTATATCTTTTGAGAATGTCCTTATAGAATGCTTCATGTGCTTCACTTATATTATTTGAAGTTTGGATTGCCTGTTTCTCTTCACATAGAAAACCGCCATTTGTAGAATGCTCTTTTGCTTCACTTATAACTGTTAGAGTGTGGGCATAACTTTTGTAGAAAGAATTAAAACTCTCTTGCTTCACTTATATATATTTAGATAGTTGACAGGGATTGGTCATTCACATGGTTAGTCATAAAATCCTACATAAACTTGTAGATCGCTGAATATGATATGTTTGATTCCTTGCAATAGTTTTGCGATATAAAGATGGTGATATTAGAGTCATGCTAGTGGGTAGTTGTGGATTGTAGAAATACTTGTGTTGAGGTTTGTGATTTCCGTAGCATGCACGTATGGTGAACCGTTATGTGACGAAGTTGGAGCATGATTTATTTATTGAGTGTCATCCTTTGTGTGGAGGTCGGGGGCGCGCGATGGTTAACTCCTACCAACCTCCCCCCTAGGAGCATGCGTGTAGTACTTGGTTTCGATGGCTAATAAATTTTTGCAATAAGTATGTTAGTTCTTTATGACTAATGTTGAGTCCATGGATTATACGCACTCTCACCCTTCCACCATTGCTAGCCTCTCTTGTACCGCGCAACTTTCGCCGGTACCATACACCCACCATATACCTTCCTCAAAACAGCCACCATACCTACCTATTATGGCATTTCCATAGCCATTCCGAGATATACTGCCATGTAACTCCACCGTTCCGTTTATTATGACACGCACCGTCATTGTCATATTGCCTTGCATGATCGTAAGATAGCTAGCATGATGTTTCCATGGCTTGTTCGTTTTTGATGTCATCGCTACGCTAGATCATTGCACATCCTGGTACACCGCCGGAGGCATTCACATAGAGTCATATTTTGTTCTAGCTTCGAGTTGTAATCTTTGAGTTGTAAGTAAATAAAAGTGTGATGATCTTCATTATTAGAGCATTGTCCCATGTGAGGAAAGGCCAAATAAAAAAAAGATGGCCTAAAAAAATATAGAGAGGGGCTAAAAAAAGAGAGAGAAAGCCCCTCCAAAAAAACAAAAAAAGAGAGAAAAGAGAGAAGGGACAATGCTACTATCCTTCCCCACACTTGTGCTTCAAAGTAGCACCATGATCTTCATAATAGAGAGTCTCTTTTTTTGTCACTTCCATATACTAGTGGGAATTTTCATTATAGAACTTGGCCTTTCTATTCCAACGACGGGCTTCCTCAAATGCCCTAGGTCTTCATGAGCAAGCAAGTTGATGCACACCCACTAGTTTTCTTTTTGAGCTTTCATACACTTATAGCTCTAGTGCATCCGTTATATGGCAATCCCTACTCACTCACATTGATATCGATTGATGGACATCTCCATAGTCCATTGATTTGCCTAGTTGATGTGAGACTTTCTCCCACCTTTTGCCTATCACCACCTTCTATTCCACCCATAGTGATATGTCCATGGCTCACGTTCATGTATTGCGCGAAAGTTGAAAAAGTTTGAGAATACTAAAGTATGAAACAATTGCTTGGCTAAAACTGGGGTTGTGCATGATTTAAATACTTTGTGTGGTGAAGATGGAGCATAGCCAGACCATATGATTTTGTAGGGATAACTTTCTTTGGCCATGTTATTTTGAAGAGACATGATTGCTTTATTAGTATGCTTGAAGTATTATTGTCCTAATGTCAAATGAAAGACTATTGCTTTGAATCACTCGTGTCTTAATATTCATGCTATGATTAGATTACATGATCAAGATTATGCAAGGTAGCATTCCACATCAAAAATTATCTTTTTTACCATTTACCTACTCGAGGACGAGCAGGAACTAAGCTTGGGGATGCTGATACGTCTCCGTCGTATCTATAATTTTTTATTGTTCCATGCCAATATTCTACAACTTTCATATACTTTTGGTAACTTTTTATACTATTTTTTGGCACTAACATATTGATCCACTGCCTAGTGCCAGTTCCTGTTTGTTGCATGCTTTTTGTTTCGCATAATATCCATATCAAACGGAGTCCAGACAGAATAAAAACGGATGGAGATTTTTTTGGAATATATGTGAATTTTGGGAAGCGGAAACAACATGAGACGATGCCCGAGTGGGCCACGAGGTAGGGGGGCGCGCCCACGAGGGGTAGGCGCGCCCTGGGCCCTCATGGCCACACCGTAATGCGGTTGATGCCCTTCTTTCGCCACAAGAAAGCTAATATCCGGATAAAAATTGTGTCAAAAAAATCAGCCCAATCGGAGTTACGGATCTCCGGGAATATAAGAAACGGTGAAGGACCAGAATCTGGGAAAGCACAAACAGAGAGATAGATAGACAGATCCAATCTCGGGGGGGCTCTCGCCCCTCTGCCGCCATGGAGGCCATGGACCAGAGAGGAAACCCTTCTCCCATCTAGGGAAAAGGTCAAGGAAGAATAAGAAGGAGGGGGGCTCTCTCCCCCTCGCTTCCGGTGGCGCCGGAGTGCCACCGGGGCCATCATCGTGTGACGACGATCTACACCAGCACTTCCGTCATCTTCATCAACATCTCCATCACCTTCCCCCATCTATCTACAGCGGTCTACTCTCACGCAACCCGATGTACCCTCTACTTGAACATGGTGCTTTATGCTTCATAGTATTATCCAATGATGTGTTGCCATCCTATGATGGCTGAGTAGATTATCATTGTCCTATTGGTGGTTGGTGAATTGCTATGATTGGTTTAAATTGCTTGTGGTTATGTTGTTGTCCTTTGGTGCCCATCATATGAGCGCGCGCGTGGATCACACCATAGGGTTAGTTGTATGTTGATAGGACTATGTATTGGAGGGCAAGAGTGACAGAAGCTTCAACGTAGCGTAGAAATTGATGCATACGGGATTGAAGGGGGACCAATATTTCTTAATGCTATGGCTGGGTTTTACCTTAATGAACGCTAGTAGTTGCGGATGCTTGCTAATAGTTCCAATCATAAGTGCATAGAATTCCATGTAAGGGATGACATGCTAGCAGTGGCCTCTCCCACATAAAACTTGCTATCGGTCTAGTAATGTAGTCAATTGCTTAGGGGCAGTTTCGCAACTCCTACCACCACTTTTCCACACTCGCTATATTAACTTTAGTTGTGTCTTTATCTTAACAGCCCCTAGTCTTTATTTACATGCTCTTTATATTCTTGCAAACCTATCCCACAAAAACCACAAAGTACCTCTAGTTTCATACTTGTTCTAGGTAAAGTAAACGTCAAGCGTGCGTAGAGTTGTATCGGTGGTCGATAGAACTTGAGGGAATATTTGTTCTGCCTTTAGCTCCTCATTGGGTTCGACACTCTTACTTATCGAACGAGGCTACAACTGATCCCGTACACTTGTGGGTTATCAGGGAGCCAAAGAATACTCTTAAGTATTAGCAGCTGAGTTGTCAATTCAACCACACCTGGAAACTTAGTATCTGCAGCAAGGTAATTTAGTAGCAAGGTAATATGAAAGTAATAGTAACGGTAGCAAAAGTAGTGATAGTGTTTTTGTAGTAATTCTAACATGTCGGTGTACAAAAAGAGGGGTACACTTTTTGTACCCCTATGACTGTGCACGGGCAGTCTGAGCCACGGCGCCACCACACCAAGCATGGCGAGGGAGGCGAGCCGGGGGAAGACCGAAGCTTGATGGAGACTGGAGCGGCGCCAAGAACAAGACCACAAAGAGCAAAGGGACGAAGTGGCTCTCCCCGGCAAGATACTTTCCGGGGCCAGCACTAGCAGCCCCGGCAAGACCCTTGCCGCGGCAGCTCGCCCCGCGCCTACGGAGAAAATCACCCTTGAGTCCATCACCCCCATGGGGCGATGATTCAGGAGATATCCCCGTGGTGGCATGCAGATCTTTGTGAAGACATTCAAGATCAGATACAAGCTAAGGAGACGACCCTTGGCGGGATTCCAGCCAAGGAGAACCACAAGGCCCCCGGCAAGCACCTTGCCGGGGATGACAGCAGGTACTACGGCAGGACCCTTGCCGAAGCCCTGGCAAGGCCCTTGCCAAGGACACCCGCAGGGCCACCGTCAGGCCCACACCAACTGGGTTTCCACCGACCCACGCAGCTGCCGACCCGACCAGCTGGACGGGCTCCTGCGTGGCAACCCACAGATCTCCGTGGAGACCCGCCGTTGCGCCACCTCAGCTGCATGTCTGCCTACATGGCGCCTCAGGCACTGCTAGCCAGGGCGCGTGTCAACACGAGGAGGGGCGGCGACGGACAAGACGGACGTCTCCCCCCGTCCTCGATAAAGCAAGGACACCTAAGCTGGGCGCATTAAATGCACCTTGTCCTGCAATGCGAGGGATAACCTCGCATCACTGTACCCTTTCCACCTCCTGTGTGCCACTGTGGCAACCCCTTTTTCCTATAAAAGGAGGCCTGAGGCAACCATGAGAAGGCTTCGGTCACGACTCTCTTGGAGCTCCTCACTAGCTGAAGAACACCAACATATAATCCACCAAAGCAGGAGTAGGGTTTTACGCATCTTTGCGGCCCGAACCTGGGTAAAGGAACTGTGTCCTGACTGTTAGATCCGCTCTTCTCTCAACCCCGCGCCCCGCAACCGTAGTAGGGATTCTTGTGATCCCATAGGTGTCGATCCAAATACACCGACATCTTTGGCACGCCAGGTAGGGGGCGCAATTGTGAGAATCGGCTTTAGCGGTTAGTTCGACGCTCCTGCATCGTCATGGCGCCCAGGAAGAAGACGACGGTGGCGGTTGGCCAGTCGGAAGCCGCACAGCCAGTCCCGACACGGGCGAGCAGTGGACCAGTCGCGAAAAGGACTCGGGGCGCTGCTCGCGAACACCAACGCCATCTCGACAGCCGAAGTTTGGGAGGTGGCGATGTTTGTGCGCCTGGTAACTGGCCACACACCGCCAGTTCCAAAGATGGAGCCCGACCCTCCGCAGGTGGCGCGGGGCCTTCCAAGGTCGCGGCCGCATCACCCGAGGGCGACGCAAGGGCCTCCAGAACTCCCACGCCGGCGCCAACAGCGCGCTCTTCTCAAGCAGCGCGCGACGGACGGCGTCGTCATCCCGAAGATCCCGGACATCGCCATGGGAAGGGCCCTGAGCGCCACTCCCGGGACGTAGAAGACCTGCCCGCCCGCCGAAGCACTGGTGGAGACTTTAGGCAACCACGGGATCGTGATGGAGCTCGCCCTGACACGATCAGGGGTCGAAGCGCGTCACGGTCCGTGCAGGTTTCACTACCGTTGACACCAGTCGAAGCTTTGGCGCGCGCGCAGTTGCTCCTCGACTTTCCTCCCGTTACGGGGAAACTCGACGAATGGAGAGCCACCATCCGAAGCCTTGTCGCAGTCGCCAACAGGGATGACCTAAATCCAGCGGAGCTCCCAGGCCGACGCTCTGATGGGGTCCCACGCACCGGCGGCGGGAGACCTGACAGCACTGTGGCTACGGTGCATTCGCCTCCTCATCGCCCAGTGCCGCGTGTGTCGACCCGTCGAGACGTCGCGGGCGACGCCATCTCCATAGCGTCGTCCGATCCACGGACCCGCGGCAACCAGCGTCAAGTTCTTCAGGAGCGAGCTCATGAAGACGCTCGAACCACCATCGAGCGCCGGTGCGGAACGCGCCACCAGTCAGATAGGCGAGCAGGGCCTGCTGCAGACCGCCCAGCACCGGAGAGCCCTGGGGGTCTACCTAACGAGGTAGGCTGTCCGGCTTTCACCCGTAAGCTATGGCAACTCCAGTGGCCCTCTCACCGCATGTTCAAACCTGACGTCGGCGAGAAGTACAACGGCAAGACCCACCCGTCGGAGTTCCTCAGCATCTACACCATCGCGATGCAAGCTGCCGGGGCCCGCGACGAGAAGGTGCTTGCGAATTACTTTCCGTTGGCTCTTAAACCTAACGCCATGTCGTGGTTGATGCACTTGCCAGTAGACTCTATTTCCTCCTGGTCCGACTTGTGCCATGAGTTTGTTGGCGCCTTTACCGGAGGCCACCAAGCCCATGGCCAAGCGAGTGACCTGCATGTCATACCCCAGAAGGAAGGCGAGACTCTGCGCAAGTACATACAGAGATTCAGCTGGGTACAGTACAATATCCCCGATGTTCACCCTGCCGCCATCATCAGCGCGTTCCACCAGAACGTGCGCAACCGCAAGATGCGCGAAGAACGGGCGATGATCAAGGTGAAGGATGTGGCGGAACTCTACGTTCTTGCCGACAGATGTGCCCGGGCTGAAGAGGGAAGGAAGTACCCCGGCGAAAGCGCCGGTGCGGAAACCGACTCCTCAGACGAGGATACTGCTGCTCCAGCGTAGAAGGGCCGGAACCGTAACAGGAAGCGCAAGGGGAAGGCCGTGCTTGCCGTCGAGGGATCTGATGACGCTGGCTCCGCCAAGAAACCCAAGGCGGGTGACCCTGGCATAGAAATTGCCAGGTGTGTCGCCTGCCCGGCCTTGGCGGCTGCAGAGAAGCCAAGAAACTCCGGCAAGCGATACTGCAAGATCCATCGCACCAAGGGCCATGATCTCCAGGACTGCCACCAGGTTGAGCTCCTTGCTGAGAAGCAAAGGGCTGAATACGAGAGGCGGGACAAGGAGAAGGGCCAAGACGGCGCTGAGGGATCCAGCAAGAAGCGTGATGGCCAAGCAGGCCGTCGCGGCAAGGAGAAACATCAGGAAAGGCCCGCTCGGGGCCGCGACAGAAGACCTGAAGACGACGATCACAAAGAGGATGACGAGTCCGGCGGCCAAGAGTTTCAGAAGGCTACAGATGCCATGTGCGTCGATGGTGGCACCTCGCTGCATGCTTCTCACCGCCAGCTTAAACAGTGGGCGCGTGAGATTATTGCGGCAGAGCCATCATCCGGTGCCCAAAAGCCGCTGAAATAGTCCAGCACACCTACCATCTTTGACGCCGAGGATCACCCTGATCGCACTACTGCGGTCGGGTGCTTGCCATTGTTGGTTTCACCGACAATACGCAACCTCAAGGTGACGAAGATCATAGTCGATGGCGGGGCCGGTCTGAACCTACTTTCGCCCACCATGATCGAGAAGCTGCAAGTTCCTGCTGGAGACCTCGAGGAGACGGGCACGTTTCAGGGGGTCAGCCCAGGGAGGAGTCAACCGAGGGGGAAAGTCACGCTGCCCGTGACTTTTGGGAGTGATCTGAACTACAGGACAGAGAGGATCGTGTTCGATGTTGCCAAGATCCCCCTACCTTACAACGGGATCCTTGGCCGCCCAGCACTGGCCAAGTTCATGGCAGCATCACACTATGCCTACAACACCCTGAAGATGCCAGGGACCGTGACGATCATCACCATCCCCTCCGATAAGAAAGATGCGCTGATTTGCGCCGACCAATTGTACCAGCAAGCAGTTGCAGCAACTGCCGCTACGGGGGCACTTGTTCCTTCCACTGGAGCCCCGGGAGGGAAGAAGAAGAAGACCGGCGAGACCTCGGGCGCCCACTCCGGCAAGCGCACCTCTTCGGAGTGCTGTGCTCCCGTCGTGGACGTGCCTGAGAGCTCCACCGGAAAGAAGAAGACCGGCGAGACCTCAGACACCCACTCCGATAAGCGCACCTCTTCGGAGTGTCGCGCTCCCGTCGAGGACATGCCAGAGAGCTCCACCGGCAGAAACAAGAGATCCAGGGCCACACCGCCAGGAACCAAGAAGGTTTCCGTCAAGGAGGACGGTTCGGGAGGGACTTTTACCATAAGCTCCGCCCTTGACAACAAATAGGAAGGCATGCTCGTCACCTTCCTGTGGGCGAATGTCGACGTGTTTGCCTGGCAAGCATCCGACATCCCCGGCGTTCCCAGGGAGGTGATTGAGCACCACCTTGCTGTCTGTCCTCATGCACGGCCCGTCAAGCAGAAGGTCAGGAAGCAAGCTTTGGAACGGCAAGAATTCATCACCGAGGAGATCCAGAAACTGGAAGCTGCGGGTTTGGTGAGAGGAGTGCTCCACCCAACGTGGTTGGCCAATCCAGTGGTAGTGCGCAAGGCAAATGGGAAGTGGAGGCTGTGTATTGATTACACGGATATCAATATAGCTTGTCCCAAGGACCCCTTCCCGTTGCCGCGCATAGACCAGATTGTTGACTCCACGGCAGGGTGTGACCTGCTGTCATTCCTCGATGCCTACTCCGGCTACCACCAGATCTTCATGGCGAGAGAAGACGAAGAGAAGACAGCATTCATCACCCCATGTGGCACGTACTGTTTCGTATGAATGCCTTTTGGGTTGAAGAGTGCTGGCTCGACGTTTGCAAGGGGAGTCCAGATTGGTTTTGAACCCTAGCTCCATAGAAATATGGAGGCTTATATGGATGATATAGTGGTCAAAACCAAGAACAAGGCAACCCTTGTACCGGATTTACAAGAAACATTTGTGAACCTGCGCAAGATCAACCTCAAGCTGAACCCTGAGAAGTGCATCTTCGGCGTTCCGTCTGGCAAGCTTCTCGGGTTCTTTGTGTCGCAGCGTGGGATAGAAGCCAATCCGGACAAGATCAAAGCTATAGAGCAGATTGAAGCACCCAAACGGGTCAAGGATGTGCGTCGGCTTGCTGGTTGCGTTGCCGCCATGAGCAGATTCATTTCCAAGTCTGCCGAGCGCGCCCTCCCCTTTTTCAAGGTCTTGAAAAAGGCGGGTCCAATGGAGTGGACGCCGTAAGCCGAGGCAGCATTACAAGATCTGAAGAGATATCTTTCCTCCACGCCAAAACTGGTTGTGCCTAGACCAGAAGAACCGTTGCTGCTATACTTAGCGGCAACAAACCAGGTGGTCAGCGCCACACTAGTGGCGCACAGAGAAATTGATGATGAGGTGATAGCAGCAACAGAGCCTGGGGCCACTGGTGCAGAAGCGACACAATCGGTTGGAGTGCAGCCGAAAAAGAAGATGATGCAGCACCCGGTCTACTTTGTTAGATCCCTCTTGCAGGGGGCTCGATCAAGGTACTCCGGTGTGCAAAAACTGCTCTTCGGCCTTCTTATGGCCTCGAGGAAGCTGTGCCACTACTTCCAGGCGCACGAGATCATTGTCGTCACTCGCCTCCCTCTGCAACGGATATTGCACAATCCAGACGCGATGGGAAGGATTGTAGAGTGGGCACTGGAGCTGTCCAGCTTTGGCCTCAAGTTTGAAAGTAGCTCGACAATTCAGAGCCGAGTCCTGGCAGAGTTTGTCGCAGAATGGACCGCAATGCGTGATGAAGAAGTCCAGGAAATTACTCTCCCGGCAAAGAGGCGAGTTGCAACTGGATCATGTACTTTGATGGGGCTTTCTCCTTACAGGGCGCCGAGGTTGGCGTACTGCTGGTCGCGCCCACTGGAGAGCACCTCAAGTACATGGTCCAGATGCACTTCCCTAGGGAGGTATCGATGAACAACACTACCGAGTACGAGGGGCTGCTTGCTGGTCTTAGGATCGCGGCGGACCTCGGAATCAAAAAGCTCATTGTCAGGGGCGACTCGCAGCTTGTCGTCAAACAAGTCAACAAGGATTACCAGAGCCCGTTGATGAAGGCCTACGTCGATGAAGTGAGAAAGTTGGAAGAGCGCTTTGACGGTATACAGGCGGAGCACGTTCCCCGAGCGGAGAACGACATCGCCGATTACCTGTCAAAACGCGCTGCCCTCAAGCTACCTATGGAACCAGGTACCTTTGTGCTTCAGCTTTCTGAGCCATCCGTTGATCCATCAACAGAGCAGAACAAGAGGAGGAAGTCAGGGCCCGGCAAGTACTTTCCCGCCGAGCTCCCCGGAGCCGCCGGCAAGGATGTTGCCGGGGACACTGAACCCGCCACCGGAGGGCTAACTCCGACGGAGCGTCAAGCTTTTGCCGTCGAGATGGCCACTCCCTTGGCGGAGGAAATGCCTTTAGTCCTCGCCGTCGAGCCCCAGGCTCTAGCGTGGGCGCAGCATACCGTCTGATTCCTTCAGACTGGGGAACTTCCTGAGGAGCAGGAAGAAGCGGAGAAAGTAGCCCGTCGGTCTGCCATGTACTAGTTCGTCGATGATGTCCTGTACAGAAGGATACCGAACGGTGTGAAATTGAAGTGCATCCCTCGAGAGGAAGGACTGGAGCTGTTGGCGGAGATACAAGGAGGCATATGTGGATCTCACATAGGGTCGAGAGCCCTTGCCGGCAAGGCTTCTTCTGGCCCACTGCCCTCCAGGATGCGGCAGCGCTGGTCACCAGGTGTGAAGCATGCCAATTCCATTCAAAGAAACTTCATCAACCAGCTCAAGCCCTTCAAACCATTCCTCTCTCCTGGCCCATCTCGGTCTGGGGGCTTGACATACTGGGCCCTTTCCCCCATGCCGTCAGGGGCTTTGAGTACTTGTACGTTGCAATCGACAAGTTCACAAAGTGGCCAGAGGTGGAGGTAGTAAGGAAGGTCACAGCTCAGTCAGCCGTCAAGTTCTTCAAGGGACTAGTGTGCCGTTTTGGTGTACCCAACAGGATCATCACCGACAATGGCACGCAGTTTACAAGCAGCACCTTCATGCAATATACCCAAGACCTCGGCAGCAAGGTCTGTTTCGCTTCCGTTGCTCACCCCCGAAGCAATGGTCAAGCTGAGAGGGAAAATGCTGAAGTATTGTGAGGACCAAGGACAAAGACCTTTGACAGGCTGCACAAGAGCGGGAGGCGCTGGATTGATGAATTGCCGGCGGTTCTTTGGTTGATCAGGACGACACCAAATCGAGCCACCGGCCAGACGCCCTTTGCCCTGATATACGGGGCAGAAGCAGTTCTCCCCACGGAACTCATATACGGGTCACCTCGAGTGCTCGCTTATGATGAGCTTGAGCAAGAGCAATTGCGACAAGACGACGCAATGCTCCTTGAGGAAGATCGTCTTCGGGCGGCTGTGAGGGCAGCGCGCTACCAGCAAGCCTTGTGCCGCTACCATAGCTGCAAGGTTCATGCCCGAAGCTTTGAGGAAGGCAACCTTGTTCTCTGGCGCGTTCAATCGGCCAGGAATACGAACAAGTTGACACCGAAGTGGGAAGGCCCTTATCGGGTAATACGAGTCACCAGGCCTGGTGATGTCCGCCTGGAGACCGAGGATGCCGTTCCGGTGAGTAATTCCTGGAACATCGAGCATCTTTGCAAGTTTTACCCATAAGGCGCGGCTTGTCGGGCCCCCCAGCAAGCCACCCTTTTGTACAAGCCTTGCCGGCAAGGCATGTAACCCTTTGTACAAAGCCAGGCACAGACCCTGAGCATAAATAAATGAAGCGCTGGCGCCCTAAGTTATAGCATGCATGCTGAGTCGAGTCTCGTCCTTGGTTAGGGTTAATAGTGCTTAGCAGCGGCTAACCCCTAGCTTAGAGGTCGAGTCTTTGTCTTTCCTCTATCTTCTTTGGTTCGCAGGACACGCAGACATCCTTGCCGAAGCCACCTGGAGGAAGGAAAGAAGAATAGACCAGTGCCTAGGCCCCGGCAAGCCAGTGTTGCCGGAGGCTGCAAGGGCAAGAATTCGCCCACGGTAGACCAGGGTTGCCGGGGGCTGCAGCTTCAGATAAGTCCTTTATCCCTTATCATGCATTCTATTATGGACTGAGGTATGTGAAACCTCGTTCTTTTCCTTAAGCTACCGTGCTCCCATAACTCTAGGCCCTAGTGCATGTTCCTGGGACTAGGTTTGGTCGTAGTCGCGGCAGCAGAAGGATAAAACGAGGAGCCTGAACCCCCTTCATCCCTACCTCCGCCAAGGGCGTGAGAAAGGTCGAGCGAAGTAGGGAAACGGCAGGGCCTGTTGCCAGGCGCGAAAATGTTTATCTTAAGGATACCAGGGATTTATTCCCTGTTGTGGGTTTTTACCTACGAACAAATGACCCGGCAAACATTCCTTTTTCATTAAAAACATTCCATTCAAGTACAGTCCATAGGGAATGAAAAACATGAATAAGGGGATTACAAGTTTTAAACTTAACAGATGCCCGAAGGCTTACAGACTAAAAAGAGATAAGGTGCCCGTAATGCCTTTCTTGTCCCTCTCCTCAGGAGGTAGGTCAAGGAGGCGAGAAGGGCGAAAGGGGCGCCTAGGCGAGCTACGGGTGGCAGAAGATACCGAGAAGGCACCTCGGCGGCCTCCCAAGGGCTGGACGGTGATGACGGCGCCGGAGGCAGAGCTCGAAGACGAGGCGGCAGGATGTCAGTACGCGACGAAGGCGTCGGTGCCCGCGTACTCCGACATGACGACCTTGCCACCCGCCTTCTTCCTCTTCCTCTTCCGCAGCCTCCCTACGCCAGCTGCCAAGGAGACGGCCCCGAGAAGTTCAAGGAGCCGGCGACGCGGATGATGGGGTCGCCGGTGCCACCAGGAGCGGCGCCCGACACCTAGTCGGACCCATCATCCTACCGTCCACCGCCCTCGTCGTCGCTGTCGCTGTCCTCCTCGTCACCCTCGTTCGAGGAGGAGTCTTCGTCATCAGAGGAGCTCTCCATGCAGCACCTCGCGCGAGTCCCGAGGTGCCCAAAGACCTTGACGGAGAGGTGGCCGCCCCCCATCAACTTGAAGTGGAGGGTGAGCCCATCCGTCAGGCTCTGGATGCGAGCGAACCTCTTCCATCCTTGGCGAAGATACATCACATGAGGGGCAGGGAAGTCGACGCGGGCCCGCGTGCCAATGATCCCACAACCCCTCATGTGCAGCTGCAGCGACTCCGGCGGATTCACCTCCATCTCCCGCGCAAACGGAGTCGGGAGACGAAGGCGACGACGCGGCGACCCCCGCATCCTAATGAAGAACTCACAGGGGTCATCTCCAACATGACCTTCCACTGGAGGAGGAGCTGCTGGTGGGGGCGAGGCCGGCGGGCCACCCCGTCCTCCTCTTCCCCGAGCACCCCGTCCTCGCCCACGGCACCGCCCCCTCCCTCTTCCCCTCGTGGCCGGTTCGGCCACCGCGGGTGCAGGAGAAGGGGGGACGCGTTGTCGAGCAGCGACCCTCGCCGCCAATGTTGAGGAGCCGAGGTTTTCTCTCTTCATGGCGAACAGAAGAGGGGAGCAGAAGTTGAAGGAGAAAGAAGATGGAGGAGTGCGGGGCGCCGTCCCCTCCCTCCGCCCTTTATAAAGGGGCGGGGCTGGAGCTCGACCGCCCCGCTCGGCCAATCAAGACGCAGAAGGCGAGGGGGCCGGGACCGACCCGCCGCCCCAACCAGCGGTGGCTCGGTTTCCCACCTCCACTGCTCTCCACCTCGAACGCATAGGAGGCACGTGGCGAACGTGCAGGACCGAAAGGATGGGTGAGGCAACCTCTCCCCACCCCGTGATCGTGGGGAATGGACGCCTAGACGACCGCACCTCGGCCCCGTCCAATAAGCGGGCCACGCCTCCACGCTTCCCCCCGTTTACGGGGAAAATGCGGGCCGCCTCCTTTCGCATTTACTACGACATGACGCATGCCTGCGGAAACCGCCCCACGCATGCCGCCCACGTCATGCACGCCCCTCCACCCCGCGCCGCATGCGCGGGTCGTGTGAGGCGCAGCACGTGGAAATTTTACCACGATGAAAACCACCCCGCCTGCCCGCGCACCGTTCTGGGCCTGGCCCAACAACGTGTCGCGCTTATGTGTGGCCCAGGCCCGGGGGCTCCTGTCGGTGTACAAAAAGAGGGGTACATTTTTTGTACCCCTATGACTGTGCACGGGCAGTTTGAGCCACGGCGCCACCACACCAAGCATGGTGAGGGAAGCGAGCCGGGGCAAGACCGAAGCTTGATGGAGACTAGAGCGACGCCAAGAACAAGACCACAAAGAGCAAAGGGACGGAGCGGCTCTCCCCGGCAAGATCCTTGCCGGGGCCAGCACTGGCAGCCCCGGCAAGACCCTTGCCGCGACAGCTCGCCCCGCGCCTACGGAGCGAATCACCCTTGAGTCCACCACCCCCATGGGGCGAGGATTCGGGAGATATCCCCATGGTGGCATGCAGATCTTTGTGAAGACATTCAAGATCAGATACAAGTTAAGGAGACGACCCTTGGCGGGATTCCAGCCAAGGAGAACCACAAGGCCCCCGGCAAGCACCTTGCCGGGGATGACAGCAGGTACTACGGCAGGACCCTTGCCGGAGCCCCGGCAAGGCCCTTGCCAAGGACACCCGCAGGGCCACCGTTAGGCCCACACCAACTGGGTTTCCACCGACCAACGCAGTTGCCGACCCGACCAGCTGGACGGGCTCCTGTGTGGCAACCCATAGATCTCCGTGGAGACCCGCCGTTGCGCCACCTCAGCTGCCTGTCTGCCTACATGGCGCCTCAGGCACTGCTGGCCAGGGCGCGTGTCAACACGAGGAGGGGCGGCGACGGACAAGACGGACGTCTCCCCCCATCCCCGATAAAGCAAGGACACCTAAGCTGGGCGCATTAAATGCACCTTGTCCTGTAATGCGAGGGATAACCTCGCATCACTTTACCCTTTCCACCTCCTGTGTGCCACTTTGGCAACCCCTTTTTCCTATAAAAGGAGGCCCGAGGCGACCAGGAGAAGGATTCGGCTTTTTAGAACTCCTCACGACTCTCTTGGAGCTCCTCACTAGCTGAAGAACACCAACATATAATTCACCAAAGCAGGAGTAGGGTTTTACGCATCTTTGCGGCCCGAACCTGGGTAAAGGAACCGTGTCCTGACTGTTAGATCCGCTCTTCTCTCAACCCCGCACCCCGCAACCGTAGTAAGGATTCTTGTGATCCCATAGGTGTCGATCCAAATACACCGACATAACAGTAGCCACGGAAAAGTAAATAAGCAACAATTAATATGTGAAAAGCTCGTAGGCATTGGATCGGTGATGGATAATTATGTCGGATGCGATTCCTCATGTAATAGTTATAACCTAGGGTGACACAGAACTAGCTCCGGTTCATCAATGTAATGTAGGCATGTATTCCGAATATAGTCATACGTGCTTATGGAAAAGAACTTGCATAACATGTTTTGTCCTACCCTCCCGTGGCAGCGGGGTCCTAGTGGAAACTAAGGGATATTAAGGCCTCCTTTTAATAGAGTACCGGACTAAAGCATTAACACATAGTGAATACATGAACACCTCAAACTACGGTCATCACCGGGAATGGTCCCGACTATTGTCACTTTGGGGTTGCCGGATCATAACACATAGTAGGTGACTATTGACTTGCATTATGGCACTCGGTGATAGGATCAAGAACACACATATATTCATGAAAACATAATAGGTTTAGATCTGAAATCATGGCACTCGGGCCCTAGTGACAAGCATTATGCATGGCAAAGTCATAGCAACATCAATCTTAGAACATAGTGGATACTAGGGATCAAACCCTAACAAAACTAACTCGATTACATGGTAAATCTCATCCAACCCATCATCGTCCAGCAAGCCTACGATGGAATTACTCACGCACGGCGGTGATCATCATGGAATTGGTGATGGAGGAAGGTTAATGATGACGATGGCGACAATCTCCCCTCTTCGGAGCCCCGAACGGCCTCCAAATCAGCCCTCCCGAGAGAGATTAGGGCTTGGCGGCGGCTCCGTATCATAAAACGCGATAATTCATTCTCTCTGATTTTTTTTCTCCCCGAAAGTGAATATATGGAGTCGGGGGATACGTCGGTGGAGCAATAGGGGGCCCACGAGGCAGGGGGCGCGCCCCCACCCTCGTGACAGGGTGTGGGCCCCATGGTCTGGTTCTTTCCGCAGATATTTTTTGTATATTCCAAAAAAATTCTCCGTTGAATTTCAGATCATTCCGAGAACTTTTATTTCTGCACAAAAATAACTCCATGGCAGTTCTGCTGAAAACAGCGCCAGTCCGGGTTAGTTCCATTCAAATCATGCAAGTTAGAGTCCAAAACAAGGGCAAAAGTGTTTCGAGAAATAGATACGTTGGAGACGTATTAACTCCCCCAAGCTTAAAAATTTGCTTGTCCTCAAGCAATTCAGTTGATAAACTGAAAGTGATAAAGAAAAACTTTGACAAACTCTGTTTGCTCTTGTTGTTGTAAATATGTAAAGCCAGCATTCAAGTTTTCAGCAAAGATCATGAACTAACCACATTCACAATAACTTTCAGGTCTCATGTCTACTCATATCAATGGCATAATCAACTAGCGAGCAACAATAATAAACCTCGGATGACAACACTTTCTCAAAACAATCATAATATGATATAACAAGATGGTATCTCGCTAGCCCTTTCTGAGACCGCAAAACATAAATGCAGAGCACCTTTAAGGATCAAGGACTGACTACACATTGTAATTCATGGTAAACGAGATCCAGTCACAATCATACTCAATGCAAATTAATAGCAATACATGCAAATGACAGCGGTGCTCTCCAACTAGTGCTCTTTAATAAGAGAATAATGACTCAACATAAAAGTAAATAGATAGGCCCTTCGCACAGGGAAGCAGGGATTTGTAGAGGTGCCAGAGCTCGATTTTGAAATAGAGATGAATAATATTTTGAGCGGTATACTCTCATTGTCAACATAACAACCAAGAATCTCGATATCTTCCATGCTACACACATTATAGGTGGTTCCCAAACAGAATGGTAAAGTTTATATGCCCCCAACCACCAATAAGCACACTCCACGGCTAGCCTGAAACAACGGGTACCGTCCAAACCAGCAACAGCCCCGGAGGAGTTTTGTTTCATTATTATGATTTGAGCATGGGATTGGGCATCCCGGTTACCAGCCATTTTATCATGAATGATGAGCGGAGTCCACTCATCGTGAGAATAACCCACCTAGCATGGAAGATATATGCAGCCCTAGTTCATACATGAGTTGTTCGAGCATACAAAACAGAATTTCATTTCAAGGTTTAGAGTTTGGCACATACAAATTTACTTGGAACGGCAGATACATACCGCATATAGGAAGGTATGGTGGACTCATATGGAATAACTTTGGGGTTTATGGAAGTGGATGCACAAGCAATATTACCACTTAGTACAGGTGAAGGCTAGAAAGAGACTGACAAGCAATCAGCTAGAGAGCGACAACAGTCATGAGCATGCATTAAAATTAATCAACAATAAATGCAAGCATGAGTAGGATATAAATCACCATGAACATAAATATCGTGGAGGCTATGTTGATTTGTTTCAACTACATGTGTGAACATGTGCCAAGTCAGACCACTTGAATCGTTCAAAGGAGGATACCACCCTATCATACCACGTCCCAACCATTTTAATATCATGTTGGCACGCAAGATAGACCATTATAAACTCTTAGCTAATTAAGCATGGCATGAGCAGCTATGATCTCTAATTGTCATTGCAAGTGTGTTTCATTCATAACAAGATGAATCAGGAACGATGAACTATCATATTTACAAAAACAAGAGAGGTCGAGTTCATACCAGCTTTTCTCATCTCAATCAATTCATCATATATCGTCATTATTGCCTTTCACTCGCATGACCGAACGGTGTGGATAAAAATAATAGTGCACATGCATTGGACTAAGCTAGAATATGCAAGCATTTAATACAAGAGAGAAGACAACGTAATATGGCTCAAGGTTAAATCAACAATAAAGCATATGAGAGCCACTAAACATTTTCATCATGGTCTTCTTCTCTTAAACGCCAAAGAAAAGAAAAGAAACTATTTACACGGGAAAGCTCCCAACAAGCAAAAGAAGAACGAGAAATCTTTTTGGGTTTTCTTTTAATTACTACTACTACAGGCATGGAAAGTAAACTAGCTAAAATCTACAACTAATTTTGTTTTTGTTTTTCTTAAGGTTTTTCTAACACACAAGAAAAAGACTAAGAAAAGAAATGAAACTAGCATGGATAGTACAATGAAAGAGTGTGAGCACCGACAACTGGAATAAGTGTGTGAACATGAATGTAATGTAGGTGAGAAATACGTACTCCCCCAAGCTTAGGCTTTTGGCCTAAGTTGGTCTATGGCACGTACCAGCCTGATGGATATCCAAAGTCGTAGTTAGGGTTGTACTCAGATGCAGCAGCTATTGCCCGCTGAGCTGCCACTTGGAGACGAGCTGCCCTCGTTGTCTCCTTATACGCATGTGCCTCTTCCCTAGTTATAGTATATCTCCCTTTTGCCTGAAAGTCAAAGAAGGTAGGAGCAGAGAGAGCAATATGGACAGTGCGACGCCTGTCAAAAATTAGTCAATACTGGAGGGAATATAAAGAAATGCAAAATGAATAGTTGTAATGAAGCATCAGAAATTTTCTTTTTTACACAAGCCAGAAAAACCTCGTTTTTCACCAAAAACTTTGCGCACGCACATAGAACGTCCGGATATACACACGGGATTTTCGTTCGGAATTTTTCAACTTTTCAAAATGTGTATTTAGGCAATGGGTGCATATGCACCTAGGAGCCATTGCGAATTTTCGTATATTATAGTTGAATAATTTCGACAAGATAAAATTTAACAAACAAGCTACCAATCAAGCAAACAATCTAGTATCTTCATACCACGAAAGTGGACATAATCAGATACGCTAACATGATAATGTTGCAATATAAAACAAGCATAAATGGTGGTCTTAGCACTAGTTCCTACTTGACTGTTCAAGATACTTGAGGGGGTTAACTAATAAACATTAAGAAGTATAACTAGTTTATAAAATAATTTTCACTCATATGGCTTTTCACATCCATTTTCTAGGGTCACGTCCTACAATCAACACACTTCTCTGATACCATCTGTAACGACCAAACCTCGAAGGATTTGAGTCTCTGTGCTTACCGTGCTAGTCCATGGATCGAGCTCGCTAGCACATATAGTATAAATGAATATCAGAATAGCAGGTGCATCATTTATTACAACGTATGATCCAGAATGTATAAAATAAATCAATCTACATAGCACATGGCTATATCTTACTCAATCAAATAGCATAAAGTAGCAAAAAATAACGATGAGTCCCATCATAGCCCACTGGCGATGCTGAGTGCATACTCGGGACCCTATCAGTACCTTACTCTTCGTGTGAAAATCTTGCAAAATGAGACATTGCAGCCGTATAGGTTAATACATTGAATGTATTGGCAAGTTACACAGGAGTAATAATAAAGCAGACCTACATGTATATGCATAGTACAACAAAGGAAGTCTTGGGTTTATTTTGCAGAAAGTTGATTTTGTCCTCATAACTACCAAATAGTCAATTTTTCATTTATTTCTTTTATTACTACAATTAACTGCACAAGGTTGAGTTGGCAAAATCAACTCCAACCTACCCTTTATTAAGTTGCCCACAAATATTATTAAGTGTTACATCTGCCAAGATCATCCAACAACTGTAATGGCATAGTGTCTCAAATTTGTCCATAACCGGGGACACGGCTAATCATGATTAGTTTTAATACTCTCTAGATTATTGCACACCTTACCCACTAGACTCAACCCGAAGATTGAGAGGAAGTCTTTCAGAAGTAGTCACCTCCACCCACCGGCAGCCGGTACACCTACTCATATCTACATCTGCTAGCATACCTGGACGAGGATCCCACAACCTACTCAACTAAGCCACGACCCATTTAGCTAGTGGTTGTGCATGGAAGCTACTAGTTACGAAGCATGTCTGGTATTTTTAAGCCTAGGCGACCGTCCACTTACATTCAGAGGGTATAAACCATGATGTTCTTGAAATCACCCATCAATACCAATTCCGCCCAGAGGTGAATTAAATCCTTAATTACTACTCAAATTGATTATATTATAATCCTCACATAAGCTCAATGTATACACGAACCAACCCCGTCTACAAGCATAGCAAAACTATAACTACCACGATTTGCAATGACAGGATACAGCTCAACAACATAGCTCAAAAATTAATATTCCTATACATGCATAAATTTATAGTGTGATATATACTACATGCATAGAAAAACAATTGGTAAAGGATGATCAACATGTAACTTTCCTTGGTTCTGGTTCAAAAAGTCACACTCGTGACAATAGCTCACATCGACAAATCAATCACCAAAACGCAAATAAAACGCAAATAAAACCAAAATAGAACCAATAGCAAGAAAATCATTTTAAAATTCAAGAAAAGCAGCAAACCTGCATGCACAAATCACCAAAATTGCACTACAATCACAACGGAAAAAGAATAACTAAGGGCCAGTTCTTTTGATGGCTTCTAGAATAAGCTGAAATAAGCTAACCCTACCCAGCTTATTCTAGAATCCCAAACAAATTTATTTTTTTAGAAGCCTAGTAGTTAAGAGTAGATTAGTAGGCTTCTAAAATAAAAATTATGATTGAACTTCTAGAATAAGCTGGGTAGGAGGCAGCTTATTCTGGAAGCCCAAAAAAGTTAGGAAAAGAACTGGCCCTAAATTCCGACAAATGGTTTCAAAGTTACGGCCTTCGGAAGGTTTAATTCAAATATGAACGAATTCAAATTTGAAAAATGCAAACATGTGAAATTTTGGTACTGTCAAATTCTCCTGGTCATGGTGAGTGCATAGGAAAAAGAATCACCTAAATTGGATATGTATACTAAAAGATATGGCTAACGAAAGTTTAGGTGAAAATCTAAAACAAAAAAACAAAAACCAACAGAAATCTCCTGGGCGGGTTACTGTGGCAGCTCATGTAGCTATCGCCACGTGGCAGCGCATGGTTGGCTGAAAAGCTCATGTGCGTGTACTCACTAGCAAAGCAAGGGGCGCGACAGTGGTGGGTCGGTCGTCGGTGGCAGAGCTTCTCCGACAGGTTTCTGGCAAGGGTGAAGTGACGGACGTAGGCGACGGTGAGTGGCGGAGGCGGTGGTGAGGTCGACCAGCGATGGGGCATTCTCTACGGCGGCGGTGACAATGTGATAGGCGGCGTGCTCCGGCGGTGGCGACGGGCTTGTTTCTCTCGCGTTGCTGCGACTCGTGAAAAACCACAGTGTCACACGGATGCGGAGCGGAGAGGGGAACCGGGGGGAATAAACGAAGCGGCTGGACGACGACGGCGTTCGGTGAACAGCGGCGGACTCGGAGCTCGGCGACGAGATGCAAATCACCCAGGCGGCGCGTGCGGCAGTAGGAGAGGGGAAAGAAAGTTGCAAGGTCTCCCCTGGGGCTTTGGGCTCGCACACGGCAGGTCGGGTGCATGTTGGGTCGGCTAGGGCGCGAGCGCGAGTCGGGTGTGGCCTCGGCGTGCGTTCTCACAGCGGTCGAGCGGTGTCTGGCTCGGGGTGGAAGAACAGGGGTGGGGCCCGCTAGTCGGTGGCTGAGGCGATGGTGCGGGCAGGGGTGCGGTGAGTGGGCTGGGGTGCGGCGCGGGGAGCTGGGCCGCGGGAAAAGGGAGCTAGGTGGGTCGCTTGGCTGGCTGGCTGGCCGGCCACTGGCTTCTTTTTTTTAAACAAAAACTACAGAACGAAAACTAAAATAAAAACACCAGAAATAAATCTAAATAAACATACATAGGCACATAGTAAAATATAAACACCTAATGTAAACTACATGAACAACTAGTTCTTACTCTAATGCAATTTTGGAAATTCATTTTGATGCAATAGGCCACATAAACAGCAACAAAACTCTCAAAATAAAATATTTTGGAGATTATGAAAAATAACATAACATATCAGATGAACTGGAAATAATATTCTGGACATTATTCACATTTTTAAAGACAGGGGGAAGTCATGTTATCTCCACTCCGATAAATTGCCTCTAGGTGCATAATGAAAAGAATATTTCAGAAAAAACAAATAACGCAATAAAAATATGATATGCATATGAATGATCTACTAACATCCAAATTTAGGGAAATTGGGATGTTACAGAGTCATGGTGATCTTCATCCTTCATTTTACTTTTCTCTTTTGGCAAGCACTATATGTTGGAGAAAGATTCAGACATATATATCCACTCGGATGTAGGTGATCATAAATTATTATTGTTGACATTACCCTTGTGATAAATGGTTGGGAGGTGAAACTATAAGCCCCAATCTTTCTATGTGTCTTATTGAGTCTTTGATCTCATAAGTATCGCGTGAATGTTTGCAATTACGAAAGATTAAATGATGCTTGAGTATGTGAACTTGCTAAATAAATGCTCTTACATTGACTATTTCCGATGTTACGATAAATTGCAATTGCTTCAATGACCTAGGCCATAGCTTGTTAGTTTTCAATAAAGATTTTGGATTCATACTTTACCTTGTGAATGAATTATCACTTTAGCATAATAAGTTATATGAAAATATATTGTTGTTCTAAAAGATGATCATGATGCCATCATGTCCGTATTTTATTTTATCAACACCTCTATCTCTAAACATGTGGTCATGATTATCGATTTCGACTTTCGCTTGAGGACAAGCGAGGTCTAAGCTTGGGGGAGTTGATACGTCCATTTTGCATCATGCTTTTATGTTTATATTTATTGTATTATGGACTATTATTTCACTTTATGATGCGATGCAATCTTCATGACTTTTCTCTCTTATTTTACAAGATTTACATGAAGAAGGAGAATGCCGACAGCCGGAATTCTGAACCAGAAAGGAGCAAATATGAGATACCTATTCTGCACAACTCCAAATGTCCTAAAACTTTACGAAGAATTGTTTTGGAATGTATAAAAAATATTGGGCGAAGAAAGAACAGAAGGGGAACCTCCAGGTAGCCACAAGCCTGGGGGCGCGCCCTACCCCCCAAGGCGCGCCTCCCGAGCTTGTGGGCCACCTTGCCAGCCCCCGGTGTCCATCTTCTGCTATGTGAAGGTTTTGATCTAGAAAATACATAATAAGAGCTCCAGCGGGGCTGTTCTGCTGGGGAAACTTCCCTCTGGGAGGTGAAAATCGAAGCCATCGTCATCACCAACGATCCTCTCATCGAGGGAGGGTCAATATTCATCAACATATTCATCAGCACCATCTCCTCTCAAGCCCTAGTTCATCTCTTGTATTCAATCTTTGTCCCAAAACCTCATATTGGTACCTGTGGGTTGCTAGTAGTGTTGATTACTCTTTGTAGTTGATGCTAGTTGGTTTATTTGGTGGAAGATCATATGTTTAGATCCTTAATGATATTCAATACCCATCTGATCTTGAACATGGATATGCTTTGTGAGTAGTTACGTTTGTTCCTGAGGATATGGGAGAAGTCTTGTTATAAGTAATCATGTGAATCTGGTATTCGTTCGATAATTTGATGAGATGTATGTTGTCTTACTCTAGTGGAGTTATGTGAACGCCGACTACATGATGATAACCCACAAGTGTAGGGGATCGCAACATTTTTCGAGGGTAAAGTATTAAACCCAAATTTGTTGATTCGACACAAGGGGAGCCAAAGAATACTCTTAAGTATTAGCAACTGAGTTGTCAATTCAGCCACACCTGGAAACTTAGTATCTGCAGCAAGATAGTTTAGTAGCATAGTAATATGATAGTGGCGGTAGCAGCAATAAAAGTAAAGATAATGTTTTTGTAGTTTTTTTGATAATAGCAACGGGAAAGTAAATAGCAACTAGCAATATAGGTAAAGCTCGTAGGCATTGGATCAGTGATTGGAAATTACGTCGGATGCAATTCATCATGTAGAAGTTATAACCTAGGGTGACACAGAACTAGCTCCAGTTCATCAATGCAATGTAGGCATGTATTCCAAATATAGTCATATGTGCTTATGGAAAAGAACTTGCATGACATCTTTTGTCCTACCCTCCCTTGGCAGCGGGGTGCTATTGAAACTAAGGGATATTAAGACATCCTTTTAATAGAGTACCGAACCAAAGCATTAACACATAGTGAATACATGAACTCCTCAAACTATGGTCATCACCGGGAGTGGTCCCGATTATTTTCACTTCGGGGTTGCCGGATCATAACACATAGTAGGTGACTATAGACTTGCAAGATAGGATCAAGAACACACATATAATCATGGAAACATAATAGGTTTAGATCTGAAATCATGGCACTCGGGCCCTAGTGACAAGCATTAAGCATAGCAAAGTCATAGCAACATCAATCTCAGAACATAGTGGATACTAGGGATCAAACCCTAACAAAACTAACTTGATTACATGATAGATCCCATCCAACCCATCATCGTCCAGCAAGCCTACGATGGAATTACTCACACACGGCGGTGAGCATCATGGAATTGGTGATGGAGGAAGGTTGATGATGACGATGGCGACGATCTCCACTCTCCGGAGCCCCGAACAGACTACAGATCAGCCCTCCCGAGAGAGATTAGGGATTGGCGGCGGCTCCGTCTCGTAAAACGCAATAATTCTTTCTCTCTGATTTTTTTCTCCACGAAACGGAATATATAGGACTTGGGGATACGTCGGTGGGGCATCGGGGTGTCCTCGAGGCAGGGGGCGCGCCCTGGGAAGGGGGGCGCGCCCCCCACCTTCGAGTACAGCCCATGGGCCCCCTGGTATAGATCTTCTTGCAGGTAGTTTTTATATTTTCTGAAATAAATCTCCGTTGATTTTCAGGCGATTCCGAGAACTTTTTATTTCTGCACAAAAACAACACCATGGCAGTTCTGCTGAAAACAGCGTCAGTCTGGGTTAGTTCCATTCAAATCATGCAAGTTGGAGTCCAAAATAAGCGCAAAAATGTTTGGAAAAGTAGATACGTTGGAGACGTATCAACTCCCCCAAGCTTAAACCTTTGCTTGTCCTCAAGCAATTCAGTTGATAAACTGAAAGTGATAAAGAAAAACTTTGGCAAACTCTGTTTGCTCTTGTTGTTGTAAATATGTAAGTTAGCATTCAGGTTTTCAATAAGATCATGAACTAACCACATTCACAATAACTTTCAGGTCTCAAGACTACTCACATCAATGGCGTAATCAACTAGCGAGCAATAATAATAAACCTCGGATGACAACACTTCTCAAAACAATCATGATATGATATAACAGGATGGTATCTCGCTAGCCCTTTCTGAGACCGCAAAACATAAATGGAGAGTACCTTTAAAGATCAAGGACTGACTAGACATTGTAATTCATGGTAAAAGAGATCCAGTCATGATCATACTCAATGCAAATTAATAGTAATACATGCAACGACAGAGGTGCTCTCCTACTAGTGCTCTTTGATAAGAGGATGATGACTCTGCATAAAAGTAAATAGATAGGCCCTTCGCAGAGGGAAGCAGGGATTTGTAGAGGTGCCAGAGCTCGATTTTTAAATAGATATTGAATAACATTTTGAGCGGTATACTTTCATTGTCAACATAACAACCAAGAATCTCCATATCTCCCATGCTACGCACATTATAGGCGGTTCCCAAATAGAATGGTAAAGTTTATACCCCCCCCCACCACCACCACCAACAAGCACACTCCACGGCCAGCCGAATCCACGGGTTACCGTCCAAACAAGCAACAGCCCTGGGGGAGTTTTTTTTAATTATTATGATTTTGTGCATGGGACTGGGCATCCCGGTTACCAGCCAATTTCTCATGAATGATGAGCGGAGTCCACTCATCGTGAGAATAACCCACCTAGCATGGAAGATATAGACAACCCTAGTTGATACATGAGCTGTTCGAGCATACAAAACAGAATTTCATTTGAAGGTTTAGAGTTTGGCACGTACAAATTTACTTGGAACGGCAGGTAAATACCGCATATAGGAAGGTATGGTGGACTCATATGGAATAACTTTGGGGTTTATGGAAGTGGATGCACAAGCAGTATTCCCGCTTAGTACAGGTGAAGGCTAGAAGAAGACTAGGAAGCGACCAGCTAGAGAGCAACAATGGTCATGAACATGCATTAAAATTAATCAACAATGAATGCAAGCATGAGTAGGATATAAATCACCATGAACATAAATATCATGAAGGCTATGTTGATTGGTTTCAACTACATGCGTGAACATGTGCCAAGTCAAATCACTTAAATCGTTCAGAGGAGGATACCACCCATCATACCACATCACAACCATTTTAATATCATGTTGGCATGCAATATAGACCATTATAAACTCTCAACTAATTAAGCATGGCATCAGCAGCTATGATCTCTAATTATCATTGCAAACATGTTTCATTCATAACAAGCTGAATCAAGAACGACGAGCAATCATATTTACAAAAACAAGAGAGGTCGAGTTCATACCAGCTTTTCTCATCTCAATTAGTTCATCATATATCATCCTTATTGCCTTTCACTCGCACGACAGAACGGTGTGGAAAATGATAACAATGCACATGCATTGGACTAAGCTGGAATCTACAGACATTTGATACAAGAGAGAATACAAGGTAATATGGCTCAAAATTAAATCAGTCAACAAAGCATATGAGAGCCACTAAGCATTTTCAATCATGGTCTTCTACTCTTAACCCCTAAAGAAAAGAAAAGAAACTATTTACACGGGAAATCTCCCAACAAGCAAAAGAAGAACGAGAAATCTTTTTGAGTTTTCATTTTTAGTTACTACTACAAGCAAGGAAAGTAAACTAGCTAGAAGCTACAACTAATATTTTTTGTTTTTCTGGGTTTTTCTAGCACACAAGAAAAAGACTAAGAAAAAGAGAATTAAACTAAGCATGGATGGTACAGTGAAAGTGTGTGAGCACCGACAACTAGAATAAGTGTGAACATGAAAGTAAAGTCGGTGAGAAACATGTACTCCCCCAAGCTTAGGCTTTTGGCCTAAGTTGGTCTATGGCCACGGATCGAAGCCACTCCCTCCAGTGTACTGAGATGTGTCCTCTGGATGCCACTGGTTGGCGAGCTCGTCCAGATCCCACCCATAAATAGATTGATAGGAAGGATCAAATGGTGGTTCTGGCTCAGGCTCTGAAGCTTGTGCCTGGCCTTGGTACTTGTAGAAGACATCTGATATAATGAGGTACTTGCATGTGGACAGATGAAATAGAGATGGTGCAGGCAAGGTAACAATTGCACAGTATATTTCATCAAACCTCAATTTATAAAGTAGCTGCATATTTTTGTCTTTAACAATAAAGTCATGAGCTACCATGCTCTTGTAGTCTAGATAAACAGGGGCAAACATTTTTTCTTCCTTCTCATGATTCCTAATAGGTATATTAAAATGTTCAACAAGGCGAGAAGCAAAGATGCCTCCAAAGACAGGCCCCTTTGAGCGGTTCAGACTCAATCGTTTGGCAACGACGGCGCCCAAGCTAAAAGTTGTGTCACGAAACAAAGCATGGCGTAAAATGATAATATCAGGGGCACTGAAATTCCCACTGTTCCCGCGACCAATTAAACACCTACTAGCAAATAAAGCAAAGTAGTGCAGAACAGGGAAGTGTATACTGGTGATTCTTGCCCCTAAAACTTGTCTAGTTTCACCTACGGCTATCATATCAATAAACCCTTTGACGTCTTCATGACGTGGTTCATCTAGTCTACCTTCAAAGGGTACTTTGCATATTTCACAAAAATCTAACAGTGATATCTCCTTAACCACATCATATAAGCTAAACTCCACCGTAGGTGGTGCTTTCCTAGAATGAAAATGGAAGATTTGCGTAAAAATATTGGTGAGTAAGAGATACTGCTCTTTTTGGTCGTTAAGGAAGTCGGTGAGGCCTTCACTATTCACCATCCAATAAAAGTCTTCGTAAATACCGGCGAACATCATGAAATTATTACAAGGCCACTCGCACGGTCGAACTTCCGCCATTCGAGGAAGATGATACTTGGGCTTCTTATTTTCTTCTTTCTTCTTATCCTCTGAGCTCTTGCTAGAAGAGCCCCTTAATATTCTTCTTAACATTTTCCTTTTCTGAAAATTTATGAAATTTTTAGTAACTCACAATAAAAGTTAACCAAACTCAACAAGATTGATAGCAACAACTCCTATAAGTGCCTAGAAGCTATATCATGCATTAGAACTACTTGGGACCAAGAAAATTTGACATGCAAGCTCAAGAACAAGGTCACCACAGCAACACAAATTTGCAACAAATAAAGCACTAGAACCAAAACTAATTGGACCAATGGAGGAGTCACATTCCAAGGAACAATCTCCCCAAACTATTTGGTGAATGGTGCTTTGAGCAAGGAGATCGAAAATGGCAGCAAAATGAGCTAGAACTCGGGTTTGAGCTGGTTGGGGATTTCTTTGGGAGGAAGAAGAAGAGTATGGGTGAAAGGATAAGTGGAGAGGGGCCACGTGGGGCCCTCAAGGCAGGGGGGCGCGCCTTGTGCCCTCGAGGCCACGTGCTGGCTCCCCTCGCTGTGTGTTCAGTGCCATAATTTCTTAAATATTCTAGAAAAAATCATATTTCATTTTCATGGCATTTGGAGAACTTTTATTTTCGGGATATTTTTTATTGCATGGATAAGTCTGGAAACAGACAGATAATGCTATTTTTCTTTTATTTAACCTAATTAACAGAAAGTAAAAGGAGGGTATAGAAGGTTTGTGCTATCTAGATTCACATATCCCATGTTCATCAAAAGGAATCCATTAACAAGGTTGATCAGGTCTTGTTAATAAACTCTTTCCGAGTAACATGAAATCGGAGAATTTTCGAATAACACTATGTTACCTCAATGGGGATATGTATGTCCCCAACAATAAGAATGTCATATGCCTTTTTGATAGTAGGAATAGGAAACTCAAAACCTCCAATAGTGATAGTTGAAATTTTTCCAATATAATTGATACTATGAACGCGAGGTTGTTTCCTCGGAAAGTGTACCATATGCTCATTACCACTGACATGAAAAGTGACATTGCCTTTGTTGCAATAAATAACAACCCCTGCAGTATTCAGAAAAGGTCTTCCAAGAATAATAGACATACTATCATCCTCGGGAATATCAAGTATAACAAAGTCCGTTAGAATAGTAACATTTGCAACTACAACAGGCACATCCTCACAGATACCGACAGGTATAGCAGTTGATTTATCAGCCATTTGCAAGGATAATTCAGTAGGTGGCAACTTACTCAAGTCAAGTCTACGATATAAAGAGAGAGGCATGACACTAACACCGGATCTAGGGTCACACAAAGCAGTTTAACAGAGTTTGTCTTAATGGAGCAAGGTATAGTGGGTACTCCTGGATCTCCTAATTTCTTAGGCATTCCCCCCTCAAAAGTTTAATTGGCAAGCATGGTGGAGATTTCTACATCGGGTATCTTTCTTTTGTTAGTAATAATATCTTTCATATACTTGGCATAAGGATTTGTTTTAAGCACATCAGTCAAACGCATACGCAAAAATATAGGTCTAATCATTTCAGCGAAGCGCTCAAAATCTTCATCATCCTTTTTCTTGGATGGTTTCGGAGGAAAAGGCATGGGTTTCTGAACCCAGGGTTCTCTTTCCCTACCGTGCTTCCTAGCAACAAAGTCTCTCTTATCATAACATTGATTCTTTGATTGTGGGTTATCAAGATCAACAACAGGTTCAATATCTACATCATTATCATTGATAGGTTGAGCATCAACATGAACATCATTATTAAGGTTATCACTAGGTTCACGTTCATTACCAGATTGTGTCTCAACATCAGAAACAGCTATATCATTGGGATTCTCAGGTGGGTGAGCTACAGGTTCACTAGAAGCATGCAAAGTCCTGTCATTCTACCACCTCTAATCACAACTCTAATGGCATTATCATTATTCTTATTATTTAAACTATTGAGCAGATCATTCCGAGCCTTAAGTACTTGTTCTACTTGAGTGGTGACCATAGAAGCATGTATACTAATAAGTTTCAGTTCATCTTTAGCACTAGATAGATAATCACTCAAGCGTTCAATCATATGAGCATTGTGTTGTAGTTGTCTACCAACATAAGCATTGAAGTTTTCTTGTTTCACAATAAAATTGTCAAACTCATATAAGCATTGGCTAGCAGACTTATAACGAGGAATATCACTTTCGTCAAATCTATAAAGAGAATTTACCTTTACTACCTATGTCGGGTTATCAAGACCATGTATTTCTTCAATAGGCGGTAAATTCTTAACATCTTCAGCTTTAATACCTTTTTATTTCATAGATTTCTTTGCCTCTTGCATATCTTCAGGACTGAGAAATACAATGCCTCTTTTCTTCGGAGTTGGCTTAGGGGCTGGTTCAGGAAGTGTCCAATTATTTTCATTGGCCCACATATTATTCAATAACAATTCAGCTTGTTCCACTGTTCTTTCCCTGAAAACACAACCAGCACAACTATCCAGGTGGTCTCTGGAAGCATCGATTAGTCTATTATAAAAGACATCAAGTATATCATGCATCTCAAGAGGATGATCAGGCAAAGCATTAAGTAACTAGAGAAGCCCCCCCCCCCCCAAGCTTGTGGGAGACTCTCTTCTTTAGTTTGAGCAAAGTTATATATTTCCCGTAAGGCAGCTTGTTTCTTATGAGCGGGAAAATATTTAGCAGAAAAGTAATACATCATATCCTGGGGACTACGCACACAACCAGGATCTAGAGAATTAAACCAAGTCTTAGCATCACCCTTTAACGAGAACGGAAGTAACTTAAGGATATAGTAGTAGCGAATCTTTTCATCATTGGTAAACAGGGGGCTATATCATTCAACTAGGTAAGATGTGCCACAACAGTTTCAGACTCATAGCCATGGAAAGGATCAGATTCAACCAAAGTAATTAACTCAGGATCAACAGAAAATTCATAATCCTTATCAGTGACACATATAGGTGAAGTAGCAAAAGCAGGGTCATGTTTCATTCTAGCATTCAAGGACTTTTCTTTCAGCTTAGCTAATAACTTCTTAAGATCATATCTATCATTGCAAGCAAGAAAGTCTCTAGCAGTTTCTTCATCCATAACATAACCCTCAGGCACAACACGCAATTCATATCTATTGTGAGTAGTTTCATCATCACTTTCATAAATATCATCTACATTTGCACTCTCTCTAACCTTAGCAATTTGTTCATCTAGAAATTCACCTAGTGGCACAGTATCAGGCATAGAGATAGTTTCATCATACATAGCAGAAGTAGCATCATCAAGAACATACACCATATCAGATTCAATAGCAGGAGTAGGTGTCTCAAGTTTACTCATAACAGAAGGAGAATCTAGTGCAGAGCTAGATGGCAGTTCCTTACCTCCCCTCGTAGTTGAGGGTAAGATCTTGGTTTTTGAGTCCTTCAAATTCTTCATAGTGATAAGCAGATATAAATCCCAAGTGACTTAAAGAATAGAGCTATGCTCCCCGGCAACGGCGCCAGAAAATATTCTTGATAACCCACAAGTGTAGGGGATCACAACAGTTTTCGAGGGTAAAGTATTAAACCCAAATTTGTTGATTCGACACAAGGGGAGCCAAAGAATACTCTTAAGTATTAGCAACTGAGTTGTCAATTCAGCCACACCTGGAAACTTAGTATCTGCAGCAAGATAGTTTAGTAGCACAGTAATATGATAGTGGCGGTAGTAGCAATAAAAGTAAAGATAATGTTTTTGTAGTTTTTGTGATAATAGCAACGGGAAAGTAAATAGCAACTAGCAATATAGGTAAAGCTCGTAGGCATTGGATCGGTGATGGGAAATTACGTCGGATGCAATTCATCATGTAGAAGTTATAACCTAGGGTGACACAGAACTAGCTCCAGTTCATCCATGCAATGTAGGCATGTATTCCGAATATAGTCATACGTGCTTATGGAAAAGAACTTGCATGACATGTTTTGTCCTACCCTCCCGTGGCAGCGGGGTCCTATTGGAAACTAAGGGATATTAAGGCCTCCTTTTAATAGAGTACCGGACCAAAGCATTAACACATAGTGAATACATGAACTCCTCAAACTATGGTCATCACCGTGAGTGGTCCCGATTGAAAGAACATGCGGTGCCCCCATGTTTGGTTTTGGTAATTGATGACAATCTCTATGGACTAATGGTTTCCTTGAGTTATATTTGAAGGGTTCGTCCATAGGCTTTTCTTGGAGTTCATTTGTTGGTTTCAAGGAGAGTTTGTGATGACCAAGGTGCTATTAAGGAATTATCCAAAGATTGGTCTTGTGAGTGTTGAGCTTATTGCAAGCATGTCTTGAAGAAGAAGAGTGTGTTATCATTCATGTTTACCTTCAAGACATCATCCAAATGAAGAGAGTTGGAAAGATTCAAGGTTGATCAAGACTAAGTGAAGGAGTGAATCAAGTTGATCAACACACAAAGCGTAGAAGATGTACCGAGAGGGATCAAGCAATCCCATGGTATGGTAAGCATTTCGATCATGCTTTGTGTACTAACCCATGGTCTTCGTGAGAGTTCTTTGTGGGGTTAGGGTGTGGTGTGCAAGTTCAAGTGGAGCATCACGAAGAGATCAAGTGCTTGAAGCTTGCCGTCCATTGTGGTGACAATGTACTTGTGAAGATATGCCGAAGAGTGGCTCACCCATAGTGGAGTTTGGGGGAGCAATCTACTAGTCTTCACCGAGACAATGCAATCAAGAAAGGTGGTCCAACTTGAGGAAGTCAAGATCATCTACATCTAGCTCAAGTGGACTTTGTGCAAAGTAAAGGTTTGCCCTTGATAGGTTTTCTATTTTACCGGTCTCGTGGTGGTAGTTGGGAGACCGGGTTATAGGATCGTTTGCCGTACTATCAAGGGGGGCTCTCAAGTTGGTAGCTTGATCGTATCGTTAGTAGAGAGCTCAAACCATTGCATCCTTGCATCATGTTTCTTGGTTCTTGTTTGGTTCTATTTGCGAGTCTTAGAGCTTATGGTCATCTTGATGACAAGCTTGAGTTCATCGAAAACGAAGTTCACATGCGTCTTCTATGATGTTTTCGATGTTGGATGTTTTACCGGTCTTATCCGAGGAAGGGTTCTCACCATTTTCTTTTGGGACTTTTCTAATTTGCTTATTATTTATACTTTTCTATCAAGATTGTGTTAGCCCTTGTCGCTAGCTTTCCAACAAACTTGGTTTCATCGAATTCGGAGTCCGTATGCAAAAGTTATTGTCGTTTTGGTGTACTGAAAAGGCTGCAGCGGTACTACCGCGGGTAGGAGCGGAAGTAATTTTTTACTACCGCTTTCGGAAGCGGTACTACCGCTTTCGGGAGCGGTACTACCGCTTGGAGCAGTACTACCGCGGCTACTTCCGTGGCTTCTTCCGCTCGGGACCAAAACTCGTCACAAGTCCAGCGGTGGTAGGCACGGATGTAATTTTTTAGTACCGCTCGCAAGCAGTAGTACCGCTACCCTTAGCAGTACTACCGCTACCCCTAGCGGTAGTACCGTGAGGTCAAGCGGTACTACCGCTCCGACGGTTTTTATGGCCTTTTTGCCTCCTCGTTGTTGTTTTTCTAAGGGGTACTAATGCCCTAGCGGTAGTACCGCTCCTGGAGCGGTAGTACCGCTCTGTGCGGGCTGTGAGCATAACGGTTGGATTTTTCCCCACCTATAAAAGGGGCTCTTCTTCCCCAATGACCCTTATCCTTTGAGCTCGTGTTCTTCCCCCATTGTTGACCTTCTTAGAGCTTGCTATCTCTCAATCCCTCCATGGATTCTTGCTAGTTTTTGGGGGAAAAGAGAGAGGAGATCTAGATCCACATTTCCACCAATCACTTTCTCCTCTAGGTGAGGGGAACCCCTTGGATCTTGATCTTGGAGTTCTTGGTGTTCTCCTTCTTGTTCTTCCTCTCATTTCCCTCCCTAGCATTAGTTGCTTTGGTGAGATTTGGGAGAGAAGGACTTGGGCACTCCGTGTGCCCTTGCCATTGCATTTGGTGCATCGGTTTGAGTTCTCCACGGTGATACGTGGAAGTGAAATTGAGAAGCTTATTACTCTTGGGTGCTTGGTACCCTTGAGCTTGTTCCTCTTGGGTGCTTGGGCGCCCTAGACGGTTGTGGTCACCTCGGAGCCATATTCCATTGTGGTGAAGCTTCGTGGTGTTGTTGGGGAGATAGCCCCAACCTTGGTGTTCGGAGCTCAATCATTGTGGTGTAAAGCTCCGGGCAAGCGTCGGGGTCTCCAATTAGGTTGTGGAGATCGCCCCGATCAATTTGACGGGTTCCGGTGACCGCCCCAAAGGGTTGCCAAAGTGTACGGGTTCGGTGACCGCCCCCAAGGGTTGCCATTTGTACGGGTTCGGTGACCGCCCTCAAGGGTCCCTTAGTGGAATCACGGCATCTTGCATTGTGCGAGGGCGTGAGGAGATTACGGTGGCCCTAGTGGCTTCTTGGGGAGCATTGTGCCTCCACACCGCTCCAAACGGAGATTAGCATCTGCAAGGGTGTGAACTTCGGAATACATCGTCGTCTCCGTGTTCCTCAGTTATCTCTTACCCGAGCCCTTTACTTATGCACTATACTTTGTGATAGCCATATTGTTTCTTGTCATATATCTTGCTATCTCCTAGTTGTTTATCTTGCTTAGCATAAGTTGTTGGTGCACATAGGTGAGCCTAGTTGTTGTAGGTTTTGTGCTTGACAAATTAACCGCTAGGTTTATTCCGCATTTGTTCAAGCCGAAACCGTAATTATTTTAAAAGCGCCTATTCACCCCCCCCCCTCTAGGCGACATCCACGATCTTTCAATTGGTATCAGAGCCTCGTCTCTCTTTATAGGGCTTAACCGCCTAGAGAGTAAGGATGTCGACTAGGGGTTTAGGATTCTCTGACACTCTTAGTTTCAATGGCACAAATTTTGATGTTTGGGTAATTCGCATGCTTAATCTTTTTAGGGTCATGGACCCAAATTTAGAGCGAATTGTAGATATGGGTTTTTCTCCTCCAAAGGATCCACAAAGATTATCTTTAGAGGATGATAAAAACTCTTATCTCCATGCTCAAGCTTCTAATGTGCTTTTTGATGCTTTGAGCAATGTAGTTATATTTCAACTCATGCCATTCCGGGATGCTCATGAGTTGTGGACAAAGCTTCAAGATAAATATGGTGTGTCCAAGAATTGTAGGAATGATTGTTCTCCCTCCACCTCCGGCTGTGTTGTCTTCTCAACTTCTTCTACTTCACCTACATGTGGTTTGGCACAAGGTAATGATATGGTGAGTAGTGTTGGTCATTGCAATGATGATAGTATGTTTATTGTGGATGATCCTTCATCACAATCTTACTGCAATGCATCTTCTTTGGACTTTAACACTTCGAGCACCCTACATGTTTCACATGCTTGTGTTGATAGTCCTTGCATATCATGTCGAAATTGCTTGACTAAAACTCATGATGATATGCTTGCTATATGTTGTTGCCATGATAAAAATGCATCTATTTCCTCGACTTGTTATGCTAACAATGTAGAGGAAACCCGACACCCCATGGAACAAGATGTAGTCTTGAATGGTGCTCTAAGGGATCCTACATCATCATCTATTGCGTTTTGCCTTATGGCTAAGGCTTCAAAGGTATCTCCCACTTTGAATCCCAATATATCTTGTGATGATAATGATGATGACAATGATGATGATGTTGATAATAATGAAGATAATGATAATGTTGCCTCCTTAAAAATTAAGGGGGAAATGATTTTTAAAGCTCTTCATAAGAATAAAATTGCTCGTTCCAACTTCATGGAAATCATGTCTATTGCCATTGAGGGCAAGAAATATATTGATGAGTTGGAATCTCATATAGAGGAGCATGAGGTCACCATTGAGAAAATGGAAGGTCATGAGCGTGATTACGCTAATGAGATCGTCGACCTCTCGCAAGCTCTTGAACTTGAACAAACCACCAAGGAATCTCTTGAGGAGACTTTTGCTCTAGAACTATCTAGAATAAAGGAATCCCGTGATAGAGCTCTCAAGGTGGCTAATGATTTTGAAACTAAAAATGAGAAGCTTGAAGTTGCACATGCTAAACTCCTTGAGGATTTTGAGCACCTCGAGCGGGTCATTAAGGGTGAGCTCATAAAACTCACCGAGTCTCATGCTCAACTTAAAGCTTCATATTCTAAGGAGCTTGCCAAGTTGCCTTCTCCTCTTGCTATTATTGATGATGCATGTGCTACTAACTCTATTTCTAGTGAAGCATCCATTTTGAAGGAGAATGTTGAGCTAAGGGCTCAACTTGAGTTGATGTCGGGAAATTATGGGAAATTGGAAGAAAGTCATGTAAAGCTCACAAGCTCTCATGATGATCTTCTAGTATCCCATAATGTGCTAAAGATAGCTCATGAGGCTATGAGTATCAAGGTAACATCTAGTGAGCCTCATGTGGATACTAGCACTACCTCAAGTCAAAATGCTATCTTGCCATGTGCTAGTCCTCGTAATTCATCAACTTACAATGTTAGTACATCTTGTGATGAATTTCTCTCCTTGCCTTGTTGCTCTAACAATGAAGCTTATACTTCCTCTAGTACTTTTGTTGATACTAACCATGTAGAGGAAATCAAAGAGCTCAAGGCCCGAGTCACTTCTTTGAAGAAAGACTTGGAAAAGTGTCATGAAGGGAAGTCCACACTCAACAATATCTTGAGTGTGCAAAAATCCCCCAATGACAAAGGTGGACTTGGATTCAACTCCAACAAGAAGAAAAGGTCCAAAATCATTAACAAGAATAAGGGCCAAGAACAAATCAAGAATTCGGCCAAGATTATTTGCTTCAAGTGCAAAATTCAAGGGCACCATGTTAGATCATGCCCATTGAAGAAGAAGCCCATTAGTGACAAGCAACAAGGGAAGCGGCCACAAGTTCATTCTCATGCTCAACCTCAAGTTGAAGAAAGGCCACTTCCCAAGAAGACTCGGGTTAATGCTTCTCATGTTGAGAAATCAAGTGAGAAGAAAGTGAAGAGTAGACGTTGCTACTTATGTCGTGAGAAAGGTCACGTCGCTTCTTCATGCACTAGTGGTAACTTATCCAACCCAATTATTATTGATGATGTCTATTCTCTTGGGAAGGATAAGGTTGGCAATGTGTTTGCCAAGTTTCTTGGGACTCAAAGTGGTGTCAAGAAAAGAACCATTTGGGTAGCCAAGCCTATTGTGACTAACCTCTTAGGACCCAACTTGGTTGGGGACCAACTAGCTCAAACTTGATCAATAGGTGTATTTGGAGGGCATTGGAGACTTGGCTACATTATGAAGATTTGAGGGGTCTTCATCATTCTTATTGTCTCAAGCCAAGTCATTCGGATTATCTTTCTATCGTATATCCAATGTTCCTCCTTGCATTAACTCGTGCTTAAACTGTTTACATTGAAAGTTACTTGCTCCTTAGCATGTTATGGTTTTGTACCTTGCATGAGCATGTATATGTTGTGCTCCCAATTTGCTTCTCTTGAGAAATCAAGTATGTGTATGTTGGTTTGTACATCATGTATGTGTGTGTAGTGATTTGAGCCTTTGTGTATCTTGTTTGTATCTTAGTTGGCTCTTGTGAGAGATTAATGGAACATCCCATTTTGGGGGAGTGATGTGCTTTGTGCACCTCACAATCCTATAAATGTGTGTACGTGAGGAATATCATCTAGTTTTGATATTACAAGATTATCTAGTCTCTATGTGGTATGTCTTCTCATGATAAATTCAAATTCTAAATGTTCCATTAATTATCTCGTGTTGGTTCTCTTTTGCATCTTGTCAAGTTTTTCATTGGTATCACATTATGGGGGAGTAATATGCTATGTGTATATTACAAGCCTAGAAAATGTGTAAATTTGAGATATTGCCACCTAGTGTTGATATTATAAATTATGTTGTTCCTAGGTGGCATGTTAGCTATACAAATTGAATTTTGCTTGTGTTTGGTGTGAAGATGATGTTGGATATCATTGTTATCTATCACCGGGAATTATTTCCAAAATACCTCTTGTCTTTGACAATTGGTAATCATTTATGTGGTGGAAATTATTGATCATCTTTACATTGTCTTTTGGTTTTATTTGTCTTATCTCTTGCCAAGTTTGTGTCAACTCCCATTGCCTTCCGTGCCACTTGTGGATCTTGTTATTTTATTGATTTTGTCAAGTGTTTTCTAGATATAGTGAAAGTGGTGATCCTACCTTGTGCATTTTGTATTCAAATGCAAATTCTCTTTAATGCACAATTCTTGGGGGAGCTATCCTATCTTCTATAGAACACTCATCTTGTGATCCATATCAAGTGTGTGTTGATGGAAGGCAATCCGTTTATTTTTGGTACTTTGTGCCATCATGAAACTTTGTAGATGGGTTGGTTTGTTTGGAACCATCCTCTCTTTTGGGAGTGCGATATCTTTCCTTTTGCGTGTATCAATGGATATCTCATTCCTTGATGTATCTTCTAAGTAGATATCTTTCAAGTTATGATTTCTTCATTCGGTATCCTATTTTCACTTGGTATTACTTTTTCATTTTGTTTCGTTTCTTGAAAGTCTTGAGCATGCATATTTACTACATGTATTTTCTTTGGCATGCTTTCTTTCTTTAACCCAATATATAGGGGAAACTCCACCTAGTCTCAATTTGGATGAGATGTGCATGAAACTTATTTTCTTATATAAATGCACATATGTTTGTGGAGTTTGTCATATGTATTGGTGTTTCTAATTCTTTGGTCCCAATGAGTTTGGGTACCATTTTGTTTGTGTTGTTGTTCCAGGAACAATTGGGGATGCATTGGATGCTCGGCTCATTCAAAAGGAAGGTGGTGTCACCATGTGCTTATTGGAGTCAAGCTAGGATGATCAATGAACTACTATCTACCTTCATTTGGTATCTACTACATCCTTCCAATGGTATCTCGGTAACAAGTATCATCATCTACTTCATGCACACATTTCTTGCACCAACCTTGTGTAGGTTGCATCATGGCATGTTAGTCATTCCTTGTGATATTTGTTTCCTTCCTCAAAGCATCCCAACAATGATGCCTTGTTGCTAGTTGTGATGTCTTTGATGTTCGCTTGGTTGGAATTCATGTATATACAATAAGACCTTATCTAGCCATGTGCTATGCGTTTAAGCAAAATATCTTATTGGTATAATTATGACTTCCTTGTGGATATCTTTTTACTTCCTTTTTGTAACTATTTCGAGTGTACATTATTCTTTATGGATTGATATCATCATGATTTTCATCTACCTAGAATCTTATACACTTGAGAGAAATTACATATCTAGAAGATATCCTTTCTTTCACGACCACCTTGTCGTTCTTGTTTCTTTTCTTTGGTGGCTCCGTGAAAGCCTTTGCCTTGAGTGCGGATCTTATCTTGTTGCATCTAGATGCACTCTTGTGTGGTGAGGATATTTTTGTCTCTTGCTTGTCTTGACAAGGCTTTTGCCAATTAATTGGTATCCCTCGTATTGATAACGCTCTCTTTTATATCTTCACCATGGGCTGTCACAAGCATAGGTTCTTTATATGCTTATTAGTGAGCTTGTGAACCCGTTTGCTTGTTGTGTGTGGGAATGATAGGCCTTGCACCGAGTATCTCTTTCTTTCAAGACTATATTGATGCTTAATGTTCATCCATACATTAGTCTTCTCAAGTGCTTTGCCATGACTCACACACATCATTTTGGTTGAACATACTCTTAAGTTGTCTCTTTTATATGTTGCTCAACCATTTGTTTGTTGCAAGTGCTAGGCTTTGTTTCCTTCATGCTCACTTGCACTTGGTGTGAGTGTCTATTGATCTTGGGGGAGTGATGATCCTATTTTGTGCACTTGGTATCCTAATGAAAATATTCTAAGGAGTGCATAAATTATGGGGAGCTTCACTAGTGTCTTTAGAACACTCCGTTGCTATGTAGTGAGGTTCTATTGATCTTGGGGGAGCGACGATCCTATTTTGTGCTCATTATATCCAAATACAAAACTTAATTGTGCACAAATCATGGGGAGCTTCTCTAGTTTCTCTAGAACACTCATTTGCTCTTATCATAATATCTTTTATTCATTTGGCTTGTTGGATCATTGGTCTAGTTGGGTCAATTGGTATCTTTTGATAGCTTGATTCAATTGGTTTCCTTTGATTGCTTGATTGCGTGTTTTTCTCCCTTTGTTATGCATTTGTGGCATAGCATTCTTTTGCAATCTTTGGGCCTCAATATAGTTTGTCTTCCTCCAAGTATTTCAGTTGGATATATGTATTGCATTCCACTCTCTATTTTGAGGAATACATAATTTATGGAGGAACACAATTTATATTGACCTTCTAAGTTTTTCGCCCATTTTGGTAATCGATGCCAATGGGGGAGAAGATTCAAAGAGTTTAGTCTTGTGAGGAAGTTTAGAGAGTTGTCTCTTCTCTCTTCTTGCTTTGGTTTTGTTCCTAAGCTTTTGCATCTCATGCGCATACATTATTGTTGCATGGTATGGTGATGCATAATTCCTTATATAAACTCTCTTGAAAGTGATTGTCATCAATTACCAAAATGGTGGAGATTGAAAGAACATGCGGTGCCCCAATGTTTGGTTTTGGTAATTGATGACAATCTCTATGGACTAATGGTTTCCTTGAGTTATATTTGAAGGGTTCGTCCATAGGCTTTTCTTGGAGTTCATTTGTTGGTTTCAAGGAGAGTTTGTGATGACCAAGGTGCTATTAAGGAATTATCCAAAGATTGGTCTTGTGAGTGTTGAGCTTATTGCAAGCATGTCTTGAAGAAGAAGAGTGTGTTATCATTCATGTTTACCTTCAAGACATCATCCAAATGAAGAGAGTTGGAAAGATTCAAGGTTGATCAAGACTAAGTGAAGGAGTGAATCAAGTTGATCAACACACAAAGCGTAGAAGATGTACCGAGAGGGATCAAGCAATCCCATGGTATGGTAAGCATTTCAATCACGCTTTGTGTACTAACCCATGGTCTTCGTGAGAGTTCTTTGTGGGGTTAGGGTGTGGTGTGCAAGTTCAAGTGGAGCATCACGAAGAGATCAAGTGCTTGAAGCTTGCCGTCCATTGTGGTGACAATGTACTTGTGAAGATATGCCGAAGAGTGGCTCACCCATAGTGGAGTTTGGGGGAGCAATCTACTAGTCTTCACCGAGACAATGCAATCAAGAAAGGTGGTCCAACTTGAGGAAGTCAAGATCATCTACATCTAGCTCAAGTGGACTTTGTGCAAAGTAAAGGTTTGCCCTTGATAGGTTTTCTATTTTACCGGTCTCGTGGTGGTAGTTGGGAGACCGGGTTATAGGATCGTTTGTCGTACTATCAAGGGGGGCTCTCAAGTTGGTAGCTTGATCGTATCGTTAGTAGAGAGCTCAAACCATTGCATCCTTGCATCATGTTTCTTGGTTCTTATTTGGTTCTCTTTGCGAGTCTTAGAGCTTATGGTCATCTTGATGACAAGCTTGAGTTCATCGAAAACGGAGTTCACATGCGTCTTCTATGATGTTTTCGGTGTTGGATGTTTTACCGGTCTTATCCGAGGAAGGGTTCTCACCATTTTCTTTTGGGACTTTTCTAATTTGCTTCTTATTGATATTTCTATCAAGATTGTGTTAGCCCTTGTCGCTAGCTTTCCAACAAACTTGGTTTCATCGAATTCGGAGTCCGTATGCAAAAGTTATTGTCGTTTTGGTGTACTGAAAAGGCTGCAGCGGTACTACCGCGGGTAGGAGCGGAAGTAATTTTTTACTACCGCTTTCGGAAGCGGTACTACCGCTTTCGGGAGCGGTACTACCGCTTGGAGCAGTACTACCGCGGCTACTTCCGTGGCTACTTCCGCTCGGGACCAAAAACTCGTCACAAGTCCAGCCGTGGTAGGCACGCATGTAATTTTTTAGTACCGCTCGCAAGCAGTAGTACCGCTACCCTTAGCAGTACTACCGCTACCCCTAGCGGTAGTACCGTGAGGTCAAGCGGTACTACCGCTCCGACGGTTTTTCTGGCCTTTTTGCCTCCTCGCTGTTGTTTTTCTAAGGGGTACTAATGCCCTAGCGGTAGTACCGCTCCTGGAGCGGTAGTACCGCTCTGTGCGGGCTGTGAGCATAACGGTTGGATTTTTCCCCACCTATAAAAGGGGCTCTTCTTCCCCAATGAACCTTATCCTTTGAGCTCGTGTTCTTCCCCCATTGTTGACCTTCTTAGAGCTTGTTATCTCTCAATCCCTCCATGGATTCTTGCTAGTTTTGGGGGGGAAAGAGAGAGGAGATCTAGATCCACATTTCCACCAATCACTTTCTCCTCTAGGTGAGGGGAACCCCTTGGATCTTGATCTTGGAGTTCTTGGTGTTCTCCTTCTTGTTCTTCCTCTCATTTCCCTCCCTAGCATTAGTTGCTTTGGTGGGATTTGGGAGAGAAGGACTTGGGCACTCCGTGTGCCCTTGCCATTGCATTTGGTGCATCGGTTTGAGTTCTCCACGGTGATACGTGGAAGTGAAGTTGAGAAGCTTATTACTCTTGGGTGCTTGGTACCCTTGAGCTTGTTCCTCTTGGGTGCTTCGGCGCCCTAGACGGTTGTGGTCACCTCGGAGCCATATTCCATTGTGGTGAAGCTTCGTGGTGTCGTTGGGGAGATAGCCCCAACCTTGGTGTTCGGAGCTCAATCATTGTGGTGTAAAGCTCCGGGCAAGCGTCGGGGTCTCCAATTAGGTTGTGGAGATCGCTCCGATCAATTTGACGGGTTCCGGTGACCGCCCCAAAGGGTTGCCAATGTGTACGGGTTCGGTGACCGCCCCCAAGGGTTGCCATTTGTACGGGTTCGATGACCGCCCTCAAGGGTCCCTTAGTGGAATCACGGCATCTTGCATTGTGCGAGGGATTGAGGAGATTACGGTGGCCCTAGTGGCTTCTTGGGGAGCATTGTGCCTCCACACCGCTCCAAACGGAGATTAGCATCCGCAAGGGTGTGAACTTCGGGATACATCGTCGTCTCCGTGTTCCTCGGTTATCTCTTACCCGAGCCCTTTACTTATGCACTATACTTTGTGATAGCCATATTGTTTCTTGTCATATATCTTGCTATCTCCTAGTTGTTTATCTTGCTTAGCATAAGTTGTTGGTGCACATAAGTGAGCCTAGTTGTTGTAGGTTTTGTGCTTGACAAATTAACCGCTAGGTTTATTCCGCATTTGTTCAAGCCGAAACCGTAATTATTTTAAAGCGCCTATTCACCCCCCCCCCCTCTAGGCGACATCCACGATCTTTCACCGATTATTGTCACTTTGGGGTTGCCGGATCATAACACATAGTAGGTGACTTAGACTTGCAAGATAGGATCAAGAACACACATATATTTATGGAAACATAATAGGTTCAGATCTGAAATCATAGCACTCGGGCCCTAGTGACAAGCATTAAGCATAGCAAAGTCATAGCAACATCAATCTCAGAACATAGTGGATACTAGGGATCAAACCCTAACAAAACTAACTCGATTACATGATAGATCCCATCCAACCCATCACCGTCCAGCAAGCCTACGATGGAATTACTCACACAAGGTGGTGAACATCATGGAATTGGTGATGGAGGAAGGTTGATGATGACGATGGCGATGATCTCCACTCTCCGGACCCCGAACGGACTCCAGATCAGCCCTCCCGAGAGAGATTAGGGCTTGGCGGCGGCTTCGTCTCGTAAAACGTGATAATTCTTTCTCCCTGATTTTTTTCTCCACGAAACGGAATATATAGGACCTAGGGATACGTCGGTGGGGCATCGGGGTGCCCTCGAGGCAGGGGGCGCGCCCCCCACCCTCGAGGACAGCCCGTGGGCCCCCTGGTGTGGATCTTCTTGCAGGTATTTTTTATATTTTCTGAAATAAATCTTCGTTGATTTTCAGGCGATTTCGAGAACTTTTTATTTCTGCACAAAAACAACACCATGGCAGTTCTGCTAAAAACAGCGTCAGTCTGGGTTAGTTCCATTCAAATCATGCAATTTAGAGTCCAAAACAAGGGCAAAAGTGTTTGGAAAAGTAGATACGTTGGAGACGTATCACATGACACTTCACCATGATCTGGGCCTAGGGGAAGGCATTGGTAAGTTGCAAGTAGATGATGGATTGCTAGAGTGACAGAAGCTTATACCCTAGTTTATGTGTTGCTTCGTAAGGGGCTGATTTGGATCACATGTTTAATGTTATGGTTAGATTTATCTTAATTCTTCTTTCGTAGTCGCGGATGCTTGCTAGATGGGTTAATCATAAGTGGGAGGCTTGTCCAAGTAAGGGAAGCACCCAAGCACCAGTCCACCGACATATCAAATTATCAAAATAGCGAACGTGAATCATATGAGCATGATGGAAAACTAACTTGACAGAAATTCCCATGTGTCCTCGGGAGCACTTTGCTTAATATAAGAGTTTGTCCAGGCTTGTCCTTGGCTATAAAAAGGATTGGGCCAACTTGCTGCACCTTAGTTACATTTGTTACTTGTTACCCATTAAGATTATATTACTACCAAACTATCTATTACCGATAATTTCAGTGCCCGCAGAAAATATCTTGCTGAAAACCGCTTGTCATTTCCTTCTGCTCCTTGTTGTGTTCGATCTTACTTATCAAAAGGACTATGCTTGATCCCCTATACTGGTGGGTCATTAGCCTCTCTAGCTGAGCCCGCCTCAGCCAGCCGGCGCGCCGCCCGCGCCTCCCTCGGCCGGGCTCGGCCGTGGACCGTGGCCGACACCCGCGTGCCTGTGTGCTTGCCCGTGCTCAGCTCCTCCAAGTGGCCGGTTGGGCCACTACCTAGTGGGCCACCCTCGTTAGATTAGGTGCTAAACCCCCATTAGACCGACCCCTACTAATAAGTCTATTACATGTCGGGCCCTTCTGCTAGCTAAACATTTAATTAAAATCCGTGACAATGACATGTGGGTCCCACACACCCTGTTGACCAGTCAAACAGTGAACCAACCCCCTAGACCCACCTGTAAGCCTCTCTGCTGGGTACACACTTGGGCACACATAGCATTTTGTGTTTAATTTGAATTAATAAATAAATCTAAAATTCAATTAAACTTTGAAAAAACATATTAAATAAACCATAAGCCAGATGAAAATAATTTATATATGAAAGTTGATCAGAAAAAATATGAAGAATCCAAATATGCCATCCACATACCTTCCACACCCCTCTAACATAGTGAACATCGGCATTTTGCCCTTGTATCAATATACCAAAAAACACCTGGAGCTGGGGATATTTTCCATGTACTTTTAAAATGCTTAGTATTGCATCAGGTCACATCAACGCCACTTTTGACATGACATGCATTTGTATACCTGTTGTTTATTATTTCTTCCCCCACCTCCTTCTCTGGTAGACCGAGAGACCACTGTCAATGCCCCTGTGATCGACTACGTCGACAACGACCCTTCCTTCGCGACAAAGCTTCCAGGCAAGCAGAACCCCTTGATCATCCAAATATCGCCCATTCTTTCTCTCATATTCTTGCATTATATTTTGCTACTATTGTTCCGGTAGCTCCTATTCTGATGCATAGCATGTTTTTTATAACATGTTATTGATACTTTACCTGTTAACCTATCTGCGTAGAATAGGTAAGTTAGTGTACCATTAGTGTCCCTACTCCCTTGTTCGTGTTGCAATGGCATACTATCTGGGTCAACCGAGATGATGGATCACAGTATCGAGACTAGAACACCCCTAAAGGCTCTTACAATCGTATGACTCTACCGAGTCGTATCAAGTGTGATCTACATAGGGTGATTCCTTGTATTTCATTCTCGATGACGACTCCGCAGTGTAGCACAACTAGTGTGATCTCCTGAGGGTGATTCCTCGTATTTCACTCTAGGTGATGACTCTGTTGTGCAACATATCAAGGTAAGCCTATCGAGGGTGATGCCTTTGGTTTCACCTTGATGGTATGGACATGAACCCTGACTGTTACAATGATAAAAATGGGTCGATCCCTAGGGTACCCGTAGGAGATAATGTGGAGGAACGACAGGGCAGGTGGAGACCATACAGGAGAGAGGCGGGCCTGGTCTCTGGTCGTGGTCCACGAGTTACCTAGACAGAGCGACCACCCTGGTCATCTCCGCGAGATGCTAATAATACACTAACGGATTTGGGTATTTGATCTGAGTTGGGCTGCGTACATTGGTCCCACTAACCACTACACGACATAATGGTATATGGGACCCTGGACGTCATACGTTCCTTCCCAAAGTGATCCAGATGTCACAGTTCAGAGAGGCGGGATGATTGTTGGGGTGATATGTAAGCGCCTGCTTTGTATAAAGAGGTAGCCAGGATTGGTCCCTGGCCAGTCACGTAACGTGCAGGAGTGCTTAGGGTGATGGTCCCATGACTCCATTGCACTTAGGATTTAGACCGGCGTGTTGACCTCTCTATATAGTCTAGGTTGGTCTATGGCGTATCAATCAACCGAAGTGGGGCATTACCCAGAAAAGTGTGTCCGGCCAGAGTTAATCGACCGTGTTGGGTAACTTGGTGCACCCTTGTAGGGAAGTATTCCATTCTAATAGATGTGTCCATGGGAATAGGACGACTTTGAGTTGTATCCTGATCTACTACAACTAGAGTTGGTTACTATATTAAAACTTAAATGATGTTCTGCTTCGGGATCGCTTTCTCGCATGTAGTCAAGGAAGGATCCCAGAGCATAGTTGATATAGACATTATACTATATATATTATTATATGCTCCTCTCTTCTATTATTGCATGATGATGGCTGCAGATGATTAGTATTCGATAGGATGAGCATCTCCCCCCTTATTCTGGCATTTCTGCCGTATAGTACAAAAATATAGCCCCATTCCTTTCATACCAATGCATACTTAATATATATCTGATGTAAGTCTTGCGAGTACTTTGGATGAGTACTCACTGTTGCTTTGCTACCTCTTTTCTTCCTCTTCTGGGTTGTTGTGATCACATGATGGAGCCCAGGAGCCGGAGACCACCGATGGTGCCAACTATTATGTGGAGATCGACGACCAGGAGTAGTTCAGAGGCCCCAGGTAGGAGCCTTTCAATCTAGTGTCATTGTTTTGTTCAACATTTTTAAGGCACAACTTGTCTAACTATGTCTATACTCAGATAATATTTGCTTTGATGAATTAGGTATTATGGGTCCTTGAGACATGGCTTGTAATATGAAGATTTATGTTGATCTTTTGTATCCTAGTGTTGTGCTGTGATATTGACGTGAGTCACTGTTCCTGATCATGCATTATGCGTGTATGGTTAGTGCATGATTATAGACGGGAGTGTCACATGTAGAGAAGAATGTTAAGCTATCGAGGAGATTGTGTGTCGGAGATGGACCCCAAAAATTGTTGTGTTGAAGCAATTTGTTCAGTGTGATGTTTGAGGAACAAGTGACTACAGGAAAGAAGATGAAGACAATGAGAAGACGTGGCTCTTTTTCCTAGTTTCATTTCTTTCATTTGAGTCATAGGGCAACCATACTATTAACTGGGGTTCAAGTTTTTCGAGGCTTATGCCGATGTTGATGCTTAACCATGAACATATCCAAAGTGATTGTGAGAGAAATCTCTGTGTGAGTTGAGTTTTTACTAGTAAGCCAGAGAAGATGTTCTTCTGGGCTTCGAGAGAAAACCTTGCGTAGTGGAGTCAGCTTTACTTCTTCCTCAAGTAAAGTTGACACAAGAATTAGAAAATCGACCATTGGACACGTGTCGGTTGGCCGGTGGCCGTACGCCCCTATTTGTCATTTCACCCTCGGGATTGCTCCGGCTATAAATAGACGCTCCTTGCCAATCCTTGCCGCTTGGTGCTCTGTTTAATTTGAAAAGTGTTGTCTGAGCACCCTGCTTTGAGAGATTCAAGTGAATCTTTTGAGAGAAAACCCAGAGTCAAAACTTAGTGGTTGAGCATCATAGGGAACTAAGTTGAGTTAGCTAGTGCATATTACTCATGGGAGCTGCCACTCTCTGGATGGTAGGCATCAATCTTGAGCAACCAAGAGTCTTTGTGATTTATTGAAGACAAATTATGTGAAGGTTTGGAGATTGCCTTGAAGAATACACCACAAGTGAAATCAATTGAAGTTCGAGGAACTTTACGTTTAGGAGAATTGGACGGAGAGAGGTTTGCGTATGTGTTCATTTACAAGGCCATCCATCTAGACATAGATTTTTTTTTTGCAAAAGAGTGAACTGTTAGAACCAATATGTTGTCGTCACCGAGCAACATAAATTCTTTCTCAATTATTGTATTTACTTCAGTACTTGCATTCTATTAAGTTATCCTTCATTGTGTTGTTCTTCAGTTATTGTTCTTCGTATCTGATAAGCATTTCCAGCTGTATTGAGTAATATGTTATCCTTCATTTTCCCCCCGTGTACTTAAAATGATATGTTTGTGTGTTCACATGTTCCTCATCTACTGCTACTTATCTTTTCTTCTAACTTATTTCTAGTACTAATTTATCTTCAAGTATAATTGCATCTGTTTACTGTTTTTTTTCGTTGTGCTGTGTTGAGAGATTTGTTTTTTCCTAAGAAATTTAAATCTTCTACACCTGCCCCCCTCTAGTCAATATTCGTTGATCCTACAATTGCTTTTGAGCTTAGATATACGTAACTTATGTTTGATGGACTTGAACAATGTTAATATTTCTTAGGAAATGGTCATACTAATTTGTTATGCGTGTATGCAAGGTGTTGGATGTAAATGTATTTTCTTATTTGATTGGCCTGGCAAGGGTACAATGCTGGAATGACCAAATGTCTAAATCCTCTTGAGAATTTCATCCATTTCTTCACGTGGTTGGCACATCGCCACTAGTGGCACAACCATGGGCATGGTAAACCCTGACCCCTCGCTCATGTCCACCTCCTCTTTCCCCATCCGCTCCCACCTGAAGCACTGCACCATCACCCCAAGTGCCACCCCCACTGTCCTCCATGCTAGCCCCTCACCGGGGCACTTCCGCCGGCCCATGCCGAATGGCATCATCCTAACCACTTGTTTATCACCGTCCTCACCATTGCCAACCTCAAACCTCTCAGGAATGAACTTCTTCGGATCGTCCCACATGGTAGGATCCCGCTGCATGGAGTACACATCAACCAACACCATTGTTCCGCAGGCGATCATGTATTGACCGCCAGCAACGATGCAATCAGAGGAAGCTTGGTGCGGGGCGAGGTGTGGGGCGATAGGGTACATCCGAAGGGTCTCGGTGATGATGCAACAAAGGTAGGGGAGACATGCGAGATCGCGCTCCTCGAGCAGCCGAGATGTTCCCACAACAACGTCGATCTCCTGCTTCGCCTTTGCAAGAACAAGTGGATTGTTAAGTAGAAGAGACATTGCCCACTCGATCGTGCTAGATGACGTGTCTGTCCCGGCTTGAAGCAAGCTCTGCATTATCATATGTTGAAAAGGGATTTGTCAATATCACAATTTTACGAAATTATGAATGTACCGGTCGAACAGTCAATCAAGGCAAGTGTGAGTGACTATGTCACTAATCACAATATGTGTGTGTATGGCTCTTATCGTGATGTATTAACTTAATTAGATAATTGCCCGTGCGTTGCAACGGAAATATAAGCATTCTAATATATTAGCACGTGACTGTACGTCTATTATTACATTGATGCGCTAAAATTTTAGCAATTTTTTGTATGCAATCGCCAAGATTTGCCTGCCATCTTATCGGTAACCACTTATTTGGTAAGTATTTGTTGACCTACCAAACAAAATATGTTTTTATTTTGCCAAGTTAATAAAAGTATAAAACGTGGGAAATTGATTATATTTTTTGAAAAAATGATGGGAGAAAAATCAGAGATGGGAGAAAAAAAATCAAAGAAGAGAAGGAAAGAGGGGGTGGGGGAATATGTAAGGAAGGTTGGACGAATGAGAGGTGAAATGGAAACCCTGCGTTTTTTTTAAGTAGTAGAGATTTTCGGAAAGTTTGTTTCTGGCTAACATTGTTATATTCGTGATCTCCAGATGAAAATATCTTGAAAATTTCCTCAAAACCAGCCTAACATCAATGCATTCGAGTTAACTAGTGAAACGGTGGATTCGCTTTGTAAAATCTTTGTTAAAATTTGAGCTACCTGGCTACGTGTATCTCACTGCCAGTACATTTTATTAATCAAAATTGAATTATTGTCACTACCAAATGGCCAGTGTAGTACACATCAGACTGTGTTGTCATAAACTAATTGCGTGGCTAGTAGTGTAAACATGTGCAGCACAAAGTTGAAAGTACACTAATTGAGACTTGAGGAAGATTTAAGTTTGTAGTGGTAGATCACATCACCACAGCTCAGAAACACCGAGTTATTGGCACTAATAATTAGCTAATGCATGCATACTGACACTTGCAATTCTATTATTTCGTCTGTGCAAAACGCTCACTCACCAGGCAGATCGTTCGGATGACCACGTCGGAGTACGATTCCGGCGACCCCTCCTGCTGCCGGAGCAGGTCCCCGATCACCGTTCTCTGTGCCGGCGTCGACGTCGTGTCCTCGGTGACAGCACCGACGACACCGTGACGGTGGTGAAGACGTCTGTACTCGTCGACGAGACCCTGGCCGAACTCGTGCCGCTCCTTGGCCAGGCCGGCGAGCTTCCTCCCTGTCCTTCCCAGGTCCAGCAGCCGTAGCAATGGCAAGAAATCGTGTCGGTTCGCCGCACCCGCGGCCGCAAACCCCGCCTCGGTCATCGCCTTGAACCGGAGCACCTCGTCCTCCGGCATGCGCCACCCGGCGACCATGGCCATGATCACGTTGACGACAAACTCGTAAGCTGTGAACTTCACGCTGACCGCCGTGCCGCCCAGACGGGTGGCCTGCCAGAGCTTCCGCGCCATGGCGCGGGCCTCGGCGTCGCGGGCGGCGGTCGTCAGCGAAAGGCGGTGCGCGGAGAGCGCATGCACGGTAGCGATGCGGCGGAGGTGGCGCCAGACCGGACCGTAGCTTGCGCTGGCGATGCTGGGGCACGCGTCGCCGGTGAGCAGCCGCCGCGACGCAAGCCCCGGGCGATCTGCAAGCGCGACGTCGTGGACGGTGAAGCACTCCTCGGCAATGGCCGGAGAGGAGACGAGGAGGACAGGTCTGGCGCCGAACCGGAGAAGGAGGAGACCGGCGCCGTCCCGGCCGCCGCCGTAGCGCACGGCGAGCGCGGCGAGAGAGCGGTGCAGTGGCTTCTTGAGGAGATGGAGGTGACCGATGACGGGGAGCGCTGGTGGGCTCGGGATGCTTCCATTGCTAGAGTTCTTGCCACGAGAGGAGAGCAAGTACAGGAGGAGGAGAAGAGAAGCTAAGAGCAAGGCATGCGAGAAGGAGACCTCCATGACCATGCGAGAATCAGTTTGCATGAAGTTCAACAATGTCTTGGTGTTTATGTAGACTTTTTCTAGCCACGGAAACCTAAATAGTTGGTGTTTAAGACTTAAGAGGCCTGCTAGGCCTACTGCATATTCAGTGCGATATTTTTAGAGAATATTCAGTACGACTTTTCGTAGCAGTTCAGGCCAAGATCTCGGGTCCCTGGTCATGCTGCATGATACAACTTTTTTTTGTCTGACGATTGACTATACAAGATGGGATCTGGTGTGTGTGTCAAGATTAAACAAATTGAAGTCGCCATTAGCATGATCCAGCATTAATGGTGATACCGATACTGATTATACCACTATAATTTTATCTCCATTATATTTGAATAATTATTGGTTTGGCTTGATCCGGCTTAATATAGGGACATGGTGTTTCTAATCCCGAGTTCATCTCCTTCAATGATCAACCATGAATTCTTTAAAACAGCAAAAAATATGAGAAAATTTGCCAAAAATGCTCAGGTTTTCTGGAGTCCGAAATTTCTTGGCGACATGACTCGGAGGAGCTCTGAATAAAAATCAAAGCCTCGGAAAAGGTTCAGGAATGGGGTTTAGGAGCATTGGTTGCCCCAGAGCTCTTCTGATGTCAAATCGCAACTGAATTTTACACGCTTCTAAAAAACTTTAGCATCTGTGGTTCCAAAATTAAATATCTTTTTTTCTAAAATGAACTGTTCATTTGGGAGAAGATATTTTCCGCTGGTGTAATTTTGTTATTTTTTAAGAAAAACAAGGCAAGTAGCGCATGCCCTTATAAAAGCACACTTATAGAAACTTTAAAATACATCCAAGTTCTTGGGGTTGCCGCCATGAGCAAAGCTCGTTGTCGCTTCTGGGACTTCATCTAAGCGAAACAAACTTGTTGAAATGTAAGAGCTTGTATAAGCGGGGACGTCGTCGACATAAAGAAAAAGACACTGACCACTACCGTCTCAGAGAAGAAAACACCGAAGAAGGCATGTAGAGGGGTTCATCGTTGCCAGGGAGCAGGATAGATCGGCCACCCCCTAAGTTGCAGGCATGTGAGGAAAGAAAACTCTCAGTGTTGGGAGATGTATCGTTTGTTTATGAGACTTTCAAAGGGATTAAGATGGTGTTTGGTTCTCTAGTCCTGAGACTTTTTCTAGTCCCTGGGATTTTTTGAAAAAGACTCTCAAGGAGGTACTTCTAAGGATTTTTAGTAAAAATTCTTAAAAAAATCTCACCCTGTTTGGTTTGCTAGGGACTTTTTCTAGTCCCAACACAAAAAAGTCCCTGGAACCAAACACTCCCTAAACAACTAGGATAAGATGTGTTTTAAATATACAATTTTAACATAATCCCTCTTACCTTCTCTAACTTGGCTTGGTCGTGACAGGTCTACATAGACAGAAGATAATAACACGTCCCGTCGCCTTAGATTACATGAAGTTTGACAAATCAGATACAAGGTGAATAAGCAGCATAAAAGAAAATTGAAACACGACAAAGACCTCACCATTCGAAGCTATCGTTGACAAAAGACAGGCGGATGCAAGGTCTTGATGTTTGTCCGGTCCATTTTGAACCATGTCTTGGGGTTTTTCTTTTGTTGGACAGGAACATGTCATGTGGTGGTTAACTGTATGCTGGCTGGATGTGACAAGGAGGGAATAGACAACTTGACTCGCTCGCCCGACGACTTACCTGTAGTGTCAGGCAGGACCAACAAGTCTTTAACGTGTCGAGCGGTTCTTGGCCCACGGTATTTTCGGCGTTAGAGTTGGACAGGTATGTGTGCCCTGCTCATCTATGTTCAATGGGAAAATAAATATCTCAAGAGTATGGCTATGATTCAGTTCACTCGCAGTTTCACAGATGAAATGCACTAAAAGGGGAAATTTAGCCCCACTCCCCTGGTTAAATCCTCCGTGCAGGACCTGGCCAACCACAGAATATGGTGTGAAACTAATAAAATTATGGTTGCTATATCTGATCCAAAAAGATAAAATATGGCTCTCACTATAATTTTTTATGTTTCATAATATAAAGATGTTATTTTTTTTATATTTTTTTTTTTGAAACGAGGCAAAAGACTTGCCATTTCATTGATAAAGATAGAGGGTTTAAGACATAAGCCGCCTTAAAGGCGGGAAACAAAAGATTACTCTCGCGGCATTAGAACACTCAATTTTTTGGCTCCCGCCTTAGCCCATAGCACCACCTCCTGCTTGATTTTGTTGATGATGATCGTAGCGGGTGCCGCCGAGTTGCGGAAGACACGAGCATTGCGCTCCATCCAGACCTCCCAGGAGATTAGCATCATGAGGGAGGCGAGCGTTTTGGGCGAGCCCTGGCGGATCTGTAGGTTTTCATTCCACCATTCTCTGACCGTAACCGTATTCGTCCAGGAGGCCGTTGTGACGTGATTCATGCCAAGCCAAGGAAGGATCTCATTCCAGATCCGCCTAGTGTAGCGGCAATGGAGAAGCAGATGGGTCGCGGTTTCTTGAAATTTGTAAATTGCTTTGCCAAGGAAGGATCTCATTAAAGATGTTATTACAACTAATATGTTGAAATTTGCTTTAATTTTTTTGCCTTATGTTGAAATTTGCTTTCAAATTCCTTCACTCTCCCACCCCCTGCATTAGAAGGAGTGGATTATAAACCATTCCCCCCTCCACATAGGTAAAATGCCTCCTTCCTTGGCAAAGCAATTTACAAACATTTACGTACTCTGAGGGACATTTCGCAGGTCACTGTCGGTAATGGTTCCTCCACTTACTTCTGGCTAGACCATTGGCTTCTTCCAGAACCTCTCTCCACAGCTTTCCCTGCCTTATTTTCACACCACACCAAACCTTTTGCTTTTGTTGATAAGATAATTATGGATGGATTCGAACTGGGCATGCGTAGACGGTTAACCTTAATTGCTACCAATGAACTTGCTACCTTGAGTTCTCTGCTGCAGGTTGTGTGCCTCTCCGGTAGCCCTGACGTTCGGACCTTGCTCAACGGATCAGCTTTCTCCACTAAGGGGGTGTATGCTGCTCTCGCCTCGCAGCTCTCGGACCCTAACCTTGCTCACATTTGGGACCCTTCTGTCCCTAGCAGGGTGCGTGTGTTCGGTTGGTTGTTCTAATTGGACAGGTTAAATACAAGGGCAAATCTTCACAGCAAGACCATCATCGACTCTCCGTCATGCCCGTGTTGTCACAATGCGCCCGAGGACCGAGCTCATCTTTTCTTCACATGCCAGGCAGCCGCAGCTATTTGGGGCGCTATTGGGGTGGTGCCCTCCTTCCCCCCTCTTGCGGACTCTGGTTTTCACCATGTCCAACCGGACTCCCTCGGTCTGTTTGGCCCTTTATTTTGTTACTTTTCCTTTGGAAGATTTGGTATGCTCGCAACGCAAAAACATTCAGAAACTTGTCGCTCTCTCCCGATGATGTCATTAGGGCTATCATTGCAGATCTCACTCTTTGGTCTCACCGCCTTAAAAAGGCGGATCAGAAAATTCACGACGGATTATGGCGGGATTTTCTAACCTCTTGTCTGTCTTGAACTTATTATTTGAAATATATTCAGGTGGGGAGTCTCCCCCCCCCCTGACAGTTTCAAATAAAACAATATGTTTATCTTATAATATAAAAATATTGGTGTGTTGAAAAAAGTGTTTCTCCTTCTGATCTATATTAATTATTATTGTTGATTTAGTATAATATTGTATTAAATTAGGACAATTAATATAAATCGATCATCTCAAAAAAAATTGATCGAGGGAGTACAACTTATGCATGTGAGTACTTTATAACTGTGTGCCGTAGGAATGGTAGGATAGTGCAATCATGAGCAAAATATGCGTTTGCTCAGATACACAAAGAACTGACGAAATAAGCATGGCACGTTGTTAGTTAACTCAGGCGGAAGAAAATGTAGTACACTGGGTTTGACCATTCTGATACCACTGCTTTGTCTATCTGTACAAAGAGATCCATCGTGGAGTCATCTGGATAGCAACTGATCATGTCCTATCTACTCCCTCCGTTCCTATTCATATGTGGTCCATAGTGAAATCTCTCCAAAGATTTATATTTTGGAACGGAAGGAGTATCTGCCACTCGTGCGTAGCTTCTTTTTTGCATCTGCGATCGATCACGTTCTGGGCAAGAGAGAACGTTTTGCTGGTGGGAAACAGGCGAGGTGGACCTTGTAGGGTATCATATCATTAGGTTTCCGGCGTACAGATCAGGTTACTCTTGAATCTCGATTGATCAAACTGAGGAGCCCGATTACGGGTCGTACTTTCTTCCTCCAGAAGAAAAAAGACGGTGGTGAGGGAGTCACCGGATCCACGTGTGTGGATAGAAGTATGCTAAAGTAGCTTCGTTTTTAGGTTGTTTGCCTTGGCTTCGGCGGCGGTGATGGTGGTGTTGAATAAAGATTCTACAGATCCTTCCCCGACAAGGCGATCGGCCCTATGTTTGGGGATGGTTTTGAAAATCAGTCTGTTCAAGCAAGGATGATGTGGCGTCATCAGCATCCTCGTGGTGGACATGTGTCCTCGGGCTTCGTCGTTGCGAAGGCGTGTGCTCCAACGTCGGCGTGGAGCTTGGGAGGTAGTCCAAGAGTGAATGCAGATTGTGGTCTGCATCGACGACATCTGGAAAATGGAACGTGTGTTGGGTTCATGGTTGATGGATGTCGGTGTCTTCGTCATGGTGGGATGTCTGATCTGGAGTTCGATAGCGTGTTCGGGGTGTTGCCCCGATCTGATTCGTTCATCGACAATGGCTTCATTTTTGGTAAGCCATCTTGGAGGTCCGCCAAGCTGCATATCAGCGATGGAGCCTCGTCGAGCTTGGGGTGAGTAGGTGATCCGTTAATATTTTCTTCAGCGACTGTTGTGGTGACGCCGGAGGCAGGTGACGGACGTTTGTGTCAAGCTCAGAGATGTTCTGCTATCATTTCATTTTTGTCATGTCGGTCATTACGTGACTTGTACTTTGATCTTTATGATACGAATGAGACACATATTACCATGCAAAAAAAAAACTAAACAAGCTTAGAGCATCTGGACGGCCCGTCATTGACCAGTCAAAATAATGACTTAGACAATTGTCTCAAACCGGCATCAAACGCCTGGGCTGATCGACACCCGTCATATCCAACCCAGATATGGGACGGATATGGGGTGACCCGGGTTTCTGCCACATCAGAGCCGACCCACACTGGCCCACCCAACATCACATATATGCATCCCCATCCTCTTCTCAGACCGAACCCTAGCCACTCCACTTCACTCCGCCCCCAAACTCCTATCCAAAGATCCACCGCCTTCCGCGGCATGGTGGGCAACTGATCTGACTCCTACCACTCTGGATCTGTCTACTGCGGTGTTGTCCCATGCGGGTTGGAGGAGGCAATGGCCGCCCGCATTGCTCTCCGCCACTCCCGGGAGGACTGCGGTCGACCGACAGCGGGATTTGTTCGACGTGAATCCATTGTGTCGGTGCAACTGGCGGTCAAATCCTCCGGGACTGGATCATCACGGTCCTTTTGCTTCCCCATCTCCGGGCGGGCGTAGTATGAGAGCTACCGGGGTCGGTGTGCCCATCTTGGGAAGGAGAAGATGAGGGTGCCCGAGGCCCTTTTCGTTGACGACATGGCGGCCGCGAATGCAGCGGCGCGCTTCCATAGAGGAGGAGGAGTCCATCCACACCCACATCGTAAAGAAGAAGCAGTGGGGGAACACGCGCGCCCTCGCCCGAGAGCAGAATCGGGCGATCCGTGCCATGGCCGGACTGCTCCCCGAAGAGAAGAAGGACGACAACAAGAGGTCAGATAGCTCCGGCATGAGCAAATTTGGCTTGATCCATATTGTGCTCTGAACAGTATTTCCGCGAGAAGTATGGCAAGGGCAGTCGTGGATGATCTTCTCCATAGCTTGTAGGTAGGTAGAACATGCCAATTTTTTATAGTCTGATGGCATTGTGTGAAGGAAATATGCCCTAGAGGCAATAATAAAGTTGTTATTTATATTTCCTTATACATCATGACAAATGTCTTTTATTCTTGCATGTGGTCAGTCGGGACACATCTTAAGGGTGTGCCCCAACAAGAGGCCCGATGCCCCACGCCCCAATGCGCAGAACCGAGGACAAGGCCGCGGAATGCCGCCAAGGAACCCATCTCCTCGCAATCCGCCCAACAATGGCAGGGGCGTGTGAATCATGTCACTGCAGAAGAAGCCCAAGAAGACCCAGACATCGTGCTGGGTACGTTCCTTGTCAACTCAGCAGCTGCAACTATCTTGTTTGATTCTGGAGCCACGCATTCATTTGTCACTCAAAGATTTTCATTAAAAAGTGGCATGACCCCTACACCCCTGAATAACCCCATGGTGGTACAAACCCCCGGAGCAGAGATGAGAGCCAAGATATGTTGTAAGGGAGTCGTTATCATCATTAACGGGGTAGATTTCCTAGCAGACCTTATCGTCCTGAGATCACAAGGCTTGGATGTGATCCTAGGCATGAATTGGCTCAGCAAGCACCAAGGCTTGTTAGATTGCGCCAACCGGACTGTCACTATGACCAATGACCAAGGAGTCGAAGTTAAATTTGCCTCCAACTCCTCTTCTGCTCAAGCCGCCCAAGTCAACTGTCTGTCTGGAGTTGGATTGGAGCAAGTGCCAGTAGTATGTGAGTATCCCGATGTCTTTCCTGATGAGCTACCGGGAACGCCTCCTGACCGTGACATTGAGTTCGTCATCGAGCTCATGCCCGGGGCAGGACCCATCTACAAGAAGCCTTATAGAATGGGGACGGAAGAATTAGCAGAGTTGAAGAAGCAACTAGAAGAGAAGTTGAGGAAGGGATTTATCTGCCCTAGTGCCTCCCCATGGGGATCACCTGTTCTGTTTGTGGCAAAAAGGGATGGTACCATCCGCTTATGCATTGACTATCGTTCCCTCAATGAAGTTACAATCAAGAACAAGTATCCACTCCCCAAGATTGAACATCTATTTGATCAACTCAATGGAGCCAAGGTGTTCTCCAAGATCGACCTCCGATCTGGGTACTACCAGCTGAAGATTAGACCCCAAGATATTCCGAAGACGGTATTTGTAACTAGATATGGCCTGTATGAGTGCACGGTCATGTCCTTTGGATTGACCAATGCCCGAGCTTACTTCATGTATCTCATGAATGAGGTCTTCATGGAATATTTGGACAAGTTTGTTGTTGTCTTCATTGATGACATTCTTGTCTTCTCGAAGACGGAAGAAGAGCATGAGCAACATTTGAGGATGGTCCTAGACAAGCTTCGAGAGCACCAACTATATGCCAAATTCGGCAAGTGTGAGTTTTGGCAACATAAAGTTGGATTCTTGGGTCGTGTCTTGACCGAGGAAGGATTGTCAGTAGATCCCGTGAAGATCGAAGCTGTGACCCAATGGCAGTCCCCAACGACCGTCAAGGAAGTTAGAAGCTTCCTCGGACTTGTGGGCTATTACCGCAAATTCATGGAAGGATTCTCCAGCATTCTCGGCCAATGACTCAGCTCTTGAAGAAGGACAAGAAGTTCGAATGGACGCCGAAGTGTGAAGGAAGCTTCCAAGAACTCAAGAAGAGATTGACCACCGCCCCAGTTTTGGCAACACCTGACATTCACAAGGAGTTTGTGATATACTGTGACGCCTCTCGAACCGGATTGGGAAGCGTTCTAATGCAAGAAGGCCGAGTCATAGCTTACCTCTCAAGGTAGCTACAACCTCATGAAGAAAACTACGCTACTCATGATCTTGAGTTAGCAGCAGTGGTTCATGCTTTGAAGACATGGCGACATTACCTCCTAGGGAAGCGGTGTGAGATATACACAGACCACAAAAGTCTAAAGTATATTTTCACTCAAAAGGAATTGAACATGAGGCACCGGAGATGGTTGGAATTGATAAAAGACTATGACCTCAGTGTACAATATCACCCCGGGAAGGCTAATGTGATAGCAGAAGCTTTAAGCGGAAAAGCTTGCTCCTTGAATGCCATGGTTAAAGGAAGGCAGCCAGCCCTGTTTGAAGAGCTAGGACAGTTTAGCTTGGAATTGGTTACCCATGGATTTCTAGACCATGTAGAAGTCAAGCCGACTCTAATGGATGAAGTCAAGGAAGCGTAGATTGGGCACGTAAGCATTGAAGGCGTCAAGAAGAAGATGAAGCTAGGCAAGGCCCCATGATTCTCCGAAGACAAGCACGGAGTTGTTTGGTACAAAGGCCGTATCTGCGTGCCAAACAAGAAGGAGCTGAAGAATTTGATCCCGCAAGAAGCCCACGACACTCCGTATTCCATAAACCCCGGTGGAACCAAGATGTATCAAGACTTGAAGGAAAGATTTTGGTGGCACTGGATGAAAAGAGAGATTGCCACCTATGTTGCAAAGTGTGATGTATGCCAAAGGGTCAAGGCTGAATATCAGCGACCTGCTGTATTGCTCCAACCACTCAAGGTTCCTGAGTGGAAATGGGATAAAGTTGGGATGGATTTCATCACTGGACTACCAAGGTTGAATAAGGGGCATGACTCCATCTGGGTCATAGTCGACCATTTGACCAAAGTAGCCCATTTCATTCCTGTCAAGACCACCTATGATGGCAACCAGCTGGCAACTCTACACATCGATAGAATCGTAAGCCTTCATGGGGTTCCTAAGGAGATTGTGTCAGATCGAGGAACCCAGTTTACCTCAAGGTTCTGGAAGAAGTCCCAAGAGGCCATGGGAACCAAGTTGTCTTTCAGCACTGCTTTCCACCCGCAGACCCGAGGCCAGACGGAACGAGTAAATCAAATACTCGAAGACATGCTCCAAGCATGTGGCTTGGCATATGGAGCCAAGTGGGAAGATTGCCTCCCTTTTGCTGAGTTCTCCTACAACAACAGTTATCAGTCAAGCCTTCAAATGGCACCATTTGAGGTGTTGTACAGACGCAAGTGCCGCATACCCCTAAATTGGTCAGAGACCGGAGAAGGGCTAGTCTTTGGGCCAGATGTTCTCCGTGAAGCAGAAGAACAAGTGCAGCTAGTCAGAGAGCGCCTGAAAACCGCCAAGATAAGACAGAAAAGCTATGCCGACACATGTCGCCGACAAGTGAACTTCCAAGTCGGAGACCATGTGTACCTGCGGGTAACTCCTCTTAAGGGAACCAAACGATTCCACATTAAGGGGAAGCTCGCACCAAGATTTATTGGACCCTTTAAGATCACCGCACGACGAGGAGAAGTGGCTTGCCAATTGGAACTACCACCCTAACTATCCGATGTGCACAACGTATTCCACGTGTCACAACTCCGGAAGTGTCTCCAAGTTCCGGATAAGCCTGATCTCTACAAGGAAGTTGATCACCAAGCCATTGACCTCCAGCCTGATTTAACCTAACGTGAGAGGCCTGTCTGCATTTTAGATGAAGCAGAATGACAAATGCAAAGCCGTACCATCAAGTACTTCAAGGTCTAGTGGAGCAACCACACTGAGGCAGAAGCAACCTGGGGACGTGAAGACTACCTTAGATCTGAGTTTCCCGATCTCTTTTAAAACCTAGTTTAAGAATCTCGGGGACGGGATTCTTGTAAGGGGGGTAGGTCTGTCACACCCTGCAGTTTGTAACATGGCTATTGCATTAGTAAAGCATGAAAAAAATGGACCAACAAAAACTTTTTCTTTTCATTATTGGCTTTCTATTTGGAGTTGGTTTTTCTCTCTGTGATTTCAATTGCTCTCTAAGGTCAACATAGCCTCACCTTCTATACTTCACCTCCTTCCCCAAAACTTCTGCCCAATGATCGTACCATGTGTATAGAACAGTACAGTATTTTCTCAAAAAAAAAATGGCCAAATAGCATTTTCTAAAATTAGTTTTCCAAAAAACCCTAAATTGAGATTTGCACTGCAAGTACTTGATTTGGGGTGTGAAAAATCTTTCAAATGGTATATTTGGACCCTATTAGGTATAGGACTCCCAAAAACCACAAAGGTATAATTTTAAAAGTTATTTTCCTATTTTATTTACAGGCTTTTTCTTTAGGCCACAAATGGTCTTTAATAGGTTAAAAATATTTAAATGTTTCAAAAATATTTGAGAAAATTCAGGGAGACACATAGGACATATATTGTCCATATGTAAGAGTTTCAACACATGGTCATGTTCAAAATATTGGACAAATCCCTCAAAAAACCATTTTGGATATTTCAAGCTTTTGAAATATTTACAAAGGAAATATTCTCTGAAAATTCCATAAACATTCTAGCAAGTCACGTATGCATAATATGATGACCTTGCAAAGTTTCAGCTCAATCCAAATTGTTTTGGTTCACAAAAGTGCCCCAAAACCATTTCTGTGCAGATTCAAATTTGAACGACTTTACATTACCTACATTACCAACTTATTCCAATTGCCCCCAAACTTTGTGGACATGTTTAAAACCACAAATGATGGCACTACACCAAGTGGTGCATCAAGGGGAATGGATTTGCATGACTAGATATTGATAAATGCATTTCTATTGATTTCTAGGGTTTACAAAAGTTACATTGGTCACTTTCATCATTTGATCTAAAAATTGGTGGACATTGGTATTTTGTCATGCCACTCACTCCTGTTAAACCTCAAATCAAGATAAGTAACTTAGCTATCCCAAACCACTATCAAACACCTTCTGACAGAAACTCAAAACCCCTGTTTTGGCCCCTTCCACTAATCTCCACGGGCTAAAATTTCTACCACGACCCCTCCTAATCCCCCTCTAACACCTGCAAGCTTTTCTGCCCGAGAAAGCAGTGATGAAAGGGGGAGAAGTCCATTTTTCTTCTCTGGACAGTAGATTATTACCTCTCTCTCAGCCTCCCTCTCTCCCGTCAGCTTTCCAGAGCAACCAAGGTTCTCCCCAACTTTTGCCCACACCCCCTCCGGCTGCCAGACGCAAGTGGACGTGCGAGGATGCGGGAAAACCGCGGATGCCGGCCAAAGTCGCGCTCTGGAGTGCCTGGCAGGGCACTCGACCATTGACGCCGCGTCCCCCGACCACCTCGAGCCTCCCCCGCGCGCCAGTCGATGCCCCTCGACTTCCACTCCACGCCAACAGGCCGACCACTTGCTCCCACGCCTTCCTCTCTCCCCTGCAGCTCGCGCCAGAGCGCCGCCCCGCTCGGCTAATGCTTGTGCCGCTCCTGTGGCCCGCCTGCAGCTCGTCTCGCTCCTCCTCTCTCTCCATGGCACCCTAGACCACTCCCACAAACACCCCGAGCCCTCCGTTCCCTCTCTAACGGCCACCCGAGCCGTTCCCGCGGGCGCCCGTAGGCCGTGCCTACGATGGACCCCGGACAGCCCATATAAGGTGACCCCGAGCCTCTCTCTCGCCTCCCGTCGCTCTCTCGCACTCCCAATCTACCTCCCGCACCATCCATTTAGTCCCATAGAAGCCCGAGCTCAAGATCGAGCTCGAGCTCCGCCGCCTCAGGGTCGTCGGCATCCACGCGATACACGCCTCCTCCGCCCCCATTCTCTCTTGATCTGGAACCGTGCGACATCGCTGACCCTTTCCCCTCTCTTCCCTGCTCTTTTTGCAGCCAGGAACGGCCAGAACCACCGACGCCCGAAGCACCTCTGCCGCGTGACCTCGTCGTCGGCGAACCAGGCTGCTCCGGCGACCACCTCCACCACCACCCGAACGGCGACATCCCCTTGAGTCCAACGGTGTCACCCGCTCGACCTGCCGTGCCCTTCAGCGTCACCGATGAGCTCGCCGACCTCTCTGCCGCGAGGTTAGAGATGACAGGTGGAGCCCACATGTCATCCTCACCTCTCCCTCGCCCGGCTCTCTCT
>LR738713.1:109275162-109310339 GCA_902687465.1 Secale cereale
CTGCACTGTAGCTGTCTGGCTGAGTAGGCACAGTGCCCCTTCTCCTTTTCCTTTTCAATTAAAAATTGCAAAAATTCCACAGGATTAAATATTAATCCAAATGCAATAATTCCAACTCCTAAAATCTTGTTATATTCCCACCTATTTAATGGTGCAACTTTCATACATATTCATAAACCTTTTCTGTACAGTTGAAATTTAAGTTCAAATTTGAACAACGAAACCTGTGTTTAAAAATCCATTCATCCTATTATGTCACTCCAAATCGAAAACTAAGAATTTTCCCATTCTTAGTTTTTCTCCTGGTATTTTACAAAAATGAGTTGACATTTTTCTGAGCACTTTGCCTTTTCTGTTTTTATTATTGTCTTTTTTCGTTATTTTTTGGCAACGATTAGATACCGTAATTGACGAAGTTCTGAAGAAGAAGAAGAAGGAGACGGAATTGAAGACTTTGAAGACCAAGCCAATCCAAGCAAGCAGCCCTTTGACCATGACACCCCTCTTGTTCATCGTTACCCTTTTTCGATTGCATGATGATGAAATATGACGGTGGTGAACTTGTTGTGAACCACCATATGATGCATACCCTACTCATGACTTTACCTTGTTCTTGAAAGCAATTAGATTGTTGATACATAATGATGCTTGTGTGCCATGAACTCTTCATGGTTACATCCATTAAAAAAAACCATCGGGTGCCCCTAATGCCCTTTGGCGATGTCGAACTAAGGTCGCCACTTGAGGAAGAAGTGGTGTACCGAAGAGAGCTTTTGGTGTGTGTGTGTAAGATGATGGATTAGATTTATGTGTGATACCATCCCAACCAAACATGTGCAACCACTCTACCCCTTTTATGGGACGGGGCATTATTGATTACTTAGGCTAATACTAGCATGGTGCCCACATTACTAGTGACGGGGTGACTTGTGGTCACCTTCGGGACGGGGTCGTGCTTGGATATGCGGCCATGACTGTTTTTACAGGGCACCAGACACACTGTTGGTCCCTTCGTGTATGCGCGATGATGTAAAAAGGGCGGAGTCCCATGATCTTTCACTTATACACGAGGCCCGTGCACCAACGAGTGGACCCTATGTTAGTATCGTCTAGGGAAAGGTAGTGACCGGGTGCTTCCCTCGAGTACTTGAGGTACTGTGGGATCGTGGATGACACGAAAGCTTCCCGGGTCTTGTGGGTAAAGTGTGCAACCTCTGCAGAGTGTCAAACTATTCGAATAGCCGTGTCCACGGTCATGGACAGTTGGGGGTGCTACTTAAACTATGTCCAGAAATTTTACAATCTTGGTGCATATGTGTGTGGAGAACTATTTGAGTCAAGGCGGTGACTTGATGTGTTGCATGAGCTAGTATTGATTCAAACTCTATTTATGTTGATATAGGTAACCTGACCTCAAGGTTACCCATGTTTATTGATGCATGACTGATACGTCTCCAACGTATCTATAATTTTTTATTATTCCGTGCTATTATATTATCCTTCTAGGATGTTTTATGGGCTTTATTTTACACTTTTATATTATTTTTGGGACTAACCTATTAACCTAGAGCCCAGTGCCAGTTTCTGTTTTTTCTTGTTTTTGAGTTTTACAGAAAAGGAATATCAAACGAAGTCCAATTGACGTGCCAATTTTTGATGATTTTTTCTGGACCAAAAGAAGCCCCCGAAGTAAAAGAGTTGGGCCAGGAGAGCCACGGGCTGCCCACGAGGGTGGGGGCGCGCCCTAGGCAGGTGGTGGCCCCGCCCAATCTCGTGGACGGCCCGGAGGGCCCCCTGAATTGTGCCCTACGCCAAAAAATCCTATAAATACTGAAACCTTCGGAAATTAACCTAAATCAGGAGTTCCGCTACCGAAAGCCTCTGTAGCCACCAAAAACCAATCTAGACCCCGTTCCGGCACACTGCCGGAGAGGGGAACCCTCACCGGTGGCTATCTTCATCATCCTGGCGCTCTCCATGACGAGGAGGGAGTAGTCCACCCCCGGGGCTGAGGGTATGTACCAGTAGCTATGGGTTTGATCTCTCTCTCTCTCTCTCTCTCGTGTTCTTGAGATGACACGATCTTGATGTATCGCGAGCTTTGCTATTATAGTTGGATCTTATGATGTTTCTCCCCCTCTACTCTCTTGTGATGAATTGAGTTTTCCCTTTGAAGTTATCTTATTGGATTGAGTCTTTAAGGATTTGAGAACACTTGATGTATGTCTTGCACATGTTTATCTGTGGTGACAATGGGATATCATGTGATCTACTTGATGTATGTTTTGGTGATCAACTTGCGGGTTCCGTGACCTTGGGAATCTATGCATAGGGGTTGGCACACGTTTTCGTCTTGACTTTCCGGTAGAAACTTTGGGGCACTCTTTGAAGTTCTATGTGTTGGTTGAATAGATGTTTCTGAGATTGTGTGATGCATATCGTATAATCATGCCCACGGATACTTGAGGTGACAATGGAGTATCTAGGTGACATTAGGGTTTTGGTTGATTTGTGTCTTAAGGTGTTATTCTAGTACGAACTCTATGATAGATTGAACGTTACTATGGACTCTTGAATAGATCGATCAGAAAGAATAACTTTGAGGTGGTTTCGTACCCTACCATAATCTCTTCGTTTGTTCCCCGCTATTAGTTACATTGGAGTGATTCTTTGTTGCATGTTGAGGGCTAGTAATATGATCCAATTATGTTATCCTTGTTGAGAGAACTTGCACTAGTCAAAGTATGAACCCTAGGCCTTGTTTCCTACCATTGCAACACCGTTTATGCTCACGTTTACCACTTTCTACCTTGCTGTTTTTATATTTTCTTATTACAAAAACCTATATCTACCATCCATATTGCACTTGTATCACCATCTCTTCGCCGAACTAGTGCACTTATACAATATATCATTGTATTGGGTGTGTTGGGGACACAAGAGACTCTTTGTTATTTGGTTGCAGGGTTGCTTGAGAGAGACCATCTTCATCCTACGCCTCCCACGGATTGGTAAACCTTAGGTCATCCACTTGAGGGAAATTTGCTACTGTCCTACAAACCTCTACACTTGGAGGCCCAGCAACGTCTACAAGAAGAAGGTTGTGTAGTAGACATCAAGCTCTTTTCTGGCGCCGTTGCCGGGGAGGTTAGTGCTTGAAGGTATATTTTTAGATCTTGCAATCGAATCTTTTTGTCTCTTGTTTTATCACTAGTTTAATTTATAAAAGAAAACTACAAAAAAATGGAATTAAGGTTACCTCATATGCTTCATCTTTTTAATATCTTTCATGAAAATGATGGGAAGGAAAATTGTGCTCAAGTACTAGAAGAAGAATTGTAGCGACCACGATCCGAATGGACCGAAGTCTCTGTGTTCTGTGTCATCCCTGGATCGGTATGCTGACACACACAGTACAAACAGGATTTATAACAGAGGTAAATCACATGTATTAAGTAACGTAAATACTATTACCTCAAATTGATCATAGCGAAAGCAACAAAGGTCGTGGGTTCCCATCAACACCAACGGCAAAGTTGAGTGTAGAATTCGTAACCCCTAACGTATCACTTACTCATCGTAAGAAAATCCTGCAACATAAAACGTTGCAGCCCGAAAAACGGGTCAACACATGGAATATGCTGGCAAGGTAACACAAGAGATGCAATGAAAATAAAGCTATACTATATGCAATATGGCTGGTGGAAAGCTCTATGGTTAAGTTTTTGCGTAAAGCCAATTTTTCCCTACTTCAAAGGAATGTATTTTAATTAACTATCAAGGTAGTTGAAACATCATTGAGAAGATAGACATCCTCTCAACCCCAATTAAAAGTAATCATTAAACCCAACAAAATTAAATTAAAAGTAACATGATGAGATGCACATGATAATCCAAGTACCAGATACTCAAGATGTCCATAACGGGGGACACGGCTAATCATGATCAGTTTGTACACTCTGCAGAGGTTTGTGCACTTTTTCCACAAGACTCGATCGCCTCCGTTTGGTTTCTCGCACTACATGGTGTTTGAGAAACGGATGATCGAGACATAGTCTTTCGGAAGCGCTAGCACCTTACGATCGGGCGGACCGTACCAACCTACATCCCCTACATCTGCTAGTCCACCACTGTAAGAGTTCGCACAACTTACTCATACTATGCTAGAGCCCATAATAGCATTGTGGTTGCACACGAAAGTTTCTAGTATGAATAATCTCATGATCCCTTTGAGCCTGGGTGGCGGTCCAAAAGAAAAACAGGCAATCCTGGAATACCCAGATGCCTCAATCCTCCCAGATGTGTATTAAAGTTGCCACCTTAAGTTGAACCATTAATTAACAACTCACATCTGTCATGGATTTCACTCAAACCCAAACCACGTCTACAAGCATAGCATGTTCTAACAGCAAACGTAGAAGTAACTCCCAAGGGTTTGAATGTAATGCAGGTAATAGGTACTACCTCAAACTACTTCCCAATCCCACAAGTTAATTGATCCTACTCATGCAATGTGTGAGGGTTTGACTAATGCAATGAAAACTGGGTAATTGGAAAGCATGATCAAAGTGTTACTTGCCTGCAATGTTGATGAAGATGATTCGCACTCAAAAACTCTTGATAGATCTACTCGTCACACTCCGGTCAATCTATCGTAAGCAAGCAATAGTAACCACACATAAGCAATCACTCACAATGATCAGACAGAGCGAATAAATACTTCGGAAAACTTTTGAAAACACACGAATGACTCTTGAAACACAAAACAATTTCCAACAGTACCAAAATTATGTGAATTTGGCCTTATCTGAAAGTTTAGGTCAAGAGCTTCGATTTGCAAAAAGAATCAACTAAAACGGAGTTACGAAACTCAAGTTATGATCAAAACAAGTTTGAATCTAAAACTAGTAGAATTCAAATTTTAAACTTTTCAAAAACATGTTTGAGTTGTATTACTGGAAAGAGGGCTTTGTAACGAAGACGTGGGCGTTGGTTTCATTGAATTTGGACTAACTGGCAAAAAATTAGGGTCGTTTGAAGTTTAGGGGCTAATCTGTAAAATTAATAATTTACAGACAAGTCCCTCGCTGAAATTAAAAGAAAAAGAAAAAGCTAAGGAGCGAACGCTCGCTATTAGGGCCTAACCAGTGAACGTTCATTGTTTAGCTAAACCTAAAAAAACTAAAACCGATCTAAAAAGAAAACCGAAGAAAAGTAAATCGGGGTTTTACCTAGCGGTTTTCTGGGAAAACCAGCGGTTCGGGCGGTGGGTCCGACCCGGAACGGCTCGGGCTCAGACCCGGCCGGCGGTGAACTCCGGCCGGCGGCGAAGGCGGCAGCCGACGAGCGGCGATGGCGAGAGGAGGGGCGGCGAGGTGCGGCACGTGCGGCGAGGCGCGGCTGGGGGAGCGAGAAGCAGCGGCGGCAGGCAGGCGGTGGCGAGAAGGGCAGCGGCGGCGGCGGGACTTCCCACGGCGGCGGCGGCAAAAGTGCGGGCGGCGGCGGCGATGCGAGAGAGGGGCGGCGGCGGCGCAGCTTTATAGGGGGGAGGCGGATCTTCTTGCGGAAGGGGGCGAGACGGAGGAGTGTCCGGGGCGGACACGCCCGGCGGCGGCGGTGTTCGTCGTGGCGACGGACTCCCCGTCGGGAGCTCGGGGGCGAGCGGCTGGGCCAGCTGGGCCGTGGCCTGGCGACTAGCTGGGCCGGCCCAGTTCGGTCTAGGGGATAATTTTTTTAACAACTATTTTTTTTAAACAGACAGAAAAACGAATAAAATCAAAATAACTAAAAATATCCTATAGATATCAAAATTTGCAGAAAAAGAAGTCCTACAACATGAACATTTTCCTACTGCCAAATAAAATGCCCACAAAATCTAATAAATCAAAAGGTCCTACTAATGCAATAAAAATCCAGAAAAATCATTTTTAAAATACCAAAAAGAATTCAAATTCATTTATCTCCAATTTTCTGCTGTAGGGAATCATGTTACCCTATTTTCCATGTAGTTTATTTTTGGAGAAAAATAATTTGAATAAAACCAAATAACTCAATATTAAAATTGAGTTCCAGAAAATTTCAGAAAACTCCCAACTCATATTTCCTATATTTTGAAGAAGTCATGTTATCTTCTCTCGGGAAAATCATTGAGTTGCTTAAAGTTTCGGAATTCGAAATATTCTTGAGATTGAAATTCAAAATCCTTTCAAACCCTTTATCATTTAAAAATAAATGGAAGAAGTCATATTATCTTCACTCTAGGGTTTTGTGTTGAGAAGAATTTGAATTCCCTCGGAGATCAAAAGCAAATTGAAAGTTTTGGGAAAGTCATTTTATTCCCTCTCATTTAACTTTCAAAAGTTTCAAATTTCACTCAATTTCACTCAGCACATCAAACAGCAATCAAATCTATCTATTTATTATAACATTCAAAATTTAGAATTTTGGGATGTTACAAACCTACCACACTTAAAATGAATCTCGTCCTCGAGATTCGGAGAGGCTAGCAAGAAATTGGTTAGGATTTGGGGGTCTTCTAACAAATCCACTGATTGGTGTGGCCTCGTGTGCTACCACACTTAGGAACATGGATACGGTTCCATCAAAACTCAGGTACTCCATCCTTTGGGTTGACAGCGTCGGTCTTCTCAAATCTTCAGGGTATTTTCTTCTCTGGCTCTTTCGGAAGTGGCATAACCTTTGCCCTCAATTCGTGTATCCTTTCATCTTGATACGGTTCTTTCGAGACAGGTTCTTAGCTGACAGGTCTGGCGCCAATACTAAACAAATATCGATATCTCATGGTGGTCATTAACCAAATTAACAGGGTCCCTGCAGAAAACGGGTATGGGCTTCATCCTCACCGTATATCCTACGGCTGGCAACAACATGTCGTGTACAAGGGGAAAAATTTCTATACCATTCTAAGGTTTAAACAAAGTTTTGACATCGTCGTCTCTCTACTATAGGTAAGTCACTCAGATTTATCATCCCGTATAACAAAGGCGAATAATAAGAGTAAGTCGGTATGGTGATCAATCCATCCCGCACCCAAATCATTACCTTGTATATGGTTTAGTGAATCTCGCATTCTAACACTCGGTCATCCTCACAAGCATTGCAGAATTTCATCTTGTTAACGAACTGAGTTCGAACATATCCATTTATTCTGCAAGCCAAACAAAACATCTAGCGTTTCACAACCCTCGGGTTTAACGTAACCACCCATAAAATCGTCTGTTGGCCAAGTCGTAACTTCTTCCAGGGGTTTCCCTTCAGCAAGAGTGTGCTTGCTTTCTTGACAGGTCCTGGGGCCTGTGGGTTATGGCTCATCTCATCACTAGCAACACTTGGGCTCCTCCTCGGGTTGCAACTGATCATTCTTCCAACTTCTAACTTCCTTGGTTTTCTTAAATCCATCCAAGTATCCTTTACTTCTCTTGGGTAAAACTACGATGTAATTACTCAGACTCGTCCTTGGGCAATCCACTCCAAGTCTGACGTAACGAACCACTAGTTAGTGTATTCGGGTCACGGTGTTGGATTCTACCACACTTAAAATGAATAACACTAGTTTCTTCAAAATCTTATTCCATGCATCATGTCTCCACCCTTCACTTCTATAGTAACAACTCATAGAATCCAAATCAATACCCTGATGCCAACTGTATTGATTTTCAACTTACTACGATCTACTACACTTCCATTGCATGCTCCAACTCCACTACTTAGCACAAAACTCCTTCTTCTTGGTACAATCTACGACAAAATGTACTGCTTTACCACAGCAGAAACATATTACTACTGACAAGCCTCGTGGTTCCCTTATAACTACGTAGCCTCCTTTAGGTCCTCGGCTAAAGGGTCCATGTCAGAACTTGTATATCCATAACTCAATCCTTGGGGTCACTATAGTTCCATACTCCAGCTTTACACCCTCTTAAAATCCAATTGTACTTCTTTCCTTCATACTCTTGGGGTAAGCCTCATATCAAAACTAAACTCCAATTTATTTGTGCAAACTCTACTCCTTGGAGCAACACTTTCCTTTCTATTGGTCCAGGGCTCACTCAGTAAGTTTCCACTAAACAAAATGCACTGGTTCATCCAAAACCCATATTCTCCTCATATCAAATCTTTTATTACTTCTTGAACCAGTATTCAATACTCCAATTTCCAAGGGTGCATCACTACAATTTCTACTATCCAGATAATCTGGTATGATCAAGAATTTCTTCCATCTATATCCATTCGTCCTAGCTAAGGATGCTTCACTCCCACCGGAATTGTGCAACGTGATTCCTAAAATCATCAATCTTTTGCTTCATCCTATTGGTCGTGTGCTTCATCCCCACCATCTCTGCATGCATCATATTCAGGCGTCCCTGGGTAAAACGAAGTCTTGCTTTGAGTATTTCTCCAATCTGACGTATGGCCTCCATAGCAGCTTCACGAACAGAATCGAAGAATGCTGCTCGTGATACTCGGGAGATGAAAAAGTATTGACCCATAGTCTTTGGGCAAACTCCTTTCACACGGTGGAGGTGTACCTCCACGTACCAAAGTTCAACTCCATTCTCCATGAAGGGATAACCCTTGTAAACTGCATCTCCTTCCAGTTGAATATGCTTCATCATGTCCTTCAGGATCTTTGGATAATCTTGATCGCTAGTCAGGGTCATGACGGTTTCCGGGCCTTTGATAAAGGACTCGTAAAGGGTTGTCATCTGTGGGTATAAGACAAAAGGGGTTCTCAGGACAACATACAGATATCCTTGGGTAAAACGGGGTCTTTTGTCCAAGAAAGGTTTGGGGTCAACTACTCCATAGGTTCTAGGTTTTGGTCGGGGTGAGATAGCAAGAGAGGCACTCGCAATCATCCAATAACTCATAGCGATGAGATTCCAAACATCTCAACCTCCTTCTTGGATTCCAAAATATCACTTCTATTGCTTCACGAACTATTACAATGTTATTTCCATACTCAACTCAACATTGTAATAAAGGTGTACTCCATATTAATCTACATGCTTCATTCTACTATCTAGATCTCAACTACTCTTCTCAACATTTCCTCTGGTCTGAACCTTCTCTTGGCAAAATGCTCTACTTCCTTGTAGTGTAAACTAATGTCATAAGACAATCTAAGGGCTTCATGGTGACTATCCTGGTTTACTGGGTTCTCCGTTTCCTGGTTGGGCAGTTGCTAGCATAATGACCTAAATCCTTGCACCGGTAACATGTGATGTCACTCAGGTCCTTTTTCGCAGAAGTTGGGTTTTTCTGGGGACACATGCTCTTTCTCTTCCTCTTACTTAATTTCTTCGTTCCTATCAAATCTTCTATCTTCTGTGGATCAAACTCCACTTCTTTTGTCGGGAAGTCTTCCAGATACTCTTGTCTTTCCCTCGTGCATTGTTGTGAAAGATGACCTTTCTCTCCACATGAGTAACAAGCATGGGAGTAGTATCTGTCTAGTCCTTCTCCATCAGGGTCGTCAATATCTTCCTCCATCGCGGATTCCCTTAGGGTTTCCACGACTGATTCTTTCATCGCTTCTTTCTTCTGCTGGACAGTTCGTTGCACCATGGGGTAGATGTGTGCTAGGTGGCTTCTCACCCCTCGTTGGTTACCCCAAGTGGAAGGTTTGAGATGCAGTGTAGCAGAAGTTTTCCCTTGGCAATACCAAGGATCGATTTCCCTGAGACTCCCAGTTTCAACAAGAAGGTGTCAACTGCTAACGGCGCCAGATATTAGCAATCAACGTGGACCTGCACACAGATACAAATAACTTTGCTCCCAACGAGTACAGAGAGGTTGTCAATCCCTCAGGCCTTGTAGTTTACAAAGGATCAAACGCAAGTGATAATAGTGATAGGTATAATTGCAATAGTAAGTAAAAAGCGGAAAGTAAATAGCGGATGTGATCAATGATGGTAATATGGACCGGAGTCTCATGATGTTCACTAGTGATGTCTCTCTCCCAAAAGACGATAAAACAGCTATGTGAGGTAAACGAATTACAGCTGGGCAATTGACAGGACCATGTGCGCAAACCAATGTTGACTAAGTTGCAAGAAAGGTAGAGGTTCAAAGCATAGGCGGTACGCCGAGGTAAGTAGACCGAAATCCATCTGCATCTACTACTAATCATCCACCTTGAGATATCTATCCAGAACATCTCGCTGGTATTAAGTTGCGAGTCCCACCCATAGTGTAAACTCAAAGCAACAGACAACTGCATTAAAAGAACTTTGCGTAAAGTAAACAATCCTTGCACCCGCAGGCACAAGCACCGTTGTTTTCCCCCTTGTGGCAACAGCACATCCCCTAGACTCATGTTTCTGTCACTCAAACTAGTCATCGAGGGGCATGAACCCACAATCAAGCATAACGTTCCCTCTTGGAGTCACTACCTACTACTTGGCCAAAGCAATAAATAACAACGGAGAACATGCAAGAATTAATTACGAACATAAATATAAAAGAGGTGAATCAAATATATTACTCAAACACAATCTGAACATAATCTCATAATCCATCGGATCCCAGCAAACTCATCATAGCAACAGCATAAGGATTACATATGTGCCTCGATCATGTAGGGCAGCTCACGAGAACTAATTAGTGAAGCACAAGAACGAGAGGAGAACATCACATAGCTACTGGTCATGGACCCATGGTCCAAGGGAGACTACTCACAACTCATCCGGGAGGCGTCCATGGTGGTGGAGAAGGTCCCGGTGGTGATCCTCCCCTCCGGCAGGGTGCCGGGAAGAGTTCTCCTGGTGCTCCCGATCTTGGAAGCGGCGGCGGCGGCGGAACAGAGATGAGATCGCGAAAAAGAGTTCCCCTCTCGAGGGTTTCGGGAGATGCTTTAAATATATGCCAAAGGGGGGCATCAGACGAGGCTCGGGGGGCCCAGGCGCCCCCCGGCGCGGCCCAGGGGGGCGCGCCACCAGGGCGCCTGGGGCCCTGGTGGCCCCCCTCCGGCTGTGCTTCGGGTGCCTGGTAGCTTCTGGAATGCTGATTTTTTATATAATTTTTCTGGATTTTTTCTGACAGTTCTCGTAATGTGAAAACCTGAAATACAAAAACAGCCGAAAACAGAAACTGGCACTAGGGTGCACTGAGTTAATAGGTTAGTCCAAATATGATCAAAAGTGTATGGAAGTGTATAAATAACATAGCAATATCACCCAAAAGAGGCATGGAGCAAGCAGAAATTATAGATACGTTTTGGACGTATCAATGTGACACTGAGCAGGGTAGTGGGTAGTTCCTTCACACAAGAAACAAGTAATCTGCCTAGTTGGGCATTCTTCAGCTAGGTGACTTCCTTCATAATTAGGGCATTCATCCTTGTGCTCGTCCTGGGTGTGTCCTATTTCTCCACAAATCCTACAGGCACAAAGTTTCTTCTTCGGGTTGTCACCACGCTCTCGGATGAGATGGGATCCTAACAGAGTCTTCTTGAACTCTTCCCAATTTTCTGCTCTATTACATCCTTGTATGTCTTGATGTATCTTCCACCATGTTGCAGCACTTTTTGTAAAGTACTGAAGAGCGTATTGGACATCATACTTCCTTTCAACTAAATTTTTCCTGAAGTGATCCTCCATGTTTTGTATCCATAACTCTGCCTCCGGCTGGGTCATTGGTCCAGAGACTTCAAGCCTATCTTCAGTCATCCTCTATCGGGTCCAAGGGTTTTGGGATGAGATTCAGAAGAGATAGAGAGGGATACACTCAATACAAACAAAGGTTTTGAAAAGACGGGTTTTGTTATGTGGCCATCGGAAAACATCAAACAAATGATGGCTCACAATCGTCGTATCTAACGTAAATACATAACAGGGTGTTTGGTCTTCTAAAGGTCATCATCTCCTCAAAGTTGTCAACTCTTCAACATTCGGAGTATCCACTGTTGTAGCTTCAACACTTCCAATGCATAGTGAAATACTCTTTACTCCAAAGTGGTCCAAATGGGGAAAGGGGTTTTGTCTAACTATTTAAGGTCAAAGGAAAGATTTGACAAAGCTCAGAAAAGAAGAGAGATAAGAATCTTTTTGAAAAAGGATAGTTTTAGAGAAATCCTTTCCTATGGTCTGGCCAGTTTTCTAGGGTCACGTCCTACAGTCAACATGTGCTCTGATACCATCTTGTAGCGACCACGATCCGAATGGACCGAAGTCTCTGTGTTCTGTGTCATCCCTGGATCGGTATGCTGACACACACAGTACAAACAGGATTTATAACAGAGGTAAATCACATGTATTAAGTAACATAAATACTATTACCTCAAATCAATCATAGCGGAAGCAACAAAGGTCGTGGATTCCCATCAACACCAACAGCAAAGTTGAGTGTAGAAATCGTAACCCCTAACGTATCACTTACTCGTCGTAAGAAAATCCTGCAACATAAAACGTTGCAGCCCGAAAAACGGGTCAGCACATGGAATATGCTGGCAAGGTAACACAAGAGATGCAATGAAAATAAAGCTATACTATATGCAATATGGCTGGTGGAAAGCTCTATGGTTAAGTTTTTGCGTAAAGCCAATTTTTCCCTACTTCAAACGAATGTATTTTAATTAACTATCATGGTAGTTAAAACATCGTTGAGAAGATAGACATCCTCTCAACCCCAATTAAAAGTAATCATTAAACCCAACAAAATTAAATTAAAAGTAACATGATGAGATGCACACGATAATCCAAGTACCAGATACTCAAGATGTCCATAACCGAGGACATGGCTAATCATGATCAGTTTGTATACTCTGCAGAGGTTTGTGCACTTTTCCCACAAGACTCGATCGCCTCCGTTTGGTTTCTCGCATTGCATGGTGTTTGAGAAACGGATGACCGAGACATAGTCTTTCGGAAGCGCTAGCACCTTACGATCGGGCGGACCGTACCAACCTACATCCCCTACATCTGCCAGTCCACCACTGTAAGAGTTCGCACAACTTACTCATACTATGCTAGAGCCCATAATAGCATTGTGGTTGCACACGGAAGTTTCTAGTATGAATAATCTCATGATCCCTTTGAGCCTGGATGGCGGTCCAAAAGAAAAACAGGCAATCCTGGAATACCCAGATGCCTCAATCCACCCAGATGTGTATTAAAGTTGCGACCTTAAGTTGAACCATTAATTAACAACTCACATCTGTCATGGATTTCACTCAAACCCAAACCATGTCTACGAGCATAGCATGTCCTAACAGCAAACGTACAAGTAACTCCCAAGGGTTTGAATGTAATGCAGGTAATAGGTACTACCTCAAACTACTTCCCAATCCCACAAGTTAATTGATCCTACTCATGCAATGTGCGAGGGTTTGACTAATGCAATGAAAATTGGGTAATTGGAAAGCATGATCAAAGTGTTACTTGCCTGCAATGTTGATGAAGATGATTCGCACTCAAAAACTCTTTATAGATCTACTCGTCACACTCCGGTCAATCTATCGTAAGCAAGCAATAGTAACCACACATAAGCAATCACTCAGAAAGATCAGACAGAGCGAATAAACACATCGGAAAACTTTCGAAAACACATGAATGACTCTTGAAACACAAAAAAAAATTCCAACAGTACCAAAATTATGTGAATTTGGCCTTATCAGAAAGTTTAGGTCAAGAGCTTCGATTTGCAAAAAGAATCAACTAAAACGGAGTTACGAAACTCAAGTTATGATCAAAACAAGTTTGAATCTAAAACTAGTTGAATTCAAATTTTAAACTTTTCAAAAACATGTTTGAGTTGTATTACTGGAAAGAGGGCTTCGTAACGAAGACGTGGGCGTTGGTTTCGTTGAATTTGGACTAACTGGCAAAAAATTAGGGCCGTTTGAAGTTTAGGGGCTAATCTGTAAAATTAATAATTCACAGACAAGTCCCTGGCCGAAATTAAAAGAAAAAGAAAAGGCTAAGGAGCGAACGCTCGCTATTAGGGCCTAACCAGTGAACGTTCATTGTTTAGCTAAACCTAAAAAAACTAAAAACGATCTAAAAAGAAAACCAAAGAAAAGTAAACCGGGGTTTTACCTAGCGGTTTTCTGGGAAAACCAACGGTTCGGGCGGTGGGTCGGACCCGGAGCGGCTCGGGCTCAGACCCGGCCGGCGGTGAACTCCGGCCGACGGCGAAGGCGGCAGACGACGAGCGGCGATGGCGAGAGGAGGGGCGGCGAGGTGCGGCGCGTGCGGCGAGGCGCGGCGGCGGGAGCGAGAAGCAGCGGCGGCAGGCAGGCGGCGGCGAGAAGGGCAGCGGCGGCGGCGGGACTTCGCGCGGCGGCGGCGGCGGCGAAAGTGCGGGCGGCAGCGGCGATGCGAGAGAGGAGCGGCGGCGGCGCAGCTTTATAGGGGGGAGGCGAATCTTCTTGCGGAAGGGTGCGAGACGGAGGAGTGTCCGGGGCGGACACGCCCGGCGGCGGCGGTGTTCGTCGTGGCGACGGACTCCCCGTCGGGAGCTCGGGGGCGAGCGGCTGGGCCGGCTGGGCCGTGGCCTGGCGACTAGCTGGGCCGGCCCAGTTCGGTCTAGGGGATAATTTTTTTTAACAACTATTTTTTTTAAACAGACAAAAAAACGAATAAAATGCCAAAAACAAGTCCTACAACATGAACATTTTCCTACTGCCAAATAAAATGCCCACAAAATCTAATAAATCAAAAGGTCCTACTAATGCAATAAAAATCCAGAAAAATCATTTTTAAAATACCAAAAAGAATTCAAATTCATTTATCTCCAATTTTCTGCTGTAGGGAATCATGTTACCCTATTTTCCATGTAGTTTATTTTTGGAGAAAAATAATTTGGATAAAACCAAATAACTCAATATTAAAATTGAGTTCCAGAAAATTTCAGAAAACTCCCAACTTATATTTCCTATATTTTGAAGAAGTCATGTTATCTTCTCTCGAGAAAATCATTGAGTTGCTTAAAGTTTCTGAATTCGAAATATTCTTGAGATTGAAATTCAAAATCCTTTCAAACCCTTTATCATTTAAAAATAAACGGAAGAAGTCATATTATCTTCACTCTAGGGTTTTGTGTTGAGAAGAATTTGAATTCCCTCAGAGATCAAAAGCAAAGTGAAAGTTTTGGGAAAGTCATTTTATTCCCTCTCATTTAACTTTCAAAAGTTTCAAATTTCACTCAATTTCACTCAGCACATCAAACAGCAATCAAATATCTATTTATTATAACATTCCATAATTTACAATTTTGGGATGTTACAAGAATTACATAGAATGCTTGGCATAAAATATGTGCATGATGAGCATGATTGCAATGTTGTTAGTATGAATTTTTTGAATACCCATGATGCTAATGATATGCAAAGCCACAAGCTTGGGGAAGCAACGTTTGATGAAGATGCTATTTTTTGTCCCCCAAGTCTTGATGAGCAAATTTATTATGATGAAAGCATGCCACCTATTTATGATGATTATTGTGATGACACTTATGCTATTAAGAATAATGATAACCATGAAACTTGTCATCATTATTTTATTTTTCAATTGGATTATGCTTCACATGATAGTTATTTTGTTGAATTTGCTCCTCCCACTACTATTGATGAGAAGAATTTTGCTTATGTGGAGAGTAGTAAATTTTCTATGCAAGTAAATTATGAAAAGAATTATTTATGTTCTGGTTATATTGTTGAATTCATTCATGATGCTACTGAAAATTATTATGAGAGAGTATCATATGCTTGTAGGAATTGCAATAATATCAAGTTCCCTCTCTATGTGCTTAAAGTTTTGAAGCTATGCTTGTTTTGCTTCCCTATGCTAGTTGATTATTGTTCCCATAAGTTGTTTGCTCACAAAATCCCTATGCATATGAAGTGGTTTAGACTTAAATGTGCTAGCCATATTCTTCATGATGCTCCCCTCGTGTTTCAATTCTTATCTTTTATGCGAGCATCATTGAAATCATCATGCCTAGCTAGGGGCGTTAAACGATAGTGCTTGTTGGGAGGCAACCCAACTTTATTTTGTTTTGTTTGCTTTTGCTTCTGTTTAGGAATAAATATTGCATCTACCATCTGCTTAGATGTGGTTTTATGTTTTAATTAGTGTCTGTGCCAAGTAGAACCTTTGGGAAGACTTGTGTGAAGTCTATATGATCATGCTGTGAAAAACAGAATCGTTAGTGCTCACTAGAATGGTCATCAGATTTTACTGGAGCGTGCTACTTAGTTGATTCTTTTTGCAGACAATTAATAGACAAATTCCTCACGTTTACCAATTTAGTTTGAATTTTTTGGAGTAACAGAAGTATGCGAAACCTGCAGATTACTACGGACTGTTCTGTTTTTGACAGATTCTGTTTTCGTGTGTTGTTTGCTTATTTCAATGCATCTATGAGTAGTATTGGGAAGTATGAATCATAGAGAAGTTGGAATACAGTAGGTTTAACACCAATATAAACAAAGAATGAATTAATTTCAATACCTTTGAGTAGTGGTTTGTTTTCTTATACTAACGGAGCTCACGAGATATTTGTCTAAGTTTTGTGTTGTGAAGTTTTCAAGTTTTGAGTATTGCTTTGATGGACTATGGAACAAAGAGTAGCAAGGGCCTAAGCTTGGGGATGCCCAAGGCACCCCAATTAAAATTCAATAAAATCAAAAGCCTAAGCTTGGGGATGCCCCGGGAAGGCATCCCCTCTTTCGTCTTCATCCATCGGTAACTATACTTGGAACTATATTTTTATTCACCGCATGATATGTGTTTTGCTTGGAGCGTCTTGTATAATTTGAGTCTTTGCTTGTAAGTTTGCCACAATTATCCTTGCTGGACACACCTATTTGAGAGAGTTAAATATGGCCTAGGAATTGTTAGAACACTCTATGTGCTTCACTTATATCTTTTGAGTTGAATAGTTTTTGCTCTAGTACTTCACTTATATCTTTTATAGCACGATGATGATAATATTTTGAAGAAATTGTTAATCTCTCATACTTCACTTATGTCCTTTTGAGAGTCTATTAAAACAGCATGGTAATGTGTTTAGGCTATAAAACTAGTCTTCACATGATAGACATCCAATATCAATGTAGTAAAAACTTTCACACTAAGTGCATTGAATATGATGAGAAGTTGGATGCTTGATAATTGTTTTGAGATATGAGGATAGTGATATTAGAGTCATGCTAGTGGAGTTATTATGAAATTGAGAAATAGTCGTCTTAAGGTTAGTGATTCCCGTAGCATGTACGTATGGTGAACCGCTATGTGACGAAGTTAGAGCATGAGGTATTTGTAAAGTGCCAACCTTTGTGTGGAGGTCGGGGGCACACGATGGTTAACTCCTACCAACCTCCCCCCTAGGAGCATGCATTGATTGCTTTGTTTTGATGACTTGTAGATTTTTCTAATAAGTATATGAGTTCTTATGACTAATGTTGAGTCCATGGATTATACGCACTCTCACCCTTCCACCATTGCTAGCCTCTCTTGTATCACGCAACTTTCGTCGGTACCATACACCCACTATATATCCTTCCTCAAAATATTCCTCAAAACAGCCACCATAACTACCTATCATGGCATTTCCATAGCCATTTCGAGATATATTGCCATGCAACTTTCCACCGTTCCGTTCATATGACACACTTCATATTGTCATATTGCCATGCATGATCATGTAGTTGACATCGTATTTGTGGCAAAGTCACCATGCATAATTTTCATACATGTCACTCTTGTTTCATTGCACATCCCGGTACACCGCCGGAGGCATTCATATCGAGTCATACTTTGTTCTAGTATCGAGTTGTAATATCGAGTTGTAAATCAATATAAGTGTGATGATCATCATTATTAGAGCATTGTCCCATGTGAGGAAAGGCTAAATAAAGAAAGCCCCTCCAAAAAAAGGAAAGGCCAAAGAAAAAAAGAAAGGCCCCAAAAAAAGAAAAAGAAAAAGGGACAATGCTACTATTTTTTTCCACACTTGTGCTTCAAAGTAGCACCTTGTTCTTCATGATATATAGTCTCATGTTTAGTCACTTTCATATGCTAGCGGGAAATTTTCATTATAGACCTTGGCTTGTATATTCCAACGATGGGCTTCCTCAAATGCCCTAGGTATTCATGAGCAAGCAAGTTGGATGCACACCCACTTAGTTTCTTTTGATGAGCTTTCATACCTATTTAGCTCTAGTGCATCTGTTGCATGGCAATCCCTACTCACTCACATTGATATCTATTGATGGGCATCTCCATAGCCCGTTGATACGCCTAGCCGATGTGAGACTATCTACCTCATTTTTGTCTTCTCCACAACCACCTCTCTATTCCACCCATAGTGATATATCCATTGCTCACGCTCATGTATTGTGTGAAAGTTGAAAGGTTTGAAAGAATAGAGTATGAAAACAAGTGCTTGGCTGAAATCGGGGTTGTGCATGATATGGATATTTTGTGTGATGAAGAGGGAGCATAGCCAGACTATATGATTTTGTAGGGATAACTTTCTTTAGCCATATTATTTTGAGAAGACATGATTGCTTTGTTAGTATGCTTGAAGCATTATTATTTCTTATGTCAATATAGACTTTTGTCTTGAATCTTTCAGATCTGAGCATTCATGCCACAGTTAAGAAAATTACATTGAAAAACTATGTTGGTTAGCATTCCACATCAAAAATTCTGTTTTTATCATTTACCTACTCGAGGACGAGCAGGAATTAAGCTTGGGGATGCTGATACGTCTCCAACGTATCTATAATTTTTGATTGTTCCATGCTATTATATTATCCTTCTAGGATGTTTTATGGGCTTTATTATACACTTTTATATTATTTTTGGGGCTAACCTATTAACCTAGAGCCCAAAGCCAGTTTCTGTTTTTTCTTGTTTTTGAGTTTTACAGAAAAGGAATATCAAACGGAGTCCAATTGACGTGCCAATTTTTGATGATTTTTTCTGGACCAAAAGAAGCCCCCGAAGTAAAAGAGTTGGGCCAGGAGAGCCACGGGCTGCCCACGAGGGTGGGGGGTGCACCCTGGGCAGGTGGTGGTGCCAACCAATCTCATGGACAGCCCGGAGGGCCCCCTGACTTGTGCCCTATGCCAAAAAATCCTATAAATACTGAAACCGTCGGAAATTAACCTAGATCAGGAGTTCCGCCGCCGAAAGCCTCTGTAGCCACCAAAAACCACTCTAGACCCTGTTCCGGCACCCTGCCAGAGGGGGGAACCCTCACCGGTGGCTATCTTCGTCATCCCGGCGCTCTCCATGACGAGGAGGGAGAAGTCCACCCTCGAGGCTGAGGGTATGTACCAGTAGCTATGTGTTTGATCTCTCTCTCTCTCTCTCTCTCTCGTGTTCTTGAGATGACACGATCTTGATGTATCGCGAGCTTTGCTATTATAGTTGGATCTTATGATGTTTCTCCCCCTCTACTCTCTTGTGATGAATTGAGTTTTCCCTTTGAAGTTATCTTATCGGATTGAGTCTTTAAGGATTTGAGAACACTTGATGTATGTCTTGCACGTGTTTATCTGTGGTGACAATGGGATATCATGTGATCTCCTTGATGTATGTTTTGGTGATCAACTTGCGGGTTCCGTGACCTTGGGAATCTATGCATAGGGGTTGGCACACGTTTTCGTCTTGACTTTCCAGTAGAAACTTTGGGGCACTCTTTGAAGTTCTATGTGTTGGTTGAATAGATGTTTCTGAGATTGTGTGATGCATATCGTATAATCATGCCCACGGATACTTGAGGTGACAAGGGAGTATCTAGGTGACATTAGGGTTTTGGTTGATTTGTGTCTTAAGGTGTTATTCTAGTGCGAACTCTATGATAGATTGAACGTTACTACGGACTCTTGAATAGATCGATCAGAAAGAATAACTTTGAGGTGGTTTCGTACCCTACCATAATCTCTTCGTTTGTTCTCCGCTATTAGTTACTTTGGAGTGACTCTTTGTTGCATGTTGAGGGCTAGTAATATGATCCAATTATGTTATCCTTGTTGAGAGAACTTGCACTAGTGAAAGTATGAACCCTAGGCCTTGTTTCCTACCATTGCAACACCGTTTATGCTCACGTTTACCACTTTCTACCTTGCTGTTTTTATATTTTCTTATTACAAAAACCTATATCTACCATCCATATTGCACTTGTATCACCATCTCTTCGCCGAACTAGTGCACCTATACAATTTATCATTGTATTGGGTGTGTTGGGGACACAAGAGACTCTTTGTTATTTGGTTGCAGGGTTGCTTGAGAGAGACCATCTTCATCCTGCGCCTCCCACGGATTGGTAAACCTTAGGTCATCCACTTGAGGGAAATTTGCTACAGTCCTACAAACCTCTACACTTGGAGGCCTAGCAACGTCTACAAGAAGAAGGTTGTGTAGTAGACATCAAGCTCTTTTCTGGCGCCGTTGCCGGGGAGGTCAGTGCTTGAAGGTATATTTTTAGATCTTGCAATCGAATCTTTTTGTTTCTTGTTTTATCACTAGTTTAATTTATAAAAGAAAACTACAAAAAATGGAATTAAGGTTACCTCATATGCTTCATCTTTTTAATATCTTTCGTGAAAATGATGGGAAGGAAAATTGTGCTCAAGTACTAGAAGAAGAATTACATAGAATGCTTGGCATAAAATATGTGCATGATGAGCATGATCTCAATGTTATTAGTATGAATTTTTTGAATACCCATGATGCTAATGATATGCAAAGCCACAAGCTTGGGGAAGCAACGTTTGATGAAGATGCTATTTTTTGTCCCCCAAGTCTTGATGAGCAAATTTATTATGATGAAAGCATGCCACCTATTTATGATGATTATTGTGATGACACTTATGCTATTAAGAATAATGATAACCATGAAACTTGTCATCATGATTTTATTTTTCAATTGGATTATGCTTCACATGATAGTTATTTTGTTGAATTTCCTCCTCCCACTACTATTGATGAGAAGAATTTTGCTTATGTGGAGAGTAGTAAATTTTCTATGCAAGTAAATCATGAAGAGAATGCTTTATGTTCTGGTTATATTGTTGAATTCATTCATGATGCTACTGAAAATTATTATGAGAGAGTATCATATGCTTGTAGGAATTGCAATAATATCAAGTTCCCTCTCTATGTGCTTAAAGTTTTGAAGCTATGCTTGTTTTGCTTCCCTATGCTAGTTGATTATTGTTCCCATAAGTTGTTTGCTCACAAAATCCCTATGCATAGGAAGTGGGTTAGACTTAAATGTGCTAGCCATATTCTTCATGATGCTCCCCTCGTGTTTCAATTCTTATCTTTTATGCGAGCATCATTGAAATCATCATGCCTAGCTAGGGGCGTTAAACGATAGTGCTTGTTGGGAGGCAACCCAACTTTATTTGTTTTGTTTGCTTTTGCTTCTGTTTAGGAATAAATATTGCATCTACCATCTGCTTAGATGTGGTTTTATGTTTTAATTAGTGTTTGTGCCAAGTAGAACCTTTGGGAAGACTTGTGTGAAGTCTATATGATCATGCTGTGAAAAAACAGAATCGTTAGTGCTCACTAGAATGGTCATCAGATTTTACTGGAGCGTGCTAATTAGTTGATTCTTTTTGCAGACGATTAATAGACAAATTCCTCACGTTTACCAATTTGGTTTGAATTTTTTGGAGTTACAGAAGTATGCGAAACCTGCAGATTACTACGGACTGTTCTGTTTTTGACAGATTCTGTTTTTCGTGTGTTGTTTGCTTATTTCAATGCATCTATGAGTAGTATTGGGAAGTATGAATCATAGAGAAGTTGGAATACAGTAGGTTTAACACCAATATAAACAAAGAATGAATTAATTTCAGTACCTTTGAGTAGTGGTTTGTTTTCTTATACTAATGGAGCTCACGAGATATTTGTCTAAGTTTTGTGTTGTGAAGTTTTCAAGTTTTGAGTATTGCTTTGATGGACTATGGAACAAAGAGTAGCAAGGGCCTAAGCTTGGGGATTCCCAAGGCACCCCAAGTAAAATTCAAGAAAATCAAAAGCCTAAGCTTGGGGATGCCCCGGGAAGGCATCCCCTCTTTCGTCTTCATCCATCGGTAACTATACTTGGAACTATATTTTTATTCACCGCATGATATGTGTTTTGCTTGGAGCGTCTTGTATAATTTGAGTCTTTGCTTGTAAGTTTTCCACAATTATCCTTGCTAGACACACCTATTTGAGAGAGTTAAATATGGCCTAGGAATTGTTAGAACACTCTATGTGCTTCACTTATATCTTTTGAGTTGAATAGTTTTTGCTCTAGTACTTCACTTATATCTTTTATAGCACGGTGGTGATAATATTTTGAAGAAATTGTTGAACTCTCATGCTTCACTTATGTCCTTTTGAGAGTCTATTAAAACAGCATGGTAATGTGTTTAGGCTATAAAACTAGTCTTCACATGATAGACATCCAATATCAATGTAGTAAAAACTTTCACACTAAGTCCATTGAATATGATGAGAAGTTGGATGCTTGATAATTGTTTCGAGACATGAGTATAGTGATATTAGAGTCATGCTAGTAGAGTTATTATGAAATTGAGAAATACTCGTCTTAAGGTTAGTGATTCCCGTAGCATGCACGTATGGTGAACCGCTCTGTGACGAAGTTAGAGCATCAGGTATTTGTAAAGTGCCAACCTTTGTGTGGAGGTCGGGGGCACGCGATGGTTAACTCCTACCAACCTCCCCCCTAGGAGCATGCGTTGATTGCTTTGTTTTGATGACTCGTAGATTTTTGTAATAAGTATATGAGTTCTTATGACTAATGTTGAGTCCATGGATTATACGCACTCTCACTCTTCCACCATTGCTAGCCTCTCTTGTATCACGCAACTTTCGCCGGTACCATACACCCACTATATATCCTTCCTCAAAACAGCCACCATACCTACCTATCATGGCATTTCCATAGCCATTTCGAGATATATTGCCATGCAACTTTCCACCGTTCTGTTCATATGACACGCTTCATAGTGTCATATTTCCATGCATGATCATGTAGTTGACATTGTATTTGTGTCTAAGCCACCATGCATAATTTTTCATACATGTCACTCTTGTTTCATTGCACATCCTGGTACACCGCCGGAGGCATTCATATCGAGTCATACTTTGTTCTAGTATCGAGTTGTAATATCGAGTTGTAAATCAATATAAGTGTGATGATCATTATTATTAGAGCATTGTCCCATGTGAGGAAAGGCTAAATAAAGAAAGCCCCTCCAAAAAAAGGAAAGGCCAAAGAAAAAAAGAAAGACCCCAAAAAAAGAAAAAGAAAAAGGGACAATGCTACTATATTTTTCCACACTTGTGCTTCAAAGTAGCACCTTGTTCTTCATGATATAGAGTCTTATGTTTAGTCACTTTCATATGCTATTGGGAAATTTTCATTATAGAACTTGGCTTGTATATTCCAACGATGGGCCTGCTCAAATGCCTTAGGTATTCATGAGCAAGCAAGTTGGATGCACACCCACTTAGTTTCTTTTGATGAGCTTTCATACCTATTTAGCTCTAGTGCATCTGTTGCATGGCAATCCCTACTCACTCACATTGATATCTATTGATGGGCAGCTCCATAGCCCGTTGATACGCCTAGTCAATGTGAGACTATCTACCTCATTTTTGTCTTCTCCACAACCACCTCTCTATTCCACCCATAGTGCTATATCCATGGCTCACACTCATGTATTGCATGAAAGTTGAAAGGTTTGAAAGAATAGAGTATGAAAACAAGTGCTTGGCTGAAATTGGGGTTGTGTATGATATGGATATTTTGTGTGATGAAGAGGGAGCATAGCCAGACTATATGATTTTGTAGGGATAACTTTCTTTAGCCATATTATTTTGAGAAGACATGATTGCTTTGTTAGTATGCTTGAAGCATTATTATTTCTTATGTCAATATAGACTTTTGTCTTGAATCTTTCAGATCTGAACATTCATGCCACAATTAAGAGAATTACATTGAAAAACTATGTTGGTTAGCATTCCACATCAAAAATTCTGTTTTTATCATTTACCTACTCGAGGACGAGTAGGAATTAAGCTTGGGGATGCTGATACGTCTCCAACGTATCTATAATTTTTGATTGTTCCATGCTATTATATTATCCTTCTAGGATGTTTTATGGGCTTTATTATACAATTTTATATTATTTTTGGGACTAACCTATTAACCTAGAGCCCAAAGCCAGTTTCTGTTTTTTCTTGTTTTTGAGTTTTACAGAAAAGGAATATCAAACGGAGTCCAATTGACGTGCCAATTTTTGATGATTTTTTCTGGGCCAAAAGAAGCCCCCGAAGTAAAAGAGTTGGGCCAGGAGAGCCACGGGCTGCCCACAAGGGTGGGGGGTGCACCCTGGGCAGGTGGTGGCGCCGCCCAATCTCGTGGACAGCCCGGAGGGCCCCCTGACTTGTGCCCTATGCCAAAAAATCCTATAAATACTGAAACCATCGGAAATTAACCTAGATCGGGAGTTCCGCCGCCGAAAGCCTCTGTAGCCACCAAAAACCACTCTAGACCCCGTTCCGGCACCCTGCCAGAGGGGGAAACCCTCACCGGTGGCTATCTTCATCATCCCGGCGCTCTCCATGACGAGGAGGGAGAAGTCCACCCTCGAGGCTGAGGGTATGTACTAGTAGCTATGTGTTTGATCTCTCTCTCTCTCTCTCTCTCTCTCTCTCTCTCTCTCTTGTTCTTGAGATGACACGATCTTGATGTATCGCGAGCTTTGCTATTATAGTTGGATCTTATGATGTTTCTCCCCCTCTACTCTCTTGTGATGAATTGAGTTTTCCCTTTGAAGTTATCTTATCGGATTGAGTCTTTAAGGATTTGAGAACACTTGATGTATGTCTTGCACGTGTTTATCTGTGGTGACAATGGGATATCATGTGATCTACTTGATGTATGTTTTGGTGATCAACTTGCGGGTTCCGTGACCTTGGGAATCTATGCATAGGGGTTGGCACACGTTTTCGTCTTGACTTTCCAGTAGAAACTTTGGGGCACTCTTTGAAGTTCTATGTGTTGGTTGAATAGATGTTTCTGAGATTGTGTGATGCATATCGTATAATCATGCCCACGGATACTTGAGGTGACAAGGGAGTATCTAGGTGACATTAGGGTTTTGGTTGATTTGTGTCTTAAGGTGTTATTCTAGTGCGAACTCTATGATAGATTGAACGTTACTACGGACTCTTGAATAGATCGATCGATCAGAAAGAATAACTTTGAGGTGGTTTCGTACCCTACCATAATCTCTTCGTTTGTTCTCCGCTATTAGTTACTTTGGAGTGATTCTTTGTTGCATGTTGAGGGCTAGTAATATGATCCAATTATGTTATCCTTGTTGAGAGAACTTGCACTAGTGAAAGTATGAACCCTAGGCCTTGTTTCCTGTCATTGCAACACCGTTTATGCTCACGTTTACCACTTTCTACCTTGCTGTTTTTATATTTTCTTATTACAAAAACCTATATCTACCATCCATATTGCACTTGTATCACCATCTCTTCGCCGAACTAGTGCACCTATACAATTTATCATTGTATTGGGTGTGTTGGGGACACAAGAGACTCTTTGTTATTTGGTTGCAGGGTTGCTTGAGGGAGACCATCTTCATCCTACGCCTCCCACGAATTGACAAACCTTAGGTCATCCACTTGAGGGAAATTTGCTACTGTCCTACAAACCTCTGCACTTGGAGGCCCAACAACATCCACAAGAAGAAGGTTGTGTAGTAGACATCAATGACTCACAAGATGGTAGAACATCTCATCTAGCTCGAAGCTAGGTCACTTAATTATTGTAAAACTTGCATTGTTACTTAAAAACAAATCACGGGTTGCTTGCGAGTACATTCAAAGTACTCATTGGCTTGCCACTGGTTATTTAATTGGCGAGGCATGGAAGAGCTGGAATTCGAAGAAGAGTTCTTTGGAGACGAACATGTGAACTAGGATGCTTTCCCAGTCAGAATGCATGTAGGGTCAAGGCAGATGGCATGGGTTCTACTTATCTACGAAGACTTCCGCTATTTGATTTTATTGGCTGTTTAGCCCATGAGGCTTTATCTATGTAAGACTTGACCATAATGGTCATAATTTGTGTAAGACGGTACGTATGGATGTAAGACTCTTGTTATTCAACTTCTGTGTGTACAGTGAGCATTGATCTCTGGTATCACTGTACACGTGCACTCGGTGATCTCGGCATGTGAGTCGGGGTCCCCACACAGGGGGCACCATAGGACACACAAGTTAATTTGCCAGCCGTGTGCGATGCCCCCCTCCATAGTTACACACCTCGGTCATATCGTTGCAGTACTTAGGCGAAGCCCTGCGCCGGTAACTTCATCATCACCGTGACTCTGTCGTCGTGCTGACGAAACTCTCCCGCGACACTCAACTGGATCAAGAGTTCGTGGGACGTCATTGAGCTGAACGTGTGTTGAACGCGGAGGTGCCGTACGTTTGGTGCTTGGATTGGTTGGATCGCAAAGACGTTCGACTACATCAACCGCGTTACTAAAAGCTTCCGCTTTCGGTCTACGAGGGTACGTAGACACACTCCCCCCCCCCCTCGTTGATATGCTTCTCCTAGATAGATCTTGCGTGATCGTAGGTAAATATTTTGAAATACTATGTTCCCCAATAGTGGTATTAGAGCCAGGTATATGCGTAGATGATATGCATGAGTAGAACGCAATGAGTTGTGGGCGATAATAGTCATACTGCTTACCAGCATGTCATACTTTGATTCGGCGGTATTGTGAGATGAAGCAGCCCGGACCGACATTACGCGTACGCTTACGCGAGACTGGTTTCACCGTTACGAGCATTTGTTGCTTAAAGGTGACCGGCGGGTGTCTGTCTATCTCACTTTAGTTGAATCTAGTGTGGCTACGCCCGGTCCTTGTGAAGGTTAAAACGACACCCTTGACGAAAAATCGTTTTGCTTTTGTATGCGTAGGTAAGAACGGTTCTTGCTAAGCCCGTAGCAGTCACGTAAAACTTGCAACAACAAAGTAGAGGACGCCTAACTTGTTTTTGCAGGGCATGTTGTGATGTGATATGGTCAAGACGTGATGAGTTATACGTTATTGTATGAGATGATCATGTTTTCTAAATTACCGGCAACTGGAGGAGCCTTATGGTTGTCGCTATTGTATGAATTGCGAAGGCCATGTAATTGCTTTACTTTATCACTATGAGTTAGCGATAGTAGTAGTAGCAATAGTTGGCGAGACGCCACGACGCTAAGATGCAGATCATGTTGTCAAGCCGGTGACGATGGAGATCATGACGATGCTTTGGAGATGGAGATCAAAAGCACAATATGATGATGGCCATATCATGTCACATATTTTGATTGCATGTGATGTTTATCTTATTATGCTTCTTATTTTTCTTAGGACGGCGGTAGCATTATAAGATGATCCCTTACAAAATTTCAAGGTACAAGTGTTCTCCCTGAGTATGCACCGTTGCGAAAGTTCGTTGTGCTGAGACACCACGTGATGATCCGGTGTGATAAGCTCTACGTTCAAATACAACGTGTGTAAGACAATTTTGCACATGCAGAATACTCGGGTTAAACTTGATGAGTCTAGCATGTACAGACATGGCCTCGGAACACTGGAGACTGAAAGGTCGAGCGTGAATCATATAGTAGATATGATCAACATAAGATGTTCACCATTGAAAACTACTCCATCTCACGTGATGATCAGACATGGTTTAGTTGATTTTGATCACATGATCATTTAGATGACTAGAGGGATGTCTATCTAAGTGGGAGTTCTTTAGTAATATGATTAATAGAACTTTAATTTATCATGAACTTAGTCCTGATAGTTTTTGCATATCTATGTTGTTGTAGATCAATGGCTCCGTTCCCTTGAATTTTAATGCGTTCCTAGAGAAAGCAAAGTTGAAAGATGATGGTAGCAACTACACGGGCTGGGTCCGTAACTTGAGGATTATGCTCATTGCTACACAGAAGAATTATGTCCTGGAAACACCGCTAGGTGATAGGCCTACTGCAGGAGCAACTCTGGACGTTATGAACGTCTGGTAAGCTCGTTCTGATGACTACTCGATAGTTCAGTGTGCCATGCTTTACGGCTTAGAATCGGGACTTCAAAGACGTTTTGAACGTCATGGAGCATGTGAGATGTTCCAAGAGTTGAAGTTAATATTTCAAGCAAATGCCCGATTTGAGAGATATGAAGTCTCCAATAAGTTCTATAGCTGCAAGATGGAGGAGAACAGTTCTATCAGTGAACACTTGCTCAGAATGTCTGGGTACTACAATCACATGACTCAACTTGGTTGCAAAGTTGACGAAGATAGTGTTATTGATAGAGTTGTTCAATCACTGCCACCAAGCTATAAAGGCTTTGTGATGAACTATAATATGCAAGGGATGTAGAAGACAATTCCCGAGCTCTTCGCTATGCTCAAAGTTGCGGAGGTAGAAATAAAAACGGAGCATCAAGTGTTGATGGTTAACAAGACCACTAGTTTCAAGAAAAAAGGCAAGGGAAAGAAGGGGAACTTTAAGAAGAATAGCAAGCCAGTTGCTAATCCCACGAAGAAACCCAAGTCTGGAGCCAAGACTGAAACTGAGTGCTTCTACTGCAAAGGGACTAGACACTGGAAGTGGAACTGCCCCAAGTATTTGGCGGATAAGAAGGATGGCAAAGTGAACAAAGGTATATTTGATATTCATGTTATTGATGTGTACCTTACTAATGCTCGTAGTAGCACCTAGGTATTTGATACTAGTTAGGTTGCTAATATTTGTAACTCGAAACATGGGCTACGGATTAAACGAAGATTAGCTAAGGATGAGGTGACGATGAGCGTGGGAAATGGTTCCAAAGTCGATGTGATCGCCGTCAGCACGCTACCTATACATCTACCTCCGGGATTAGTTTTAGACCTAAATAATTGTTATTTGATGCCAGCATTGAGCATGAACATTATATCTGTATCTTGATTGTTGCGAGACGGTTATTCATTTAAATCAGAGAATAATGGTTGTTCTATTTATATGAGTAATATCTTTTATGGTCATGCACCTTTGAAGAGTGGTCTATTCTTGTTGGATCTCGATCGTAGTGATACACATATTCATAATATTGAAGCCAAAATATGCAGTTGATAATGATAGTGCAACTTATTTGTGGCACTGGCGTTTAGGTCATATTGGTGTAAAGCGCATGAAGAAACTCCATGCTGATGGACTTTTGGAATCACTTGATTATGAATCACTTGGTGCTTGCAAACCATGCCTCATGGGCAAGATGACTAAAACTCCATTCCCCGAAACAATGGGGAAACTGATCGCCCACGAACACCTATGGGACCGGAGCCCCTTTTCAGTTCGGCAAGGGGGCGGAGGATGCACGAAGAGCGGATCGAGACAAACACGCGAGCAGTTTGCCCAGGTTCGGGCCGCACGGATGCGTAAAACCCTACTCCTGCCTTGGTTTGTATTGCGTTCTTGGCTCGGGAGCAAGAAGAGCTACAGTGGTTATTGCTAGCAACACCGAGCGTGAGAGTGATCGAAGATCGGAACCCCCTCTACGTTGCGCATGGGCCTCCTTTTATAGGTCAAAGGGATCACCGACAGGTGGCAACGCAGTCGAGGGTAGACATGTAAAAATGGTGGTAGTTGGAATAGTGTATGCATAGTGCTCTATACCTAACCCTGACGGCAGGGGACAAGGGCATTAAATGCCCGTCGCCGTCGCCCCAAACAGTGCAAAAAGCGTCCGTCAGGGCGTCTCCGTCCGCCACGATGGTGGCCTCGTCATCGCAGCTCGCCTCCGTGTACCCCAGGCTGCCCAGCCTTCCGCCACGTGCGCCCTAGAAGGGCCCCAGGGCGACGCGTGGGCAGATGAGCTGGAGCGCGGGTACTTAGTGGAAGTTCGCAGCGGCAAACGCCTTGACGCGGCCGCCATCTTGTCGTTCCTGGGATCTTGTCGCTCTCCGGGCCTTGCCGGGACGCGCGGCGCGTCGCGGCGAGTTTCATGAAATGCCGTGTTTGGCCTTCCCGGCAAGCTCCTCTTGCCAGGGTCTTGTACCAAAGAGGTGGTCTTGAGCCTTGAGTGGCCTTCCCGGCAAGCTCCTCTTGCCGAGGCCTTGTTTCTTTAACTTGGATACTTTGTTCTTGAATGGCTCCAAAGGAACCATAGCGGGCCTTGGCGGGCGCGCAGCAAGCCCTGCCACGGGACGCTGCAACTGCCCATGTACAAGTTCGAGATACTAAGGTACCCCTACTTTAGTACACCGACAGGAGCCCCCGGGCCTGGGCCATACACGGTGCCGAGTGCTGTTGGGCCAGGCCCAAAACAGTGCACGGGCACACGCGGCCCGCGGCGCGCCGTACCCCACTCTGTATCCACCGCGCCCCTTCCTAACGGCACGCGTCGATTGCGGCGTCGTGGGAGAGATCGTGGCCTGTTTCTTTAATGGGGAAATGCGGAACGCCCCCCTCTCCCCCCTTAAAAGCAGGGGAAATAGGGGCAGTTCCTTCCATCCGCCCGTTGCTTCTTCATCCTCCAGAAACCCCCGCTGCTCCCCTCCTCCCTGAAGGTTGAAAGAGAGCAGCGCTCCGCCCTTCCTCCGCCGCCGCCAGCATCCCCAGCGCCGTCGACTTCCCTCGCCGTCCCCGCCATGGCCCCGAAGGGCGACAAGGCGAAGGCCGCGAAGACCGCCAAGGCGCTGAAGCTAGCAGCAATGCGGAAGAAGATGGCGGTCTTCCCGCCGAGGCTCAGCGCGGAGGAGCTGAAGGACACCTTCTACCTCTTCTGGTCGAGGGAGACAAAGGCGCATCCGCGCACCAAGGTACTCCCCGCCGTGGCCTGCGAGATGTTTCCGGGAGGCTACGCCTTTTTTGCTCTGTTCTTCTACTGCGGGCTCTGCCCGCCCTACTCGGAGTTCTTCTGTGATATCATGAATACCTACGGGTTTCATCTCCTTGATTTCACCCCAAACGTCGTCTTGACCATGGCCATTTTCTCACATCTGTGCGAAAACTTTGTCGGAGTCTACCCCAATGTAGCTCTTTTCCGCCATTACTTCACGCCCCGAGTCGAGTCCGGGTCTCCTCTGTCTGGCGGAATTTCTTGGATCTTCAGGCTCCATAAGAAAGAGGCTTACTTGATTGGGGAGCTCCGCGGCAAGTGGGAAGAATGGAGGGCCAACTGGTGCTGGATCATGGAGGACGACCCACAGCAGTTCACTTCCCGGCGCCAAGTTGCAGTAGTGTGCGGCAATGACTGGAGTGACCTGGCCCCTGAGGACGACAAGCTGAAGATAGCCACCACTAGGATTCTTCGCCTCCGGCAAGCCAAGCTCACTGTAGGTGCCGTCGGGGCAGACTTTCTTCGCCGCCGCATCGCTCCCTTGCAGGAGAGGAAAAGGGCTGCTTGGGAGTTTGATAACGCGGCAGACATCATGAGGCTGCGCCCGGGCCTCAACTACAATTTCACTGTCTTGGAGCTCAACGCAATGCTCCAAGCGCTATTCAAGTACGACCCCGCCCATCCAGAGTGGTTTGCGTTGCCGCAGGGCGTAGTTCCGTTGTGCAACAACGCGTCGCTCAGCGCCATCCGCGCGGTGATGTCGTGGTGTGATTCCCACGGGATCGACCCCACTTGGCGGGAACCTTCTGACGAAGCCGTGCAGACGTTCTTCGACAACCTGGTGGAGCTGCCAATCAAACCCGACGAGAAGAGGGGCCTTACCCGCGACACCACCGATCAGGAGATGGCGTATATTGCCACCAGGTTGGAGGAGGCAGCTGCAGCCAGGGCTGCGGGCGAGTTCGGATATACTTTAGAGGAGGCGGATGCAGCGGAGGCGGTAAGTCTGGCCGAGGAGGAATAGTTCCTCAAAGTGGGAAAGCTTGCCTGGCAACCTGCCGGGACAAGCGAGGCCGCCGAGCAAGGCACAGAGTCGAGCGGGCCCGCCGAGCAGGGCGTCGAATCAAGCGATCCTGCCGAAGACTCAGGCGGGTCGCTGAATCTCGACTCCTCTTCTTCGTCCTCGGGTAGTTCACCGCCACCGGCAAGTCCTCCGGCTCAAGCGAGGAGGCGCCTCCGCAAAGCCGCAGACGTGGCGGGGCGGCCGGCGGGCCAGCAGCCGCAGCGTTGTTCGACACGCGCCACCACCATAAGCAAGGCAGTCAAGGGAGCGCCCCGTGCTTCAACGGCAATCGGAGGAAGATCCTCCCGCGTCGGCTGTACTGCTCCTTCCGCTCCTCGTGCCTCGGCGACAACCGGGGCGGGGTCTTCTCAGACCACCGCCCCAGCTCCCGCCAAGCGGCCGAGGGAGCCCACTCCTCCAACTCCTCGCTCCGGGACGCGTGAGCCGGACTTCGATTTTTTGGCGCTCATCTCCGACGACGAGGAGGAGGAAGAGTAAGTCTTCGCGGTTCTTGTTTCTCGTTAGTTTTCTGTTGATCCTTGTCTTGTATCTTCTTTGCTTGATTCTGATGTTGTTTTTCTTCCAGGACCCTGGCCCAGAGGGCGGCGAAGAGGGCCAAAGTCCCAGTAGTTGTCATTGAGGACGAGCCTGCCGCGGCAACAGGGGGTGCGCCTGCGTCAAGCTTGCCGGACCAGGCAGCCGCTCTCCAGAGCAGCCCCCAGCGCAGCCCCCAGCGTAAGTCTTCTGTCCACTCTCCGCTTGTCGGGCGCGCGTGGGCTTCTTACCCTTATTAACGTTTTGTTTGTTTGTTGACTTGTGCAGAAGCAGAGCAGCAGCCTCAGGAGCGCCAAGAGATTGCTCCCGACGAGCCGCATGTCTCGACCTCTCCGCCAAGGAGGAGCTCCCCGGCGAGGGAGAATACTCCGCCAAGGGCGAGTACCCCGCCAAGGGAAGGCGCCAGCGGCCCTCCGCCGGCGGGAGCTACCACCACGCCGCCGAGGGAGAACTCCCCGGCAAGGAACCCCATCGAAGAGGAGGCCCACGCAGGTAAACTCCTGAACTTTTCTTTTTTCTGAATTTCTCTTTTTGGATATTTGCTTGACCATTATTTTCTTCTTTCTTCTTCTTTTCTTGTCTTCAGACCCGTCCGTAGCCGAGCCCATGGAGACGGAAGTCGCCGTCGAGGAGGACGCGCGCGGCGACACCGGCGACGCCGCAGCCACTGAAGGGGCGGTCGGTACTGACGAGCCCGCCGTCGAAGAGGCAGCCAAGGCCGCTGGCGCGGTAGCTGAGGAGGGGACCGGCAGTCGCACTGACGACCCTGAGGCCGCAGGAGCGTCAGACGCTGCGCCGACTGCCGACCCCGCTGCTGTCGCGGCCGAAACAGGCGCCTACCTGGAGGCCGGCAACGGAGTCTTCATCCAGCTCCCGTGGGCGTCCACGTCAAGGGCGCCCACGGAGGGAGAGGTCTTCGACGGGGAGGTCCTCGCCTCCGCCGGGCTGAAGGTCGTCGACGCGCCCGGCAGCAGTAGCGAGCCCGAGGAGGAGCGGCTTCTGCGGAGGCTTCTGGCCCTGTATCGCGCCAGGCAGGCCAAGTTGGAGTCCCGAGAGGCTATGGCCGCTAAGGCGGGCACTGACTTGGAGAAGCGCGCTGAAGAGCTCCGGGCCGCCAACCAGGCGGCTCTCCGATCCTTGGCGGAGGAGCGGGAGCAGCTAGCCGAGGCGCATCAGGCGTTTATTCTTGAGAAGGCCGAAGTAGAGGAGCAGCAATGGCTCGCCACCGAGGAGTTGTCCTGGCGAGAAGGCGAACTAACGCAGCGGAAGGTCGACCTCGACAGCCACGAGGACGACCTTGCTGCGCGCGAACAGTCTCTCGGCGGAGCTCTACGGGAAGCGAAGGACGCCGCTGCAGCTGCTGAGACCGCCAAGAGAGACTTGGAGGCGAGGGTGGCGCAACTGGAGGTCCACTTGAACACGAGTGAAGAGAAGGTTGCCGCACTTGTGTCGGAGAGGGAGAAGGACGCCCACAGCCACTCCGAGCTGCAGGTCCGCCTCTCCGACAAGGGCAAGGAGCTTGCCGTCGCCAAGGACTCCATCGCCGATCTGGAGTTGAAACTTTCCACCCTCACCGCATCACTTGACGGCGCCAGAGAGCGGGAGACGAAACTGAAGGAGGATCTCAGGGGCGAGAGGGCACTATTGGAGAGTGCCGCTATCTCCCAAAACAACTTCAGGCAAACTGTCAAGCTCTGGACGGAGGGTCTTGTCCTTGCCGCTACCAACATTGACAAGGAGCTGGAGCTGCTGGGGGCGGAGTATCTCGGGTACTCCATCGACGAGAACCTCCACCCCAGCGCCAAGCTTACCTTGTTCCTCCAGGGCGTGGGGACGGCCCTCCAGCAGCTCCGGGAAAAGATTCCCACGCAGTTGGCGAACGAGGCGCGCAGGCTTTGCACGGGCGTCTTGGAGAAGGTGCTGATGAAGATAGTCTTCCGCAACCCAGGACTCAACCTCAATAACGTCCTCAGGACCTTGCCGCCCGACGCTGACTAGGAGATGCTCAAGGCCCTTGTCGCACCCATCGTGGCCAAGGTGGGCAAGATCAAGAGAGTCGAGGGCGACCGCGCAGACTAGGCTGTTTTCCTTTCTGCTTCCTTTGTCGTTGCCAACCACGTTATGAACAATAGTCTATTAGAACAGCGACAAGTCATTTTGTAACTTAACTTTATTTTGGGTAGTTAATGCAATGTTATTTCCTTTACTCGACTTCTTCGCTTTGTATGCTTTTACCCTACGCTTTTAGGGAACTTGCCGGCGAAGGGACCCCTGCCGCGAGCGCTGAGTGCGGAACTTCAGCAGCCTGCTGGCAGTGCCGTTGCCGACAAGAAACCTTGTCGCAGCTAGTCGCAGCACACTTAGGTTGTTGAGCGAACTCAAAAACAAAGTAAGGGCGCGACATTTGTCGCAGCACGCTTAAGCCGTTGAGTGTGCTCGAAACAAAGTAAGGGCGCGACTAGCCATGAGTTGGTTCCTCCGCGCACAGGTTTTCCATACAAAGTGCGGTCGTTCAAGGAAGATAACTTTAAAATTTAAAAATTTGATTGCTCAAACTTTGGCGACTTAGCTTTTTTGTCGTTTGCTTCCCAGCAAAGGCAAGGCTTTCTTGAACGGCACTTGGTCCATACCACTGTCTCCTTCCCCCCC
>LR738713.1:109310352-109399424 GCA_902687465.1 Secale cereale
CAAACTTGTGCGCGAGGAAAACTTCTTCTGCTTGAGAGAAAAAAAAAGAGGGAGGAAACATAGATATGGAGCCTTGCGGCTCGTTATTGCTTACCGGGGATGCGTGCTGCACAAAGTGTCAGATAGTACATGCAAGAAAAATGAAAAGGCATGAAATGGCAAGTTGTGCAAGGCACATAAGTTTTTACTGATGCACGGGATCTGCGCCCGGCTTTGTACAAAGGTTTACATGCAACAGCGGCAAGACTTGTACAAAAGGTGGTTGCCGGAGCGGATCACGGCAACCGCGCCTTATGGGTAAAACTTGCGAAGGTGCTCAATGTTCCAGGAGTTGCTCACCGGTAAGCCCTCTTCAGTCTCAAGGCGGACAGCGCCGGGCCTTGTGACTTGTCTTACCCGATAAGGGCCTTCCCACTTCGGCGTCAACTTGTTGGAATTCTTGGCGGACTGAACGCGCCGAAGAACAAGGTCGCCTTCCTCGAGACTTCTGGCTTTAACTTTGCGGCTATGGTAGCGGCGCAAAGCTTGCTGGTATCGAGCAGCTCGTACAGCAGCCTGAAGACGGTCCTCCTCAAGGAGCAGCGCGTCATCTTGCCGCAGCTGCTCTTGCTCGAGCTCATCGTAAGCGAGCACTCGAGGCGACCCGTATACGAGTTCCGTGGGGAGAACCGCCTCTGCTCCATAGACAAGAGCAAAGGGTGTCTGTCCAGTGGCTCGATTTGGTGTCGTCCTGATTGACCAAAGAGCCGCCGGCAACTCTTCAATCCAGTTTCTTCCGCATTTGTACAGCCTGTCGAAAGCTCTTGTCTTGAGTCCGCGCAGCACTTCAGCGTTTGCTCTCTCCGCTTGACCGTTGCTCCTCGGGTGAGCAACAGAAGCGAAGCAAACCTTGGCGCCAAGGTCTTGGACGTATTGCATGAAGGTGCGACTTGTGAATTGTGTGCCGTTGTCGGTGATGATCATGTTGGGGATTCCGAAACGGCAAACAATCGACCTGAAGAACTTGACTGCTGACTGTGCGGTCACCTTTCTCACTGGTTCCACTTCCGGCCACTTTGTGAACTTGTCGGTGGCGACGTACAAGTACTGAAAGCCCCCGGCTGCGCGGGGAAAGGGGCCGAGGATGTCGAGCCCCCAGACCGAGAATGGCCAGGACAAAGGGATCGTCTGGAGAGCTTAAGGTGGCTGATGTATCTGCTTGGCATGGAACTGGCACGCTTCACACTTGGTTACTTGTACAGTTGCATCCTGGAGGGCTTCTGGCCAAAAGAAACCTTGCCGGAATGCCTTGCCGGCAAGTGCTCTTGCGCCAATGTGGTGACCACATATGCCTCCATGTATCTCTGCCAACAGCTTTTGCCCATCTTCCCGGGGAATGCACTTCAATTTGACACTGTTGAGTCTTCTTCTGTACAGTTCATCGCCGACAAATTGATACATACTTGACTGTCGGGTTATTCTTTCTGCTTCTTCTGGCTCTTCGGGAAGTTCTCCTGTTTGAAGGAAACGAACAATCTGTCGTGCCCATGCTGGAGCCTGAGGCTCAACAACAAGGACTAAAGGCATCAGTGCTGCTGCGGGAACGTCAGCTTCTACGGCAAGAACCTGTGGCTCGGCCGGAGCTTGACGTTCCCCGGCAAGCTTGCCGGGGCAAAACTTATCGGGAACGCCTGCTTCAACTGTACAAACCCTAGGATCTGCAGGAGCAGGCTATTCCTCAGCAACTTTATCGTTGATCTTGGGGACCTTGTTGGCAGCGGCTTCAGGAAGTTCTGCCGGCAAGTAGTCACCGGAAATCAACTTTCTCTTCTTAGTTTGTCCAGTCGATGGTGTTACGGATGGTTGAGTTAGCTTGAGCACAAAGATCCCCGGTTCCACAGGTAGCTTTAGTGCAGCACACTTTGACAGGCCGTCTGCGATGTCGTTTTGAGCTCTTGGAACGTGCTCCATCTGCAAGCCTTCAAAGTGTTCTTCAAGCTTTCTCACTTCGTCGACGTATGCTTCCATCAATGGACTCTGGTAGTTCTTGTTCACTTGTCGGACGACCAACTGCGAGTCACCCCGCACAATAAGCTTCTTGATCCCAAGTTCCGCTGCGATTCTGAGGCCGGCAAGCAAACCTTCATACTCTGCAGTATTGTTCGTTGCTTGCTCCTTGGGAAAGTGCATTTGGACGACGTACTTGAGGTGTTCTCCGGTGGGTGCGATAAACTGCACGCCGGCACCGGCGCCTTGCAGCGAGAAGGCTCCATCAAAGTACATTATCCATTCCTTGCTTGCTTCTTTGACGGGGACGCTCATCTCTGGTTTCTCTTCGTCTGGTGTTGGCGTCCATTCTGCTATGAATTCTGCCAATGCTCTGCTCTGAATAGTTGAAGTACTTTCAAACTTGAGGCCAAAGCTTGACAGCTCCAGTGCCCACTCGACAATCCTGCCTGTCGCTTCTGGATTTTGCAGTATCCTTTTCAGCGGAAAATGAGTGACCACTGTTATCTCATGTGCTTGGAAGTAATGGCGCAGCTTTCTCGAGGCCATGAGGAGGCCGAAAAGCAGCTTCTGCACCCCAGAGTATCTTGATCTAGCCCCCTGCAAGAGGGAACTGACAAAATAAACTGGGCGTTGCACCATCTTCTTCCGTACCTCCTCTTGCATCTGCGCAGACCCATCCTTGTCAGGGCCAGAGCTTGTCGGGGAAGCCCCCTGCTTGTCGCTGGATGCGCTTGCCGGGGCTGTGGGATCCTCATCTACCTCCCTTTCCGCTACCAACGCAGCACTAACCACTTGATTGGTTGCTGCTAAGTACAGCAGCAACTTCTCTTGTGGCTTAGGTGCGACAAGTATTGGAGTGGAGGACAGGTACCTTTTCAAGTCTTGTAGCGCTGCCTCCGCTTCCATAGTCCATTTCATTGGGCCTGCCTTTTTCAAGATTTTGAAAAATGGCAGGGCGCGTTCCGCGAACTTAGAAATGAACCTGCTGAGAGCAGCCACACAGCCGTCAAGCCTTCGTACATCCTTGACACGCTTCGGAGCTTCGATCTGCTCAATGGCTTTGATCTTGTCGGGGTTGGCTTCAATCCCCCTCTGGGACACAAAGAACCCGAGAAGCTTGCCGGAGGGGACTCCGAACACGCACTTCTCGGGGTTAAGCTTGAGTTGTATCTTGTGCAGATTCGCAAAGGTTTCATCTAGATCTTGAATCAAAGTATTCTTGTCCTTGCTCTTGACCACTATATCATCCATGTAAGCTTCTACATTCCTGTGTATCTGTGGCTCAAAAGCAGTGTGGACTACCCTCGCAAACGTTGAACCGGCATTCTTCAATCCAAAGGGCATGCGTATGAAGCAGTAAGTGCCACATGGAGTAATGAACGCGGTCTTCTCTTCATCTTCTTCAGCCATAAATATCTGGTGGTATCCTGAATAGGCATCAAGAAATGAAAGCAACTCACATCCAGCCGTGGAGTCAACAATCTGGTCAATGCGCGGCAAGGGAAATGGATCTTTGGGACAAGCTTTATTCACATCGGTGAAGTCTATACAAAGCCTCCACTTCCCATTTGCTTTGCGCACGACAACAGGGTTGGCCAGCCATGTGGGATGAAGTACACCTCTGACAAGGCCTGCCGCTTCCAGCTTCGTGATTTCTTCTGCAATAAACTCTTGGCGCTCCACCGCTTGCTTTCTAACCTTCTACTTGACGGGCTGCGCATGAGGACAAACGGCAAGCTTGTGCTCAATCACTTTCCTGGGAACACCGGGGATGTCAGACGGTTGCCATGCAAACACGTCGACATTCGCCCGCAGGAAAGCAACGAGCGCACTTTCCTATTTAGGATCGAGCGTGGCACTGATGGTGAAAGTACCACCAGTGTCGTCCTCCTTGGCGGACACCTTCTTGGTTGTGGGTGGAGCTGCCATCGCCTTCTTGCACTTGTCGATGGAGCTTGATGGTGCGTCCTCGACGGCAACGCAGCACTCCGAGGAGGTGCGTTTGCCGGAGTGGGCCCCAGAGCTCTTGCCGAACTTGGTCTTGTTCTTCCCCCTGGGAGCTTCAGCGGCAAGTGTCTTGCTATCTGTTGCGGCTGCTGCATCCCGGTAAATCTTGTCGGCACGGATAAGCGCGTCCTTCTTGTCGCCGGGGACAGAGATGACGCTTATCGGGCCTGGCATCTTGAGCATGTTGTAGGCATAATGAGAGGCTGCCATGAACTTGGCGAGCGCTGGACGGCCAAGTATCCCATTGTAAGGCAATGGGATATCGGCAACGTCAAAGGTGATCCTCTCAGTCCTGAAGTTTAGCTCTCCGCCAAAAGTCACTGGCAGTGTGATTTTCCCCTTCGGCTTGCTCCTTCCCGGGTTGATCCCTTGGAATGTGCCGGTTTCCTCGAGCTCGCTGTCGGGGATCTGGAGTTTCCGGACCACAGCAGAGGAGATCAGGTTCAGGCCGGCCCCGCCGTCAACCAACATCTTGGTGACCTTGAGGTTGCGGATAGTTGGTGAAACCAACATCGGCAAGCACCCGACCGCAGTTGTGCGATCAGGGTGGTCCTCAATGTCAAAGACGATGGGCGTGCTGGACCACTTCAGAAGTTTGCGCGACTCGACGGGTGGCTCTGCCGCATTGACTTTCCGCATCCATTGTTTGAGTTGGCGGTGGGAAGTATGCAGAGAAGTGTTGGAGATATGCCCTAGAGGCAATAATAAAAGCATTATTATTATATCTCCTTGTTCATGATAATTGTCTGTTATCCATGCTTGAATTGTATTGTACGGAAACAGCGATACATGTGTGAATACACAGACCACAATGAGTCCCTGGTAGGCCTCTAGTTACCAGCTCGTTGATCAACAGATGGTCACGGTTTCCTGACCATGGACATAAGATGCCAGTGATAACGGGATCACATCATTAGGAGAATGATGTGATGGACAAGACCCAAACTTGAGCATAACACAAGATCGTATAGTTCGTAATGCATAAGCTTTTCGGTGTCAAGTATTTATTCCTTAGACCATGAGGTTGTACAACTCCCGGATACCGTAGGAGTACTTTGGGTGTGCCAACCTTCACAACGTAACTGGGTGGCTATAAAGGTACGCATCGGGTATCTCCGAAAGTGTCTGTTGAGTTGGTACGAACCGAGACTGGGATGTTGTCACTCCGTATGACGGAGAGGTACCTCTGGGCCCACTCGGTAAGACATCATCATAATGAGCTCAATCTGACTAAGTAGTTAGTCACGGGATGATGGATTATGGATCGAGTAAAGAGACTTGCCATAACGAGATTGAACAAGGTATCGGGAATACCGACGATCGAATCTCGGGCAAGTACCGTACCGATGGACAAAGGGAATAACATACGGGATTGAGTGAATCCTTGACACGGTGGTTCATCCGATGAAGATCATCGAGGAACACGTGGGAACCAACATGGGTATCCAGATCCCGCTGTTGGTTATTGACCGGAGAGTGGTCTCGGTCATGTCTACGTGTCTCCCGAACCCGTAGGGTCTACACACTTAAGGTTCGGTAACGCTAGGGTCGTAGAGATAAATGCACGTGGAAACCCGAAAGTTGTTCGGAGTCCCGGATGAGATCCCGGACGTCACGAGGAGTTCCGGAATGGTCCGGAGGTAAAGATTGATATATATAGGAAGTCCAGTTTCGGCCAACGGGTGATCTCCGGGGGTCACCGGGAGCGTCCCGGGACCACCGGAGGGGCCCCGGGGGTCCACCGGGTGGGGCCACCCATCCCGGTGGGGCCCCTAGGCCGCAAGGGGAAGTGTCCAGCCCTCAGGGCTGGCGCACCACAAGGGGGCCCACCTCCCCATGCGCCTAGGGTTAAAACCCTAAGGGGGAGGGGGGCTCCACTTGCCTTGGGGGCAAGGAACCCCCCCTGGCCGCCGCCCCCTTGCAGATTGGATCTGCAGGGGGTCCAGGCGCACCCCCCTGGCCCCTATATATATGTGGGGAGGGAGAGGGCAGCCGCACCCCAAGCCCTGGTGCCTCTCCCCCTCCCGTCACACCTCCATACTCCAACGCAGGGCGCCCGGCGAAGCCCTGCTGCGATCTCCACTGCATCCGTCATCACGCCGTCGTGCTGCCGGATCTCTGACGACTTCTCCTCCCCCCTTGCTGGATCAAGAAGGAGGTGACGTTGCTGCACCGTACGTGTATTGAACACGGAGGTGCCGTCCGTTCGGCGCTAGATCATCGGTGACGAAGAACGTGAAGAGTTCGACTACTTCATCCACACTTCGTTGAAAGCTTCCGCACGCGATCTACATAACGGTATGTAGATGCACTCTTACTTGCTCGTTGCTAGATGTCTCCATAGTTGGATCTTGGTGAAGACGTAGAAATTTTTTGAATTATGCTACGTTCCCCAACAGTGGCATCTGAGCCTAGGTTTTATGCGTAGCATCTTGCACGAGTAGAACACAAAGCAGTTGTGGGCGTATGATCTTGTTCAACTTTCTTACCGTTACTAGTCAATCTTGATTCGGCGGTATTGTGGGATGAAGCGGCCCGGACCGACTTTACACGTATGCTTACGTGAGACTGGTTCCACCGACAGACATGCACTAGATGCATAAGGTGGCTGGCGGGTGTCTGTCTCTCCTATTTTAGTCGGATCGGATTCGATGAAAAGGGTCCTTATGAAGGGTAAATAGAAGTTGACAAATCACGTTGTGGTTTTGGCATAGGTAAGAAACGTTCTTGCTAGAAATCCTATAGAAGCCACGTAAAATTTGCAACAACAATTAGAGGACGTCTAACTTGTTTTTGCAGCATGTGCTATGTGACGTGGTATGGCCAAGAACGAAGATGTGATGAATGATATATGTGATGTATGAGATTGATCATGTTTTTGTAATAGGGAATCACGACTTGCATGTCGATGAACTTGACAACCGGCAGGAGCCATAGGAGTTGTCTTAATTATTGTATGACCTGCGTGTCACTGAATAACGCCATGTAATTACTTTACTTCATTGCTAAACATTAGCTATAGTAGTAGAAGTAATAGTTGGCGTGACGACTTCTTCAAGACACGATGATGGAGATCATGATGATGAAGATCATGGTGTCGAGTCGGTGACAAGATGATCATGGTGCCCCGAAGATGGAGATCCAAGGAGCAAGATGATATTGGCCATATCATGTCACTTTAATTGATTGCATGTGATGTTTATCATGTTTATGCATCTTGTTTACTTAGAACGACGGTAGTAAATAAGATGATCTCTCACTAAAATTTCAAGTATTGTGTTTCCCCTAACTGTGCACCGTTGCTAAAGCTCGTTGCTCCGAAGCACCACGTGATGATCGGGTGTGATAGGTTCTAACGTTCGCATACAACGGGTGTAAGACAGATTTACACACGCGATACACTTAGGGTTCACTTGACAAGCCTAGCATGTACAGACATGGCCTCGGAACACGGAAGACCGAAAGGTCGAACACGAGTCGTATAGAAGATACGATCAACATGGAGATGTTCACCGTTGATGACTAGTCCGTCTCACGTGATGATCGGACACGGACTACTCGATTCGGATCGTGTATCACTTAGATGACTAGAGAGATGTCATACTGAGTGGGAGTTCATTAAAATTTGATTAAGATGAACTTAATTATCATGAACTTAGTCTAAATTCTTTACAATATCTCTTGTAGATCAAATGGCCCACGCTCTAGTTTCCCTCAACTTCAACGCGTTCCTAGAGAAAACCAAGCTGAAAGACGATGGTAGCAACTATACGGATTGGGTCCGTAACCTGAGGATTATCCTCATAGCTGCCAAGAGATCATATGTCCTAGAAGCACCGCTAGGTGATGCACCTGCTCCCGATGCGGCCCAAGACGTTTTGAACGTCTGGCAGTCGCGTAGTGATGATTACTCCCTGGTTCAGTGCGGCATGCTTTACAGTTTAGAATCGGGGCTCCAAAAGCGTTTTGAGCACCATGGAGCATATGAGATGTTCGAAGAGCTGAAAATGGTTTTCCAAGCTCATGCCCGAGTCAAGAGATATGATGTCTTCGACGCATTCTACAGCTGTAAGATGGAGGAAAACAGTTCTGTCAGTGAGCACATCCTCAAGATTTCAGGATTGCACAACCGCTTGTCTCAGCTGGGAATGAATCTCCCAGATGAAGCGGTCGTTGACAGAATCCTCCAGTCGCTCCCGCCAAGCTTCAAGAGCTTCGTGTTGAACTTCAATATGAAGGGGATGGAGAAGTCCATTCCCGAGGTGTATTCAATGCTGAAATCAGCGGAGGTAGACATCAAGAAAGAACATCAAGTGTTGACGGTCAATAAAACCACTAAGTTCAAGAAAGGCAAGGGTAAGAAGAACTTCAAGAAGGACGGCAAGGGAGTTGCCGCGCCCGGCAAGCCTGTTGCCGGGAAGAAGCCAAAGTATGGGCCCAAGCCTGAAACAGAGTGCTTTTATTGCAAGGGAACGGGTCACTGGAAGCGAAACTGCCCCAAATATTTAGCAGACAAGAAGGCCGGCAACGTCAAAGGTATATATGATATACATGTTATTGATGTGTACCTTACCAGCACTCGTAGTAGCTCCTGGGTATTCGATACCGGTGCAGTTGCTCACATTTGTAACTCAAAACAGGAGCTGCGGAATAAACGAAGACTGGCGAAGGATGAGGTGACGATGCGCGTCGGGAATGGTTCCAAGGTCGATGTGATCGCCGTCGGCACGCTACCTCTACATCTACCCTCGGGATTAGTTTTAAACCTCAATAATTGTTATTTAGTACCAGCTTTGAGCATGAACATTGTTTCTGGATCTGGTCTTATGCGAGATGGATATTCTTTCAAATCAGAGAATAATGGTTGTTCTATTTATTTGAGAGATATGTTTTATGGTCATGCCCCGCTGGTCAATGGTTTGTTTTTGATGAATCTCGAACGTAGTGATACACATATTCATAGTGTAGATGCCAAAAGATGTAAAGTTGATAATGATAGTCCCACATACTTGTGGCATTGCCGCCTTGGTCATATTGGTGTCAAACGTATGAAGAAGCTCCATTCGGATGGACTTCTAGAGTCTCTTGATTATGAATCATTTGACACGTGCGAACCATGCCTCTTGGGCAAGATGACCAAGACTCCGTTCTCCGGAACAATGGAGCGAGCAACCAACTTGTTGGAAATCATACATACCGATGTGTGCGGTCCAATGAGTGTTGAGGCTCGCGGAGGCTACCGTTATGTTCTCACCCTCACAGATGACTTGAGTAGATATGGGTATATCTATTTGATGAAACACAAGTCTGAGACCTTTGAAAAGTTCAAGGAATTTCAGAATGAGGTCGAGAATCAACGTGACAGAAAAATAAAGTTCTTGCGATCGGATCGTGGGGGTGAATATTTAAGTCATGAATTTGGCACACACCTTAGAAGCTGTGGAATTGTTTCACAATTGACACCGCCCGGAACACCTCAACGTAACGGTGTGTCCGAACGTCGAAATCGTACTCTGTTGGACATGGTGCGATCTATGATGTCCCTTACCGATTTACCGCTATCTTTTTGGGGTTATGCTTTAGAGACTGCCGCATTCACTTTAAATAGGGCTCCATCGAAATCCGTTGAGACGACTCCGTATGAACTTTGGTTTGGCAAGAAACCGAAGCTGTCGTTTCTGAAAGTTTGGGGTTGCGATGCTTATGTCAAGAAACTTCAACCTGAAAAGCTCGAACCCAAATCGGAAAAATGCGTCTTCATAGGATACCCAAAGGAAACGATTGGGTACACCTTCTACCACAGATCCGAAGGCAAAGTCTTTGTTGCCAAGAATGGATGCTTTCTGGAGAAAGAGTTTCTCTCGAAAGAAGTGAGTGGGAGGAAAATAGAACTTGATGAGGTGACAGTCACCCCTCCTGGACCAGAAAGTAGCGCAGCACGGGAAACTGTTCCTGAGGTGCCTGCACCGACAAGGGAGGAAGTTAATGATAATGATCATGAAGAAACTGATCAAGTTACTACTGAACTTTGAAGGTCCACAAGGGTACGTTCCGCACCAGAGTGGTACGGCAACCCTGTACTGGAAATCATGTTGTTAGACAACGGTGAACCTTCGAACTATGAAGAAGCGGTGGCAGGCCCAGATTCCAATAAATGGCTTGGAGCCATGAAATCTGAGATAGAATCCATGTATGAACTTTGGTGGACTTGCCTGATGATAGGCACGCCATAGAAAACAAATGGATATTTAAGAAGAAGACAGACGCGGATGGTAATGTGACCATCTATAAGGCTCGGCTTGTCGCTAAGGGTTATCGACAAGTTCAAGGGATTGACTACGACGAGACTTTCTCTCCCGTAGCGATGCTGAAGTCAGTCAGAATCATGTTAGCTATTGCCGCATTCTATGATTATGAGATATGGCAAATGGACGTCAAAACAGCATTCCTTAACGGCTTCCTCAAGGAAGAGTTGTATATGATGCAACCGGAAGGTTTTGTCGATCCAGAGAACGCTAACAAGGTATGCAAGCTCAAGCGCTCGATTTACGGGCTGGTGCAAGCATCTCGGAGTTGGAATATTCGCTTTGATGAAGTGATCAAAGCGTTTGGATTTATACAGACTTATGGAGAAGCCTGTATTTACAAGAAAGTGAGTGGGAGCTCTGTGGCATTTCTCATATTATATGTGGATGACATATTGCTGATGGGAAATGATATAGAATTCTTGGAAAATGTAAAGGCCTACTTGAATAAAAGTTTTTCAATGAAGGACCTTGGAGAAGCTGCTTACATATTAGGCATCAAAATCTATAGAGATAGATCGAGACACCTCATTGGTCTTTCACAAAGTACATACCTTGACAAGATATTGAAAAAGTTCAATATGGATCAGTCAAAGAAAGGATTCTTGCCTGTTTTGCAAGGTATGAGATTGAGCAAAGCTCAGTCGCCGACCACGGCAGAAGATAGAGAAAAGATGAGTGTCATTCCCTATGCCTCGGCCATAGGTTCTATCATGTATGCCATGCTGTGTACCAGACCTGATGTGAACCTTGCCATAAGTTTGGTGGGGAGGTACCAAAGTGATCCCGGTACGGAACACTGGACAGCGGTCAAGAACATCCTGAAGTACCTGAAAAGGACTAAGGATATGTTTCTCGTTTATGGAGGTGACGAAGAGCTCGTCGTAAAGGATTACGTCGATGCTAGCTTCGACACAGATCTGGATGACTCTAAGTCGCAAACCGGATACGTGTATATTTTGAATGGAGGGGCAGTCAGCTGGTGCAGCGTGGTGGCAGCATCTACATGTGAAGCGGAGTACATAGCGGCTTCTGAAGCAGCGCAGGAAGGAGTCTGGATGAAGGAGTTCATCACCGACCTAGAAGTCATTCCAAGCGCGTCAAGCCCGATGACTCTCTTCTGTGACAACACTGGTGCTATTGCTATTACCAAGGAGCCCAGGTTTCACAAGAAGACCAAGCACATCAAGCGTCGTTTCAACTCCATCCGGAATTATGTTCAGGATGGAGACATAGATATTTGTAAAGTGCATACGGATCTGAATGTAGCAGACCCATTGACTAAACCTCTTTCACGAGCAAAACATGATCAACACCAGAACTCTATGGGTGTTCGATTCATCACAATGTAACTAGATTATTGAATCTAGTGCAAGTGGGAGACTGTTGGAGATATGCCCTAGAGGCAATAATAAAAGCATTATTATTATATCTCCTTGTTCATGATAATTGTCTGTTATTCATGCTTGAATTGTATTGTACGGAAACAGCGATACATGTGTGAATACACAGACCACAATGAGTCCCTGGTAGGCCTCTAGTTACCAGCTCGTTGATCAACAGATGGTCACGGTTTCCTGACCATGGACATAAGATGTCAGTGATAACGGGATCACATCATTAGGAGAATGATGTGATGGACAAGACCCAAACTTGAGCATAACACGAGATCGTATAGTTCGTAATGCATAAGCTTTTCGGTGTCAAGTATTTATTCCTTAGACCATGAGGTTGTACAACTCCCGGATACCGTAGGAGTACTTTGGGTGTGCCAACCGTCACAACGTAACTGGGTGGCTATAAAGGTACGCATCGGGTATCTCCGAAAGTGTCTGTTGAGTTGGTACGAACCGAGACTGGGATGTTGTCACTCCGTATGACGGAGAGGTACCTCTGGGCCCACTCGGTAAGACATCATCATAATGAGCTCAATGTGACTAAGTAGTTAGTCACGGGATGATGGATTACGGATCGAGTAAAGAGACTTTCCATAACGAGATTGAACAAGGTATCGGGAATACCGACGATCGAATCTCGGGCAAGTACCGTACCGAAGGACAAAGGGAATAACATACGGGATTGAGTGAATCCTTGACACGGTGGTTCATCCGATGAAGATCATCGAGGAACACGTGGGAACCAACATGGGTATCCAGATCCCGCTGTTGGTTATTGACCGGAGAGTGGTCTCGGTCATGTCTACGTGTCTCCCGAACCCGTAGGGTCTACACACTTAAGGTTCGGTAACGCTAGGGTCGTAGAGATAAATGCACGTGGAAACCCGAAAGTTGTTCGGAGTCCCGGATGAGATCCCGGACGTCACGAGGAGTTTCGGAATGGTCCGGAGGTAAAGATTGATATATAGGAAGTCCAGTTTCGGCCAACGGGTGATCTCCGGGGGTCACCGGGAGCGTCCCGGGACCACCGGAGGGGCCCCGGGGGTCCACCGGGTGGGGCCACCCATCCCGGTGGGGCCCCTAGGCCGCAAGGGGAAATGTCCAGCCCTCAGGGCTGGCGCACCACAAGGGGGCCCACCTCCCCATGCGCCTAGGGTTAAAACCCTAAGGGGGAGGGGGGCTCCACTTGCCTTGGGGGGCAAGGAACCCCCCCTGGCCGCCGCCCCCTTGCAGATTGGATCTGCAAGGGGTCCAGGCGCACCCCCCTGGCCCCTATATATATGTGGGGAGGGAGAGGGCAGCCGCACCCCAAGCCCTGGCGCCTCTCCCCCTCCCGTCACACCTCCATACTCCAACGCAGGGCGCCCGGCGAAGCCCTGCTGCGATCTCCACTGCATCCGTCATCACGCCGTCGTGCTGCCGGATCTCTGACGACTTCTCCTCCCCCCTTGCTGGATCAAGAAGGAGGTGACGTTGCTGCACCGTACGTGTGTTGAACACGGAGGTGCCGTCCGTTCGGCGCTAGATCATCGGTGACGAAGAACGTGAAGAGTTCGACTACTTCATCCACACTTCGTTGAAAGCTTCCGCACGCGATCTACATAACGGTATGTAGATGCACTCTTACTTGCTCGTTGCTAGATGTCTCCATAGTTGGATCTTGGTGAAGACGTAGAAATTTTTTGAATTATGCTACGTTCCCCAACAAGAAGCTCCACCGTCTACGCACAAAACCTCCGTTGCCTTCTGGAACTCCTGCTCGATGTTATCTCCGTCCTCCATGTCTTCGTCGTCGTCTTCGTCGCGGCCGCGGGGAGGTCTATCTCCTTGCCGCTGCTTGGCCTTGCCGTGGCGTCCTCCCCGGCCGTTGAATGGCCGCTTCTTGCCGGACTCTCCTCCACCTCCCTGGGCCTTCTCCTTGCCGCGTCGCTCGTACTCAGCTTTTTGCTGCTCGACGAGGTACTCGACCCTTTTGCAGTTCTGGAGGTCATGGCCCTTGGTGCGGTGGATATTGCAGCACGGCTTGTCGGAGCCGTCCTGCTTGTCGGCGGCCGCCACAGTCTCCTTACCGGAGCTGCCAGCCTGGGCTTTCTTGGCGCCAGCCTCCTTGCCGGATTGCTCAACGACCAGTACTTCTTTGCTCTTCTTTTTCTTGTTGTTCCACCGCCGGTTCTTCCTTGTCGGGGCAGCATCCTCACTATATAGTTCCCCCTGCTCCAGTATCCTCTCCGGGGAGTCTCCTCCCTTCCTCAGCGCGTGCGCACTTGTCGGCCAGGGCATAAAGCTCACTGACGTCTCGGATCTTGCACATCGCCATTTCCTCCCTCATCATGCGGTTACGCACGTTCTGGTGGAACGCGCTAATAACCGCGGCAGGGTGGACGTCTGGGATGTTGTGCTGGATGCGGCTGAATCTTTGGATGTACTTTCGCAGGGACTCTCCTTCCTTCTGGGCGAGTATGTGAAGGTCGCTCTCCTGGCCATGGGGCTTGTGGCCACCTGTGAAGGCGCCGACAAACTGATGGCACTGGTCGGCCCAAGAAGAAATGGAATTCTCCGGCAAGTGCATGAGCCAAGATCTGGCGTTCGGCTTGAGCACGAGCGGGAAGTAGTTTGCGAGTATTTTCTCGTCTCGTCCCCCGGCAGCCTGCACCGCAATGGTGTAGATGCTAAGAAACTCTGACGGATGTGTCTTGCCGTCGTACTTCTCGGGTACGTCGGGCTTGAAGTTCTTCATGATGGGTCACTGGACTCGCCGCAGCTCACGGGTGAACGCAGGACAACCCGCCGCGTACGGCAAGTCGCTTGGCTCTCCGGGCGCGTGCATGTCGACAGCGGGCCTAGCACGCTGGTCGGATTGTCGCCGCGCTTCTCTTCGACGCTCGATGCGAGTTCGAGCGTCTTCTTGTCGTTTGTCGTCAAGGACTTGGCGTTGATCGCGGCGAGCTCGTGGATCCGACGACGCCGTGGAGTCATCGTCGATGTTGATCCGGCGAGTCGGCGATTTTGGCCTTCGGGGCCGGGAGTGCACGGTAGTTGCGCCCCCGGCGGTCTTGTCGCCATCAACCCGCGCCTGGCTAACTTGCCGCGGCCGCGACGTCGTCGGCTGCTGCGGAGTGTCGTTATTGGCGAAGGCGATGAGGCTTTGGATGGTGGCCCTCCAGTCGTCGGCCTTGTCCGCCGCTGGAGGGAAGTCGAGGAGTAGCTGGGCTCGAGCTAGAGCTTCTGCTGGAGTGGCGGGGAGCGGTGGCGAACGGTGCGAGGAGCGAGATATGCTCGGACTTCTAACAGCGTTAGAAGGAGCAGCGTCTCGTCCCGGCGACCGTGCCTTGCTCGTGCCAGCGCGTTGGCCTTGAGCGTCCCGCGAACCGCCAGCTTGACCTTGGCCCAGCAAGCGTATGGTACCTTGTGTACCACGTCGCTTCCGGTCCGGCGCCTCCTAAGACGGGCGCGGTGCATGCACGGACGCCGAGGTCTTGGAGTGCGCTCAGTCGTCCGTCTTATCCTTGGACTTGGCGGCGCCGTGAGTTTCCTCGCCGGCGTCCGTCCTTCCGCCGGTGTCTACCCCACCAGCCGTTGGCTCCGGCGGTGGTGGGATTGACGCGGACAGGCCTGCTGCCTCCAAAGCCTTCTTCTTCGGCGGCATGTTGATGAAGTCGATGAAGTTGATGAGGTTGGTGGAGATTTCGCTCGTGTGAACACCGGATCGGGTTCACACAACCTCGACGCTCCCCTACCTGGCGCGCCAAAGATGTCGGGGAAACTGATCGCCCACGAACACCTATGGGACCGGAGCCCCTTTTCGGTTCGGCAAGGGGCGGAGGATGCACGAAGAGCGGATCGAGACGAACACGCGAGCAGTTTGCCCAGATTCGGGCCGCACGGATGCGTAAAACCCTACTCATGCCTTGGTTTGTATTGCGTTCTTGGCTCGGGAGCAAGAAGAGCTACAGTGCTTATTGCTAGCAACACCGAGCGTGAGAGTGATCGAAGATCGGAACCCCCTCTACATTGCGCATGGGCCTCCTTTTATAGGTTAAAGGGATCACCGACAGGTGGCAACGCAGTCGAGGGTAGAAATGTAAAAATGGTAGTAGTTGGAATAGTGTATGCATAGTGCTCTATACCTAACCCTGACGGCAGGGGACAAGGGCATTAAATGCCCGTCGCCGTCGCCCCAAACAGTGCAAAAAGCGTCCGTCAGGGCGTCTCCGTCCGCCACGATGGTGGCCTCGTCATCGCAGCTCGCCTCCGTGTACCCCAGGCTGCCCAGCCTTCCGCCACGTGCGCCCTGGAAGGGCCACAGGGCGACGCGTGGGCGGATGAGCTGGAGCGCGGGTACTTAGTGGAAGTTCGCCGCGGCAAACGCCTTGCCGCGGCCGCCATCTTGTCGTGCCTGGGAGCTTGTCGCTCTCCGTGCCTTGTCGGGACGCGCGGCGCGTCGCGGCGAGTTTCATGAAATGCCGTGTTTGGCCTTCCCGGGAAGCTCCTCTTGCCAGGGTCTTGTACCAAAGAGGTGGTCTTGAGCCTTGAGTGGCCTTCCCGGCAAGCTCCTCTTGCCGAGGCCTTCTTTCTTTAACTTGGATACTTTGTTCTTGAATGGCTCCAAAGGAACCACAGCGGGCCTTGGCGGGCGCGCGGCAAGCCCTGCCACAGGACGCTGCAACTGCCCGTGTACAAGTTCGGGATACTAAGGTACCCCTACTTTAGTACACCGATAGCCTGTATTTACAAGAAAGTGAGTGGGAGCTCTGTGGCATTTCTACTATTATATGTGGATGACATATTGTTGATTGGAAATGATATAGAATTTTTGGATGGCATAAAAGGATACTTGAATAAGAATTTTTCAATGAAAGACCTCTGTGAATCTGCTTATATAGTGGACATCAAGATCTATAGAGATAGATCAAGACACTTAATTGGACTTTCACAAAGCACATACCTTGATAAAGTTTTGAAGAAGTTCAATATGGATCAGTCAAAGAAAAGGTTCTTGCCTGTGTTACAAGGTGTGAAGTTGAGTAAGACTCAATGCTCGACCACTGCAGAAGATAGAGAGAAAATGAAAGTCATTCCCTATGCTCGGCCATAGGATCTATCATGTATGAAATGATGTGTACCAGACCTGATGTGTGCCTTGCTATAAGTTTAGCAGGGAGGTACCAAAGTAATCCAGGAATGGATCACTAGACAGCGGTCAAGAACATCCTAAAGTACCTGAAAAGGACAAAGGATATGTTTCTCATTTATGGAGGTGACAAAGAGCTCGTCATAAATGGTTACGTCAATTCAAGCTTTGACACTGATTGGGATGACTCTAAGTCACAAACCTGATATGTATTTTTGTTGAACGGTGGAGCTATCAGTTGGTGCACTTCCAAGCAGAGTGTCGTGGCGGGATCTACGTGTGAAGCGGAGTACATAGCTGCTTCGGAAGCAGCAAATGAAGGAGTCTGGATGAAGGAGTTCATATCCGATCTAGGTGTAATACCTAGTGCATCGGGTCCAATGAAAATCTATTGTGACAACACTAGAGCAATAGCCTTGGCGAAGGAATCTAGGTTTCACAAGAGAACCAAGCACATCAAGAGATGCTTCAACTCCATCCGCGATCAAGTCAAGGAGGGAGACATAGAAATTTGCAAGATACATACGGATCTGAATGTCGCACACCCGTTGACTAAGCCTCTTCCACGAGCAAAACATGATCAGCACCAAGACTCCATGGGTGTTAGAATCATTACTATGTAATCTAGATTATTGACTCTAGTGCAAGTGGGAGACTGAAGGAAATATGCCCTGGAGGAAATCATAAATTTGTTATTTATATTTCCTTATACATCATGATAAATGTCTTTTATTCATGCTAGAATTGTATTAACCGGAAACTTGATACATGTGTGAATACATAGACGAAATAGAGTGTCCCTAGTATGCCTCTACTAGACTAGCTCGTTAATCAAAGATGGTTATGTTTCATAACCATAGACATGAGTTGTCATTTGATCAATGGGATGACATCATTAGGAGAATGATGTGATGGACAAGTCCCATCCGTTAGCTTAGAAATATGATTGTTTAGTTTTTCTGCTATTATTTTCTTCGTGACTTATACATGTTCCTATGAATATGAGATTATGCAACACCCGAATACCGGAGGAACACCTTGTGTGCTATCAAACATCACAACGTAACTGGGTGATTATAAAGATGCTCTACAGGTGTCTCCGAAGGTGTTTGTGGTGTTGGCATAGATTGAGAATAGGATTTGTCACTCCGAGTGTCGGAGAGGTATCTCTGGGCCCTCTCGGTAATACACATCATAATAAGCCTTGCAAGAAAACGACTAATGAGTTAGTCACGAGACGATGTATTACAGAACGAGTAAAGAGACTTGCCGGTGATGAGATTGAACTAGGTGTGATGATACCGACGATCGAATCTCGATCAAGTAACATACCGATGACAAAGGGAACAACGTATGTTGTTATGCGGTTTGACCGATAAAGATCTTCGTAGAATATGTAGGAACCAATATGAGCATCCAGGTTCCGCTATTGGTTATTGACCGGAGATGAGTCTCGGTCATGTCTACATAGTTCTCGAACCCGTAGGGTCCGCACGCTTAACGTTCGATGACGATCGGTATTATGATTTTATGTGTTTTGATTTACCGAAGGTTGTTCAAAGCCCCGGATGAGATCACGGACATGACAAGGAGTCTCGAAATGGTCGAGACATAAAGATTGATATATAGGATGACTATATTCGGACACCGGAAGTGTTCCGGAGAAGTTTCGGATAAAACCGGAGTGCCGGAGGGTTATCGGAACCCCCTGGGGGAACGAATGGGCCACATGGGCCTTAGTGGAGAGAGAGAGGGGCGGCTAGGGCAGGCCACGCGCCCCCTCCCCCTTGAGTCCGAATTGGACTAGGAAGGGGGGTGGCGCCCCCATTTCCTTCTCCCTCTCCTTCCTTCCCCCTCTCCCTTTTGGTGGATTCGTTCTAGGAATAGGATTACTATTCCTAGTAGGAACCCCTCTCTTGGGGCGCACCATAGGGGCCGGCCGGCCTCCCCTTGCTCCTTTATATACGATGGCAGGGGGCACCCTAGGACACACAAGTTGATTTGCCAGCCATGTGCGTGTTGGGGAACGTAGTATTTTCAAAATTTTCCTACGATCACGTAAGATCTATCTACTAGATGTATAGCAACGAGAGGGGAGAGTGTGTCTACGTACCCTCGTAGACCGGGAGCGGAAGCGTCAAGTGACGCGGTTGATGTAGTCGAACTTCTTCGCGATCCAACCGATCAAGCACCGAACGTACGGCGCCTCCGCGTTCAGCACACGTTCAGCTTGATGACGTCCCACGAGCTCTTGATCCAGTTGAGCTTCACGGGAGAGTTTCGTCAGCACGACGGCGTGGTGACAGATATGATGTATCTACCGGCGCAGGGCTTCGCCTAAGCACTGCAACGGTATGACCGAGGTGTGTTTCTGTGGAGGGGGGCACCGCACACGGCTAAAACAATTCAACTTGTGTGTCCTAGGGTGCCCCCCTGTCCCCGTATATAAAGGAGCAATGGAGAGGCCGGCCCTAGAGGGGGCGCGCCAAGTGTGGGGAGTCCTACTAGGACTCCCAACTCCTAGTAGGATTCCCCTTTCCTTTCCGGAGTAGGAGAGAAGGAAAGAGGTGGAGAGGGAGAAGGAAAAGGGGGCTGCACCCCTTGTCCAATTCGGACCAGAGGGGGGGCGCGCGCCTCCTTCCTTTTGGCCTTTCTCCTCTATTCCCGTATGGCCCAATAAGGCCCATATACTCTGAAAAATATCCGAATCACTTGGAACCTTTCCGATGTCCGAATATAGTCGTCCAATATATCGATCTTTACGTCTCGGCCATTTCGAGACTCCTCGTCATGTCCCCGGTCTCATCCGGGACTCCGGACTCCTGCGGTACATCAAAACTCATAAACTCATAATACCGATCGTCATCAAACGTTAAGCGTGCGGACCCTACGGGTTCGAGAACTATGTAGACATGACCGAGACTCATCTCCGGCCAATAACCAATAGCGGAACCTGGATGCTCATATTGGCTCCTACATATTCTACGAAGATCTTTATCGGTTAAACCGCATAACAACATACGTTGTTCCTTTTGTCATTGGTATGTTACTTGCCCGAGATTCGATCGTCGGTATCTCTATACCTAGTTCAATCTCGTTACCGGCAAGTCTCTTTACTCGTTCCGTAATACATCATCTCGTGACTAACTCATTAGTCTTTTGCTTGCAAGGCTTATTATGATGTGCATTACCGAGAGGGCCCAGAGATACCTCTCCGACACTCGGAGTGACAAAGCCTAGTCTTGATCAATGCCAACACCACGAACACTTTCGGAGACACCTATAGAGCATCTTTATGATCACCTAGTTACGTTGTGACGTTTGATAGCACACAAGGTGTTCCTACGATATTCGGGAGTTGTATAATCTCATAGTCATAGAAACATGTATAAGTCATGAAGAAAGCAATAGCAGTAAAACTAAACGATCATAGTGCTAAGCTAACGGATGGGTCTTGTCCATCACATAATTCTCCTAATGATGTGATCCCGTTGATCAAATGACAACTCATGTCTATGGTTAGGAAACATAACCATCTTTGATCAATGAGCTAGTCTAGTAGAGGCATACTAGGGACACTCTGTTTTATCTATGTATTCACGCATGTACTAAGTTTTCGAATAATACAATTCTAGCATGAATAATAAACATTTATCATGATATAAGGAAATATAAATAACAACTTTATTATTGCCGCTAGGGCATATTTCCTTCAGTCTCCCACTTGCACTAGAGTCAATAATCTAGCTCACATCGCCATGTGATTTAATACCGATAGTTCACATCGTTATGTGAATAACACCCATAGTTCACATCGCCATGTGACCGACACCCAAAGGGTTTACTAGAGTCAATAATCTAGTTCACATCGCTATGTGATTAATACCCAAGAGTAATAAGGTGTGATCATGTTTTGCTTGTGAGAGAAGTTTAGTCAACGGGTCTGCCACATTCAGATCCGTATGTATTTCGCAAATTTCTATGTCTACAATGCTCTGCATAGAGCTACTCTAGCTAAATGCTCCCACTTTCAATACGCATCCAGATTGATACTTAGAGTCATCTGGATTTAGTGTCAAAGCTTGCATCGGCGTAACCCTTTACGACGAACTCTTTATCACCTCCATAATCGAGAAACATTTCCTTAGTCATCCTGTTACTAAGGATAATTTTGACCGATGTACAGTGATCTACTCCTGGATCACTATTGTACCCCCTTGAAAAACTCATGGCAAGGTACACAACATGTTTGATACACATCATGGCATACTTTATAGAACCTATGGCTGAGGCATAGGGAATGACTTCCATTCTCTCTATATTTTTCTGTCGTGGTCTGGCTTTGAGTCTTACTCAACTTCACACCTTACAAGTCAGGCAAGAACTCCTTCTTTGACTGATCCATTTTGAACTACTTCAAAATCTTATCAAGGTATGTACTCATCGAAAGTCTTATCAAGCGTCTTGATCTATCTCTATAGATCTTGATGCCCAATATGTAAGCAGCTTCACCAAGGTCTTTCTTTGAAAAACTCCTTTCAAACACTCCTTTATGCTTTCCAGAAAATTCTACATCATTTCCGTTCGACAATATGTCAATCACATATACTTATCAGAAAGGTTGTAGTGCTCCCACTCACTTCTTGTAAATACAGGCTTCATCGCAAGTCTGTATAAATCTATATGCTTTGATCAACTTATCAAAGCGTATATTCCAACTCCGAGATGTTTGCACCAGTCCATAGATGGATCGCTGGAGCTTGCACATTTTGTTAGCACCTTTAGGATTGACAAAACCTTCTGGTTGCATCATATACAAGTCTTCTTTAATAAATCCATTAAAGAATGCAATTTTGTTATCCATTTGCCAGATTTCATAAAATGCGGCAATTGCTAACATGATTCGGACAGACTTAAGCATCGCTACGGGTGAGAAAGTCTCATCGTAGTCAACTCCTTGAACTTGTTAAAAAACTTTCACAACAAGTCGAGCTTTGTAAACAGTAACATTACCGTCAGCGTCTGTCTTCCTCTTGAAGATCCATTTATTTTCGATGGCTTGCCGATCATCGGGCAAGTCAACCAAAGTCCACACTTTGTTCTCATACATGGATCCCATCTCAGATTTCATGGCCTCAAGCCATTTTGCGGAATCTGGGCTCATCATCGCTTCCTCATAGTTCGTAGGTTCATCATGGTCCAGTAACATGACTTCCAGAACCGGGTTGCCGTACCACTCTGATGCGGAACGAACTCTGGTTGATCTACGAAGTTCAGTAGAAACTTGATCTGAAGTTTCATGATCATCATCATTAGCTTCCTCACTAATTGGTGTAGGAATCACTGTAACTAGTTTCTGTGATGTTCCACTTTCCAATTCGGGAGAAGGTACAATTACATCATCAAGTTCTACTTTCCTCCCACTCACTTCTTTCGAGAGAAACTCCTTCTCTAGAAAGGATCCACTCTTAGCAACAAAGACCTTGCCTTCGGATCTGTGATAGAAGATGTACCCAACAATTTCTTTTGGGTACCCTACGAAGATTTACTTCTCCGATTTGGGTTCGAGCTTATCATGTTGAAACTTTTTCACATAAGCATCGCAGTCCCAAACATAAAGAAATGACAGCTTCGGTTTCTCATCAAACCACAGTTCATACGGTGTCATCTCCACAGATTTAGATGGTGCCCTATTTAACGTGAATGTAGTTGTCTCTAATGCATAACCCCAAAAGCGATAGTGGTAGATCGGTAAGAGACATCATCGATCGCACCATATCTAATAAAGTACGGTTATGACGTTCGGACACACCATTACACGGTGGTGTTCCAGTTGGCGTGAGTACTGAAACTATTTCACATTGTTTTTACTGAAGGCCAAACTCGCTAACTCAAATATTTTACCTCTACGATCATATCGTAGAAACTCTTATTTTCTTGTTACGATGATTCTCCACTTCACTCTGAAATTCTTTGAACTTTTCAAATGTTTCAGACTTGTGCTTCATTAAGTAGATATACCCATATCTACTCAAATCATCAGTGAAGGTCAGAAAATAACGATACCCGCCGCGAGCTTCAACACTCATTGGTCCACATACATCTGTATGTATGATCTCCAACAAATCTGTTGCTCGCTCCATTGTTCCGGAGAACGGAGTTTTAGTCATCTTGCCCATGAGGCATGGTTCGCAAGCACCAAGTGATTCATAATCAAGTGATTCCAAAAGTCCATCACTATGGAGTTTCTTCATGCGCTTTACACCATTATGGCCTAAACGGCAGTGCCACAAATAAGTTGCGCTATCATTATTAACCTTGCATCTTTTGGCTTCAATATTATGAATATGTGTATCACCACGATCGAGATCCAACAAACTATTTTCATTGGGTGTATGACCATCGAAGGTTTTATTCATGTAAACAGAATAACAATTATTCTATGACTTTAAATGAATAACCGTATTGCAACAAATATGATCAAATCATATTCATGCTCAACGCAAATGCCAAATAACATTTATTTAGGTTTTACACTAATCCCGAAAGTATAGGGAGTGTGCGATGATGATCATATCAATCTTGGAACCACTTCCAACACACATCGTCACTTCACCTTTAACTAGTCTCTGTTCATTCTGCAATTCTCGTTTCGAGTTAATAATTTTAGCAACTGAACCGGTATCAAATACCCAGGGGTTGCTATGAACACTAGTAAAGTACACATCAATAATTTGTATATCAAAATATACCTTTGTTCACTTTGCCATCCTTCTTATCCGCCAAGTATCTAGGGCAGTTCCACTTGCAGTGACCATTTCCTTTGCAGTAGAAGCACTTAGTTTCAGGCTTGAGTTTTAGCTTTGGGTTTCTTCACGGGAGTGACAACTTGCTTGTCATTCTTCTTGAAGTTCCCCTTCTATCCCTTTGCCCTTTACTTGAAACAAGTGGTCTTGTTAACCATCAACACTTGATGCTTTTTCATGATTTCTACCTTCGCCGACTTCAGCATCGCGAAGAGCTCGGGAATTCCTTTCGTCATCCCTTGCATATTATAGTTCATCACGAAGTTCTACTAACTTGGTGATAGTGACTAGAGAACTTTGTCAATTACTATCTTATCTGGAAGATTAACTCCCACTTGATTCAAGTAATTGTAGTACCCAGACAATTTGAGCACATGCTCACTGCTTGAGCTATTCTCCTCCATCTTATAGGCAAAGTACTGTCAGAAGTCTTATACCTCTCGACACGAGCATGAGTATGAAATACTAATTTCAACTCTTGGAACATCTTATATGCTCCGTGGCGTTCAAAACGTTTTTGAAGTCCCGGTTCTAAGCCGTAAAGCATGGTGCACTTAAACTATCAAGTAGTCATCATACCGAGCTTTTGTCAAAACGTTCATAACGTCTACATCTGCTCCTGCAATAGGTCTGTCACCTAGCGGTGCATCAAAGACATAATTCTCTGTGCAGCAATGAGGATAATCCTCAGATCACGGAACAATTCCACATCATTGCTACTAACATCTTTCAACTTAGTTTTCTCTAGGAACATATAAAAAATAAACGGGGAGCAACATCGCGAGCTATTGATCTACAACATAGATATGCTAATACTACCAGGACTAAGTTCATGATAAATTAAAGTTCAATTTAATCATATTACTTAAGAACTCCCACTTAGATAGACATCCCTCTAGTCATCTAAATGATCACGCGATCCAAATCAACTAAACCATGTCCGATCATCACGTGAGATGGAGTAATTTCAATGGTGAACATCTTATGTTGATCATATCTACTATATGATTCACGCTCGACCTTTCGGTCTCCAGTGTTTCGAGGCCATATCTGCATATGCTAGGCTCGTCAAGTTTAACCCGAGTATTTTGCGTGTGAAAAACTGGCTTACACCCGTTGTATTTGAACGTAGAGCTTATCACACCCGATCATCACGTGGTCTCTGAGCACGAAGAACTTTCGCAACGGTGCATACTCAGGGAGAACCCTTGTACCTTGAAATTTTGTAAGGGATCATCTTATAATGCTACCGTCGTTCTAAGCAAAATAAGAAGCATAATAAGATAAACATCACATGCAAATCAAAATATGTGACATGATATGGCCATCATCATCTTGTGCTTTTAATCTCCATCTCCAAAGCACCGTCATGATCACCTTCGTCACCGGCGCGACACCTTGATCTCCATCATAGCATCGTTGTCGTCTCGCCAACTATTGCTTCTACGACTATCGCTACCGCTTAGTGATAAAGTAAAGCAATTACATGGCGATTGCATTTCATACAATAAAGCGACAACCATATGGTTCCTGCCAGTTGCCGATAACTTTACAAAACATGATCATCTCATACAAAACCGTATATCTCATCATGTCTTGACCATATCACATCACAACATGCCCTGCAAAAACAAGTTAGACGTCCTCTGCTTTGTTGTTGCAAGATTTACGTGGCTGCTACGGGCTTAGCAAGAACCGTTCTTACCTACGCATACAAAACCACAACGATGTTTCGTCAAGTATGTGCTATTTTAACCTTCACAAGGACCGGGCGTAGCCACACTTGATTCAGCTAAAGTGAGAGAGACAGACACCCGCTAGTCACCTTTAAGCATCGAGTGCTCATAACGGTGAAACCAGTCTCGCGTAAGCGTACGCGTAATGTCGGCCCGGCCGCTTCATCTCACAATACCGCCGAAGCAAAGTATGACATGCTGGTAAGCAGTATGACTAGTATCGCCCACAACTCATTGTGTTCTACTCGTGCATATCATCTACGCATAGACCTGGCTCATGATGCCACTGTTGGGGAATGTAGTATTTTCAAAATTTTCCTACGATCACGCAAGATCTATCTACTAGATGTATAGCAACGAGAGGGGAGAGTGTGTCTACGTACCCTCGTAGACCGGGAGCGGAAGCGTCAAGTGACGCGATTGATGTAGTTGAACTTCTTCGCGATCCAACCGATCAAGCACCGAACGTACGGCACCTCCGTGTTCAGCACACGTTCAGCTTGATGACGTCCCACGAGCTCTTGATCCAGTTGAGCTTCACGGGAGAGTTTCGTCAGCACGACGGCGTGGTGACAGATATGATGTATCTACCGGCGCAGGGCTTCGCCTAAGCACTGCAACGGTATGACCGAGGTGTGTTTCTGTGGAGGGGGGCACCGCACACGGCTAAAACAATTCAACTTGTGTGTCCTAGGGTGCCCCCTGTCCCCGTATATAAAGGAGCAATGGAGAGGCCGGCCCTAGAGGGGGCGCGCCAAGTGTGGGGAGTCCTACTAGGACTCCCAAGTCCTAGTAGGATTCCCCTTTCCTTTCTGGAGTAGGAGAGAAGGAAAGAGGTGGAGAGGGAGAAGGAAAAGGGGGCTGCACCCCTTGTCCAATTCAGACCAGAGGGGGGGGCGCGCCTCCTTCCTTTTGGCCTTTCTCCTCTATTCCCGTATGGCCCAATAAGGCCCATATACTCCGAAAAATACCTGAATCACTTGGAACCTTTCCGATGTCCGAATATAGTCGTCCAATATATCGATCTTTACGTCTCGGCCATTTCGAGACTCCTCGTCATGTCCCCGGTCTCATCCGGGACTCCGAACTCCTGCGGTACATCAAAACTCATAAACTCATAATACCGATCGTCATCAAACGTTAAGCGTGCGGACCCTACGGGTTCGAGAACTATGTAGACATGACCGAGACTCATCTCCGGTCAATAACCAATAGCGGAACCTGGATGCTCATATTGGCTCCTACATATTCTACGAAGATCTTTATCGGTCAAACCGCATAACAACATACGTTGTTCCTTTTGTCATTGGTATGTTACTTGCCCGAGATTCGATCGTCGGTATCTCTATACCTAGTTCAATCTCGTTACCGGCAAGTCTCTTTACTCGTTCCGTAATACATCATCTCGTGACTAACTCATTAGTCTTTTGCTTGTAAGGCTTATTATGATGTGCATTACCGAGAGGGCCCAGAGATACCTCTTCGACACTCGGAGTGACAAATCCTAGTCTTGATCTATGCCAACACCACGAACACTTTCGGAGACACCTATAGAGCATCTTTATGATCACCCAGTTACGTTGTGACGTTTGATAGCACACAAGGTGTTCCTACGGTATTCGGGAGTTGCATAATCTCATAGTCATAGGAACATGTATAAGTCATGAAGAAAGCAATAGCAGTAAAACTAAACGATCATAGTGCTAAGCTAACGGATGGGTCTTGTCCATCACATAATTCTCCTAATGATGTGATCCCGTTGATCAAATGACAACTCATGTCTATGGTTAGGAAACATAACCATCTTTGATCAATGAGCTAGTCTAGTAGAGGCATACTAGGGACACTCTGTTTTATCTATGTATTCACACATGTACTAAGTTTCCGGTTAATACAATTCTAGCATGAATAATAAACATTTATCATGATATAAGGAAATATAAATAACAACTTTATTATTGCCGCTAGGGCATATTTCCTTCAGTCTCCCACTTGCACTAGAGTCAATAATCTAGCTCACATCGCCATGTGATTTAATACCGATAGTTCACATCGTTATGTGAATAACACCCATAGTTCACATCGCCATGTGACCGACATCAAAACTCATAAACTCATAATACCGATCGTCATCAAACGTTAAGCGTGCGGACCCTACGGGTTCGAGAACTATGTAGACATGACCGAGACTCATCTCCGGTTAATAACCAATAGCGGAACCTGGATGCTCATATTGGCTCCTACATATTCTACGAAGATCTTTATCGGTCAAACCGCATAACAACATACGTTGTTCCTTTTGTCATTGGTATGTTACTTGCCCGAGATTCGATCGTCGGTATCTCTATACCTAGTTCAATCTCGTTACCGGCAAGTCTCTTTACTCGTTCCGTAATACATCATCTCGTGACTAACTCATTAGTCTTTTGCTTGCAAGGCTTATTATGATGTGCATTACCGAGAGGGCCCAGAGATACCTATAGAACATATTGCCTCTAGGGCATATTTCCTTCAGTGCGGTGTCCCCTCCGCAGTTACACACCTCGGTGATATTGTTGCAGTGCTTAGGCGAAGCCCTGCGGCGGTAACTTCATCATCACCATCACTACACCGTTGTTCTGACGAAACTCTCCTGCGACACTCAACTGGATCAAGAGTTCGTGGGATGTCATCAAGCTGAACGTGTGCTGAACGCGGAGGTGTCGTATGTTCGGTGCTTGGATCGGTTGGATCGCGAAGACGTTCGACTACATCAACCGTGTTACTAAATGCTTCCGCTTTTGGTCTACGAGGGTACGTAGACACACTCTCCCCCTCGTCCATATGCTTCTCCTAGATAGATCTTGCGTGATCGTAGGTAAATATTTTGAAATACTACGTTTCCCAACATTGTGGTGATTGGATAGTCGGATGATGTGTGTTGCATCGTTTGCGTAATGTTGCATGTTTTTTGTATGAATTTGAGATGTGCTAATTAAGATGTTCGGTTGTGCGAGGAAAAATTAAGGATTGCACAGCCAGTGTTCGCAGATGCGCCGGGCATCTCCACGGATGTTTAGGGGTCTAAATTAACAAGTTCCGGTAGTAGATGCTCTTAAAGCTGTATTGAATAATAGCGCCTAGGTACACAAACTTGGCGAGTTTGTGAACTATTATGTTAGCATCCCGATCTAGATTATCTCATTTAATCACATGAATTGCTTATAGAGATACGCTGTCTTGTGACAGACAAAAATTAAATTAAATGTTAGGGCTGTGCCGTTTGACTGATCCTCTGGATTTTTTTTAAATCTCGCCACTTTATTACTCAAAAATGTTCATAGGTAACCATACATATCTACCTATATCTAGATTACATGTAAACTTGGCGAGATTGTGAGACTTAACACTAAAAAAACACTTGCGTGATGATACGTGTTTTTGTCACAGTAGGTCATGTTTTCTGTCAATGCATATACATCCATGACGATTTTATGACAGAATCAAGATAGTCATGCATGTGCTGTCGGAGAAGTGTTCCATGACAATACCAAAAATATCATCACGGAAGTGTCCACTTCCATGACAATAAATAACGCGTCATGAAAGTGCTTTCGTCAAGGGTAACCGACATGTGGCATCCACCGTAACGGGTCGCCGTTAAGCTACCGGGTTCCGGTTTGGATCCAATAACCCGTTAGCAGCCCGGACCAATGGGGATTTTCCACGTGTAAAATTGGTATTCGCCAGATGATTTCACGTGTCGGCTCGGTGTTGGGAAAAATGTCATTCACTGATTGGACGGGAGGCGCCTATGATACGTCGACACGTGGCACGGCCCAACAGAGGCCCATTCAGGTGAAAAGGCCATCCCGTTTGAGTTGGTCAAAAGGTAGCAGGATGGCCCACTGAAAGCCTGTTAATGACATGTTCGCATATAAGCCATTTACAGCACGCTAACTCACGACCCGTTATGACCTATCTGAATTGGGCCCAGTAGCGTCATCTGGGCCGTCCAATATGATTCCAGCGCGTTGTAACTTCTGACCCATGTATGGCCCTGCCGTCTTTCGGCATATAAGAGGCCCTTTGTAAATCTGGGCGCATTAAAGGCCGTGGTGAAATTGGCCCATAATGAACAGTGCATCGCTTTAAACCCATTAACGGCCCATTATTCTGTTGGGCCGTTTGTCACCTATGTTAACTTTCGGTCTTCTAAGGGCCCATTTATTCTTGGTCTCATTTCCAGCATTCGGTTACTTACGGTCTGTTACCGGCCTGTACCGCTTGTGGGCCAAATTCAACCTGTGGTTACAGTCGGCCTGTTTCTGGCCCATTAACCCGTTGGGTTGTTTTCATAGCCTCATCACCCATTAACGACCCATGATGCATGTCGATAGAATTAAGCCTGTTATATATTTCGGCCTATTAACGACCCATTATGGTTGGGCCATAAACAAATGATTTCCACTCTAGCCCATTTACGACCCATTTTGCGGACCGGTATTGGTCCACGAATAGTACAGCCCATGTTTGGCAAATCGATCATTATGGCCCGTAGAAGGCCCATTGATTATACGGCCCGTAGAAGGCCCTTGGATCCTACGGCCCGTAGGAGGCTCATGGTCACTACAACAGGGAGCAGGACCATGGTTACAACGGTTCATATGTTGCCCATGGTTATTGTGGCCTAGTTATAAAAAAAATAGGTTATAGTGGCCACCATAAAAACATGAAAAAAGAACTGCAGTGACAAAAAGCAAACAACTAAACAAGACAATAAGGACATAAATAAGCAACCAACAAAGCTAGGCTATTACGGCTATTACACATATTACATCCACTGGGCATCAAAATTCGCCAACAGTGCAAATATAGGGAACAAAGCAGCATATTACATACACTGACCGTCTAAATTGGCCACCAGTGCAAATAAACGTGGCATCAAAACAAGTCATAACTGAAACAACCTCAGAAGATTTCAAGAAACATTATCATGGGTATCCACCATGCTGGCAATAAGCTTAGCAAGCTTATTAGCTTTCTCCTATTTGGCGCTAAAATCCTCCAACGCTTGTTATTGCACCAGAAAGTATGCATCTGAATTCTCCAGGGACTTTCGCAGTCCTTCAGCTTCTTGTCACAGCACAGCTGATCGATTTCTTTCAGCTCGTAATTGAGACTCAAGAAACCGAACTGATTCAGACAGTGACTTCAAAGAGCTTCTGCCAGCGGTAGTGGCCAGTAACTCGAACACTACACCAAGACATGACCTTGGGGTTGTCTCACGGTCTCCAGGATAGTTTTCCTTAGTTGTTTTATCAGCTTTTATGGAGACCAACAAGAATATCTCACTATCCTGAACCTTATCTGCATTACTTCCTTTACCATTGCTTAATAAGGTACTCTTCGCCAATATTCTGTCAGCATTCTAAAAGAAGGAACAAGTAGACACAGGTTTAGCATGTAGTATATGAAACTCATTTCGGTGAACCAGTTTAGTAGTATGGTGGACAAGATTAAACTTACAAGTCTTCTATTGCCAAGTAGTACATAATAAAAGCATCAAACAAACATATATCTATGTCCTATGGTCACTGCATTGTCTTGCCAAATCAAAATAGAGACACGGTTCAAATCATATCAGTTCAAGACAAAGCAGCATTGAAAGAATACAAGTGTGGGAAACTACACGGCGCAACAAGATTCCAGATGGGTACCATGGGTATACATGTACAACAACACTATTGGATCTGTTGTGATGGTTTTAAACGAAGATATACCTTAGGGTCGTCGGGATGTGGCGAAGATGGCGTCGGGAGAGAGAGAAGAGAGGCATACCCGGGTGATGAAGGAGTCATCGTCGGAGGAGGAACCGCTGGAGAGGTCATTGAAGAAGACCATGGCGACCCCAGCGGTAGGAAGCGAGATGGCGAGAGCGAGGAAGCAAGCGAGGAAGCGGCTATAGCTTAGGAAGGAAGCAAGGAGGAAATAGGGGAAATGTGACTTGTGGTCAGGAGAAAAGGGGGTGGGGAAGGGGGGCGGGGGTACATATTTCGGCGGTAGGCCAAAAAATTCAAAATATGGAGGGAAACTTTGCGCGCGGTGCCGCCGGACACCATTCACTTTGAACGATTGTGTGCATCGCAAACGATTCTTCTACTTTACGCATGGGAGGAGTTTGATAATTCCAATTTTGATGGAAATTTACCCGGGTACTGTCCTCATCCACGTCATTGCATAATTGTCGGAGGGATTGACCACGGGTAGCCTCATCAACTACCTATAGTATTTCAAGATATCTGGGCTAGCTGTGCCCCTCATACCTTCTGGACGCAAGGCCGACCTTTTGGGCCGTCTGGTCCAACGTTCCAACTGCCAGAAGACGGCGTTCCCCCAACAGGCGGCTCCAGGGAGCCGGCATCTAGCAGGCGGCCCTGCGCCCCCTCAAAGTTTGCATCCAATCAACCACGACGAGACGAGGCGTGGCTACAGTGCGATCTGCCACCCCCGAATCCAGGGCGGAATGTGGCCACAGTGCGGGTGTATCATGCGGACACCCCTCGCCTGGCGCGGCATTGTTGCCATGCAGCCCGTGACATCACCTGCGTTAGAGGGAGACACGCTCCCACGACGGGCGGTCGGTATGGCCCGCAGGCGGCGGGCCCTACCTATCCGCGAGCCACTAGAAGATGGTGAATCCCCAATAGGGGGCGTCGAGGGCGGGCCGACTCCTAGCAGGCGGCCCACCCTTCCCTCAGAGTCTGTGCACCATTAAGCTAATGAGACGGGGTGTGGCTACAATGGGCGCCCGTCAGGCAGCGGACTGTAGCCATGCGTTCCCCGATAAAGCCTCCGTCATCAGAGGCAAGGCTACAGTATAAAGTAGTCAACCTAGATCGCAGGCGGCGGGCCCTATTTGTCAGCCAAGTCCACGACAGCCGACAGGACCCACCAAGTGGCGGGCCCCAGCAGCCGGTGGAGAAGCCGACGCCTAGGGACACTGACGGCTGGGTCCTACACCCGGCCGGATTACTATTGTACCCCTGGGGGTAGGCCTATATTAACCCCCCAGGCTTCCCCATGCAAGAGGTTCCGAACCTTTGCCATCATACACACACCCATAGAAGGAGAAGCTAGAGCTAGCCTTGCTCTTCTTTCTCCTCTAGCCGAAACAGCTCAAGGAGCACTCTTGTAGCTACTCAATTGACGATAGTCATGATGCGGAGCCCCCGCAGAGCAGGACTAGGGGTGTTATCTCCACGGAGAGCCCCGAACCTAGGTAAATCTCGTAGGCGTTCGAGATATCACTCACTCTCGCTTCCAGGGCCCGGCGACGTACGCCTATCCCTCTCCATGATAAGCCACCCCCTGGCATATGTCGCATGATATCCCCGACATTTGGCGCCCACCGTGGGGCTAAGTGCGCCGTCGTCCGGAAACACGTTCTGGACGGGAACCCTCTTCCTTTCTGGCGAGCGCAGCCAGCCCGGCACGCCTGATGGCGTTTGTGCCGACGCGCTTCGCGGCGTGGAAGCCGCTTGCGCTGCAAGCGGTCTCGCTGATCTCATCGGCGGGATCCGCCTCTCTGACGAGCCAGCACCCGACGCGGGAGCAGCCAGCTCCGAGAGCTGCCTCGTCGACCTCCTCGGCCAGCTCCACATCGCCGACGAGCCCGCCTCCGACCTGGAGTCTATTGGCTCCACCAACCAGCCCGTCGAGATGCTCATCGACTTTGACGCGGCATTCGCTGATGCTTTCCCCGACCACGTGGTGGTCATCGACGACCCGCTCCCTCCTACGATCAGCGGTGCCAGTGCCAGCACCATCACGGAGGTGCTGGTCACTAGCCACGACGGAGCCTCAAATGGGGACGGCCAGGACCCGCTGCAGGCAGCGGTGCGGGGTCTGTCCGCTCCCATAGTTGCGGGCGCCGATGGCTCGGCGCTGGAAACGTTCCGCGTCTCGCTTCTCGACAGCGCCAACAAGCTGGCGACCATGAGGCGCCTCACTGAAGCCTACCAGCGCGAGATCGACCGCGTCGTGTGTGGCACACCGGCTGCTGACGGGCCTAGCCGGGTGGGCACGGTCCAACAGCGCGGCGCTGCCATGGCCAGCATGATGGGGCCGAACGCCTGGTCTACGTCACCCCAATGGAGAATTTACGCGCCGCCCAGGCGGCAACAGATGAGCTGGACCACGTGGAAGGCGACGAGAGTATAGGTTTTGGGTCGGATTATAATGTACTAGTATCAAGGTGAATGTAAACGAGAACTGCACATTCATATTATCAAATGAGGATATTACTTTCGACAGCATATTGTGAAAACCAGACTGGCTTGTAGTGCATGCTTTGGTGCGCTGCCGTTATCTCAGTCTATGAGCGAGCGGTATGGGAGTCGTTTGCTAGTGCAAACTATCTGATTTCTGTACTACTACCTCCGTCTAGGTGAATAAGTCATTCGCGTAGTTCTAGGTCGACGATTTAACTATCTAAATATATATTATATGTGCCAAAAAATATATATTTAGAAACTACATCCGTGTAGAAATCTAGTGATATATTTTTCATGACATATAATGCATATTTAATTCCTCAAATCGATGACCTAGAACTACGCGAATGACTTATTCACCTAGACGGAGGTAGTAGCATGTTGTCCGAAGAAATTGTTTCGCCATCGGGTTTCGATCCTTTAGGTGCGTATAACTTGTCTTGTTGTGATGTACTGTTCAAATATTCTAACTGAACTAATGAGTGTGTCTTGCATTAAATCACTGCTATGATGTTTCTACTTACAAGTAATAAAACATATGAACTACTCTCTCCGTCTCATAATTCTTGTCTTAGATTTGTCTAGATAGCGAAATATCTAATACTAAAACATGACTAGATACATCTGTATTTAGACAAATCAAAGAAAAAAAATTGGGACGAAGGAAGTACAATCGCAATTGGCTCCTCCCCAAATCAATAGATCTCAAGGTCGATAGGGTGGGGGAGCGAGCGACCATACTTACCTTGACACCCTGATCGCAACATGCTCCTCCCCTCACTACAACACAACTGTTGAACGAAGGCATTTTGTCAAGGGCGTTTTGTTTAAACGCCTCCAATCGTGCTTAAAGGAGGCACTTCACAGAATCGCCTCGGATGGATGCTACTTTGGAGGCATTTTTCTAGAATGTCTTCAAACGACAAAGATTTAGAGGCGATTCTACAAAACGCCTGCAATCGACAGGGATTTCGAGGCGATTATACATAACGCCTCCGATTGACAAGGATTTTGAGGCGATTGTATAAATACCTCCTAATTGATTGAGGCGTTGTCTCAAAAATCGCCTAGACTGGAGCTGCGCGGCTGGATCTCCGACTAGCAGCGGCAAAACGCCTTGCTAGCAACATATTTGCCATACTCACATTATTAGCGGCAGAACATGGAGAGGGCGCATGTTGGCACACCATCTAATCAACCGAAGTTCTGTTAAGACTAAACCATGGGCTACTACCGGAGACGGCCCAACCGAAGAAGCCCAGGAGGTGGTTCAACTCGACAAGCGACTGACACAGCCAGCCCAGCGATATGCATCAGACGAGTGGGTCAAGCGACTTATATATCGACGTGTCCCAGCTACCGTGTCATTTGGCTATTGGTTGAACGGCTTGGCCGTCAGCTTGTAACAGAACAGAGCAGCGACTAGCTACTAAATTCGAATCACCAGAGCAATTCACCTGTCGATCCCCCAATTCATGGTGAATTCCTAGCTAGCTGCTAACAATTGGTACTCAGAGCCAAAAATTTCCCACCCACGCTGGAGAATACTAATGACACGCGGCTGGCGGCAGTGGCGGCGCGCCGCTGGCAGGAACTCATGGATCACCTAACGCCTGAGGTCAAGGCGATTTATGAGACGATTACTTAGGCAAGCGAGGCGGATCATCTCCGCCACCAGAAGGAGCTCGACGCTCTTGTCGTGAATACCGTGGGGAGCGCGGTGGAGGCGGCAGTGTCGCGCTCGGTTGGAGCGGCGGTCGATAAGGCCGCTGAGGCGGCGATGGAGACCGTTGTCAACGACCTCCAGGCGTACATCGATGCATAGCAAAGGGCACCTCCTTCCGCACTGGAGAGATGGATGGGTGCGAGCGCTCGCTGAAGGGGTCGCCAGATGTAGGGGCCGCAGGGCTCCGTGCATCTACGCAAGTTCGGGGTACAGGTATGTCTGCGCTGTACATTCCACCTCCAGCTCGAGGTACAACAGAATTACCCCGCCCAACATCTTCCTTCTCCAGTTTACCGAATCGCGTGCGTTGATACGTCTCCAACGTATCTATAATTTTTTATTATTCCATGCTATTATATTATCTGTTTTGGATGTTTAATGGGCTTTATTATAAACTTTTATATTATTTTTGGGACTAACCTACTAACCCAAGGCCCAGTGCAAATTGTTATTTTTTGCCTATTTCAGTGTTTCGCAGAAAATTAATATCAAACGGAGTCCAAACGGAATGAAACCTTCGCGAGGATCGTTTTTGGAACAAACGCAACACAGAAGACATGGAGTACACGCCAGGGAAGCCACGAGGTGGCCACGAGGCAGGGGGCGCGCCCCCCATCCTCGTGGGCCCCTCGTAGCTCCACCGACATACTTCTTCGTCCTATATATACTCATATACCCTGAAAACATCCGAGAGCACGACGAAACAATAATTCCACCGCCGCAACCTTCTGTACCTATGAGATCCCATCTTGGGGCCTGTTCCGGAGCTCCACCGGAGGGGGCATCGATCACGGAGGGCTTCTACATCAACACCATAGACTCTTCGATGAGTTATGAGTAGTTTACCACAGACCTTTGGGTCCATAGTTATTAGCTAGATGGCTTCTTCTCTCTCTTTGGATCTCAATACAAAGTTCTTCGCGATCTTCTTGGAGATCTATTCGATGTAATTCTTTTTGCGGTGTGTTTGTCGAGATCCGATGAATTGTGGGTTTATGATCAAGATTATCTATGAACAATATTTGGTTCTTCTTTGAATTTTTATATGCATGATTTAAATATCTTTGCATGTATCTTCGAATTATCAGTTTGGTTTGGCCTACTAGATTGATCTTTCTTGCAATGGGAGAAGTGCTTAGCTTTGGGTTCAATCTTGCGGTGTCCTTTCCCAGTGACAGCAGGGGAAGCAAGGCACGTATTGTATTGTTGCCATCGAGGATAAAAAGATGGGGTTTATATCATATTGCATGAGTTTATCCCTCTACATCATGTCATCTTGCTTAAGGTGTTACTCTATTCTTATGAACTTAATACTCTAGATGCATGTTGGATAGCGGTCGATGTGTGGAGTAATAGTAGTAGATGCAGAATCGTTTCGGTATACTTGTCACGGATGTGATGCCTATATACATGATCATGCCTAGATATTCTCATAACTATGCGCTTTTCTATCAATTGCTCGACAGTAATTTGTTCACCCACCATAGAATCTGCTATCTTGAGAGAAGCCACTAGTGATCCTATGGCCCCCGGGTCTATCTTCCATCATATTAATCTTCCATCAACTAGTTATCTTTACTGTTCTTTTATTTTGCAATCTTTACTTTTCAATCTATACAACAAAAATACCCAAAATATTTATCTTATTATCTCTATCAGATCTCACTTTTGCAAGTGGCCGAGAAGGGATTAACAACCCCTTTATCGCGTTGGTTGCAAGGTTCTTATTTTTTTGTGCAAGTACGAGGAACTTGCGTGTAGTCTCCTACTGGATTGCTACCTTGGTTCTCAAAAACTTAGGAAACTACTTACGCTACTTTGCTGCATCACCCTTTCCTCTTCAAGGGAAAAACAACGCATGCTCAAGAGGTAGCATGCGTCGGAGTGGCTCATCGTCTTCGTCAGGCCGTTTTGGGCATGGGAAATTACCATCCGTCGATTTTCCGAGGTTTGGTGGAGAAAATACAAAGCTATGGCAGACTCGGTGCGAGGACTATTTTGATATGTTTGACATTGATCCGGACTTGTGGATTGCGGTGGCTGCGATGCAGTTTGAAGGCCCGGCAGCGCGTTGGTTATCTTCAGTACAACACAAGTTTGTCCGATCGTCTTGGGAAGATTTTTGTGTTGCTGTGATCAACCGTTTTGGCCGCAATCAGCACCAATCCCTAGTGCGCAAGATGTATCGTCTGCATCAGACCGGCTCTGTGGAGGAGTACATAACTCAATTTGTATGTACTTATGGATCAGTTGACTGCGTATGAGCCTGGACCAAATATGCTACATTATACCACCCGGTTTGTGGATGGATTGAAGCACAACGTCAGAATGATAGTAGATGTCCAATGTCCTGTTGATTTGGACATGGCCTACTCAATTGCTTCGGTGCAAGAGGAAGTTGGTAACAATGAGCCAGACTACAGCAAGCGCTCTTACTCTTTTGCTTCATCTAGACAGTACAGACAGCAACCTGATAATAAGGTACAAACAAATGCTACAAATGGGGATTCTCATAAAGGAACAACTGTTTCAGAGGATAAGTTAGCGACTCTCAAAGCATATTGCAGAGCCAAGGGTCTGTGCTACATCTGTGGTGAAAAATGGGGCAGAGAACATAGGTGCAATACTACAGTGCAATTACATGTAGTGCAGGAATTGTTGGAATTTTGTGCATCGGAATCGCCTGCTTCTGACGAGAGTGATATGGATTTAATGGTGTTATCTGCAGAAACACAATCAGCTAGTCCAACTAACAGTGCTATTCGACTAACTTGTGAGGTTGCAGGACAGGAAGTAGTCTTCTTATTGGATTCTGGTAGCTCACATTCATTTCTTAGTGATAGATTGGCAGGTCATTTAGTGGGTCGGCAACCTTTGAGCAAGGTGCAGAAAGTCGGGATCGCTGGAGGGGGACAACTCGAATGCTTTGCTAGGATTCCTAACTGTGGATGGTCAGTGGGGGGCATCAGTTTGTTACTGATTTCAAAATCATATCTCTGCAACATTATGATGGGATTATTGGGATGGATTGGCTCTCAGCTCAGGGAACTATGAGTGTTAATTGGTTACAAAAATGGCTATCCTTTGATTACAAGGGCACAAAAATGGTTCTACAAGGAGATCTGCCATCTGAGTATGAATTCATTGTGGTAGAACTACAACTTATCCAAGACACACAAGAAACAAAAGTGATTGGGATGGATGATGTACCTGAAGAAATTCAACAAGTCATTGCTTCCTTTGCTGATATTTTTGAGGAACCTATTGGTCTTCCTCCTCATCGCTCATGTGATCATAAAATACCACTGGTGGAGGGAGCTGATGGCTTCTCGCCCCTCGTTGGTTACCCCAAGTGGAAGGTTGAGATGTAGCGTAGCGGCAAATTTCCCTTGGCAAAGATACCAAGGATCGAATCCCGTGAGACTCCGAGGGTCGACAAGTAGGTGTCAACGGCGCCAGAAACTTAGCTATTGACGGGACCTGCACACAGATACAGATAACTTTCCTCCCAACGAGTACAGAGAGGTTGTCAATCCCTCCGGCCTTGTTGTTTACAAAGGATCAAACACAAGAGATAATAATGATAGCTATGACTGCAACTAGGAAATAAAAACAGGAAGTAAATAGAAGGTGTGATCAGCGGTGGTAATATGGACCGGGGTCCCATGATGTTCACTAGTGATGTCTCTCTCCCAAAAGACGATAAAACAGCAAAGCGAGGTAAACAAATTACAGCTGGGCAATTGACAGGATTATGTGCGCAAACCAATGCTAACTATGCTGCAAAGAAAGGTAGAGGCTCAAAAGCATGGGCGGTACGCCAAGGCAAGTAGACCGAAATCCATCTGCATCTACTACTAATCATCCACCTTGAGATATCTATCCAGAACATCTCGCTAGTATTAAGTTGCGAATCCCACCCAAAGTGTAAACTCAAAGCAATAGACAACTACAATAAAAGAACTTTGCGTAAAGTAAACAATCCTTGCACCCGCAAGTACAAGCACCGTTGTTTTCTCCCTTGTGGCAACAGCACATCCCCTAGACTCATGTTTCTGTCACTCAAGCTAGTCATCAGGGGGCATGAACCCACAATCAAGCATAACGCTCCCTCCTGGAGTTACTACCTACTACTTGGCCAAAGCAATAAACAGCAACGGAGAACATGCAAGAATTACTCAAGAACAAAGATATAAAAGAGGTGAATCAAATATATTACTCAAACACAATCTGAACATAGTCTCATAATCCATCAGATCCCAGCAAACTCAGCAAAGCAACAGCAGAAAGATTACATATGTGCCTCGATCATGTAGGGCAGCTCACGAGGTCTAAACCATGAAGAGCAAAGAGGGGAGGAGAACATCACATAGCTACTGATCATGGACCCATGGTCCAAGGTGGACTACTCACGACTCATCCGGGAAGCGTCCATGGTGGTGGAGAAGCTCCCGGTGGTGGTTCTCCCCTCCGGCAGGGTGCTGGGAAGAGTTCTCTTGATGCTCCCGATCTTGGAAGCGCTGCGGCGGCGGAACAGAGGCGAGATCGCGAAAAGGGTTCTGTCCTCGAGGGTTTCGGGACGAGAGGGATATATATGCGAAGGGGGGCAGCCGGAGGCGGAGCAGGGGCCCCAGGCGCCCCCCTGGCGCGGCCAGGGGTGGGGCCGCGCCAGGTGGCCGCCTGGGCCTCCCCTGGCTCCCCTCTGCCCCATCTTTGGTTCTTCGCGAATCTTCCTGTATGCTGATTTTTCCTATATTTTTTCTGGAATTTTTGGAGCACTTTTAATATGGGGGAAACCTGAAATAGAAAAACAGCAGAAAACAGGAACTGGCACTGTGGTGCACTAAGTTAATAGGTTAGTCCAAATATGATCAAAAGTGTATGGAAGTGCATCAATATCATAGCAATATCACACAAAAGAAGCATGGAGCAAGCAGAAATTATAGATACGTTTTGGACGTATCAAGATCCCCAAGCTTAATTCCTGCTCGTCCTCGAGTAGGTAAATGATAACAAGCATAATTTCTGTGGTGACATGCTACCAACCATATAAGAACTTTTTAAGTAAAGCAATCAAGGCATGTAATTCAATTTAAGTCATAACAAGCAAGAGTCTATATTAGCATTGTAACAAGCAACATAAGAACATAAAGGTGCAAGAGCTCTCGCTGTCCGTGACTCGAATGTCTCCAAATGGTGTTTGCGTGCAAGAAAGGGGATAGGGATATACGAGAGAGTAAAACATAGTTTTTGTATTGTTGAGAACTTAATCTACTAAAGTTTCACACTTGGTCTTCTTTGGAATCTTATCTTGACTCATCCCCAGACCACTAGCCAGGTACAAGTCAAAATGATCCACTCTCTTTTGATATTTTGAGCACTCATGCAATGGATGAGCGTAAGCAAGAAAGTTGACACTTAGGATGGCAAAGAGAGAAAAATGATGAAGGGGGGAGACAAAAAAGGTGTGAAAGGCTCACATCAATGAGGACAATCATAGGCGAGAGAAAGCCAAATGATAGATATGATGTGAGGAGTAGGGATTACCATGCAACGGATGCACATATGAGCTAAGGTAAGCTCTCCAATGGAACTAGTGGGGGTGCATCCAACTTGCTCGCTCAAGAAGACCTAGAGCTCTTTTGAGGAGGCTCATCATTGGAATATACAAGACAAGTTCTATAGTGTGAAGGTCCCCACATAGTTATATGCATGAATGATAATCTCTATGGAGTACAAGGTATAAGATGGAGTACGAGTGTGGATCTCTCAAAAGGAATAGTAGTGTGCCCCCTTCTCTCTGTTTATTTCTTTTTCTCTTTTTTCTATTTTATTTTTATTTTATTTTTTGCCTCAATGGCTCTTTCTATTTAACTCTCATTTGTCCTCTTTGGGATCTTTTGATTTTGTCCTCTTTGGGATCTTTTCCTCACTTTAGGGGCAACACTCTATGTATTACAAGAAGTATAGAAGATCTTTCACACTTTACAAAAGTACTCAACATAAAGAAAATGAAACTATCATGATGTATGCAAATGTATGCCTCTGCCGGTGTAGCAGGATATGCAATGATACTAGCGCGTCATGTAGCAATGATTAGGGCAAGGCCCAACTAGCATGCGGCTCATCGATCAAGCAAAAAGCATGTATGACATGAAGATCAAGTCATGAGAAGATGGATGTTGCATGGCAATGTATCTCGGAAAGGCTATGGAAATGCCTTGATAGGTAGGTATGGTGGCTGTTTTGAGGAAGGATATAATGAGGCTTATGATGACAGAGCGTATCGTGCCAAGGATTTGGATGCACCGGCGAAGTATGCGCCAACTCTCGAGGTGAGAAAGGGCAATGCACGGTACCGAAGAGGCTAGAAAAATATGGCTAGGTGGAAGTGTCAACTTTCAAATACTCACATTAGTCCGAAGAACTCATGCACTTATTATCGGTAACTCTCAATCTAATTAGGAGGTTCACAAAGAGACAAGTACCTCGAGGAGGAGTGTATGGGGGTTTGCTTATCCTTGCGCATCCTCGACTCATGGTACGTGAGTGTACTCTAATATTTGATCCCTCCAAAGATTAGTGATCCATCTAGTAGCTAAAGTTCTCAACTATTTTGTAGGTTTTCGAAAATAAACACGGATTGCCCAACATACGACATCTATCACTAATAGGCTAAAGCTCTTGACACCAAAAGTTCAGACATTACTCATGGCAATACCTCAAAACTATTGCAAGTTACTACTAAAATTAAATAGCAACCTCAATTACCAACTTTAAGTTAAGACACACAACTCAGTGCAACAGGCAAACTCTCTTAACAAGATAAACATGAAAACTCAAGAGAGTTCAGCAACCAACTAAACAAAAGCTCTTTAAAAAGAAAAGCATGAAAACTAAGAGCTAAACATGACAGCAGCTATGGAAAGACAAAGAACACACACAGCAAAGATAAGCATGAAAATCCTATGTTGTGTTCTAGGTTGAAGTGGAGCGTGTTTCTCTCCCACACAAAGAAAGTTGGGTTCTAACTTGTTATGAACAGCAAGCAAAGCTAAAGAAAATTGAAAAAAAAAAGAAACTAAGAGCAAGACGCTCCAAGCATAGCACATAACGCATGAAGTGATAAGAATATAGTGGAACGAAAGACGAACTGATAATTGTTGATGGAGAAGGGGATGCATGGGGGCATCCCCAAGCTTAGATGCTTGAGTCTTCTTGAATATTTCTTGGGGTGCACGGGGGCATCCCCAAGCTTGAGAATTTGACCCTCCTGAATCTTCTTTTATCATCTTCCCTCGCACACTTGAAAACTCCCTTCATACATAACTCATCATAATCTGATTAGCGAGGTTAGTACGCACAATAAAATAATTTTTCCCTACTGGAAATAAAGATAATCTTGAAGAGCTACTGTTTCTCAAGATTGCCAAAAGGTTTTTGCAAAGAAAAAGCAAGCTCAAGGTTTGCAAAACGAAGAAAAGGCAAAACAGGACAGAATCTGTGAAAAACAGACCAGCAGGTAGTAAATAATTTTTTCGGGGCACTTCTGCAACTCAAATCAAAAAACTCAGAACAGACGCTCGAAAGCCAATTGTATAGAGCACGCTGTCAAAAAAAATCAGATCAAAAAGATGATCTGGTGATTTTATTCGAATTTTTCTGTCCAAGGACAGAATCTGTTTTCTAGACAACACGTCACAACTTTTGAACTTTCTTGCAATCAGAGGCTAAACTTGGCACAAAGCTGAAAAGGAAAGATACAATGATGATGCTACTGTAGTAACAAACATCAAGACACAACAAAAGCAAAATAAAACCTAATTCGTTGTGGGCTGCCTCCCAAAAGCGCTTTCTTTTATGCCTTTAAGCTAGGCATGATGCAAAAAGATCAAGTTGTATCAATTGAACCATCATCAAGATCATCAAGAATTACCTTTTTGGCTTTGATTGAGGAGAAAGTAGTTCCTAAAGTGTCAAGGATTTCCTCAATCTTGTCTATCCTAGAAGAATCCAAGTCATGGGATTTGATGGTCTCCAAAGTTTTGAGAATTTTATGCATGGAGCTATCAAGCCTATTCAAATTCCCTTGGATCTTACGGTCCAACTCATTTATCTTATTAATACTTGGCATCTCTAGCTCTATCTTTTTAAGTTTTTTCATAATGTGAGCTAGGGTAATGTCCTCTTGAATGCTAACAACAGGGGATTTCCAACAAGATTTTCCATAATACTAAGAGATTCCCAAACTGGGGCTTCTAGGAAATTTCCATTGATAGCAGAATCTAGAATAAACCTATTCCAAGAAGTAATTCCAACATAAAAATTTCTAAGCAGGATAGTAGTAGATTGCTTCTTGGTGGCTCTTTTTTTAGAATCATTAATTCTATACCAAGCATCTTTTAGACTTTCACCACCTCTTTGTTTAAAGGTGAGCACTTCTGCCTCACCAAAGGCAAAAGGACCAGACATAATGCCAACTAAAAGCAGGATAACTACTTTTGTGATTTTTGATAAAGGACACTAAAGCAAAAACTGAAAGGTAAACTAACAAGACTAAAAAGCAAAGATAAAAGATAGCGTGCAACTCCCCTATCTTGAAGAGTGGAGTCCCCGGCAACGGCGCCAGAAACTTGCTTGATGGCTTCTCGCCCCTCGTTGGTTACCCCAAGTGGAAGGTTGAGAAGTAGCGTAGCGGCAAATTTCCCTTGGCAAAGATACCAAGGATCGAATCCCGTGAGACTCCGAGGGTCGACAAGTAGGTGTCAACGGCGCCAGAAATTTAGCGGTTGACGGGACCTGCACACAGATACAGATAACTTTGCTCCCAACGAGTACAGAGAGGTTGTCAATCCCTCCGGCCTTGTTGTTTACAAAGGATCAAACACAAGAGATAATAATGATAGCTATGACTGCAACTAGGAAATAAAAACAGGAAGTAAATAGAAGGTGTGATCAGCGGTGGTAATATGGACCGGGGTCCCATGATGTTCACTAGTGATGTATCTCTCCCAAAAGACGATAAAACAGCAAAGCGAGGTAAACAAATTACAGCTGGGCAATTGACAGGATTATGTGCGCAAACCAATGCTAACTATGCTGCAAAGAAAGGTAGAGGCTCAAAAGCATGGGCGGTACGCCTAGGCAAGTAGACCGAAATCCATCTGCATCTACTACTAATCATCCACCTTGAGATATCTATCCAGAACATCTCGCTGGTATTAAGTTGCGAATCCCACCCAAAGTGTAAACTCAAAGCAATAGACAACTGCAATAAAATAACTTTGCGTAAAGTAAACAATCCTTGCACCCGCAAGTACGAGCACCGTTGTTTTCTCTCTTGTGGCAACAGCACATCCCCTAGACTCATGTTTCTGTCACTCAAGCTAGTCATCAGGGGGCATGAACCCACAATCAAGCATAACGCTCCCTCCTGGAGTTACTACCTACTACTTGGCCAAAGCAATAAACAGCAACGGAGAACATGCAAGAATTACTCAAGAACAAAGATATAAAAGAGGTGAATCAAATATATTACTCAAACACAATCTGAACATAGTCTCCTAATCCATCAGATCCCAGCAAACTCAGCAAAGCAACAGCAGAAAGATTACATATGTGCCTCGATCATGTAGGGCAGCTCACGAGGTCTAAACCATGAAGAGCAAAGAGGGGAGGAGAACATCACATAGCTACTTATCATGGACCCATGGTCCAAGGTGGACTACTCACGACTCATCCGGGAAGCGTCCATGGTGGTGGAGAAGCTCCCGGTGGTGGTTCTCCCCTCCGGCAGGGTGCCGGGAAGAGTTCTCCTCATGCTCCCGATCTTGGAAGCGCTGCGGCGGCGGAACAGAGGCGAGATCGCGAAAAAGGGTTCTGTCCTCGAGGGTTTCGGGACGAGAGGGATATATGTGCGAAGGGGGGCGGCCAGAGGCGGAGCAGGGGCCCCAGGCGCCCCCCTGGCGCGGCCAGGGGTGGGGCCGCGCCAGGTGGCCGCCTGGGCCTCCCCTGGCTCCCCTCTGGCCCATCTTTGGTTCTTCGCGAATCTTCCTGTACGCTGATTTTTCCTATATTTTTCCTGGAATTTTTGGAGCACTTTTAATATGGAGGAAACCTGAAATAGAAAAACAGCAGAAAACAGGAACTGACACTGTGGTGCACTGAGTTAATAGGTTAGTCCAAATATGATCAAAAGTGTATGGAAGTGCATCAATATCATAGCAATATCACACAAAAGAAGCATGGAGCAAGCAGAAATTATAGATACGTTTTGGACGTATCAGGAGCTCGTCCTGTTAACATTAGACCATACAGGTATTCCCCTGAGCAAAAGACAGAAATAGAACGACAAGTGAAAGAAATGCTAGCCTACGGTGTAATTTCGCCTAGCACTAGTCCGTTTGCCTCCCCAATCATTTTGGTTTAGAAAAAGGATAGCACATGGCGACTCTGTGTTGATTACAGACAACTGAACATTTGACACTGAAGACTAAATATCCTCTGCCCGTGATAGATGAATTTCTCGATGAATTATCAGGCGCCTCATGGTTTTCCAAATTGGACCTTCGTGTTGGGTATCATCAGATCCGTTTGGCTCCCGGGGAAGAATACAGGACGACCTTTCATACACATAATGGTCACTATGAGTTTAATATGGTATCGTTTGGGCTGACGGGACGGCCATCTACATTACAAGGAGAGATGAATGTTACTCTAGCGCATGTGGACCGTGTCTGTGCAGTCGTATTCTTTGATGATATAATGTTGTTCAGTGCTACCTTAGAGGAACATGTGCAACACCTCAAGCAAGTTTTGCAACTACTCAGGCAACATCAGTGGAGAGTTAAAGAGTCAAAGTGTGCATTCACCCAGCGTAGCATATCCTATCTAGGCTTTGTGGTCAGTGTGAAGGAATACATTCGCCCAGCATAGCATATCATATTTGTTAGTAAGGGATTGGGATCAAAGAATCGTGGATTGTCCACTTATGAGAAGGAATACCTGGCGATTTTATTGGCTGTTGAGCAGTGGCGCACATACTTACAACATTCTGAGTTTTTGATTTTTACTGATCACTGCAGTTTGGCCCATCTGGAAGACCATCGCTTACATACTCCCTGGCAACAGAAAGTGTTCACTAAGTTGCTAGGTCTGTACTTCAAGATCAAATACAAAAAAGGGTCTGAGAATCGGGTTGCTGATGCTTTATCTCGCAGACCACATCATGAGTCTGAATTGTTAGCAATCACTTGTCAGCACCTAGCTTGGTTGCAGGATGTGTGCCAACATGATCAAGAAGCGCAAGAATTGCTTACGAGATTGGCTATTCGCTCTGACTCTGAAGATGATTTTTCTCTGCAAAATGGATTGATCGGGTACAAGCAGCGATTGTAGTTGCCTAATGGCTCGCCCATGACAGTGAAAATTATTGAGGCTTTCCATGCTAGTCCCCTGGGAGGACATTCAGGTGTGCCAGTCACCTTGCACAAGCTCAAGAAATTATTCTATTGGAAGGGCATGAGTAATCAGGTGCATAAGATGGTGCAAGAATGCTTGATCTATCAACGTGCTAAACCAGATCATGCTAAATACCCCGGACTTCTTGCCCCTTTGCCTGTTCCTTCTCGGTATTGGCAACTACTTACTATGGATTTTGTTGAAGTCCTTCCAAAATCAGGTCGTTTAATTGCATTCTAGTGGTTGTGGACAAGTTGTCCAAGTATGCACATTTTATTGGGCTTCAGCATCCCTTTATTGTGTCCACGGTGACTACAGCGTTCATGGACAACATATACAAGCTTCACGGGATGCCTGAATCAATTGTTACTGATCGTGATCGTATCATTACCAGTCGTTTTTGGCGAGGGATTGCTGCTCTGACAGGCACTAAGCTCAAGATGAGTTCTTCCCATCACCCTCAGACTGACGGACAGTCAGAGCGCGTGAATCAGTGCGTGGAAGCCTTTCTTCGATGTTTCATGCATGCATGCCCGACTAAGTGGACGCAGTGGCTGTCGCTTGTGGAGTATTGGTATAAGACCAGTATGAATTCCTCTCTGCAAGGGAAATCTCCATTTGAGACTCTGTATGGTCATTCTCCTCGTCAGTTTGGCATATCAGATGCAGACGCTTGTTCAGTGCTAGAACTGTCCACTTGGCTCCAAGATCGTGCACTCATGCTAAGCTGTTGCAGCAGCATTTGGAACGTGTGCGCGTCCGTATGAAAAATTAGGCAGACAAGAAGAGATCTGACAGGGTATTTCAAGTGGGTGATTCTGTCTTTATGAAACTATAGCCATATGTACAGTCTTCTGTTGCTCCCGGTGCACATCATAAGCTTCTTTTCAAGTTTTATGGTCCCTTCAAGATACTGGAGTGCATTGGCCTTCTGCTTATCGCGTGCAACTTCCTCCTCATAGCAAAATTCATCCAGTTTTGCATGTGTCTCAACTGAAGAAAGCATTGGGGCCTCATTGTCAGGTACAATCTGATCTTCCTCCTGTTGATACACAACTTGCTATCTCTGTCAGAGTGCTGCAGTGGCGTCTCCGTCAAGCTGGTGAGCGAGCAGTTCCTTAAGGTCTTATTCAATGGTCTGATCAGCCGGAGTCATTAGCAACTTGGGAGGATCTGGAGGCGTTGAAGCAACGTTTTCCTCAAGCAGCCGCTTGGGGACAAGTGACATTTCAAGGGAATGGGAATGTTAAGACTAAACCATGGGCTACTACAGGAGACGGCCCAACCGAAGAAGCCCAGGAGGTGGTTCAGCCCGACGAGCGACTGAGACAGCCAGCCCAGCGATATGCATCAGACGAGTGGTCAAGTGAACTATATATCGACGTGTCCCAGCTACTGTGCCATTTGGCTATTGGTTGAACGGCTTGGCCGTCAGCTTGTAACAGAACAGAGCAGCGACTAGCTACTGAATTCGAATCACCGGAGCAATTCCCCAGTCGATCCCCCAATCCATGTTGAATCCCTAGCTAGCTGCTAACAAGTTCATAGGGGATTTTTGTATGGACCAATCCGACGAGGCCCAGCGGTGTAAAATGGATGATTCATTGTCTTTGAGCAAGGAAGAAATAGAGAAGTTATGGTCACCGCTACGTCTCGCCGGAGTTGGGAGAGAAATACAAAAAATCTGCCTCGTCACTTGCTGAAAACAAAATTAAACGAATTTGTCATCTTAGCCTGAACAGGTGAAGCTAATGATGCATGGTTCCTGAAGATTCATATGACGGAGTAGATGTATTTTGGCGGCGGGGCTGACTCATCAGTTCGTTCGCTGCGTCTCAGCCAAAGCAGTTTTTTTAACTCATACTGCTTAAGGAACGGGAGTTTGACCACCTTACAAAGACAGGGCAACCACTTTTTTTTAGCATCGGTACAGACGCAAGCGCTCATATACACGCGCATACACTCACCCCTATGAACGCACACACGCACACCCTACCCCTATGAGCACCTTCGAGAGACTGAGCCGGCATATCATCTTGAGATTTACGAAGTCACCGTAGGCGCCTCGTCGTCGACGGGAACGTCTCCTCCCATTGAAAGCGCATTGCCGGAAATCCTGAAATAAATCCAAGAATAATGCGAGCACCAGGATTTGAACCCTGGTGGGTTGGGGATACCACTGTCCATCTAACCATCTCAACCACAGGTTGGTTCGCACAGGGCAACCACTTTGGTTCAGGACAACAGCTACGAGCGAAGGGAGCCTCCGGTAACGGGCATACACAACGTGACAACCCAATTGTGAAGGTAGTGAGAAGAGGACCACAAAGGGAAAATCCTATTTGACGCTAACTGCGTCAAAATGTCGACCATTCGCACAGGGCCATCCCCCCGAGCGCGAGCATTGGGCTGGCCCACTTTCCCACAGCGAGGCAGCCGATTTTGGGAACCTTCCAGAAGGTTCCCTGAACCAGTTTTTTACACCTATTCTTGGTTTTCTTTTGTTTTACTGTTTCATTTCTTTTTTCCGCTTTTCCGTTTCTTTTTTCTTTTTTTCTTTTTTATTTTTCTGTTTTTTGTTTCTTTTGAAAATTGTTCGGGAAATTCAAAATTGTTCGTGTTTCTAAAAAATGTGTGGGCATTTTAGAAAATGTTCTTGTATTAAAAAAAGTTTTGGGATGTTTTTGTTAAATTCTTTACAATTTTTTCAAAAAAAATTACTGTTTTCAAAAGTTGTTCACGTTACACAAAAAAGTTCAAAACTTTTGAAATCCGAAAATGTACCAGATTTCAATTTTTTATTCACATATGCAAAAAATGTTCGTGTTTCCAAATTTGTTCGGGCTTTTTCAAAATTGTTCTCCGTTTCAAAATTTCATCTCTAGATTCAAAAAATGTTCGTGCTTTAATAAATGGTTCGCGCTTCCAAATTTGTTCGGGATATTTCAAAATTGTTCTCTATTTCAAAATTTGTTCTCATTCAAAAAATGTTTGTGCTTTCAAAAATTGTTCATGCTTCCAAATTTGTTCTCCGTTTTAAATTTTGTTCTCAAGATTCAAAAAATGTTCGTGCTTTAAAAATTTGTTCGTGCTTCCAAATTTGTTCGGGATTTTTCGAAATTGTTCTCTATTTAAAAATTTGTTCTCATGATTCAAAAAATGTTTGTGCTTTAAAAAATTGTTCATGCTTCCAAATTTGTTCTCCGTTTTAAAATTTGTTCTCAAGATTCAACAAATGTTTGTGCATTAAAGAAATGTCATAAATTCCAAAAATGTTTGGGAAACTCAAATTTTGTTCGTTTTCAAAAAAATTGTTTGCGTAATCGTACGTTCAAAAAGTTGTTCACTACAGTAACCAATTCCGGTTCAAAAATTTTGTTTGCTTAATCGTACGTCAAAAAAGTTTGTGCTTTTGAAAAAAAATTCCTATTTTCATTTTTTTGTTCTCAAGATTCTATAAATGTTCGGGTTTTTGGAAAATGTTCAGGAATTTTTTAAACAAATCTGTCGAATAAATATGCCCGAGTTGTTAAAAAAAATTATCTTATTTTTAAACATTGCTCGTTTGTTAAAAAATCACAATTTCGAAGGGAAGTTTGAAAAATATTCAAAAACCGTCCAGATTCTTCATTCGTATTAGTTTTTATACTAGCACGCTTTACATTTAGCACCAACACTTGATAGGTCTACCGGTTAGCTCCTTTGGAACGCAACTTGGAGGTCCAGAGGTCGAATCGCTTGCTTTTTTATCATTAACATCGCAGCCCTACTGTACACGCAAACAGGCGCGCCAACTATTGGGCCGGCCCAGTCGGGGTTTCCGTGTGTGCGTCGCAAGGCTGTTTGACGCAGAATGCCTCCAATAGGAGCTCTCATCACAAAGCGCTTCCACCTCGATGGAAAAAAAAGACATAGAGGAAATAGAGAGGCCTAGCTGGGCCCGATCCGCAAATTATGTTTTCTCGTTGCTGGATTTTAGCGGCCCTTCTGCAAATCGCCAGAAAGCTTTGGAGGCGCTTTTCAAAAACGCCGTCGAATTTAAGTCTTCCGAGGCGTTAATGCAAAAAAGTATTTTTACCGGAGCCGCGAGCTAAAACCCCATTATGCTTTTATTTCCGTCTTTAGCAATACAAATCTTATACAAACATATATACTTCACTGGATGGGGGCCACAACAACATTTTTTGTCAGATGTCAGGGAGAGGGCAAATGATTGCATGATGGCTGCATGCGAACACTAAATACATACACTTTATTTTCACCGTGACATTTTAAAAGGTTACTAACTTTTAAACAAAATATCCAGTTTTGAAATATTTTATATTTTTTGTCAACATTTTTTGTCAGATGTCAGGGAGAGGGCAAATGATTGCATGATGGCTGCATGCGAACACTAAATACATACACTTTATTTTCACCGTGATATTTTAAAAGGTTACTAACTTTTAAACAAAATATCCAGTTTTGAAGTATTTTATATTTTTGAATTCAGGGCGAGAAGACCTTTAAAATAAGATCAATCTTGGATACACTTCGGCTAGTTTGAATTTTATCATTTCAAAAACTGCATTTCAGTTAGTTTCATATTTCACTAGTTTCATAAAACCTTTCAGTCAGCTTCACGTTTCACTAGATTCGAAAAAAACATTACATCCATTTACAAAAGATAGATTTCACTCATTTTAGAAATCACATTTCACTATATTTAACATATTTCACACCGAAAAATATGTCATGTGTATGGAAAACAAATTTCAGTCAATTCAAAAAACATTTCATTTACTCAAGAAATTGTTTTCACTCATTTCAGAAAAACTATCAGTTAAAAAACCCATTTCACTTGTTTCAAAAATAGATTTCACTTGTTTCTGAAAGCACATTAGATTCATTTGCCAAACTAATTTCATTGCGAATTTATGAAAAATATTGAATGTATTTCACTCATTAAAATATCAATTTCAAATACTAAACAAACAATTTCATACAAAATATTGGTTATCTTTCACTTTTTTCACTCATCAAAAATACTGAAATACTCCTATGTTTCACTCGTTTCAAAAACGAATTTCTAAACGAATTTCACTCGTTTCAAATACATTACACTTTTGAAAATACAAAGTGTCACCCTTTTGTGAAATATATTTCTAAAAGGATAAAATATGCTTTTTAAGAAAACAGATCAGTTCTACGTATGTTACAAATAATTAGTTTCACTCTTTTGGGATATATGAAGTTGAATTAATTAAAATCAGTTTCATAAAAAAGTGTGAGGAATTAGTATTTTGAAAATGAGTGAGATTAGTTTTCTAAAATAATTGAAATTAGTTTTTGAAATGTTTTTTTAATTCAAATCTACTTTACAAAATATTTTAAATAAGTTTAAAGTGAGAGAGGTTGATCGGTTGGAGAAAATGAACTGACATAGTATGTACATCTGAAGTGAGAGATGAGTGACATGCAAATGAGTGGGACCCCGATCAAATACAACGAAGTTAAATGAACAAAGAAGAGAAATACATTTATATAACTTTTGAGTTGGCAATCTCTTATTGGTGAGAGAAGCACCGGTAGCTCCCGCCACCGGTAAAAGACACTTTGCGGGCATTATTGTTTAACGCCTTGCCTTCACGACCATTTCTAGCGATTTTCAAAAATGCCCCGGAACATATTTAGAGGCATTTTAAATACTTTGGGAGGTGTTTTAAAACGCCTTCTAATGTGAGTCGTGTTGTAGTGCCTACCATGTCCCTACCATGTCCACCACCACCATGGCAGCATCGGGTAGTTCTCCGCCGCGGACCTTGAGGACAGTAACCTACAAAGTGCACCAGGTTATGGTGCTTGATCCTCATATAAGGTACTTGACCTCGTTCCGGAACTTCTCCTCTCCCAGCTTATGCAAGCCAAAGAGCTTCACAGCAACAATTTTCCCACTCGGAACCGAACCGAGAACTCCCCGCGATTCAAGTCAAACACCTGTCCATAAGTCATAACACACATCAAAGCAATATCTACCAGACCTGAGAGCCAGCTTAGAGACGCAGTACCACGGAAGAACGTAACACGAACCTGGTTTAGCTCAGGCCTGAAGGCCCCTCTGGCCTTGTACTGAAGAGGATACTTTGGCTCCCAGATCCAGAAAGCTGGATGGAGCTTGGTAAACGCCTATGGAGCAGCGATCTTGTCCCTCCAATAAACAAGGGAAACACTTGTATCCGGACGACCGGCTAAGCGTTGGGCCGGTCGCCTCGCGACAACGCACATATCCCTTCGCGAGAAGCTGCTGGCCATGTGCTTGAGCGGGCTCACCTTATCTCTGACGCTCCCTTGTCTTCCTCCTCTGATCGATTGCATCTTCTTCTCCTCTCCTTTCTTCACATGCTCTTTTCTCCCTCCCATCAGCCATGGCCGCCTCCTCCTCCTTCCATCAGCCATGGTGTTCTCTCCCTCGTCGTCGCTTGTCGCATGCAGGGCATCAGCTCATGGATGCACTCTCCCAACCCTCCTTCTACAACGGCGCCATCGGACGACGGAGTTGCAACCAGCACCAGCCGGAGATGGAGAAGACGGCCACAGGTGTTGCGATCGTCACCAAACGATTCTGGAGCCGGTGTTGTTCCTACGGCGGCTAGTTAAGGGTGCTTCAACCGGCACTGGAAAAAGATTCAACAGGCATAGGAAAAAGCTTCAACCATGATAAAAAATGCTACAACCTGCCTGGAGGAAATTCAAACTTTAAAAAAAAAGTTTCAACCGGCGTTGGAAAAGCTTCAACCAGTGTGAATAAAAGCTTCGACCGGAACAGCGAAAAGCATCAACCATGACAAAAAAGCTTCAACCGTTGTGTAAAAAGCTTCAAACGGCGCAGAAAAAGCTTCCATCGTGAAAAGCTTCAAAAACTGGCGCTGTTTGCTAACAACGGTATGAGCGGCGATGCCCGAAGCTACAACTGGCGGCATGGTGGTGCTGTGATGGACGTGCTATGACAGCGACGACTAGTTGACGGAGGCTTCAGACGTCCTCCCATGGCGGGCGTTGCTGCAAGGGCAACGCTGGATGTTGGGATGGCGTCTTGCGGGAACCGGCTAGGACGGCAAGCAGCGGTGAGCGGGTGGCGAGCCGGCTGTGCTTCAAGGCGGGGGCCCTCTCGCATCAATGGCAAGCTAGGTTGCCGCCGAGACATCAATGGCAGAAGAGGATTCTCTTTTCAGTTTTTCGTTGACTTAGTAAGAAGAAGATCATGATTCGTTTTTAGAGGTATTGTACGCTCCAAACTGATAAAATCATATGGCTGCTAGGCGACCGGCCGAAAGTTTCGGCCAGCGCGCCGGCGTCTAGTACCCGCCAATAAACAAACATCGCATCCTGCCGAATCGCCTTTGAAGCAACGATCTTCAGACGTGGGAACTGATCATTGACCAAGTAGAAGCCCATGGGCGAAGCCTGTTTCTTTTTTTCTTTTCTTTTTTGTTCCTCCGGCTTCTATATTTTATTGGTAAAAAATTATTTAGACGTAAATATGAAGTGACCTTGTATACACTAAGGCCTCCTTTGGTTCATAGGGTAAGAAAATCATAAGAATAGGAAAGTCATAGAAAATAAGATGACATGTATCTCAAATCCTATGAATATGAATAGAAAAGGACAATGCCCTTTGATTCACATCATATAATTTTTTTCATTGAGTCTAGGGTAATGTTTATTTTCGTATGAAATGTGGAGGATAGAAAGGAGGCCTGAGATGGAGGGAGTATCAACTATACTTAATTCCTGGTTCTAAGAATATATTTAATTGCTACCAAAAACTATATATAATTCCAAAGTAAGGTAGAACCAAATACTGACTAAGTAACTATAGATTACTGTCAAACAAACAAGGAATAGTTAACAAATCTATTAAAATCAATCAGCTTGTCTGTACAATAAAGTAGAAGACAATCTTGAACAGAGGAGCAGTCTGTGACATGCCAATGGCTTCTTGGGGCAATCAGGTTCACGACGTACGAATTAGCAGGTTCACTTGCACTAAATTGCAAGCGAACAACAATACTCTGATCATGATACCACACCAGATCAGTTATAGCATTGCCATAGTAGGAGATCAGCAATACTTGTATTTGCATGTGCAATGATACTAACATGTACTGTGACAACACTGAATATGGTTTTATATCGGCATCACGAGATTCTATTCCTCGTAGCACAACACTCAGCAGGTCCACCATCTTAAATATCAAATGGTAGAATGATACTTAGTACTAAATATTATACATTTCTTGGGCAGGATGTCAAGGAAGATTAGGTGTTATAACTATCAAAAATACAGATAATCTTCCAAGCATGACTTGGTAATAACAAAGCCGGGAACAGTTCACAAGTCAGCTACTAGAAATCTTTTTGATTTAAGCTCTGGTCCAAAGGAACACCTTGCTGGTGGAGCTTGAACAGGCAAGATAGCCAACTTTATATGGGTGTGCAGAAAACCGGCTTGGAATGGTTGTCATGTGTTCACTCCTAAGATATGAGCTGTTCTGAGCCGAGAGGCCACTGTCATTGACATCAACTGAGATAATGTCTATTCCCTTACTCATGTTTCCAACATATAGGTCGGTGTCGTTCCAGCCCCAGATTACCCTGCAACCATTGAATCTTGTTCGATCAATTACATTAACAAATACAGTAGTATTCATTTAATATCACAGAAATAGGTGAGACGAGCTGTCATACTTGAATGCAGAAGGCCAACTGCGGTTCTGGTTATTATACTCCACACTATGCGACTTTTCAAAGTCATCCACGCAAAATACTCGGACAGTGCCACAAATGCTGAAGCTGGATACAATGAGAATAACGTCATTTGAAATGAAATAATTCAGAAAAACAGATTTATCATCCAGATGTCAGTAACAGTGCAGAATATTTTAATTCTGAAGCTAGGCACTACTAATGCTAAGAGATGAAAATACCCGCGCAATGTTGCCAGAATATTGGATGAAAAGTCACAGCATAACAGAAACTATTTAAAATGATATCGAGTTATGTTGATCTGCCAATCAAAAATCTAGCGATATATTTGCACAACTCGCAAAAAGTCTAACAGTAACTTACATTTATTGAATCTAGTCATGACATAACGGTGGTTCAAGAAACATGTTTCTTAAATCAAAGAGGGAGGGGAACCTTCTAAGCAAGTTGAAGGGTAGGAAAATGGTCAGAAATAAAGTACCTTGTTACTGCTAACATGCGGCCACTAGGTGAGAAATAAGCTGACTGAGCAGATTCGTTAAGTTCGAAAACCTTCAGGCTATCTGGCTCCTTCCTTTTTATATTTCTCACATCCCATATACAGGCTGTTTGATCCGTTGAACTGGTAGCAAGCATATGTGGCTTCTCCGGATGAAAATCTATTGAGTTGATTCTCTCCTCATGCACATCCCATGTAGTTAACACCTTACCGACGCGCTCATCGAAAAGTGTCAGGCCACCCTTTTCATCACCAAAATATAGGCATCCGACACTATTTTGTGCTTGACAAAGCGAATAAACAGGCCACTCCCATAAATGGACCATACTGTACTTCTCCTCCTCAAAGTCCATAAGACAAATTTCACCCTGATGGCTAGAGCTGTAAACCTGTAGCCAAGTAAATGAAATACACCACAAAATAGAATTACAATTGATAGAGAACATTCAATGAGATATACAACATCCAAATAACTATTTGCGCGCTGGAAATGGGATAAATCCAACCTAATTTAGCTACCTTGATCATGATTAGCAGATGCACCTATTGGATGACTCTAACGAGGAGTCCCAAGATTAAGTATCAAATTCTTTTAGATGATGGAAGCTTTTATTGAAACTTACGCCACACCAAGGAGATACAGCTGAAAGAATTCAAACCCCACCACCTACAGCTAGGATACACAGAGCCACATAAAAGAATAAAGGAATAAATATTTCTCAAGGCTAGTCTAGAAACCGGCAGCAACGAAGATTAACTAACATAGAGATAAAGGATGATTGGCTGCTTAAGGTTGACAAAACCGATATAAGCACAGCGATTGGCCCTGTCATCTTCCATCTTCACCCCACTGCCCTATGTGTCCTGTCACCACTCACAGCCATGCTGGAGCCATCCAACCAAGCCTAATGTCCGCCTATCCCCGTACCTCATCGTAGAGATGGCCACAGCTCAGGAAATTAACTCTTAGTATCCACTATCCAAACAGGGCAAGTACAAGTGAATCTCTTGTATAATCTTTGTTTTTTTAGCCAGAACAAGAAGTTCCTTAGATCAGTTGATTTGAAAAATACCATCATACTCCCTGCGGTCCTAAATATAAGTCTTTTTAAGAGATTACACTATGGACTACATACGGAGCAAAATGAGTGAATCTACACTCTAAAGTTGTCTATATACATCTGTATGTAGTTTGTAGTGGAATCTCTAAAAAGACTTATATTTAGGAACGGAGGGAGTACATGACAAATTTATAATGATGAATGTACAGTTCTAAGCATCACTATCCTGACAGCCCAAATGATGAGATACCACTTGCTTTATCATAAAGAGCTCCGATTTGTGCCTCGGCTAACAAGAGCAGGTGACTTAATTGGGGGCAGGTGCCTAAAGTTAAACTAAAATTTGGGAGACACGCTCTTTAGTCACATCAAACTCTAGATGGAACTGTATCAATTTGATGCAGAGGATGGGGGTAGAACCTCCATTTCGAGGGAAAAGAAAATGAAAAAAGAGCGGAAGGAAGAAGGTCACCTTGTGTGGTGCCGCCTGGTGCGCCACGATTGCTGACACAGGGCACTTGTGTGGCCAATAACGGAAGACCCCATCCACACCGTCGGCATCCTCCGAGACACCGTCGACGTCCCAGTACCCGATATTCCCCATTTTGTCCCCCGCCACCACCACGGTCCGATCGGCGAGCGGGAGGACCCGCATCGACACTATGCTACAGGACACCACCTTTCTCACGTGCGTGGGCATCAGCACCATGTCCCTCCAAGCATCGAGGTCGTCCGCCGCACGAACCTTGGCCCCCTCCGGCGGGGAAGCCCCGCCCCCGAGGATGGAGGAGGCGAGCGAGGGTGAGAGGCGGGTGCTGCTGAGATCCGGGGGCAGGTTGTCGGGAGCGATGCCGCGGGCGCGGCCGGAGAAGCGGACGGGGCCGGTCGGGACCTTAGGCCTGACCTGATACGGTCGCTTAGGTTTAGCGAGCCGGATGGCGGCGGAGAGCTCGTCAGCCTTGCGGCGGAGGGGGGCAAACTTTTCCTGGTTGCGCCGGATGTTCTCCTGGCGAAGGCGCTCGTAGTCGTTGAGATCGTCTTCCGCCATTGTTGGGGGAATCTTCTGGTGGGTGTGGGTTAGGGTTTGGAGAGCGCGGAGAGAGGAGAGGGGAACGGCGGGAGGTATCGCGGAGGAGCGCGGGGAGAGGAGTGGCGGCAAAGCAGAGCGCCACACAATTTCGGGGACAGACGTTTGATGCGTGGTGGTTTTCCAGAAAAATACCACGGCACACAAATCCCGTTAGTCAAACCGTGAAATGCTCATCAGGTTTAGTCTATCTAAACACACTTTATTTATGGGAAACAGTTGAGGTCAGACGTCTGATACCTTCGTATTTAGGAAACCGGGGCAATCGAGGGGTGGCGGCGGCTAGGGGTGGGCATTCGGTTTATATGGTTAATTCGGTTCGGTTTATTCGGGTTTCTAGAATTTCGGTTTTTGAAAAATGACAACCGAAATAATTATGACAAAAATTGCCACCGAACCTTATTAACCAAAATATATCGGTTCGGTTTGTTCGGTTAACCGAAAAACCAAAATACATGTGCACCACCGTCAGTTGAAGCAACATATCATGTAACTATTTGTTATACTTTGTACATACATAGCCGTCAATCATCTTAAAAAATAGCTACCAATTAGTATTTGCATGCATGAGATCCTATAATCTATGCACTAGACTTATGCTCTTGTGATTGCATGAATCTATGTATAATTTCCAAAGCGATACACAACTAGCTAGCGACTTAGACTAATTGGCTATCTTATTGTGCTTGCGCGGAGAGAAACAAGGGCAGTGGACTCATAATTCGGTTAGTTCGGTGTATACGGTTTTTCTCAATCAAAAACCAATTTAAAATTAAACACCAAATAATTTATATTTTTCAAACCAAACCGAATAACCAAAAACCGATTTAGCCTATATTTCGGTTAAAATTGTTCGGTTCGGTTTCAATTTTCGGTTTTCGGTTTGAAAGTGCCCACCCCTAGCGGCGGCCTCTTGCGTATCGCATGGTCGCACGGGCTAGCCCCTTCCGTTTTTCTCACTTTACGTTAAGTCGATATTTATCCCTTTGTCTCATACCCCAATGTAAAGAGACGAGGAGCAATCATTGTAGTCCCCAATCATTGATTAATAAAGCTAGTCTCCTCATATTTTCTTGTGTCAATTTACTTTCGTTTGTTCGACGACTTTGTCTACGACGCTCGCTTCCGCTCCGCAATCTCGGACCGGACTCGCCGGCGGAGTTGCGGAACACGTTATCAACACGCTTCGCTCCACCAACTCTCCATCAAGCCTGCGTCAAGCCTGCATCAAGCAGGCTTTCATCGTTCCCACGGAGGTATAAGATCCGATCTCCACTCTTGCAAAAATGGATTCCTCTCGTTACTGCGATTCCGTTTTTGCGATTAGTTTATTTTTTTCGGATTCTATCTACCTATGGTGTGGATTTCTCTCCCAAGAACTGGCTGACGATTACGTCGCCAACCAATGTGGATGTTCTTGGATCAAGAGAGATTTGTTGACTACACCTAGGGAGACGGTGATTACACGTACTCCGGATGAGCACGGCACCGCCGCGTTGTGACGTCGTACACGCGTCGTGACGTCCCGAAGACGCACGATTTTGACATCCCTAGGCCGACGTCCAGATGACGCCGTGCCACACCGCCGCTCCGCTACTGTCGCCGCGCTCGCGTGCCCGCTGCACGCACAGACGTCGTGCCCTGCTGGCACCTCGCGCGCTGGCCAGGGCCGCCGCTGCCGCGAGCCAGGGCCGCCGTCGTCGTGCGCGCTGACCAGGGCGGCCGCTGCCGCGAGCCAAGGCCGTCGCCGCCGCGCGGGCGCTGGCCGGGCCGCCGCCGCCATGCGTGCGCGCGCTGGCCGGGCCGCCGCCGCCGCGAGCCGGGGCCGCTGCCGCCGTGCGTGCGCGCGTTGGCCGGGCCGCCACCGTCGCGAGCCGGGGCCGCCACCGGCGCGAGTGAGCGCGCAGGCCGCGCCGCGCGAGTGCGCGTGCGTGCTGTCGCCGCCGCTCGGGCGCTAGGAAAACCTAGCCAAGCCCAGAGCAGGCCGGCCCAGCAGGGCGCCATGGCCCAGGCCGCTTCTCCTCATTTAAAAAAAAAGAGAGGGGTGTGGCTGGTGCTGGCTTAACAGGCCCATGACCCATTTTTCGGCCCGCTCCCGTGCTGGACTGATCGGGACAGTAGCGCTACGCGGAAATTTTGCATTTTAGCCCTCGCAGTACCGTAGATTTACGCGCAATATATTCCTGCTATAATATTTCGCGTAGAAGCCCCTGGAACTGTGTGTTTTCGCTAAAAATGCGTATTTGGGCTTAAGAATGCCTCGGGAATTCATTTTTTGGGCTATTTTTCACGTACTAGATGCGCTTAACATGCTATCTTTTGTAACATGGTATTATTGTATGATTTTACTGTTGTAGGTTAATTGTTTAGCACTCTTAATCAATTAGTAAGTCATATAATAGCATGTTTTAAATATTGGAACGCCATTTTATTGAATAAGTTTATCAACATCGCATTTATGCAAAAGATAACCTACTGTAATCTCATGATTTTTGCATAAATTGCAGATGGCCGGAATCGTTAACAAGGAGTTTGCTGAGTTGGCCCAGTGTGGGCTGAACTACCTGTCATGGGCCTCGGACTGCGAGATCTTTCTCCAGGGCAAAAGCCTCCTGAGGGCGATCGGTAAGGGGACCCAGCTGGCCCCCACTGATCCCAAGTTTGAACCTGAGAATGCGCAGGCTCTGCATTTTCTCCGTCATCACCTGTCACCTACTCTGAAAGATGAGTATATGGTTGAGCGGAGTGCTTCTGGCCTTTGGACCGCTCTTCAGCAGCGGTTTGAACGGCTGAAGTACACTGTAAAGCCACGTGCAGAGGCAGAGTGGATCCGTCTGAGGTTTGCGGACTTCAAGACGGTTGGGGAGTACAATTCGGCTCTGCACCGGATTTGTACGACTCTTCGGTTGTGTGGTACTGAGATTACCGATACCCAGAAGATTGAGAAAACCCTATCCACTTTCCACCCTGACGCGGTCCAGTCCTCACGGAACTACCGCCAGGGCAACTACACGAGGTATTCAGAGTTGATTGACGTCCTCCAGGTGGCAGAGGCGCAGGACGAGGTTCTAAAAAAGAACTTTGTCGCGCAACCACTAGGGGGGAGTTCTCGCCAGGAGGTGAACGCTCTCAAAGTCTGCAAGCCTCAACAGAAGAAGAGGGGCCGCAAGGGCAAGAAGAAGGGCTCTCAACCATCCGCTCAGGCTAAGCAGCAAAAGCCGGGCAAGGGTGGGCAGAGGCCTCAGGACTGTTTCCGTTGTGGCTCGGTGGAGCATTTCTCCCGTCAGTGTCGCACACCACAGGAGGTCGTGGATGCATACAAGGCTCGGAAGGCGCGTGAGACGCACCTCGCCTTGATTCAGGGGGGAGCACCACCGGCGCCCATGGCGGCACCCGTGATGATCCCTACGCCGATCCATGCGCCCATAGTTGCGACCGCGCATGTGCCCATAGCGGTGGCTTTGGCGGTCTCTAATGACGCCAACGTTGCCATGGAGATTGAGCACATGGTCACCCCTATGATGCCGCCACTGGACATTGATGTTGCAGCCAAGATGATCTCTAACGACGATGGGATCGCCAGTATGGAGATCCAGGCTGAGATCAATGGCCTCTTTGCCGAGTCTACTTAGCTTCCCTTGTTAGTCCTCAGGATTCCGTGATTTGATACAGTATATTCGAATAAATTCGATTTGGTTCTAAGCTCTATGAGAGCACAAACTTATTTTTTATTTTGGCGATTGGATGACATTTATCCCATTCATTTATTCCATTATTTATTCATGATAGTATGTTATGTTCTGAAATGTGTGCATTTATTATTAATGTAGCGTCTTCATCATTACATTAATTAGATGTCATATTTTAGAACGCGTGTGGCGCCCGAATGGAGGAAACATGCCTTGCCGATAGCGCAACCACACATACCATTTTACGAGAAACTAAGTACTTTGAGTCTATTAAAAAATCTCCGGGAAGTATTATGACAATCGCCGGCTGCGGTTCGAACATAGTTGGCTCCGGACGAGCTACTATCATACTTCCTATGGGAACAACTTTGATCATTAATGAAGCGTTGTTGTTCCCGGAGTTGACTCGTACTCTTTTGAGCTTTAGAGACATCCGCGCCAATGGTCTTCATATTAAGACCGATGACGAGAACGGCAAGGAGTGCCTACTCATCACAAAGCGGGATGCAAATGGTAAACATGTTATCGAAAGGCTTCTTTCGTTCGACACAGGGCTATACTACACTAAAATAGTAGCACCGCCCGTGTACACTACCCTCAAGACTGTTTTTAGAAGCTCTGAACTCTTCTGCCTCTGGCACGATAGGTTAGGCCACCCCGGACTTACGATGATGAGAAATATAATTAACAACTTGCATGGTCATAATGTTAATGTGAAGAACTTCCCGAATCCCGATGATTTCGTATGCTCTGCATGCGCCACGGGGAAGTTAGTCATTAGGCCATCGCCCCTCAAGGTGAGGGATGAAATCCCCGCGTTCTTGGAACGTATCCAAGGGGACATATGCGGTCCAATTCAGCCCCTCATGGGGTCGTTTCGGTACTTCATGGTGCTCATTGATGCTTCCTCTAAATGGTCCAATGTTTGCCTGCTGTCAACACGGAACCATGCCTTTCCAAAGTTGATCTCTCAAATCATACAAATGAGGAATAATTTCCCCGATTATCGTATAAAGTCTATTCGAATGGACAACGCCGAAGAATTTACTTCAAAGGCGTTCGATGATTATTGCATGGCAATGGGAATCAAAGTTGAGCACTCAATACCGCATGTCCATACACAAAATGGACTTGCCGAGGAATTGATTAAACAAATTAAATTCATTGCCCGACCGCTCCTTCACTGTTGTAATTTACCAACTACATGTTGGGGCCACGCACTGTTACACGCGACCAAACTCATCAACTTTAGACCATCGGCCTACAATATCCACTCTCCTGTTCAGCTTGCGCAAGGGTCGGCACCGAAAATTTCCCACCTTCGTAGGTTCGGTTGCCAGGTATACGTACCAATACCACCACCCCAGCGATCGGCGATGGGCCCGCTCCGTAAGTCAGGGATATACGTTGATTATGAGACTATGTCCATAATCAGGTATCTGGACCCCATGACAGGTGACTGTCATACGGCCCGTTTTGCTGATTGTATCTTTGACGATGATTTTTTCCCGACTTTAGGGGAAGAGAATCAACCCCTTGATGCTAAAAGTCGAGAAATCACGTGGCAAGCCACGGGGATCCACGCTCATGACCCGCGCACTACTGAGACACAGAGAGAAGTCCAAAAGATAATAGATTTGCAGTCGTTAGCAAATCAACTGCCTGACCACTTTAGTGACTTAAAGATTGTGACAAAATCGCATGTGCACGCGCGCAATGCATCGGAAAGGGTTGAAATACCGAAGAAAAATGATGGTATACCCACTCCCGTCCAAAGGCCTAAAAGGACGAGAGATCCGGCTTCTCAGATCCCAAGTACTCGGGGACGCCCGACGAAAAAGGATAAGAGAGATTTATTACAGCCTGTCGCCAAAGTACCCCAAAGTGAAACGGGGAGCCAATCGAGACCTGGCACAAGTATGAAAAATTCAGTACACGAAATTCCGGACTTAAACTTTCCCATAGGGGAAACGCCCAGCGGAGATGTGTGCGCACACATCGGCGCGGGAAATCTAAAGGACCTTGCTCCCATAATGGGAAATTTGGTAGAGCAAGTGTTGGCGCCGGATGCGCTCCATGACGAAATGGCCATAAATTATATTTATACGGGGGAGTCCATGAACCGAGCAACGGTGATTGTCGACATTAACTTTGCTACAAAAATTGCCTCAATCATAGATCTTGACCCTGAGCCTAACACGCTCGCCGATTGTAAGAAAAGGTTGGATTGGAAAGATTGGCAGCAGGCAATCACTGCCGAATTATTATCTCTCAACAAAAGGAAGGTGTTCGGACCAGTTTGTCGAACTCCTCCCCACATTCGCCCTGTTGGTCATAGGTGGGTTTTTGTTCGAAAGAGATATGAGAATAATAAGGTAGTATGGTACAAAGCAAGGCTCGTCGCTCAAGGGTTCACTCAACGACCAGGTGTCGATTTTGAGGAGACTTATTCCCCGGTCATGGATGGAGTTACCTTTAGATACTTGATCTCGATGGCAGTAAACATGGGCTTGAAAATGAAATTAATGGATGTTGTCACTGCTTACCTATATGGTAACTTGGATTCGAACATATACATGAAGGTTCCTGAAGGTATCCCTATTCCGAACCATGATAGAGCAAACAAGAGTCTATACAGTGTCCAACTTCAAAAGGCACTATATGGACTCCGACAGTCAGGTAGAATGTGGTATAATCGCCTAAGCGATTTCCTTCATCAGAAGGGCTACACGAGCAATAAAGATTGCCCATGTGTTTTTATACGGCGATCCCAAGATGGATTCTGTATAATCTCGATGTACGTGGACGATTTAAACATAATCGGTACACCTGAGGATATTGAGAAAGCGAGTTCCTACCTGATGTCGGAATTCGAGATGAAGGATTTGGGTAAAACCAAGTTCTGTCTAGGTCTGCAACTTGAACATTCCCCTGATGGGATTCTAGTGCACTAGTCGACCTACACCCAGAAGGTGTTGGAAAGATTTGGATTTGATAAGGCATATCCTTCTGAGACCCCGATGGTCGAAAGATCTTTACAGCCAGACAAGGACCCATTCAGGCCAAAGGAAGAGGGGGAGGAAACTCTGGGACCAGAGGTTCCTTACCTGAGTGCAGTTGGAGCACTTATGTACCTCGCAAACTGCACACAACCAGACATTGCGTTCGCCGTCAGTTTGCTTGCTAGGTACAGTTCTGAACCTACCAAAAGACATTGGAAAGGTGTCAAGGACGTCTTCCGTTACCTGCAAGGGACCAAAGATCTTGGCCTGTTTTATACGAGGAATCAAGACCTATCTATTATAGGCTATGCCGATGTCGGTACCTATCGGACCCGCATGATTGCAAATCGCAGACTGGGTATGTTTTCCTTTGTGGTGGAACTGCGTTTTCCTGAAAATCGTCCAAGCAAACTCTTGTGTCGACTTCCACAAACCACTCGGAAATCATGCCACTATTCGAAGCGTCAAAAGAATGCGTATCGCTTCGGCGGATGATCGGCCACATTCAGCAGACATGTGGGCTGAACACCGTACAAACCCCTACCATTATCTATGAAGATAATGCTGCTTGTGTTGCACAAGTTCAGATGGGTTATGTGAACCTCACAAAGCATATTAGTCCCAAGTTCTTCTATGCACATGAGCTGCAGCAGTTGAACGAGGTGAGAGTTTTGCATACTAAGTCTTGTGACAATCTTGCTGATATGTTCACTAAATCATTACCGGCATCAACCTTAGAGAGGTGTGTGCGTGGAATCGGTATGATGAGACTTAGAAAGATGCAAGGTTCAGGGGGAGAAACTTCACAAACTCGTCGTTAAAATCTTGATCCTGATGATCGAGTACTCAACATGATGGTTGGGTGGATTGTACTCTTTTCCCTTGGGTGAGTTTTCCTGATGTTTCTCACACGAGGTTTTTGACGAGGCAATTCGTGCAATACAACAACGTATACTATGTGCTCTTTCTCCATATTTTTTCTCACTGGGTTTTTCGGAGTTTTGAGGCATGGATATACGGATAATTACCCAAGGGGGAGTGTTGGGAAACCAGGGCCATCGAGGGGGTGGCGGTGGCCTCGTGCGTATCGCACGGGCTAGCCCCTCCCGTTTCCCCCACTTTACGTTAAGTGGGTACTTATCCCTTTGTCCCATACTCATATATAAAGAGACGAGGATCAATCATTGTAGTCCCTGATCATTGATTAATAAAGCTAGTCTCCTCATGTTTCCATGTGTCAATTTACTTTCGCTTGTTCGACTACTTCGTCTACGACGCTCGCTCCCGCTCCGTAACCTCGGACCGGACTCGCCGACGGAGTTGCGGAACACGTATCATCAGACCAATCTTCTCACGTCGATTTACTTCCCATCGCACGGCCTGAAGATCCACAGTTTGCTATTGTATATAATAACTACCCGTTATGCACGCACAAATCTATAATACCTAAATAGTTCATTCCCACTATGCTATTTCTCTTAACATGCAGCCTATTCACCTAAGCACACTTGCCACATCAGCGTTTTGTTAGGGAATTACATGCGGGACCAACCAATGCAGCAACCCTGCCACATGAGCCTTCATTTACTAGCTAAGGGGCCCACTACAATCTGTTCTCACGAACACCCTTTCACTCTGATTCGGTGCTCTCGCCACACAAAACTTTTCCCTTCCCATTCCACTTCCACTTCCACTTCCTCCTTTAATTCCCAACCCATCCTCTGCCTCCCCCGGTCTGCCTTCTTGCCCCCTCTCCCCAAACTAATCTACCTCCACCTCCTAATCTCTCCCGTCCAGTCACCGCTAGCACATGTACCTACGCTCAACATCCGGGTGGCTGCTCGACTCCTTCCACCAGCCGGTTGACTGATTCGAGATGAAGAGATGAGAAGGATAGGGTGTGTGGCGACTATAGGGAAGGGAGAAGACAGGGGTCCATGGCGGATTATGGCGGTGGCGGTATCGATGGGAGAGAGAGGGGGAGCTTGGAGGCGAACTACAAACGTGCTGCCCCTGGCCGGAAAAATCGCCGGTGTTCTGCCTGAACGCGGGTCTCAGATGCCCGTGGTGCTGGTCCTCCGAGGGCCAGGCAGGGCTTCGTTCAGAGCGACACCTTGGAGGGGCAATAGATCCATCTCCTCCCACAGGTTCCGCCCGGCTAATTCAGAGACCAGATTATACCGCGGCAATGGTGGAATTACTTTTCCAAGCCGATGCTAAGGTATGGGCACCAGCAAGCACAACATCTTTCTCCCTGTGATTTGAGGCTGATGATTAGACAGACTCTTGGTCTTTTTGATAGCTGATAGCTGTTTTGGTGACTCTCCGAATTTTGGATGGTACAGAAGGACGAGCTAAAATAAATGCTTCGGTTTGTGTTGGCTTGATTCAACCTGTTTCAAAATGATATACGCCTTGAGGCTATGAGAGGGAAGAAGCATGATGGTGTGCATTATGCATCGCTACAGAACATTGCTGCGAAGCCTGCTGCTTTCAGGTACGATGCTAGGTGTTATACATGAAAAAGTAGCTGCCATGCAGCAGTAGCAGTCGCCAGCAGAGTAGCGTGGCCTTTCCCATCTTGGTGATCTTAACGAATATGTTTGCTTGAAAGGTCTGTAGGTTATATACAAAATTCTACAACAGCTGCACATCTTCATGGCTATTTAGACAGTAGGGTCATTCTCCTATTTCACGTGGTTGGGTCAGTTGCTAAAGTTTTCATTTACTGTTGTTTCCTTACTATAGTGTGTTTGGTTAGTCTGTGCATTAATTAGTTGTTGTTTGTTCGCTCGGTTATTCAGCATTGTAAGGTTTTAAGGCAGTTTGCACTTTCTTTTTATCTTAATTCAACACATTCAGTTCTTGTGTATGGTAAAAAATATATTCCATGTCTTATAAGTTAACAAGAAGCAAGTTATTCCCATTGATTTTCAGCTTCTACGGGCCCTCCAGTAGCACCATCTGTAAGTGCCATATCTATCTCTCTCAATCTATTTTTGTTAAAGATCTTGATATATACATAGAGCATCATAAATTATCTTGCTTCTTTCCTAAAAAGGGTACTGAAGTCATCGTCTTCTTTAACTGGTAAACAGTTTTTTTCAGAATAACTGGTAAACAAAATAACTGAAGTAATTTCAAAGTAATGTCTTACTTGCTGCGGTCTAACTCTGAACCTTTTTCTAATTTACATCCTCTTTTTGAAGGTTACTTTCAATACATGCAATAGTGTCAAGGTATATGCATATTTATGTTTCCGAGGTAAGTCATATAAATGTTTACTGCAGATCAATATGGCTTCCTTCCTTTTTTATGAATTCCACAATAATTTTCTCTATACTTCCCTTTGTATAAGTGTTCCATGTAGATGTTAGGAAAAGGGCATAAAGTATGGATGCATAAATAAATTATTCTACAATTTCATCTTCTATATGGTCGATCACAGATCACTGAAACTATATAGTGTTCCCTAAATTATGAAGTTTCCTGCGGACATGAATTACGAACATTATGGTTAAACTTTGTTGAACATTCTGCACTACATTTGCTCATTTTATTTGGTCAGCCACACTGAAAGAGTTTCACAAAGATACCAGTGTAACGACTATCTAGGTACACCCATAATCCTAAAAATAACGAAGACCTACAAAAATGTTATCGTTTGATCTAATTTCCCCTGATAGCCGATTTGCGCAAAATCCTAGATTTTATCAGCCGTGTTACTGAGCCATTGGGGAAGGCAATTCTATCATCCACTCGCAATTCCTATTCTTCCATTTCCTTTTTAGGATCACATTTTCCAACATCTTACTATCGTATATTGCTGAAGTTGTCTGGTGAAATTACTTTGTGAAATCCAAAAGTCATTCTAATACTAATTAATTTTAATGCAAGAAAAATGTATCTTCTCTAAATAACAAAAGTATCTTGATGTTCACATGTTTCTTTTGTCTTGATTATGTAGTTTCAACATGCAACAACTTCCAACATGACAGTTCTCCACTCAAGCATGGATGAAGATGTACATAGAAATGATTATACATACTATGAGATTTAAAATTTTAGACAAGTGTGGTCTTTCAAATTTTCTGTATTACTCACTTTGTTTCAAATTCTCCTTTAAAGAATGGATGAAAACATGAGAATTAAGAAGCTATTTTTTTTATTGGAAAGCTTGGCACCAGCTCAATGGTAGTGTATATTGGAAAACTTAAACCGGTTGGTTATGGGGTAATTGATTGTTCGTCTGTTTGTCTAAACTTGAATGATATAAGTAGGAGGATTGATCTTCATTAACAACGCATAACATCAACTTTAGGCAAAAATTCCCGCAGCAACGCGCGGGGAATCATCTAGTATATAAAGGCCACAATCCCCCTAATTCTGCACCCCCCCACCAATTCCGTGACATTTGTTTCCTGCCAAACCATTCCATATATACATATATAGTGCAGTTCATCCCATCTTGCCGACGAACTCGCCGCTGTTCTCCCACTGCGCCCTTTCAACACGACACACCACCGTTTTCCAGCCCCATCGGCGACGTACATATCCACTGTGTCCTCCACTCGGGGGGATGGCTGCTGTTGCAGATCCTCGACAAGCCCTTATTTTTCCTTCTAGACGTCTTCGCTGCTCATCGTCGCCGTTCACACGTTGACACTCTTCCTCGACACACAGTTAGTTGTTTCCTTGAAAGCAAGCTATTTTCCGCGGAATCAAAATCAATTATCTTTTGGGAAGCAATGTAGATAAGAACAAATTTGTGAAACTTTTTTGAATTTTAATTTCATGTAACTTCGTAAGCAAATGCTATGTATGTTCGAAGCAGATTCTTATCTCTTTTGGAAGATGATACTTTTCTCTTTTGGAAGCAATGTTGATAAGAAAAACAAATATATTTTTCGCTGGAAGCAATCTAATGCTACACCGAAAAATTCTCTCATCATCCGAAACACATCTTTTAAGCAAAAGTACCACAAAAAATTTATCTTCAGATGACTTTGAAGCAACTCACGTTGGCCAAGGGACGCAAAATATTCTGGGTACGAAGCGAGATAAAGTTGCACTTGAATGAAATTCACCGCAATTGGATACATTTTTTTCCAGATGGAAGCAAACTGGATGGCGCTTTTTCTTTTAGGAATATAATTGCATGGCATTTAGTTAGATTTGTTGGAAGCAATTATCAGGCACGGTTTGCTGAAAACAGTGCTTCCATCAGCGAAAAACAATGCTTCCGTTCATGGAGCAATACTATTATTCATAAGTCATGGAAGCAATATCTTCATAAGTCATGGAAGCAATCTTATTCACAAGACACCATTCGATCGAAGCAAACACCATTGACCATTGACCATGGAAGCTAATTTACATGTAGGTGCAAACATAGATTATTGCGGTAAAGGCCAATTGTTTTTCCATATCTATGCAACCTTTTTTTATTAGAAGCAAAATTAATAACTGCCATGGTCATCCCATCTTGCCGATGAACTCGCCGCCTCGCCGCAGTTCCCACTGCGCCCTCTCAACACGACACACCACCGTTTTCCAGCCCCATCGGCGACGTACACATCCACGGTGTCCTCCACTCAGGGGGATGGCTGTTGTTGCAGGTCCTCGACAAGTCCTTATTTTTCCTTCTAGACGTCTTCGCTGCTCATCGCCGCCGTTCACATGTTGACACTCTTCCTCGACACACAGTTAGTTGTTTCCTTGGAAGTAAACTATTTTCCGCGGAATCAAAATCAATTATCTTTTGGGAAGCAATGTAGATAAGAACAAATTTGTGAAACTTTTTTGAATTTTAATTTCGTGTAACTTCGGAAGCAAACGCTATGTATGTTCGAAGCAGATTCTTATCTCTTTTGGAAGATGATACTTTTCTCTTTTGGAAGCAATGTTGATAAGAAAAACAAATATATTTTTCGCTGGAAGCAATCTAATGCTACACCGAAAAATTCTCTCATCATCCGAAACACATCTTTAAGCAAAAGTACCACAAAAAAATTATCTTCAGATGCCTTTGAAGCAACTCCCGTTGGCCAAGGGACGCAAAATATTCTGGGTACGAAGCAAGATAAAGTTGCACTTGAATAAAATTCACCGCAATTGGATACATTTTTTTCCAGATGGAAGCAAACGGGATGGCGCTTTTTCTTTTAGGAATATAATTGCATGGCGTTTAGTTAGATTTGTTGGAAGCAATTATCAGGCACAGTTCGCTGAAAACAGTGCTTCCATCAGCGAAAAACAATGCTTCCGTCCATGGAGCAATACTATTATTCATAAGTAATGGAAGCAATATCTTCATAAGTCATGGAAGCAATCTTATTCATAAGACACCATTCGATTGAAGCAAACACCATTGACCATTGACCATGGAAGCTAATTTACATGTAGGTGCAAACATAGATTATTGCGTTAAAGGCCAATTGTTTTTCCATATCTATGCAACCTTTTTTTATTAGAAGCAAAATTAATAATAACCTTGGAAACAAAATTTGCCTGTTAAGACAGCAAACTAAGTCCTAGACCCATTTTTCAGATTTATTGCTCTCTTTATCATCCGAAATTAGTTTCCTAAATATCTGAAAAAGTAGCGTTAGTTTCCGAAATATCTGGAGTAGTTATTACAAAATCCCACGTAATCCATTTCATTAGGTTTGAAGTTTGGAAACTGTCCACGGAAAGTGCGCACCAGGCCACCATCACCATGCAAATCCAATGGCCGTACCAGTTTCCATCCAAGGGTATACTACTTGTCTGATGGAATGCTAGAGATCAGTAGTCTGATCCCTAGTGGTTCCCTTTATTTAATCAAAAAGGTTCATACGAATACAATGAAGGTCTGGTGGGTTTATAAGCCACAAATGGCGCCCATAATCAAGACTAAAAGCGTCTCGAGCGAGGTTGTGCGCCTCCAAATTAATTGATCTACCTTCGAAGATGAAGGCACAATGGTCAAAAATCCTTGCAATCTCTGTTATCTCCTTGACGGTGCTAAGCATATACTCCTCATGTCCCGTGACTGATATTTTTCATAGACCGCGCCCTAACAGTTGGAAGCAATGAGTACACATGGGACATATAGGTCTGAAGCAAGTGAAAGCGCTTCCCGACATGCCAGTGCTTCCAGAGTAGCAGGATCCACAATCCGTGGAACCTTAACGACTGAGGAGCCTAAAAAGAGGCTAGTAGAATCTTTGTAAACAACGCTGAAAGAACCTTCCAAACTGCTCCTTGCGAGCGCTCCATCTGTCGGCGGTCTGGGAACCAGGGTACCCAGACTTGCCTGCCTACGGCCCATGGTGTGGCTCCATCACCGGCCTGGTACGGCCCATCTTCAGCATCGACAACACAAGACCCTCGCGAGGGGCCAAGCCTCGCGAGGCAGACGACGCCAAGACCTCCAGAAGGAGCGGCCTCCCTAGGCTAGCTCCCGAGGAGCGGACATTACTGTGCAGGCACACACCTCATGAGGTTAAGGTGACGCAAGCCATGACGACCAAGGCCAGGCGGGCGCCAGCGGGCGCAGTACAACAGGTTTCCTCTTTGGTGCTAAGGAGGCAAGCGCAGACGCAGAGTCCCGAGAAATCAGCCAAAGGTTTCCATTTCCATGCCACAAGACCAAGACCGTCAGGACGACAGGACGGAGGTCATCGCCGAGCCCACCACGACGTTACGACCAGAAGCTTTGCAGCCGAAGACCACCTTTCATCAGGATAAGATGTACTATTTGTCTCCCTTCAAACTTGGTCGTTGTGGGATCCCTTCCCGCCTCCATTTTGGGGGAAGAGGACCAAGGCTACTATAAATATAGGTTAGCCACCACCATAGAAAGGGCGGATCGATCTGAACCCTCACCAGCACAAGAACAAACCTCGTGAGGTAGTTCTCCCTCTGTACTAGTGTATTGGTATTCGACACCACGGCCGAGTCGTTCCGGCACATGCGTGCTTGTTGTAGGGAGTTAGGTGTAAAACAGAAAAGTGAGAAGGGCTTGGATGTAATTGTAAAGTGTATATACTGGTAGGAGAGTGAATGGATCGGGAGTGTGGGTTCTTCTAGAAATCTCTGTTTTTCCTTTTCTGCATGAGTGTTGGAGAGGTGAGATCCATCAAATTAGACAAAATGGTATCAGAGTAAGGCAAAAAAATCACTCCATTGTCACGTGGATTGACAGTCCTGTGCTTGAGGCGGAGGCGGAGGTGGAAGCGCCGGATCTTAGTCGATGTTTTGGGGGCGTTGGGCGTGGTGCTGCCCGTGTTGGAGGGTGTGGAGGTGAATTTGTGGGGGAAGACACGGGATTTGGGTGGCCGTGGTGCTGCCCGTGCTGGGGGCCGCGGAGGTGAAGCTGTGGCGGTCAGGGTGCTTGGAGGAGGTTTAGACCAGCAGCTGTTGGACTCTCTGGTTTGACTTGGTGTGGAGTGGACAACAGGTCACAAGGGTGGTTGATCCTGAAGTTGGAAGATTTGTAGGCTGCTAAGAAGACCAAAGAGGTGAGCTACAATGGCTGAGAAGGATAGTGCTCCAACTGGAGTCACAACAGGAGAGCTTGCAGGTGTGTTGCAAGCCATGGATGAGAAATACATGCTGTTGTTTTAGGCTATTGGGAAGCAAGGAGGGAGTTCAAAATCAGAACCAAGGATTAAAGAAGAGATCCATCCATTGCAGGTGCCACTGGTAAAGTTAGAAAGGTCTGAAACCTATGCAAGTTGGGCAGAGCATGCAGAGACAATTCTTGTCTCAAGAAGGCTAGAGGGCTATATTCTTGGGGCAATTGAAAACCCAGAGGATGAGAACACTAAGGAAGGACAAAGATGGAAGATGACCAACGCATTGGTCAGAGCATGGCTGCTGAGTTCACTTTCACCCCAAATTGCCAAGCAGATGGAAAGGATTAAGGAGGCGTCAGAAATTTGGCGTCTGTTGAAAGGTACATATTCTGGAGTCGGCAATGAGATGCTTGCTTGTCGAATTCAGAGCGAGTTGCAGGTGTTGACTCAGGGTGATAAATCAGTTGTGGAGTATGTGTCTGAGTTGACGAGATTGTGGAATGACATGGACTATTTTGATCCAATTGAGATGGAGTGTGAAGAGTGTATTGAGAAATTTAACAAATGGATAGAAAGGAGGCATGTAAGGGACTTCGTAAATGGACTTAATCCTAAATTTGAAAATAGGCGGACTGCACTATATGGTAGCGGAAAGCTACCTACACTTGAACAGGCAATATCAGCTATTGTTAGTGAGGAAACCAGGTTGAAACTAGAGGCAACCAGGTCAGTGACACAAGGCATCATGCATCGGCGATCAGCACTCTATGCAGCAGATGGTGGAAATTATCAAAGGCCAGGATCAAATATAGTTGAGAAGAAATGCTTTGAGTGTGGTCAGCTAGGACACTTAAGGTTTTCATGCCCTGAATTAATGGGAGGTGGTAGAGGAAGATGGCAGGACTAGCTGGGAAGAGGTCGTGGTCGTGGTCGAGGTACACGTCCTGCTGGTAAAGCAAACACATTTATGATCATTGAAAATACTACTCAAACTATAAATGTTGAGATAAGTGCTGAGGATTGGGATAAGTGGTGTCAATTCAAGGGGCTACATTTAGGTGACAAGTCAAGAGCTGAAGCGCCACCAACATTTTCCTCTAGTGCCTCTACAAATTTTGGTGGTAACAACTCTGACACTATGAGATGTAAATCCATTGATACACCATGGTTACTAGATTCAGGTGCATCTAGACATATGGCTCGCTCCTACAAAAATTTATTGATTATAATCATGAGTTAAAGAAGCAAGATGTTAAATTAGCTGATGGGTCCTCCCAACCTATTATGGCAGGGGGCACATGTCTTGGGAGGAGCCCAAGTAGGATTCGGTCCTACTTGGGGCGCCTCCTGGCCTCTCCCTCCCCCTCCCACCTATATATATGTGAGGGGGGCGCCCTAGCACACACTAGACAATTGTTTAGCCGTGTGCGGCGCTCCCCTCCACCTTTTACAACCCCGGTCAAATTTTCGTAGTGCTTAGGCAAAGCTGTGTGGAGATCACTTCACCATCACCGTCATCAGTGGCATAGCCAGGGGGTGGACAGGGTGGTCCATGGACCACCCTGAATTTTTCCCCATACCCAATATATAAGGTAGAAGAAAAGGAATTCCGGAAAAGACATGAAATTACATGGAATTTTTCATTGTTGGACCACCCTGGCTCACCAAGCTGGCTACGCCACTAACCGTCACCATGTCGTCGTGCTGACGGAACTCATCTACTACCTCGACGTCTTGTTGGATCAAGAAGGCCAGGGATGTCACCGAGCTGAACATGTGTAGAATTCGGAGGTGTTGTGCATTCGTTACTTGATTGGTTGAGGCGTGAAGAAGTTCGACTACATCAATTGCGTTGTGAAACGCTTCCGCTTATGGTCTACGAGGGTACGTATACACACTCACCCCCTCACTATTATGCATCTCCGTATATAGATCATTGCGCGTGCGTAGAGTTTTTTTGTTTTCCATGCAACGTTTCCCAACAGAAGGCTGCTTCGTGCAAGTTGGCTGGGAACTCGCGACTTCGGCTGAGGCGTTGCGTGCGAGTCTCTGTGTTCTTCCTCCTTCCTTTGGTTTTCCTCTTGCAATCCAAGCTTGTACTCTAATTCATGGTGATTGAGTGAAATTGGTAGAGAGAACCTCATAATTGGCATCAGAGCCGTTCGATCCTCCTCCAAATTCCTCAAAAATTCCACCAAAATTTTGTTCTCCATCCTCCGCTTGCAACCTGTCTGACAAAATGCCCAGCCACAAATTTGCCTGCTCCGAGAGTGTTCTTCACGCCTGGATCAGCGATGTTCGCCAGGCGGTCACCGTTGACTCGATTCTCCAGTTGTTTCCTCGCTCCGGTGATGGATATGTGATATGCACGTACGAGCGGATAGTGGACGGTGTGTACGGTGTGGAGGTGTATGTTGAGTTCTGGTCTCGATAGAGGGCGGTGCTACTTCTCGAGTTTGCGTTGTATTCCCTCGAAGAGGAAAGGGAGATGCAACACAGTAGCGTAAGTATTTTCCTCAGTTTTTGAGAACCAAGGTATCAATCCAGTAGGAGACCACGCACGAGTCCCTCGCATCTGCACAAACAAATAAGAACTTCGCAGCCAACGCGATAAGGGGTTGTCAATCCCTTTACGGTCACTTACGAAAGTGAGATCCGATAGAGATCATAGTTTGATATTTTTGGTATTTTTGGTTATAAGAACAGAAAATAAAAGCAGAAAAGTAAAGTAGATTGTAGATTGATAGGTTGAGAATACACCCGGGGGCCATAGTGTTCTCTAGTGGCTTCTCTCATGATAGCGATATTCTACGGCGGGTAAACAAATTATTGTCGAGCAATTGATAGAAAAGCGAATAATTATGAGACTATCTAGGCATGATCATTATATATAGGCATCACGTCCGAGACAAGTAGACCGAAACGATTATGCATCTACTACTATTACTCCACACATCGACCGCTATCCAGCATGCATCTAGAGTATTAAGTTCATAAGAACGGAGTAACGCTTTAAGCAAGATGACATGATGTAGAGGGATAAACTCAAACATAATGATATAAACCCATCTTTTTATCCTCGATGGCAACAATACAATACGTGCCTTGCTGCCCCTACTGTCACTGGGAAAGGACACCGCAAGATTGAACCCAAATCCAAGCACTTCTCCCATTGCAAGAACTATAGATCTAGTAGGCCAAACCAAACCAATAATTCGAAGAGACTTACAAGGATATTATAATCACACATAAATAGTTCAGAAAAGAACCAAATATTTTTCATAGATAATCTTGATCATAAACCCACAATTCATCGGATCTCGACAAACACACCGCAAAAAGATATTACATCAAATAGATCTCCTCGAAGACCGAGGAGAACTTGGTATTGAGATCCAAAGAGAGAGAACAAGCCATCTAGATACTAGCTATGGACCCGAAGGTCTGTGGTAAACTACTCACAACTCATGGCGAGGCGATGATGATGATGTAGAAACACTCCGTGGTAGATCCCTCCTCCGGCGGAGCTCCGGAACAGGCCCCAAGATGGGATCTCATAGGAACAGAATGTTGCGGCGGTGGAACTAGGGTTTTCTCTGTTATTCTGATAGTTTCAGGGTACGTAGGTATATATAGGAGGAAGAGGGCACCGGGGCCCAGACGGGGTGCCCACGAGGCAGGGGGCGCGCCCTATAGGGGGGTCGCCCCCACCCTCGTGGACGCCACATCAGCTCTACTCTGTGGTTCTCAAGTCTCCCGTGCGTATTTTGCTCCAAAAATATCTCTCCCAAAGGTTTCATTCCGTTTGGACTTTGTTTTATATTCCTTTTCTGTAAAACCCTAAAACAGGCAAAAAACAGCAATCTGGACTGGGCCTTTGGGTTAGTAGGTTAGTCCCAAAAATAATATAAAAGTGTATAACAAAGCCCATAAAACATCCAAAACATCATAAATAATAGCATTGAACAATCATATATATATATATATATATATATATATATATATATATATATATATATATATATATATATATGTTGGAGACGTATCAAGCATCCCCAAGCTTAATTCCTGCTCGTCCTCGAGTAGGTAAATGATAAAAACAGAATTTTTGATGTGGAATGCTAACCAACATAGTTTTTCAATGTAATTATCTTTATTGTGGCATGAATGTTCAGATCTGAAAGATTCAAGACAAAAGTCTATATTGACATAAGAAATAATAATACTTCAAGCATACTAACAAAGCAATCATGTCTTCTCAAAATATTATGGCTAAAGAAAGTTATCCCTACAAAATCATATAGTCTAGCTACGCTCCCTCTTCATCATACAAAATATTCATATCATGCATGCTACCTCTTGAGCTTGCGTTGTATTCCCTCGAAGAGGAAAGGGAGATGCAGCACAGTAGCGTAAGTATTTCCCTCAATTTTTTAGAACCAAGGTATCAATCCAGTAGGAGACCACGCGCGAATCCCTCGCACCTGCACAAACAAATAAGAACTTCACAGCCAACGCGATAAGGGGTTGTCCAGCCCTTTACGGTCACTTACGAAAGTTAGATCTGATAGAGATGATAATTATATTTTTGGTATTTTTGGTTTAATAAAACAGTAAATAAAAGCAAGAAAAGTAAAGTAGATGTAGATTGATATGTTGAGAATAGACCCGGGGGCCATAGTTTTCTCTAGTGGCTTCTCTCATGATAGCGATATTCTACGGCGGGTAAACAAATTACTGTCGAGCAATTGATAGAAAAGCGAATAATTATGAGACTATCTAGGCATGATCATTGTATATAGGCATCATGTCTGAGACAAGTAGACCGAAACGATTCTGCATCTACTACTATTACTCCACACATCGACCGCTATCCAGCATGCATCTAGTGTATTGAGTTCATACGAACAGAGTAACGCCTTAAGCAAGATGACATGATGTAGAGGGATAAACTCAAGCAATATGATGAAAACCCCATCTTTTTATCCTCGATGGCAACAATACAATACGTCCCTTGTTGCCCCTACTGTCACTGGGAAAGGACACCGCAAGATTGAACACAAAGCCAAGCACTTCTCCCATTGCAAGAACTATAGATCTAGTAGGCCAAACCAAACCAATAATTCGAAGAGACTTGCAAGGATATTATGAGCACACATAAAAAGTTCAGAAAAGAACCAAATATCTTTCATAGATAACCTTGATCATAAACTCACAATTCATCGGATCTCGACAAATACACCGCAAAAAGAGATTACATCGAATAGATCTCCTCGAAGACCGAGGAGAACTTTGTATTGAGATCCAGAGAGAGAGAAGAAGCCATCTAGATATTAGCTATGGACCTAAAGGTCTGTGGTAAACTACTCACAACTCATGGTGAGGGGGGCGATGATGATGATGAAGGCCTCCGTGATGGATCCCCCTCCCGGAAGAGGCTCCAAGATGGGATCTCCACGGGAACAGAAGCTGCGGCGGTGGAATTAGGGTTTTCTCTATGTGTATGGAGTTTCTGGGGTACGTAGGTATATGTAGGAAGAAGCGCCGCACCGGGGGCCACAGGGGCTGCCCTCGAGGCAGGGGGCGCGCCCCCACACCCTCGAGGGTGGCCCTTATGTCTCCTGGCTTGGCCCCAAAGTCTTTCGTGCGTGACTTCCTCCAAAAATAACTCTCGCGAAGGTTTCATTCCGTTTGGACTCCGTTTGATATTCCTTTTCTGCAAAACCCTGAAAATTGGCAAAAAAACAGCAATATGGACTGGGCCTTTGGGTTAGTAGGTTAGTCCCAAAAATGATGTAAAAGTGAATGATAAAGCCCATTACACATCCAAGATTTCATAAATAATAGCATGGAACAATCAAAAATTATAGATACGTTGGAGATGTATCAAGCATCCCCAAGCTTAATTCCTGCTCGTCCTCGAGTAGGTAAAAGATAAAGAAAGAATTTTTGATGTGGAATGCTAACCAATATAGTTTTTCAATGTAATTCTCTTAATTGTGGCATGAATGTTCACATGTGAAAGATTCTAGAAAAGAGTCTATATTGACATAAGAAATAACAATACTTCAAGCAATACTAACAAAGCAATCATGTCTTCTCAAAATACTATGGCTAAAGAAAGTTATCCCTACAAAATCATATAGTGTTGGCTATGTTCCCTTATTATCACACTAAATATTCATATCATGCACAACCCCGATTTCGGCCAAGCATTTGTTTTCATGCTCTATCTTTTCAAACCTTTCAACTTTCACGCAATACATGAGCGTGAGCCATGGACATAGCACTATGGGTGGAATAGAGGTGGTTGTGGAGAAGACAAAAAGAGGGAGATAGTCTCACATCGACTAGGCGTATCAACGGGCTATGGAGATGCTCATCAATAGATATCAATGTGAGTGAGTAGGGATTGCCATGCAACGGATGCACTAGAGCTAAATATGAATGAAAGCTCAACAAAAGAAACTAGTGGGTGTGCATCCAACTTGCTTGCTCACGAAGACCTAGGGCATTTGAGGAAGCCCATCGTTGGAATATACAAGCCAAGTTCTATAACGAAAATTCCCACTAGTATATGAAAGTGACTAAGCATGAGACTCTACAATGAAGAACACGGAGCTACTTTGAAGCACAAATGTGGAAAAATATAGTAGCAATTGTCCCCCCCCTTTTTTTCTTCTTTTTTTTTCCTTTTTTCTCTCTTTTTTTGGCCTTTTTTAGCATTTTTTTACGGAGGGGCTTTATAGATTTAGCCTTTCCTCCCATGGGATAATGCTCTAAAAATGATGATCATCACACTTTCATTACAACACGATATTACAACTTGATACTACAACAATAAAGTATGACTCTATATCAATGCCTCCGGCGGTGTACTGATATGTGCAATGAAACAAGAGTGACATGTATTATAAATTATGCATGGTGGCCTTGCCACAAATACGATGTCAACTCCATGATCATGCATGGCAATATGGCAATATGATGCGTGTCATATAAACGGAACGGTGGAAAGTTGCATGGCAATATATCTCGGAATGGCTATGGAAATGCCATGATAGGTAGGTATGGTGGCTGTTTTGAGGAACAATATGGTGGTTGTTTTGAGGAAGGATATATAGTGGGTTTATGGCACCGGCGAAAGTTGCGCGGTACAAGAGAGGCTAGCAATGGTGGAAGGGTGAGAGTGCGTATAATCCATGGACTCAACATTAGTCATAAGAACTCATATACTTATTGCAAAAATCTACGAGTCATCAAAACAAAGCAATCAACGCATGCCCCTAGGGGGGAGGTTGGTAGGAGTTAACCATCGCGCTCCCCCGACCTCCACACAAAGGTTGACACTCTACAAATACCTCATGCTTTAACTTAGTCACATAAAGGTTCACCATACGTGCATGCTACTGGAATCACTAACCTTAACACAAGTATTTCTCAATTTCATAATAACTCCACTAGCATGACTCTAATATCATTATCCTCATGTCTCAAAACAATTATCAAGCATCCAACATCTCTTTCTATGCAATGCACTTGGTGTGAAATTTTTACTACATTGACATTGGATGTTTATCTTGTGAAGACTAGTTTCTTTAGCCTAAACACTTTACCATGCTGTTTTAATAGACTCTCAAATATATCTAAGTGAAGCATGAGAGTTCAACAATTTCTACAAAATATTACCACCACCATGCTCTAAAAGATATAAGTGAAGCACTAGAGCAAAAACTATTCAACTCAAAAGATATAAGTGAAGCACATAGAGTGTTCTAACTATTTCTAGGCCATATTTAACTCTCTCAAATAGGTGTGTCCAGCAAGGATAATTGTGGCAAACTAACAAGCAAAGACTCAAATTATACGAGACGCTCCAAGCAAAACACATAGCATGTTGCGAATAAAAATATAGCTCCAAGTATAGTTACCGATGGGTGAAGACGAAAGAGGGGATGCCTTCCCGGGGCATCCCCAAGCTTAGACTTTTGGATTATCTTGAATTTACTTGGGGTAACATGGGCATCCCCAAGCTCAGGCCTTTGCTACTCCTTGTTCCATAGTCCATCAAAGCAATACTCAAAACTTGAAAACTTCACAACACAAAACTTAGACAAAAATTCTCGTGAGCTCCGTTAGTAAGAGAAAGCAAACCACCAATCAAAGGTACAGCAAGGAATTCATTCTTTGTTTATATTGGTGTTAAACCTACTGTAATCCAAGTTCTCTATGGTTCATATCCTCCAATATTACTCATAGATGCATCGGAATAAGCAAACAACAGACGAAAAACATAATCTGTCAAAAACAGAACAGTCTGTAGTGATCTGCTGGGTTCGTCTACTTCTGCAACTCCAAAAAAATCAAACTAAATTGGTAAATTTGAGAAATTTATCTAAAAATCAGAAGCAAAAAGAATCAACTAAAAATCACGCTCCATTAAAATCTGAAGACTACTTTAGCAAGCGCTAACGATTCTATTTTTCACAGCAAGATCAAATAAACTTCACACAAGTCTTACCAAAGGTTCTACTTGGCACAAACACTAAACAAAACATGAAAACACATCTAATCATAGGCTAGATGCAATATTTATTCCCTAACAGCAACAAAAAGAAAAAAAGAAAAAATTGGGTTGCCTCCCAACAAGCGCTATCGTTTTACGCCCCTATCTAGGCACGATACAAGATAAATCTAGGTACTGCCATCCTTGGAAGGCAATCCATAAGTGGCTCTCATGATAGATTCATATGGTAATTTGATTTTATTTCTAGGAAAGTGTTCCATGCCTTTCCTTAATGGAAATTGGAGTCTAATATTTCCTTCCTTCATATCAATGATTGCACCAATCGTTCTAAGGAAAGGTCTACCAAGAATAATAAGACATGAAGGATTGCAATCTATATGAAGAACAATGAAATCTACGGGCACATAATTCCTATTGGCAACAATAAGAACATCATTAATTCTTCCCATATGTTTCTTAATAGTGGAATCCGCAAGATTCAAATTTAAAGAACAATCATCAAGCTCGTGGAACCCTAGCAAATCACACAAAGTTTTTGGGATAGTGGAGACACTAGCACCCAAATCACACGAAGCATAGCATTCATGATCTTTTATTTTTATTTTTATAGTAGGTTCCCATTCATCATAAAGCTTTCTAGGTATAGAAACTTCCAACTCAAGTTTTTCTTCATAGGATTGCATCAAAGCATCAACTATATGTTTAGTGAAAGCTTTATTTTGACTATAAGCATGCGGAGAATTTAGCACGGATTGCAACAAGGAAATACAATCAATCAAAGAGCAATTGTCATAATTGAATCCCTTGAAATCCAAAGTAGTGGGTTCATCACTATGCAAAGTTTTAATCTCTTCAATCCCACTTTTAGCAATTTTAGCATCAAGATCTAAAAACTCTGAATCATTGGGACAACTAAAGCAGAATCATCTCCATTCCTATTCTCATCAAGATTGATACTAGAAAATAGGGATCTAATAGGAGACACATCAATAACTTTCAGATCTTCATCTTTATTTTCGCGATAACTAGATGAACACGATTTAATATAATCTTCTCTTTTAGCACGCATTCTAGCGGTTCTTTCTTTGCATTCATCAATGGAAATTCTCATGGATTTGAGAGACTCATTGATATCATGCTAAGGTGGGATAGATCTAAGTTTCAAAGAATCAACATCAAGAGTAATTCTAGCCAATTCATCAACCTTAAGCAATTTCTCTTCAAGCATAGCATTGAAATTCTTTTGCGAGATCATAAACTCCTTAACACTAGTTTCAAATTTAGAAGGCATCTTTCCATAAGAGTTGTTGTAGGGATTACCAATATTATTAGAGGAATTACTAGGAAAAGGCCTAGGATTAAAATTACCTCTATAAGCATTGTTACCAAAATTATTCCTACGAACAAAATTCACATCCGAAGATTCATTGTTATTCTCAATCAAAGTGGACAAAGGCATATCATTAGGATCAGAAGAAGCATTCTTAACAGCAAACAATTTCATAAGTTCATCCATCTTTCCACTCAAAACACTAATTTCTTCGATAGCATGCACTTTTTTACTAGTAGATCTTTCGGTGTGCCATTGAGAATAATTAACCATAATGTTATGTAGGAGTTTGGTAGCTTCTCCTAAGGTAGTTTCCATGAAAGTGCCTCCGGCGGCCGAATCTAAAAGATTTCTAGAAGCAAAATTCAAGCGAGCATAAAAGTTCTGAATAATCATCCATAGATTCCAACCATGTGTAGGGCAATTACGTATCATTAATTTCATTCTCTCCCAAGCTTGTGCAACATGCTCATGATCTAGTTGCTTAAAATTCATAATATCATTTCTAAGAGAGATGATCTTAGTAGGCGGGAAATACTTAGAGATAAAAGCATCTTTGCACTTATTCCACGAATCAATACTATTTCTAGGCAAAGAGGAAAACCAAGTTTTAGCACGATCTCTAAGTGAAAACGGAAATAACTTCAATTTAACAATATCGTTATCCGTATCCCTTTTCTTTTGCATATCACACAAATCAACAAAGTTGTTTAGATGGGTAGCGGCATCTTCACTAGGAAGGCTGGAGAATTGATCTTTCATGACAAGATTCAACAAAGCAACATTGATCTCACAAGATTTAGCATCGGTAATAGGAGCAATCGGAGTGCTAATAAAATCATTGTTGTTGGTATAGGAGAAGTCACACAATTTGGTATTGTTCTGAGCCATAGTGACAAGCAAGCAATCCAACACACACAAGCAAACAAGAAGCAAGCGAATGAGAAACACACGGTGGAAGAAGGGCGAATAAAACGGCAAAGGTGAAGTGGGGGAGAGGAAAATGAGAGTCAAATAAATGTAATCCGAAGGATAAGGGTTTGTGATAGGTACTTGGTATATGAATTTTGTGTAAGCCTCCCCGGCAACGGCACCATAAATTCTTCTTGCTACCTGCTACCTCTTGAGCTTGCGTTGTATTCCCTCGAAGAGGAAAGGGAGATGCAACATAGTAGCGTAAGTATTTCCCATAGTTTTTGAGAACCAAGGTATCAATCCAGTAGGAGACCACGCGCCAGTCCCTTGCACCTGCACAAACAAATAAGAACTTCGCAGCCAACGCGATAAGGAGTTGTCAATCCCTTTACGGTCACTTACGATAGTGAGATCTGATAGAGATGATAATTATATTTTTGGTATTTTTGGTATAGAAACAGAAAGTAAAGAAAGCAAATAAATAACGACGACAAAAATTGGGTAGTTGACGGGAAAGTAATATGATAAAGGTAGACCCGGGGCCCATAGTTTTCTCTAGTGGCTTCTCTCATGATAGCGATATTCTACGGCGGGTAAACAAATTACTGTCGAGCAATTGATAGAAAAGCGAATAATTATGAGACTATCTAGGCATGATCATTGTATATAGGCATCACGTCCGAGACAAGTAGACCGACTCCTACCTGCATCTACTACTATTACTCCACACATCGACCGCTACCCACCATGCATCTAGTGTATTGAGTTCGTATGAACAGAGTAACGCCTTAAGCAAGATGACATGATGTAGAGGGATAAACTAAAGCAATATGATGAAAACCCCATCTTTTTATCCTCGATGGCAACAATACAATACGTGCCTTGTTGCCCCTGCTGTCACTGGGAAAGGACACCGCAAGATTGAACCCAAAGCCAAGCACTTCTCCCATTGCAAGAACTATAGATCTAGTAAGCCAAACCAAACCAATAATTCGAAGAGACTTGCAAGGATATTATGAGCACACATAAAAATTTCAGAGAAGAACCAAATATCTTTCATAGATAACCTTGATCATAAACTCACAATTCATCGGATCTCGACAAACACACTGCAAAAAGAGATTACATCGAATAGATCTCCTCGAAGACCGAGGAGAACTTTGTATTGAGATCCAGAGAGAGAGAAGAAGCCATCTAGATATTAGATATGGACCCGAAGGTCTGTGGTAAACTACTCACAACTCATGGCGAGGGCGATGATGATGATGATGATGAAGGCCTCCGTGATGGATCCCCCTCCCGGAACAGGCTCCAAGATGGGATCTCCACGGGAACAGCAGCTACGACGGTGGAATTAGGGTTTTCTCTCTGCGTCTGGAGTTTTTGGGATACGTAGGCATATATAGGAGGAAGAGGGGCACCAAGGGCCACCGGGCTTGCCCTCGAGGCAGTTGGGCGCGCCCTGGGAAGGGGGGCACGGCCCCCACCCTCGAGGGTGGGCCCCCTGTCCTCTGGCTTGGCCCCGAAGTTTATCTCGTGTGATTTTCTCCAAAAATATCTCCTGCGAAGGTTTCATTCCGTTTGGACTTCGTTTGATATTCCTTTTCCGCAAAACCCTGAAATAGACAAAAAACAGCAATCTGGACTGGGCCTTTGGGTTAGTAGGTTAGTCCCTAAAATGATATAAAAGTCAATGATAAAGCCCATTAAACGTCTAAGACTTCATAAATAATAGCATGGAACAATCAAAAATTATAGATACGTTGGAGACGTATCAAGCATCCCCAAGCTTAATTCCTGCTCGTCCTCGAGTAGGTAAATGATAAAGAAAGAATTTTTGATGTGGAATGCTAACCAATATAGTTTCTCAATGTAATTCTCTTAATTGTGGCATGAATGTTCAGATCTCAAGGATTCAAGATAAAAGTCTATATTGACATAAGAAATAACAATACTTCAAGCAATACTAACAAAGCAATCACGTCTTCTCAAAATACTATGGCTAAAGAAAGTTATCCCGACAAAATCATATAGTGTTGGCCATGCTCGCTTGCTATCACACACAATATTCATATCATGCACAACCCCGATTTCAGCCAAGCATTTGTTTTCATGCTCTATCTTTTCAAACCTTTCAACTTTCACGCAATACATGAGCGTGAGCCATGGATATAACACTATGGGTGGAATAGAGGTGGTTGTGGAGAAGACAAAAAGAGGGAGATAGTCTCACATCGACTAGGCGTATCAACGGGCTATGGAGATGCCCATCAATAGATATCAATGTGAGTGAGTAGGGATTGCCATGCAACGGATGCACTAGAGCTAAATATGAATGAAAGCTCAACAAAAGAAACTAGTGGGTGTGCATCCAACTTGCTTGCTCACGAAGACCTAGGGCATTTGGGGAAGCCCATCATTGGAATATACAAGCCAATTTCTATAACGAAAATTCCCACTAGTATATGAAAGTGACTAAACATGAGACTCTCTACAATGAAGAACATGGTGCTACTTTGAAGCATAAGTGTGGAAAAAGATAGTATCAATTGTCCCTTTTTTTTCCCTTTTTTTTTCTTTTTTTGGGCCTTTCTTTTTTTTCTTTGGCCTTTCTTTTTTTTCTTTTCTTTTTTTGCAGAGGGGCTTTATAGATTCAGCCTTTCCTCCCATGGGACAATGCTTTATAAATGATGATCATCACACTTTCATTAGAACACAAGATTACAACTCGATACTACAAGAACAAAGTATGACTCTATATGAATGCCTCCGGCAGTGTACCGGTATGTGCAATGAAACAAGAGTGATATGTATAAAAATTATGCATGGTGGCCTTGTCACAAATACGATGTCAACTACATGATCATGCAATGGCAATATGACAATATGATGCGTGTCGTATAAACGGAACGATGGAAAGTTGCATGGCAATATATCTCGGAATGGCTATGGAAATGCCATGATAGGTAGGTATGGTGGCTGTTTTGAGGAACAATATGGTGGTTGTTTTGAGGTAGGATAAATAGTGGGTTTATGACACCGGCGAAAGTTGCGCGGTACAAGAGAGGCTAGCAATGGTGGAAGGGTGAGAGTGTGTATAATCCATGGACTCAACATTAGTCATAAGAACTCATATACTTATTGCAAAAATCTACGAGTCATCAAAACAAAGCAATCAACACATGCCCCTAGGGGGAGAGGTTCGTAGGAGTTAACCATCGCGCGCCCCCGATCTCCACACAAAGGTCGACACTCTACAAATACCTCGTGCTTTAACTTAGTCACACAACGGTTCACCATACGTGCATGCTACGGGAATCACCAACCTTAACACAAATATTTCTCAATTTCATAATTACTCCACTAGCATGTCTCTAATATCACTATCCTCATGTTTCAAAACATTTATCAAGCATCCAACATCTCCTTCTACTCAATGCACTTGATGTGAATTTTTTTACTACATTGACATTGGATGATTATCATGTGAAGACTGGTTTCTTTAGCCTAAACACTTTACCATGCTGTTTTAATAGACTCTCAAATAGATCTAAGTGAAGCATGAGAGTTCAACAATTTCTACAAAATATTACCACCACCATGCTCTAAAAGATATAAGTGAAGCACTAGAGCAAAATCTATTCAACTCAAAGATATAAGTGAAGCACATAGAGTGTTCTAACTATTTCTAGGACATATTTAACTCTCTCAAATAGGTGTGTCCAGCAAGGATGATTGTGGAAAAATAACAAGCAAAGACTCAAATTATACGAGACGCTCCAAGCAAAACACATAGCATGTTGCGAATAAAAATATAGCTTCAAGTATAGTTACCGATGGGTGAAGACGAAAGAGGGGATGCCTTCCCGGGGCATTCCCAAGCTTAGGCTTTTGGATTATCTGGAATTTATTTGGGGTGCCATGGGCATCCCCAAGCTCAGGCCTTTGCTACTCCTTGTTCCATAGTCCATCAGAGCAATACTCAAAACTTGAAAACTTCACAACACAAAACTTAGACAAAAATTCTCGTGAGCTCCGTTAGTAAGAGAAAGCAAACCACCACTCAAAGGTACAGCAAGGAATTCATTAATTGTTTATATTGATGTTAAACCTACTGTACTCCAAGTTCTCTATGGTTCATATCCTCCAATATTACTCATAGATGCATTGGAATAAGCAAATAGCACACGAAAAACAGAATCTGTCAAAAACAGAACAGTCTGTAGTAATCTGCTGGGTTCGCCTACTTATGGAACTCCAAAAAAATCAAACTAAATTGGTAAATTTGCGCAATTTGTCTAAAAATCAGTAGCAAAAAGAATCAACTAAAAATCACGCTCCAGTAAAATCTGAAGACTATTTTAGCGAGCGCTAACGATTCTGTTTTTTCACAGCAAGATCAAATAAACTTCACACAAGTCGTACCAAAGGTTCTACTTGGCACAAACACTAAACAAAACATGAAAACACATCTAATCAGAGGCTAGATGCAATATTTATTCCCTAACAGCAACAAAAGCAAAAAAACATAAAATTGGGTTGCCTCCCAACAAGCGCTATCGTTTTACGCCCCTAGCTAGGCACGATAATTTCAAAGACGCTCACATGAAAGATAAGAATTGAAGCACAAAGAGAGCATCATAAGACATGTGACAAACACATCTAAGTCTAACATACTTCCTATGAATAGGCTTCTTATAGGAAAACAAATTACCAAGACAAGCAAGATCTAGCATATGCAAGGAAGGAGAAAGAAACAATAGCAATCTCAACATAACGAGAGGTAATTTAGTAACATGAAAATTTCTACAACCATATTTCCCTCTCTCATAATAATTGCATGT